>CM035136.1:97700053-98382553 GCA_020205605.1 Panax ginseng | reverse complement strand
TTTTTGAAAACTTGTTTTCGTAAGTCGCATGCGCATGCAACCCTTAGGCTAGGCAAAGTTCAAGCGCGCATATCCCCATATAAAACTCAAGGCAAGTACATGAAAGTGGCTCATTTCAGAGACATCAAGTCTGCTTATTCTGCAGACTTTGGTCATTCTTTTGTGGTTTAGCTTAAGGTTATGGTAATGTGAGAATCATGTAACAACAAGGTTAAATAGAGTCATGTTATGTGGATTATGAATTCAAAATTGTAAAAGTGATTAGTAAATCAAGAACGTGTTATGTGGTAATTTAGTATACATAATGAAAGTTAGACAAGTGTTGCAAGTAAAACACTTAGAGTTTCAAAATGTAAATGGTAATGATCATGTTATGGTATGTTAGCATATCTAATAGGTATTGTGGTTCTAAAATTATGTGTAGGTGATCGTGAGTTTAATTTTATAGCTTACGCCAAGGCAAATTTTCTAACTCTACACTTTCGTTGAGCTAGTTCATTTATTACATTGTGCAAGTTTTCTAACTCTACACTTTCGCTGAGCTAGTTCATTTATTATATTGTGCAAGTTTTCTAACTCTACACTTTCGCTGAGGTAGTTCATTTATTACATTGTGCAAGTTTTCTAACTCTACATTTTCGCTGAGTTAGTTCATTTATTATATTGATTCATTCTAACTTGTTTACAATTAAGCAAGTTTCTTAAGTTCTATTATTGTATAATGAGCGTAGTTTTGAACTCTCGCTCTATTATTGAACTGCTTTAATTCCTTGCATGAGTTAATACATTGTTGGGCAAGTTTTAGTTTCCATCTTGCTATCGCTTAAATGTACGCTCAGGAATATCATTCTAATGTTATAAGACTCAACCTTAGCTTATTTTATCGCTCAAGCAAAGGTTAACCATTTTATTCATTCTATTGAATACTTATGCTCTATAGTTATTTCAAGCATGAGTTAGATATGTAGAATCAAATCATTTATGATTCTCAAATGTTCTAAGTTATGTTGTTATTAAACAACTGTTGTATTATCAAGCATTGTTGATTCAACTAGTTCCCTAGTTGATGATCATTAAACTTCAATTACCCTTGAAAGCTTATCCAAACCAAACTTTTTTTGGTGCGGACTTGTACTCTAAATACTGAGATGAACAACCCTATGTTTAGGGGTTTACGCTTAGCGTTGAAATGGTTGTGCACAATACATTGTACGAAGGATTGATCCCCCTAAGTACGTGGAGTCCTTATAGTCATACGACTGTTAAAGTTAAAGTTGAAAGATTACTTATAACTGTGGACATGGTTCATGGTCATTTGACCCTCAATAGTATATTTAAGAATGTTAATAGAACAAATCATTCAGTTCTATTGAGCCTATGAATTGGCAAATGTTGAAATGATAATAGAACATATCATTCAGTTCTATTGAGCCTATTATTTGGCAAATGATGTAAAGATATTTATTCTTATTTCAAGTGAGCTTTGTTTGCTCACTCTTGCATATTTATACATTTATTGCAGCTATGGTTGAGAAGGTAGATAAACCTACAACTAGCAAAGGAAAGGGAAAAATGTACAAGTGATGAAGACTTGTAATTTTGCTTAAATCGTTATGATGATAGACTTTTAATAATGATGTGATGTAATAATTTTATTTCCGCACTTGAATGATTGTATTAAAGGTTAGAGAACCTGGGAGATAATGTTTTTATTAAAGTAATCCTGTATGGGCAGGTTTTTATTATTCAATTTATTATGATTGGGTAGTTAGATATGAATGTTTTGATTACGTGAACACCAAATCTTGAGGTAATGAAGTACCGGATTTGGGGGTGTCACAAGTTGGTATCAAAGCTTTAGGTTATGAACCTTAGGTGGGGAAAAGCCTTAGAAAGTAACCTTTGAAAAGATAGTGGTGATTAACTCTTATCGAAGTTTTAAGGAAGAAATAATAAAACACTTATGTGATTATGTGTTTATACTTATGTGTCGAGTAGTAATCGTGAGTGTCGAGTAGTAATGATTAATAATTGAAACTTAAAAAAATTTGTTGTCAGGATGACTAATGTCGAGAATCCAATCAAAGCTAGGGAGGATAGACCTCAGATGCCTATAGAGGAGGAGCCTCATGACATTCATGTTATTTGGGAACAACTATCGCCACGGAGTCACCCCATTGGTCACAAAGGGTTGAAGATGAGGATGATGATGTGGAGACGGATGAGGAGGATCCCGTTGAGTTGCCACAGAGGAGAGAGGATGAGGATGACGAGGACGAGGAGGAGGAGACTCCACTAACCTCGATAGCTGCTCAAATGTACGATGAAGTCTACGACCATAACGTGGAACTTCAGGATACAGTCGAGGAATTACAAGAGATAGTAGTCAACAATGTATCGCAATGACACAAAGATGATGAGAGATCCAAGATCGTGAGGAACGATTGACTAATGTCGAGGAGAAGCTAGAACAGACTGAAGGAGAGAAAGAACAACTGATCGAGGAGGTCGCTGAATTGAAGAATAAGCTAAGGGAAGAAGCTACGAAGAGGGCAAGAGCCGAGGACGCATATGAGGAGATGTTTCAACGAGCCGGGATAGCAGTGAAAGACGCACATGCAAAGAGAATGAAGATGGAAGAGATGAATAGAGTATTCAACACCGTGGTTAATCGAGCTCAAGATCGGGTCATGGGTTATCCGATTCAGTTCGAGACACTGCCATCGTACGTATTAGATCGCAGAACAATGTTTCGGATTATGGAGGAAGAACGTAGTAAGGCTAAGCAGTATCTTAGTAGAACATCGTAGTTGTTATGCGATTAATAAATGTTAAATAAATTGTAAATCCCAAGTGTTATGTAACCTATGGGATATGATGATGATGTTGTCCTGAAACTTTTGTAGTTCAGGAAAGTAATGTAAATAGCAGTGATGCTATTGTTTTATGTTTTTAAAGAGGTTATGAATAAATAAAAGTTGTTATTTTATTCAAAGTGTTACGTGATTATGTGGTTATTTCTTTTGTGGAGGCAAGTTAAGTAGAAATTACTTAAAAGAGTTGAATAATAACCTAATGAGTATATTTTTAAACAGAAAATGCCGCCCAAACGTCAACCACCACGACAGAGAACCAACGAAGGAACCAACAATAACGACAATGTTGATGCTAACCCAGTTCAACAATTAGTGACGCATCGACAGAGCGCTGCAGTAATCAACCACGTAACCAAGGAACAACGCTTAAGGAGTTCAAGGCGGTTGACCACCTCAATTTCATGGGTCGCTGAATCCAATGAGGCACGCATACTGGATTATGGAGATAGAAAAGGTGTTCGATGTTGCTAGGGTAGGAGATGACTGTAAGATCGCTTTCAACATTCATGTTGAAAGCGTAGCTAGTTATTGGTGGCAGCCAATAAAACTCGAGAAGGACCAGTGGATGATGACCGGGATAGGTTTAAGGAGATATTCTTCGAGACCTATTTTCTCGAGAGTTCAAAGGGTCACCGAAGTGCGCTTTTGAACTCAAGCAGTGGAACGATGACGATTTGATCCGAGTATGCCGCTAAATTCAACGAGTTGGCGAGGTTTGCGCCTTTATCAAGTCAAGACGACGAAACGCAAGGCGAAGAGGTTTGAACAGGGACCAAAGCCTGTCAGACAAAGAGGGTTTCTCTTTTCAATTGAAGACTTTCGCAGCAAGATGATGGAGAAAGCAATACTACCACAAGGTGGAGGCGAGGCAAAGGACAAAGTTCAATCAGAAAATGTAAGAAGAAGAAGAATGAGGTGGAAATTAAGAATGGAGGTGGTAATGGTGGAAACAACAACAACAACAATAACAACAACTTGAAGAGAAAGTGGAATGGAAATGGGGTGCCGGAAACCAAAGAGGTAACCAAAAAACAAGAAGTTTGAAGCATGTGCTACATGCGGGAAGTTTCACAAGGGTGCGTGCTTGATGGGGAAACGAGTATGCTTCAATTGTGGCCAGGAGGGTCACATCGCCCCAAATTGCACTCAACCTAAGAAGAACGTGTGCTTCACGCATGCGGATCCAAGGATCACTTTGCTCGTGAATGCCCTAAGAAGAAGGATGGAGGACAACTTGAAGCAATGGAGGTAATAATGGAGGTACAACATCAAACAAACCCACAAATAGAACCTTCAACATGACTGTAAAGATGTCAGGCAATCAAAAGATGTCGTGTCGTATTATCCCAATCAATGATATTGATGCTTATGTATTATTTGATTCGGTGCTACTTGCTCGCTTATCTCTAATGAATTTGCTAAGAGGTTAGAATTGCCTGTAGAAAGAACCAAATTTCCTTTGAACATAGAAATTGTGAATAAAGAGATAATCCTTGTTAGATTCGTAGATACAAGAACCGTAGGGTGAACATTAAGGAGAATATCTTGATGGTAGATTTGATTCCGATTAGATTGGGAGAGTTTGATGTTATTTTGGGAATGGATTGGTCTGCTCAAATATGGAGCGGTAATTGATTGCCAAAAGAAGTGTAAAACCTTATGACCCCATCAAAGGTAGTATTTTATGGTAGCAAGTCGCCTAGACAAATGAAATGTCTGACGATTATGCAGGCCAAGAAATTGTTGAGTCAAGGTTGTGTGGGCTATTTAGCTTACATAGTCGATACTCAGAAGAAGAATGTGAAACTGGAAGAGATACCAGTGGTGAGGGAATTTGAGGATGTGTTTCCAGAGGATTTTCCAGGACTTCCGCCTGACAGAGAAATTGAGTTCATGATCGACTTAGTGCCGGGGATAACACCGATATCGAAGGCCCCGTATAGAATGGCTCCAGTAGAAATGAAGGAACTGATGGTACAGTTGCAAGAATTGTTAGACAAGAAGTATATTCAACCAAGCGTATAACCGTGGGGAGCGCCAATGTTATTCGTGAAGAAGAAGGATGGGTCAATGCGTCTTTGCATTGATTATAGAGAATTAAACAAGGTCACTATTAAAAACAAATATCCATTACCAAGAATAGATGACTTGTTTGACCAAATTGAAGGGTGCTAAATACTTCTCAAAATAGATTTGAGAAGTGGGTATCACCAATGAAAGTGAGGAAGGAGGATATACCACGAATCGATTCTTAACTCCTTGTATGGACATTACGAAGTTTCTCGTGATGTCTTTTGGTTTAACCAATGCACCTACGTGATTCATGGATTTGATGAATAGGGTGTTTAAACCATTCTTAGACAAGTTTGTAGTGGTATTCATCGACGACATTCTGGTGTATTCCAAAACTCAAGAAGAACACGTGGAACACTTACGTTTGACATTGAAAACACTAAGAAAGGAAAAGTTGTACGCGAAATTCTCTAAGTGCGAATTTTGGCTAGATCGTGCAATTTCTTCAAGCACGTGATCGACAAAGATGGGATTTCGTGATCCATCAAAAGTGGAAGTCAGAATCAATTGGGAACAACCAAGAACACCGCCTAAGTGAGGAGTTTCTTGGGACCGGCCTGTTATTACGCATTTATTTATTCAAGATTTTTCTAAGATAGCCACTCCATTAACAAATTTGACCAGAAAATTATGAAATTTGTTTGGACAGAGAAATATGAAGAAAGTTTCCAGGATTTGAAGAAGAAATTAAGCATGGCACCTGTGTTGTCATTACCAGATAGTATAGGTAACTTTGTGGTGTATAGTGATGCCTCACATAAAGGGTTGGGATGTGTTCTTATGCAGAACGACAAAGTAATTACGTATGCATCAAGACAACTGAAGGATTATGAGAAAGGTTATCCGACTCATGATTTGGAATTAGCTGCAGTAGTGTTTGCTCTCAAGATATGGAGACACTATCTCTATGGAGAGAAATGTGAAATCTACATGTACAGACCATAAAAGTATGAAGTACATTTTCACACAGAAAGACCTGAATATGCGACAAAGAAGATGGATGAAATTGATAAAGGATTACGATTGTGAGATCTTTTATCACCCGGCTAAAGTGAATGTGGTTGCAGATGCTTTTGAGCAGAAAGGTCGGAGAAGTTGATGATGATAAACTACTCAGAGGAGCTTATTTCAAAGAATGACAAAGCTAGAGTTGGAAATCAAATTTCCAAAGGAATACGATGAACGATTATTTCAGATAGATGCTACCCAACTTTGGTGGACAAAGTGAAGAATGCTCAACTACAAGATAAAGAATGCGAAACAATCAAAGAGAAAGTGGTCGAGGGTAGTGATGTAAAATACAAGATCGATACCAAAAGGACTACTACGATTCGAGGAAAGAATTTGGGTTCCAAAGAAGGCTAGAGCTTAAAGACGAAATCTTGACCAAGCACACAACACAAGATATTCGATTCATCCAGAAGTACAAAGATGTATCAAGATTTGCGCGACATTTTGGTGGTCAATAATATGAAAAGAGACGCTGCGAGAATGCGTTGCAAAATGCTTGACGTGTCGTAAGGTGAAAGTTTAACATCAACGCACTGCTGGTTACTTCAACCGCTGGAAATACCGGAATGGAAATGGGAGCATATCACAATGGATTTTGTGGTAGGACTTCCAACGACTCGTAAAGGATACGATGCGCGATATGGGTGATAGTGGATGACTAACAAAATCAGACACTTTTTGCCAATAAAGATTAGATTTAATCTTGATCACTAGCTTAAATCAGACGTTAAAGAGATCGTGTCAAGACATGGAGTTCCAAAGTCAATTGTGTCGATAGAGATCCAAGGTTCACATCAAACTTCCGGAAGAGACTACAAGAATGTATGGGAACACAGCCATGAATGAGTACAATATACCATCCGCAAACCGACGGGGCAAAGCGAATCTAACTATCCAAACGCTGGAAGATATGCCGAGAGCATGCATCATGGATTTCAAAGGAAGCCGGGATGAACATTTACCATTGGTAGAATTTGCCTACAACAACAACAGCTTACCACGCTGAGCATCGCAGATGCCACCTTACGAGGCATCAGACGCAGCAAAAGTGCGTAACTCCACTGTGGCCGGGATGAAGTCGGTGAACGCCAACCGTTAGGGACCGTAACTCGTACAACAAATCAAGTTGTCAAACTCATCAGACAAGATTGGTAGCGTTTCCAAGATGTATGTAAAAAAGTATGCCGATCAACATAAAAAATCGCGAATTTGAAGTAGAAATTTCGCTTTTCCTAAAAGTTTCTCCTCGAAGGGAAGATTCATTTTGGCAAGAAAGGAAAGCTCAGCCCAAGATTTATTGGACCGTTTGAAATACTACGAAGAGTGGGGGAAGTGGCTTATGAGGTAGCTCTACCTCCAGAATTGGAAAACATTCATAATGTTTTTCACATTTCGGTGTTACGACCGTATAAACCCGATTACAAGCACGTGATCGAGTACGAACCATTGCAATTCGATAAAGATTTGTCTTATGAAGAGAGTTCTTATCCGTATAGTCGACGTGAAAGAACAAGTGCTCGTAATAAAGTGATACCTTCCGTGAAGGTGATATGGAGAAACCACAATGTCAAAGAGGCAACGTGGGAACTCAAAGTCAAAATGATGAAAAGTTACCCCGAAGTTATTTGTTTAATCTATGTCTTCGATTCTCGGGACAAAATCTTTGTAAAGAGGGAAGAATGTGACGATTTGATTGTTTGAATTGTGATTCTGAGGACAGAATCCTTTTAAGGAGGGAATGATGTAACATTCCGTAATTTTAAATGTAATATTAAATATTTATTATTTATATAAATATTTAATGGATGTGATTATCGTTGAATAAATATTTGTTCAATTGATTTAATTTTGTTTAGTTAATTATTTATTAAATAAATAATTGATGAATTAAGGAAATTATTATTATATTGATATTTCAATTTAAATGATTAATTATTTGTATTGTGTTATGTGATTAAAGGATTTATTTAATTAATTGTGATTTGAATTAATTAAAATAAATATGAAAGTTTGATTAAATATAGTGTGACAAATAACTATATTATAAGGAGTTATTAAAATAAATTAAAGTAGTTTAATTTAGTTTTAACAAAACAAGGCTTAATATATTAATTCTTTAATATTTAAAGAGTTTTTGCCAAACAAGCCTTATGGCTTTTGAGATTTCTAGATTTTTAAATAAAATAAATAAATAAAATAATAAATATAATATATAAATATTATATATTTATGTTATATACGCTTATCCTAATAACCGATGTTACTTATTATATGTATTAAGCCTTATGTCAGCTTTTTTTTTTATTATATCATTACGCATTCTATTTTTTAAAGCTTATGTGCTTGGCTAAGTCTGAGAGTTCGAGAGAAATTGAGAGTTGAGAGAAATTAAGAGAAAGCTTAAGAATTTTCAAGCAAATTCTAGTGAGTTAACAAGGAATTTGTAAGCAAATTCAAGGTATTTTCACAACATTAGTATTATATATATATGCTGTGTTTATGAGGATTACGACAACTTTTATATAATCTGTGAATTTCAAATTGTTGAATTGTTGCTATATTATGGGATTACTTGTGATTATATGAGTATATGATAATTGGAGATTGTGTCTTAAACGAGAAATTCATGCTAATTACAGTTAATATTAGAAAAATTTTGTCAGTGTTTATGTTTTTCATGTGTGGCTATGTAAGTATCAATTTTAGTGGCCAATTAGTATGTGAAACTGTGAATTGAAGCTTGTATATGTTAGTTCAATGAGATACGAACATAACGTAATTTGAATGAGATGATTTGGCCAAATAATGAATTCACAGTGATGATTTTTGGGATGAATATCAAAAATTGGAGTTTTATGTGAAAAAAATGAAAATTGAGAAATTAAAATAGTGTTAGTAGGTGTTAAATTGAGTTAAGTGATTGTATATGTTAGCAATCATGTTTATGATAGTTGTATATTTATTTTACATGTTATTATCACTGTTTGATGGGTCAAATTCATGTTAGTTGGCTTATTAAAATGTGCCGAAGCTCTGTTTTGAAAAACTTGGTTTTGTAAGTCGCGGTATGCGCAAGCGCAACCTCTAAAGCGCTGCAAATAAGCGTCGTTAAAAATGCCATTTTAAAACTTCAGCGCGACTACATTAAGTCAAGTTTGCTTAATCAAGTCTTATTCGCAGACTTTGGTTGTTCTTTGTAGCTTAGCTTAAGGTTATGGAATGTGAGAATCAGGTAACAACAAGGTTAAATAGAGTCATGTTATGTGGATTATGAATTCAAAATGTTAAAAAGTGATTAGTAAATCAATAATGCGTTATGTGATAATTTGGTATACATAATGAATGTTAGACAAGTGTTGCGAAGTAAAACACATAGAGTTTCTGAAATGTAAATGGTAATGATCATGTTATGGTATGTTAGCATATCTAATAGTTGTTGTGGTTCTAAAATTATGTGTAGGTGATCGTGAGTTTAATTTTATAGCTTACTGTTCAAGGCAAATTTTCTAACTCTGCACTTTCGTTGAGCTAGTTCATTTATTACATTGTGCAAGTTTTCTAACTCTACACTTTCGTTGAGCTAGTTCATTTATTATATTGTGCAAGTTTTCTAACTCTACACTTTCGTTGAGGTAGTTCATTTATTATATTGTGCAAGTTTTCTACCTCTACATTTTCGTTGAGTTAGTTCTATTATTATATTGATTCATTCTAATTGTTGACAATTAAGCAAGTTTCTTAAGTTCTATTATTGTATAATGAGCGTAGTTTTTGAACTCTCGTCTCTATTATTGAACTGTTTTAATTCCTTGCATGAGTTAATACATTGTTGGGCAAGTTTTTAGTTTCCAGCTTGCTATCAGTTGAATGTACGTTCAAGAATATCATTCTAATGTTATAAGACTCGAACCTTAGCTTATTTTACTGTTCAAGCAAAGGTTAATCATTTTATTCATTCTATTGAATACTTATGCTCTATAGTTATTTCAAGCATGAGTTAGATATGTAGAATCAGTTCATTTATGATTCTCAAATGTTCTAAGTTATGTTGTTATTAAACAACTATTGTATTATCAAGCATTGTTGATTCAACTAGTTCCCTAGTTGATGATCATTAAACTTCAATTACCCTTGAAAGCTTATCCAAACAAAACTTTCTTTGGTGCAGACTTGTACTCTAAATACTAAGATGAACAACCCTATGTTTAGGGGTTCACGCTTAGCGTTGAAATGGTTGTGCACAATACATTGTATGAAGGATTGATCCTCCTAAGTACGTGGAGTCCTTATAGTCATATGTCTGTTAAAGTTAAAGTTGAAAGATTAATTATAACTATGGACATGGTTCATGGTCATTTGACCCTCAGTAGTATATTTAAGAATGTTAGTAGAACATATCATTTAGTTCTATTGAGCCTATGAATTGGCAAATGTTGTAATGATAATAGAACATATCATTCAGTTCTATTGAGCCTATTATTTGGCAAATGATGTAAAGATATTTATTCTTATTTCAAGTGAGCTTTGTTTGCTCACTCTTGCATATTTATACATTTATTGCAGCTATGGTTGAGATGGAAGATAAACCTACAACTAGCAAAGGAAAGGGAAAAATGTACAAGTGATGAAGACTTGTAATTTTGCTTAAATCGTTATGATGATAGACTTTTAATAATGATGTGATGTAATAATTTTATTTCCGCACTTGAATGATTGTATTAAAGGTTAGAGAACCTGGGAGATAATGTTTTTATTAAAGTAATCTTGTATGGGCAGGTTTTTATTATTCAATTTATTATGATTGGGTAGTTAGATATAAATGTTTTAATTACGTGAACACCAAATCTTGAGGTAATGAAGTACCGGGATTTGGGAGTGTCACAAGTTAGTATCAGAGCTTTAGGTTATGAACTTTAGGTGGGAAAAAGCCTTAGAAAGTAACCTTTGAAAAGATAGTGGTGATTAACTCTTATCGAGTTTTAAGGAAGAAATAATAAAACACTTATGTGATTATGTGTTTATTACATTATGCAAGTTTTCTAACTCTACACTTTCGTTGAGCTAGTTCATTTATTACATTGTGCAAGTTTTCTTACTCTACACTTTCGTTGAGCTAGTTCATTTATTACATTGTGCAAGTTTTCTTACTTTACACTTTCGTTGAGCTAGTTCATTTATTACATTGTGCAAGTTTTCTAACTCTAAATTTTTGCTGAGTTAGTTCTATTATTATATGGATTCATTCTAACTTGTTGACAATTAAGCAAGTTTCTTAAGTTCTATTATTGTATAATGAGCGTAGTTTTTGAACTCTCGTCTCTATTATTGAACTGTTTTAATTCCTTGCATGAGTTAATACATTGTTGGGCAAGTTTTTAGTTTCCAGCTTGCTATCAGTTGAATGTACATTCAAGAATATCATTCTAATGTTATAAGACTCGAACCTTAGCTTATTTTACTGTTCAAGCAAAGGTTAATAATTTTATTCATTCTATTGAATACTTATGCTCTATAGTTATTTCAAGCATGAGTTAGATATGTAGAATCAGTTCATTTATGATTCTCAAATGTTCTAAGTTATGTTGTTATTAAACAACTGTTGTATTATCAAACATTGTTGATTCAACTAGTTCCCTAGTTGATGATCATTAAACTTCAATTACCCTTAAAAGCTTATCCAAACCAAATTTTCTTTGGTGCAGACTTGTACTCTAAATACTGAGTTGAACAACCCTATGTTTAAGGGTTTACGCTTAGCGTTGAAATGGTTGTGCACAATACATTGTACGAAGGATTGATCCCCCCCAAGTGCATTGGAGTCCTTATAGTCATATGACTGTTAAAGTTAAAGTTGAAAGATTACTTATAACTGTGGACATGGTTCATGGTCATTTGACCCTCAGTAGTATATTTAAGAATGTTAGTAGAACATATCATTTAGTTCTATTGAGCCTATGAATTGTCAAATGTTGTAATGATAATAGAACATATCATTCAGTTCTATTGATCCTATTATTTGGCAAATGATGTAAAGATATTTATTCTTATTTCAAGTGAGCTTTGTTTGCTTACTCTTGCATATTTATACATTTATTGCAGCTATGGTTGAGATGGAAGATAAACCTACAACTAGCAAAGGAAAGGGAAAAATGTACAAGTGATGAAGACTTGTAATTTTGCTTAAATCGTTATGATGATAGACTTTTAATAATGATGTGACGTAATAATTTTATTTCCGCACTTGAATGATTGTATTAAAGGTTAGAGAACCTGAGAGATAATGTTTTTATTAAAGTAATCCTGTATGGGCAGGTTTTTATTATTTAATTTATTATAATTGGGTAGTTAGATATGAATGTTTTAATTACGTGAACACCAAATCTTGAGGTAATGAAGTACCGAGATTTGGGGGTGTCACAGACTCGCCTTACCACCAAGTATGTCTCGTGTTCATAACGTTTTTCACATATCTATATTATGTAAATATGTGAAAGACCCGAACCACATTATTGAATTAGAACCGGACGAGATAGCAAAAGATTTAACGTATGAAGATGTACCTGTTAAAATCTTGGATAAGAAGGATCATATTCTACGCTGCAAGGTTATACCTCAAGTCAAGGTTTTATGGAGAAACCACGATGTTGAGGAAATGACCTGGGAGTTAGAATATGAAATGAAGTCAAGGTATCCTCACCTCTTCGACATACCAGGTATGCACCCTAATTTCGAGAATGAAATTTTATAAGAAGGGGAGGTTGTAAGACCCCAACTTTTGTGACACCCCCAAATCCTGGTACTTCATTTCCTCAAGATTTGGTGTTCACTTAATCAAAACATTCATTTCTAACTACCCAATTATAATAAAATTGAATAATAAAAACCTACCCATACAGGATTAAACTTAAATAAAAATCTCCCAGGTTATCTAACCTTTAATAATAATCATTCAAATGCGGAAATTTAAATAAACTTCATTACAATCTTTAAACCAAAGTCTGAAAGTAAACTATCAAAACTATTACAAGTCTTCAGTATTTATTCATCTTTCCTTTTCCCTTACTAGTACTAGGTACGTCACCCGTTTCAACTTTAGCTGTAAGAAATTTTACAGGCAAGAATGAGCAAACAAGGCCCACTTGAAATAACAATAAGTAAATCTTTAAACTTTTACATCAATTGCTAATATTAGGCTCAATAGAACTGAACAATATATTATATTAACTTTCTGAAAATTATAACATTCACTGAGGGTCTAATGACCACGAATCATGTCCACAGTTATAAGTAATCTTTCAATTTTAACTTTAACGCTTATAAGACTATAAGGACTCCAATGCACTTAGGGGGATCAACCTTCAAATACAATGTATTGTGCACAACCATTTCAACGCTAAGCATAAACCTCTATTAATGACGCCCAAAAATTATGTATACATCATCCGTCTTGAGTGCCAGATATACATATGCGAATTCAAATACAACTTAATAAAACAATCGTAGGTGTACAATACGACAAAACATAAACGTGAGTTTGGATACAAATATTGTCTACTAGAGAGTATACAAACTCAAAAAGAAGTCCTCATTACAATTATTGTCACACTATTTAATGTAATAGTGAGGACTACTAATACTATCATCCGGTCCATCACTCCGTTCCCAGACTCGTTCCAAATATATTCTCATTTCACGAAGAGAGCACGGTGAAAGAAAGAAGGTGAGCTCAACTAGCCCAAAGATGAAATATTATGACTAAGATAACGCAGAATAAATTATCATTAGCCTTCAACGATTGTTAAACCGATAAAATATAACTAACATCAAGTTTAACTGAAGCGGAACAAGCAATCCCTTAGAAGAGTCAAGTAGAGAATAAAATCTACTATCTTCTATGGTTTAAAAGGTTTTCATGACTTTTATCGCCGAGACTCGACAATAATAAATAATCCACATCATCGAATCACCCACTTTTCTACGGCCAAGGATATTCTTTAGTATCACGACCACAAATTATCCATGCACTACAGGCCAAGGACATTCGTGTATTCATTAATGGTCATGATCATGCCAACAACTGTCCATCAATGCACTACGGGCCAATGAGGACTTTTACCACATCATTTGTAACATTACGGTCATGATTACAAGAATAATCCTCAGTCATAATCATACCAAGTCCATCTATGCACTACAGCCACGAGATGACTTTCAATTTAATATAAACATGAGGATGATGACAATGATATAAGAATTCAATAAAACAAGTTCAAGAATTAATTTATCCAGGAACTGATAACGCCCAAATTGCCAACATGATACTGCATTGTAGAGTAAAATTCAAGAATGCTCAGAAGAATATTTTCATGAAAAGATACTGGATGAAGCGCAAATATCAAGGATATTACACTAATTTCATGGAGTATAGATGTCAAAACTTTAACCAACTGAGTATAATAACGAATGGAATAACAAAAAATCACCATGCATGCGGTGCTTCGCATAGACGAGTTATTCAATGATTAATAAATAATTGGAACCAGGTCGTGCAAAATTGCACGCAAGCGAGGATGTGCCAACAGAATAATAATAATAAAGACAGAACCAGGTCCAGCGTAAACGCACAGACAGGATATTCCAATAGAATAATAATAAAGACGGAACCAGGTCCCGCGTAAACGCATGTGACGGGATATTCCAAATGAATAATAATAATAAAGATGAATATTAGAAGAATGTCACCAAGTATAGGGTAGTCGCAGTATCTTTGGTTATTCTAGCAGATTAATAAAGAATGGAATAACAGAAGTATTTCACCAATAAGAAATAAGGAATACCCCTAACGAGTACAACAAATAATATCCCTTACCGTAAAAGAAACTGAATATAAGAGTAGGAAGGAGCGAATACTTTTCTATAGCTTCTCTATAATTTCTCTCTCTAGAGTTTCAATGAATTCGTAAGAAATAATGAAGGAATGAGGTCCTATTTATAGAAAAATGGACCCATACGAAGACTTAACTCATGAACGGTCGAGATTGATTTACTTTAATCTGACGGTCCATATTTAAAGCAAAATCTTTTAAATAAAATATAATGTATTCTATTTTTTATAAAAAACAAAACTTATTATAATATATAATAATAATAATAATAATTGTACTCCCTCATTTCTCAGCCAACCAAAACCCTTCCCGTGAACACAATGCTTTTCCTTTTCCCCATTAGTCAACTTTACATGCATACCCACATGTTATATATATATATATATAATACTACACCATCAGATTTCCATCATCCATCAAAATTCCTTCTCACACACACTAAATATATAATAATGGTACTCCCTTCCACCATCCTGTAATCATAACCTTAATATAAATATATATATATATATATATATATATATATATATATATATATATATATATATATAAACACATGTAGTATACTACACACACTCCCAAAATATATATATATATATATATATAAATTCCTTACCAAATACGACAAAACCATCTCCCCATTATCCTTCTGACTAATTTTTCCACATGTGGCCCCAAAATTTTCTACCGATTATTTTTAAAAAATGGGTAAATGGGGGGTCCATAAATAAGAAAAACTGAGTGACTTCTCACGTAAGCATCAATAATCAATACCGTGTGATACTATGCAACCATGCGTATTACTGTACTTTTTACACCGGGTGTTTCAACAGTTAACGGTAAAACTTCAGCCGTTATTTTCATAAAGTATTTTTGTCGTTTTCTCATTTCGATAATAATTCTGTTGCGGGGTCCACCAATGATTGTGCCATTGTACGAATATTCCCTGCTAAAACGAATATTCCCCGACTAATTGAATATTATATAACAACTTGCGTACTTTGCAAAATTTACAAATATTACCCACAAATATAACATTATATCAAATTTACTCCATAATATTCAAAAATGATATTTATAGAAAATTCATCTTTATTTATAAAAGTTGGGGTCTTACAACCTCCCCTTCTTATGAAATTTTGCCCTTGAAATTAGGGTACGTACCTGGTATGTCGAAGAGGTAAGGATACCTTGACTTCATTTCAGATTCTAACTCCCAGGTCATTTCCTCAACATCGTGGTTTCTCCACAAAACTTTGACTTGAGGTATAACCTTGGAGCATAGAATATGTTCCTTCTTATCCAAGATTTGAACAGGAACCTCTTCATACGTCAAATCTTCCGCTATTTCGTCCGGTTCTAACTCAATAATGTGGTTCGGGTCTTTCACATATTTACGTAACATGGATATATGAAAAACGTTATGAAAACGAGACATACTTTGCGGTAAAGCGAGTCTATAGGCCACAGTTCCTACTCGATCGAGGATTAAAAATGGGCCGATGAATTGAGGATTGAGTTTTCCTCTCTTTCCAAATCTTGTAACTCCTTTCCATGGAGCAACACGTAACAACACATGATCTCCTATATCAAATTCCACGTCCTTTCGATGAAGATCAGCATAACTCTTTTGTCGATCTTGTGAGGTTTTTATATCGTTAATCCGGATCGTTTGAATCTTTTACGTAGTGATACGTACCAACTTCGGTCCCCAACAACGTTGTTTCTCCCACCTCATCCCAAAGATATCTTTGGAGAATGACACTTTCTTCTATACTACGCCTCAAATGGAGCCATGCCAATACTTGCTTGATAAGCTGTTGTTGTAGGAAAACTCCACCAATGGTAAGAACTTATCCCAACTTCCTTGAAGTCGAGGACCACGAGTCTTAATAAATCTTCAAGAGTTTGAATAGTCCTCTCCGATTGCCGTCCAAATCCTAAGGATGATATCTTAGAGCTAAATCGTAAATCTGTGCTCATAGCTTTACGCAAACTAACCCAAAATCGTGAAGTGAATCTTGAGTCTCGATCGAAACTATGGATCTTTGGCATACCATGTAGTCTTACAATCTCGTTTATGTATATACAAGCAAGACGTTCAAGTGTATAAGTTTCTCGTATCGGTAAGAAATGAGCAGACTTGGTCAATCTATCAACAATGACCTAAATCGCATCTATACCTTGAGAAACCTTAGGAAGGCCGAGAATCTTAAAATCTATGGTAATGTGCTCCCACTTCCACTCTGGAATTTCAAGTGGTTGCAATGGACCTTTTGGTACTTGATGCTCCGCTTTAACTTCGTTCTGAAGTTAGACACCTTGAGATAAACAAATATATCTCTCTTTATATTGCTCCACCAAAATGTATAGCGAATATCATGATACATTTTAGTACTCCCGAGATGGTTGCAAACGCGGTGTGTTGTGAGCCTCCATCATGATTTTATACTTTAAATTAGGGTCATTAGGAACACAAAATGCCGGAGTTGACTCAAGTATTCCTTCTTCATCGATTCTTGCTTCCCATAACACCTTCGTGCACTTTCTTCCTCATACGCATCGGCTCCGTGTCTATAAGCTTGAGCGGCTTTTAACTTTATCAATTAAAGTCATTTCTACGTATATTCTCCATCATCACATGGGTCCCTGAGTCTTTAACTCTATCTCCATCCTTTGCAAGTCACACAAAATGGGCCTTTGTGTTGACAATATCGCATGCGATGCATTGCATATGATCTTCTTTCAATGCGTCACCTACCACGTTAAACTTTTCTAGGATGGTATTGGATGGTATGATCATAATCTTTCAGCAGCTCAAGCCAACATCGTTTATCGCATGTTGAGTTCCTTTTGAGAAGAAGAAATATTTGAGGCTTTTATGATCCGTAAAGATCTCCACTTTCTCCCCATACAAGTAATGCCTCCAAATTTTAAGTGCAAAGACAACAACGCGCCAACTCTAGATCATGAGTAGGATAATTCCTCTCATATTCTTTGAGTTGTCTTGAGGCATAAAGCTATGACTTTCCCATGTTGCATGAGAACACATCCCAACCCTTTACTCGAAGCATCACTTTGTGAGCGACAAATCCTTGAGCGGATGGTATTGTCGAGCAGTCTTTGAAATGAGTCTCCTCTTGAGTTCTCAAAACTCTTCTCACATTCTTCGCTCCAACCGAACTTTGTATCTTTCCGAGTCAGCTAAGTTAATGGAGTAGCGATTCGAGAAAATCCTTCCACGAATCTCTCGATAATAACCACTAAACCGAGAAAGCTACGTTTCTTGATCATTTGATTTAGGTTGCTCCCGACTTTGAATAGCTTCAATCTTTGCCGGTCAACAGATATTCCATGACTTGATACTACGTGCCAAAGGAATGCTACTTCCTCCAGCCAGAACTTGCATTTCTTTAACTTGGCATAAAGCTTGTACTCACGAAGCTTTTGGAGTGTCAGCCTCAAGTGTTGCTCATGATCTTCACGGCTTTTGGAATAAATAAGGATGTGATCAATAAAGACGACCACAAAGTGATCCAAATATTCCTTGAATACTCGGTTCATCATATCCATGAAGGCAGAAGGAGCATTAGTCAATCCAAAGGACATGACTAGGAATTCATAATGCCCGTCTGCAGTTCCTGGCCGCCGTCTTTGGAATGTCATTGGTTCTAATCTTCAATTGGTGATATCCTGAACGAAGATCAATCTTTGAAAAGAATTTGGCTCCTTGCAACTGGTCAAACAGGTCATCAATACGTGGCAATGGGTACCTATTTTTGATGGTGACATGATTCAACTCCTGATAATCAATACAAAAATCGCATACTCCCATCTTTCTTCTTCACGAATAGAACAGGAGAACCCCAAGGAGACGTACTAGGACGAATGAAACCAATGTCTAACAATTCCTGCAATTAGGTCTTTAACTCCTGAAGTTCAATAGGAGCCATTCGATATGGGGCTTTGGAAATGGGTTTTGTACCAGGTTCAAGGTCGATACAAAATTCAATTTCATGCTCTTGGGGTGGGTAGGCCAGGAAGTTCTTCAGGGAATACGCCAGGGAATTTATTAACAATATAAATATCATTCAAAACTGACGTATTTTTTTTTAGATCTGTGACATGAGCTAAGAAAGCTTGACATCCATTTTTCAATAAACGAATAACTTTATGGCCTGAGATGACCGTGATTGATTTTAATGGTTTGGTCGCTTGAATTCGCATAATAGGTTGATTAGGAATATGAAAGCTAACAACCTTAAGAAAATAATCAATTTTTGCATGATAAGTAGTTAACCAATCAATCACTAGAATCACGTCAAATGCAAGTATTTTCAATGAAATAAAATCGATAGGTAATGTGAGGGTACCGATTTGAACCAAACAAGACTTATAAATAGTGGATGTAATGAAAGTTTCTCCCAACGGAGTTTCCACAGATAAGTCAAAGTCTAATTTCTTCGGAGTCAAATTTAATCGTTGAGCGCAAGTAGGAGAAATAAAAGAATGGGTAGAACCGGTATCAAATAAAGTATAGACTTATTAGAGTTTATGATAAGCTTACCCGTGATGACCTCATTTGGGTACCTTGCTTTCCGGAGGTCACAACAAAGCGATCTCCCTTAGACTACCGACTTTGACTTTTCCTCGACGGCCTTTTGGTGCCTCCATCCTAGTCTGAACTTGTCTTCGGTAAACGACAAAATCGGGCTAAGTGACCTTCTCTTACACAATTATAACATGCTTTGGAAGGAATCACACAGTTTGGACTGATGTGTCCCTCCCCTCCGCATTTGAAGCATATGATAGGTGGTCTTTCTCCTTCCTTAACAATGGATGTTGGTGCTGACGTCTTTCCATCATTGTTGAATCTCCTCTTCTTGAAATGTCCATTCTTATTATTTTGTACGATTACCACCAAAGTGGTTACCACTTACGGCACCGTTGATTCCTCCACGCTTGTTGTCACCACTTCGATGACTGCTCTCATTGGTATTATCATTTTACCGGCTGCTCTCTTTTGGTTGCGTTGACTCATTATCACACTCTACTAACTGAGCCCTATTTACAACATCTGAATATAAACACAGTTTATGAGAAATAAGATGTTAACGTATCTCCAGCTTTAAACCTCTTACAAACATTCGCGTCATTCTCTCTTCATTATCCACCAAGTGGGACGCAAACCGGGACAACTCGACAAACTTTGCTTCGTACTGTGACACGGTCATATTATTCTGTTCCAACTTGATGAACTCCACCACATTCGTATGACGAATACTTTTGGGAAAGTACTTGTCGTTGAATAGTTCTTGGAACTTCTCCCAAGACATTTTCTGTGCGGCAGGTTGAGTACGCTTTACCGATTCCCACCAATAATCTGCCTCTCCTCGCAACATAAAGGCGGCAAAGGGAACCTTTTTCTCCTCGGAGCATCCCAAGACATCAAATATCTTGGTGATCTATTTTATCCATGCTTCCGCCTTAAGTGGTTTTGGCTCTCCAATAAACTCCGGTGGTCCCGGCTCCTTGAATCTGTTTTAGCGGTGGCCGTCCAGAGAGTTTCAAATGGTTCCACCTACATTTTGGACAGAGCCACTCTCTTTGTTGTTGCATGAATTGCATAAAAGCCTCTGAACATTCCATCATTCATCATTTGGTCGGTGTTGTTGTTTTTGCATGAGGATTATCGCCTTCGATGCACATTATCCTGATTATTGATATGTGGTGAATCAACGATACTTTGTGCTCCATTTCTATTCTCAACATTCTCGGATGTCATTTTCGAATATTGCAACAAAACAAAAGGTTAATTGACATGTAACATATTATTCCTATATTCGTCACCCAAATTAAATACCAAAAAACTTAGGTAGGTCATACTAGCGAAGAATTCCCCGTCTCTCCCTCCTAGTTCTATTCTCACATCTTAGCCAGGATCATATCCTAAGCTCGATACCAAACCGTGACGCCCCAAAAAATTAGGTATATATCACCCATCTTGAGTCGCCGGATACATGATGCGAAATTCAAATACAACTTAATAATACAAATATGTGTACAATACGACAAAACATAAACTGTGAGTTTGGATACAAATATTGTCTACTAGAGAGTATACAAACTCAAAAGAAGTCCTCACTATAATTATTGTCACACTATTTAACAGAATAGTGAGGAGTACTAATACTATCATCTGGTCCATCACTCCGTTCCCCGACTCGTCCCAGCTATATTCTCATTTCCTGAAGAAAACAGTAAAAGAAAGGATGAGCTCAACTAGCCAAGTAAGAAATATTATGACTAAGATAACGCAGAATAAATTATCATTAGCCTTCAATAGTGTTAAACTGATAAACTATAACAAACATCAAGTTTAACTGCAGCGGAACAAACAATCCATTAGAAGAGTCAAGTAGAGAATAAAATCTACTATCTTCTATGGTTTAAAAGGTTTTTCATGACTTTTATCGCTGAGACTCAGCTTAATAAATAATCCACATCATCGAATCACCCCTGCATTATGGCCAATGATATTCTTTAGTATCACGGCCACAAATTATCCATGCACTACAGCCAAGGACATTCGTGTATTCATTAATGGTCATGATCATGTCAACAACTGTTCATCAATGCATTACGGGCCAATGAGTACTTTTACCACATCATTTGTAACATTACGGTCATGATTACACCGAATAATCCACGGTCATAATCATACCAAGTCCATCTATGCACTACAGAATACAGATGACTTTCAACATAATATAAACATGAGGATGATGACAATGATATAAGAATTCAATAAAACAAGTTCAAGAATTAATTTATCCAGAGGCTGATAACGTCCAAATTGTCAACATGATCTTTGCTTTGTAGAGTAAAATTCAAGAATGCTCGTAAGAATATTTCCATGAAAAGATCTTTGGATGAAGCGCAAAATATCAAGGATATTCCACTAATTTCATGGAGTATAGAAGTCAAAACTTTAACCAACGGAGTATAATAACGAATGGAATAACAAAAGAAATCACCATGCATGCGGTACTTCACATAGACAGGTTATTCCAACAGATTAATAAGTAATGGAACCGAATCAGCAAAAATTACACCGCCAAAAGATGTTCCAATGTAATAATAATAAAGACGGAACCCGAGTTAGTACAAATGCACAAAATGTGGATATTCCAATAGAATAATAATAAAGACGGAACTAGGTCCGGCGTAAACGCACAGATAGGATATTCCAACAAAATAATATAAAGACGAAATATTAGAAGAATGTCAACAAGTATAGGGTAGTCCGCGTATACTGGTTATTCCAGCAGATTAATAAAGAATGGAATAACAGAAGTATTTCACCAATAAGAAAGAAGGAATACCCCTAACGAGTACAACAAATAATATCCCTTACCGTAAAAGAAACTGAATATAAGAGTGGGGAAGGAGCATAATACTTTTCTATAGCTTCTCCATAATTTCTCTCTCTAGAGTTTCAGTGAATTCGTAAGAAATAATGAAGGAATGAGCTCCTATTTATAGAAAAATGGACTGCATAGTAACTAACTCATGAACGGTCGAGATTGATTTACTTTAATCTGACGATCCATATTTAAAGCAAAATCTTTTAAATAAAATATAATATATTCTATTTTTTTTATAAAAAACAAAACTTATTATAATATATAATAATAATAATAATAATTGTACTCCCTCATTTCTCAGCCATCCAAAACCCTTCCCGTGAACACAATACTTTTCCTTCTCCCCATTAATCAACTTTACATGCATACCCACATGTTATATATATATATATATATATATATATATATATATATAATACTACTACACCATCAGATTTCCATCATCCATCAAATTTCCTTCTCACACACACTAAATATATAATAATGATACTCCTTTCCACCATCCTGTAATCATAACCTTTATATAAATATATATATATATATATATATATATAAACACATGTAGTATACTACACACACACCCACAAATATATATATATATATATATATATATATATATATATATATATATAAATTCCTTACCAAACACGGCAAAACCATCTCCCATTTTCCTTCTGACTAATTTTTCCACACGTGGGCTCCACATGTGGCCCCAAAATTTTCTACCGATTATTTTAAAAAATGGGTAAATGGGGGGTCCATAAATAAGAAAAATTGAGTGACTTCTCACGTAAGCATCAATAATCAATACCGTGTGATACTATGCAACCACGCGTATTACTGTACTTTTTACACCGGGTGTTTCAACAGTTAACGGTAAAACTTCCGCCATTATTTTCATAAAGTATTTTTGTCGTTTTCTCAATTCGACAATAATTACATTCTTGAGGTCCACCAATGATTGTGCTTGGTTATACGAATATTGCACCTAAAACGAATATTCTCCGACCAATCAAATATTATATAACAACTTGCGTACTTTGCAAAATTTACAAATATTACCCACAATTATAACATTATATCAAATTTACTCCATAATATTCAAAAATGATATTTATAGAAAATATATCTTTATTTATAAAAGTTGGGGTCTTACATCTATTAAAAGAGTTGTTCATCTCAGTATATAGAATACAAGTCCGCACCAAAGTAAGTTTGGTTTGGATACATTACAGGGTA
This sequence comes from Panax ginseng, assembly GCA_020205605.1. Taxonomy (NCBI): domain Eukaryota; kingdom Viridiplantae; phylum Streptophyta; class Magnoliopsida; order Apiales; family Araliaceae; genus Panax; species Panax ginseng. Next base: position 98,359,042 of record CM035136.1, on the reverse strand, counting down.
TTTTAGAATTCAACGGTAATCAACTAAGGATTAGTTGATTACAAAAGACACAACAGTATGCTATGGAATAATCATAACTGAATTGATATTTATAAATTAGTACTATGCTTTAGGAATAATCTAATAGCATACACTTTGAATAATCATAACATAAATTGGCTTAAACAATATTAAATCAAGGTTATTGAAAATTGAATACTAAGCATGCATAGTGAATAGTAATTTGAACTATAAGTTGTTCAATACTTGAATATTGAAATAAAGCGACTCGCATGCTCAATAATAAGTTGCATATTAGAGAAACTTTCTCAATATTAAACTATAAGATTTGAGATATTTGTATCGTTATGAGAAACTAAATACAATAACTTATTCAATAATAGGCAATCTAGCTCTACGAAAGTGTAGAGGTAGCAATTTACAACAATTGTAATAGAATTTGAAAACAATAACGTACTAATGAAATTAAACTTGCACAATGAAGTTTTGAGTTAGAGAACTTGCCTTTAGCACAAGCTAAACCTTACAACTTGAATCAATACCCTATACGTATGTCATCATGACATATTTAGTCATTACCAAAATTTTATATCTATATAAATAATACATACATCATGTAGGTCGAATTACCCATTCACATAATCAAACTATGTTAATACTAGTTAACGCTTGATAACATAATCATTCATAGTTTAATACTATTGAAATCATCATTTAACATTCCTATTATTGACACATAACATTTATTTTCAAAATTTGTATACTTAAACAAAACTGTCAGAACCTTCTGCTAACTCACGCTGCGGCGCCACAGTTTACATTGTGGTAGGCGCTACGACGCTGAGTTAGCCTTGCTGCCCAGAAGTCACAGCCATCGATTGGTATTTGCGACACAGAATCGATAACTTCTTTGGGCGTATTGCTTGCAGAGTCCGAAACTTCGGCGACCAAGCTCGGCAACAGCATGAATAAAAGCCAATTTGGCCTACAAGCTCCAATCTAATAGACTAATTAACATGTAATTTACACATAGGCTTCATGTAAACATATTGTGAAGACTTCTAACATGTTCCTACCCATAAAATAGCATAAACATCAAATTTACAACACCCAATTTCAATGTTTTTTGGCAAAACTCCATTTTTGATGTTTTCAATTAAAATCAACACTGTGATTTTGTTTTTCAATCAAAACACCATAGTTATGATTATACATACTCTATCAAATTCAATAATCAATTTATCAGTTTAACAACTAACTAAACCTTAATTTCTACTTTAAACTAAGCCATATTCATATATATTTTCATATGAACTTACTGTAATATATTTTTTTCTTCCACAAAACCCATACATACATGAACTAGTTTTTCTATAATCGTATATAAACTCATGCAATCATCTTAAAATCAATAATTTATCATATAACTATAAACACCACCAATTTATCTTTTATAAAAATTTCACAGAGAACTTTTTGGAGAAGAAAACTAAACTTTAAAATTATAAAATACAAGGATTAATATCCTACCTTTGATTAAGAAGATGATGGCTATACTCAAGCTTCTTCTCTCCAATTTCTTTCTCAAAACCTGTTAGAATCAATCACTTTTCTCTCTATAGTTTTCTTCTTCTCTCCCTTTTTCTTCTTCTGAGTTTTCTTTCTTCCTAACTCTAACATACATAGAATAATATAACGTATATAGTAATAATAGATATATTAAGTATAGGATTTTAACTGACATCAGTTATAGAATTTTGAAAATCAAAAGCGATAAGGCTTGTTTGGCTAGCTAACTAAAAATAACTCATTAACCCTTACACCTTGTTTGGTAAACCTAATTAAAACAAATGGATTAATCCTTATACCTTGTTTGATAAAACATCATTAGATTAAAGATTTTAATATGCAATAAGACATGTTTGGCAAAACTACATTAAACTCTTTTAAATTATTTTACTAACTCCTTTATAGCAAGGTTATTAGTCACACTTCTAATTAATTAATTAATCAGTTACAATATTAATCTATTAAATTACTTTAACACATAATTTAATATCACATAACTATAATTTCTTTTATAATTGTAATTTTATTCGACCAACTAATATTTTAAATTACAAATTTCCATTTAAAATATTATAATTTATTTAAATCACTATGAGCTCTCTAGCTTACTTATTAAATTAAATTGGTATATAATCTCATAACAATTAATTTTCTTAGCTCCTTAATTATTTATTCAACAAATAATTAACTAAACCACATCAACTCAAATTGTCATTAAATACTTATATAATTCAATAAATATTTAATATTGCAAATAAATATTTAATATTTAATTATTTATTTTACAAATAATTAACTAAACCACATCAACTCAAATTGAACAATTATTTATTCAACAATAAACATATCCATTAAATACTTATATAAATCAATAAATATTTAATATTACACTTTAAAATTCTGGAATGTTACATCATTCCCTCCTTACAAGGATTCTGTCCTCAGAATCACAACTCAAACAAATCATTCGTTACATTCTTCCCTACTTACAAAGATTTTATCCCCAGAATCGAAGACACAGATTAAACAAATAACTCAGGGTACTCTTTCAACATTTTCTCTTCGAGTTCCTACGTAGCTTGTTCAGCGTTGTGGTTCCTCCATATCACCTTCACAGAAGGTATCACTTTATTCCTGAGCACTTGTTCTTTCCTGTCGACTATCTGGATAGGAACCTCTTCATAAGGCAAATCTTTCTCGAACTGCAACGGTTCGTACTAGATCACATGTTTGTAGTCGGGTTTATATGGTCGTAACACCGAAATGTGAAAAACATTATGAATGTTTTCCAACTCTGGAGGTAGAGCTACCTCATAAGCTACTTCTCCCACTCTTCGCAGCATTTCAAAGGGTCCAATAAACCTCGGGTTAGCTTTCCCTTTTTATCAAAATGAATTTTCCCCTTCCAGGGAGAAACTTTTAAAAATACAAAAGTTCCTACGTCGAATGCACGATCTTGTCTGTGTTGATCAGCATACTTTTTCTGTCTGTCTTGGGCTGCTACTAATCTTGTCCTGATGAGTTTGACAACGTCAGCAGTTTGTTGCACTAGTTCCGGTCCTAGCAGTTGACGTTCACCGATTTCTTCCCAAAGACAAAGGAGTTACGCACTTTCGTCGTACAATGCCCGTAAGGTGGCATGCCGATGCTCGCGTGATAACTGTTGTTGTAAGCAAATTCCACCAACGGTAATTGTTCTTCCCAGCTTCCTTTAAAGTCCATGACACATGCTCTCAGCATATCTTCCAATGTCTGAATTATTCGTTCACTTTGGCCATCTGTTTGTGGATGATAAGTCGTACTCACTCGCAACTGTGTCCCCATGCATTCTTGTCGTCTCTTCCAAAAATTTGATGTGAATCGCGGATCTCTATCGGACACAATTGATACTGGCAATCCGTGCCTCGAAACGATCTCTTTAATGTACGTACAATCTTGCCAACTGATCAAGATTGAATCTAATCTTTATTGGTAAAAAGTGCGCTGACTTCGTCAGTCTATCTACTAACACCCAAATTGCATCGCATCCTCTCTGAGTAGTTGGAAGACCCACCACAAAATCCATCGTGATGTGTTCCCACTTCCATTCCGATATTTCCAACGGTTTAAGTAATCCGTTGGGTCTTTGATGTTCGGCTTTTACTCTTTGACATGTCAAGCATTTCGCTACGCATTCTGCAACGTCCCTTTTCATATTCGACCACCAAAAATGTCGGCACAAATCTTGATACATTTTTGTGGTTCCTGGATGAATTGAATATTTTGAGCTATGAGCTTCTGTCAAAATTTCTTCTTTCAGCTCTGGTGTTGCTGGAACCCAGATTCTTCCCTTAAACCGTAGTAGTCCTTCGGTGTCGATCTTGTATTTTACATCACTACTCTCAATCAGATTCTCTTTGATTTTCCCACACTTTTTATCTTGTAGTTGAGCATTCTTCACTTTGTCCACTAAAGTTGGACCAGCTTCTATCTGGAATAGTTGTTCGTCAGATTCTTTTGGAAAATTGATTTCCAATTCCAGTTTTGTCATTGCTGAAATGAGCTCCTCCTGCGTTGTTATCAGCATCAACTTCTCCCGACCTCTCCTGCTAAAGCATCTGGCACCACATTCGCTTTGCCCGGATGATAAAAGATTTCACAATCATAATCTTTTATCAATTCCATCCACCTTCTTTGACGCATGTTCAAATCCTTCTGAGTGAAAATACACTTCAGACTTTTGTGGTCTGTGTAGATCTCACATTTTCTCTCCATAAAGATAGTGTCTCCATATCTTCGAAGCAAATACAATCGCAACCCAATTCCAAATCATGAGTCTGATACCCTTTCATAATCCTTCATTGTCTTGATGCATAGGCAATAACTTTGTCGCTCGCATAAGAACACAACCCAACCCTTTGTGTGAGGCATCACTATACACCACAAAATTTCCTGTATTATCTGGTAATGTCAACACAGGTGCCATACTTAACTTTTTCTTCAAATCTTGGAAACTCTCTTCACACTTCTCCGTCCAAACGAATTTTACAGCTTTCCTTGTCAAATTTGTTAGCGGAGTGGCTATCTTAGAAAAATCTTGAATAAATCTTCTATAATAACCGGCCAGTCCCAAGAAACTCCTCACTTTTGACGGTGTTCTTGGTTGTTCCCAATTGATCACAGCTTCCACTTTTGACGGATCCACTGAAATCCCATCTTTGTCAATCACATGCCCCAAAAATTGTACACGATCGAGCCAAAATTCGCACTTAGAGAATTTTGCATACAACTTTTCCTTTCTTAGTGTTTCCAATGTCAAACGTAAGTGTTCCACGTGTTCTTCTTGAGTCTTGGAATACACTAGAATGTCATCAATAAAAACCACTACAAACTTGTCTAAGAATGGCTTAAACACCCTGTTCATCAAATCCATGAACGCAACAGGTGCATTGGTTAAACCAAAAGACATCACCAGAAACTCATAATGTCCATACCGAGTTCTGAATCTCGTTCGTGGTATATCCTCCTTCCTCACTTTCAACTGGTGATACCCACTTCTCAAATCTATTTTCGAAAAATATTTAGCACCCTTCAACTGATCAAACAAGTCATCTATTCTAGGCAACGGCGGATACCGTTTTTAATAGTGACCTTGTTTAACTCCTATAATCAATGCAAAGACGCATTGATCCGTCCTTCTTCTTTATGAATAAAACTGGCGCTCCCCACGGCGATACGCTTGGTTGAATATATTTCATGTCTAGCAACTCTTACAACCGTATTTTATCGGTTTCTTCATTTCTCTAGGAGCCATTCATCAGACGGGCCTTCGATATCGGTGTTGTTCCTGGCGCTAAGTCAATCACGAACTCAATTTCTCTGTCAGGCGGAAGTCCTGGCAAATCCTTTGGAAACACGTCTTCAAATTCCCTCACTACTGGTATTTCTCCTAGTTTCACACCCTTATTCTGAATATCTACTATGTAAGCTAAATAGCCCACACAACCTTGACTCTAACAATTTCTTGGCCTGCATAGTCGTCAAACATTTCATTTGTCTAGACGACTTACTACCATAAAATACTACCTTTGACAGAGTTATAAGGTTTACACACTTCTTGTGACAATCAATTACTGCTCTATATTTGAACAACCAATCCATTCCCAAAATTACATCAAATTCCCCGAGTCTAATCGGAATCAAATCTACTAACAAGATATTCTCCTTAATGTTCACCCTACAGTTCTTGTATATGAATCTAACAGGGATTACTTCCTTATTCGTAATTTCTATGTTCAAAGGAAAATTCAGTTCTTCTCTAGGCAATTCTAACCTCTAAGTAAATTCATCAGATATAAACGAACAAGTAGCACCCGAATCGAATAATACATAAGCATTTATATCATTGATTGGGATAATACCTGACACTACATCTTTTGATTGCACAGCATCCTGCATAGTCATGTTGAAGGTTCTGGTTGTGGGTTTGTTTGGTGCTGCAGGTCTTGCAATGGCCCATGTACCTCCATTATTACCTCCATTGCTTCTGGTTGTCACTCCATCCTTCTTCTTAGGGCACTCACGAGAAAAGTGATCCTTGGATCCGCACGTGAAGCATACATTCTTCTTCGGTTGAGTGCAATTTGGGCTGATGTGACCCTCCTGGCCACAATTGAAGCAAACTCGTTTCCCCATCAAGCATGCACCCTTGTAAAATTTCCCGCATATCGCACATGCTTCAAACTTTTTATTTTGCTAGTTACCCTGATGGTTTCCAGCACCCATGTTCCCATTCCACTTCCTCTTCAAGCTGTTGTTGTTGTTGTTGTTTCCACCGTTACCACCTCAATTCTTAATCTCATTCTCATTCTTCTTCTTCTTTTGTTCCTGATTGAACTTTGTCACTGCCTCGCCTCCACCTTCAAATGAGTATTGCCTTCTCCATCATTTCTGCAGAAGCGTCTTTAATCGGAGCAGGAAAACCCTCATCAGATAGCCAGGCTTCATTCCTGTTTAAATCTCTTCGCCTTACGCTCGTCTGTGCTGACTTGATATGGCGCAAACCTTGCCAATTCATTGAATTTCGCGGCATACTCAGATACCGTCATCGTTCCCTGCTTTAATTCTAGAAACTGCACTTCTAGCTGACTCTTCGAACTCTCCGGAAAATAGGTCTCGAAGAACAACTCCTTGAACCTATCCCAGGTCATCACTCCTGGCCCTTCACGAGTTTTATTGGCCTGCCACCAATAACTAGCTTCTACTTTCAACATGAAAGTTGCGAAAGCAGCCTTCTGATCATCCCCTACCCTAGCGACATCGAACACCTTTTCTATCTCCATAATCTAGGTTTGTGCTTCGACTGGATTCATGGACCCATGGAATTCAGGTGGTCCAACTGCCTTAAAACCCTTAAACATTGTACCATGGTTTTGTGGTTGATTCTGCAACGCTCCTGTTAGTAGTGTCACTAGTTGTTAAACGGGGTTACCGTCAACATTGTCGTTATTGGTAGTTCTCTCATTGTTTCTTTGTCGGGGTGGTTCACGTCTGGGAGGCATTTTCTGTTAAAACAAAACATCTATTAGACTATTACTCAGCTTCTTTAAGTATTTTCTAATTAACTTGCCTCCATAACAGAAATAACCACATAACACATAACATTTTGAATAAAAATAATAACTTTTATTTATTCATCACCTTTTTGAAAACATAAAACAATAGCATCTCTGCTATCTACATTACTTTCCTGAACTACAAAAGTTTCAGGACAACATCATTATTATCATATCCCATGGTTACTTAACACTAGGGATTTACACATTATTTAATACTTATTACGTGCATTACAGGCACATTTTCTATGATGATCTATTAAGATACTTCTTAGCCCTATCACGTTCTTCCTCCATGACCCGAAACATTGTTCTGCGATCTAATACGTATGATGGCTGTGACGCCCCCAAAATTAGGTATACATCACCCATCTTGAGTCGCCAGATACATGGTACAGAATTCAAATACAACTTAATAATACAACTGTCGTGTACAATATGACAAAACATAAACTGTGAGTTTGAATACAAATATTGTCTACTAGAGAGTATACAAACTCAAAAGGAGTCCTCATTACAATTATTATCACACTATTTTACAGAATAGTGAGGACTACTAATGCAAACATCTAGGATCATCACTCTGTTCCCAAGCTAGTCCCAAATTTCGTTCTCATTTCCTAAAGAGAACAAAGAAAGAAAGGGTGAGCTCAACTAGCACAGTAAGAAATATTATGACTAAGATAATGCAGAATAATTTATCGTTAGCCTTCAACAGTGTTAAACTGATAAAATATAATAACTATCAAGTTTAACTGCAGCAGAACAACCAATCCATTAGAAGAGTCAAGTAGGGAATTAAATCTACTATCTTCTATGATTTAAAAGGTTTTTCATGACTTTTATCGCTGGGACTCAGCTTAATAAATAATTCACATCATCAAATCATCCCTGCACTACAGGCCAAGGATATTCTTTAGTATCACGACCACGAATTATCCATGCACTACGGCTAAAGATAATCATGTTTTCATCAACGATCCTGATCATGCCATAAAACAATTCATCTTTGCACTACGGCCAAAGAGATTCCATAGCCATAATCATACCAAAAACTGTCCATTCAATGCACTACGGGCCAATGAGGACTTTTTCCACATCATTTGTAACATTACGGTTATGATTATACCGAATAATCCCTGGTCAAAATCATACCAAGTCCATCTATGCACTACAGGCCATAGATGACTTTCAAAAAAATAAACATGTGGATGACGACAATGATATAAGAATTCAATAAAACAAGTTCAAGAATTAATTTATCTAGGAACTGATAACGTCCAAATTTTCAACATGATACTGATTTGTAGAGTAAAATTCAAGAATGCTTAGAAGAATATTTCCATGAAAAGATACTGGATGAAGCGCAAATATCAAGGATATTCCACTAATTTCATGGAGTATAGAAGTCAAAACTTTAACCAACTGAGTATAATAAAGAATGGAATAACAAAAGAAATCACCATGCATGCGGTGCCCATTATGATAGACGAGTTATTCCAATGAATAATAATAACGAAACCGAATTCGGTAAAATTACTTGCAAGCGGGATATTCAAACAAAATAATAAATAACGGAACTAGGTCCGACGTAAAACGCACAAATAAGATATTCCAACAGAATAATAAATAACGGAACCAGGTCCGGCGTAAAATGCATAGACAGAATATTCCAACAGAATAATAAAAATGGAATATTAGAAGAATTTCACCATGTATGCGATGCTTTGCATGAGCAGTTATTCCAACATAATAATAAAGAATGGAATAACGAATAATCTCACCAAGTATAGGGTAGCTCATTATCTGAGTTATTCAACAGAATAATAAAGAATGGAATAACATAAGTTCTCTTCATAAATAAGAAAGAAAGAGTACCCCTTATGAGTACAACAAATAATATTCCCTACCTTAAGAAGAAGAGTACTGGATATATGAGTAGTGAAGTAGCAGAATACTTTTCTTCTTTCTCTCTATAGTTTCTCTCTCTAGAGTTTCAATTGAATTAAAGAAATAATAAATGAATGAGCTTCTATTTATAGAAAAATGGACCGCATAGTAACTAACTCATGAGCAGGTCCATATTGATTTACTTTAATCTTACGGTCCATATTTAAAGCAAAATCTTTTAAATAAAAATATAATATATTCTATTTATAATCTAATAAAATGAATAACTTTATAAAAGATTTTACTATGCAAATACTATCTATAAGCAGCACTATGCAAACACTATGCATAATAAAATATAATATATTCTAATTATTATCTAATAAAAGCAGATAACTTTATAAAAGTATTACATTTTTATATAAAAAAGATTTTACTATGCAAAATACTATGCAGATACTTATGCAACACTATGCATAATAGAATATAATATATTTCTATTTATAGAATAACTTTATAAAAGTATTACATTTTATTACATTAATAATACCAATAAAACAAAAGCGAGTGACTTATCACGTAAGCATCAATAATTAATCACCGTATCTGCTACTATGCAATCACGCGTATTCATCGCATTTTTTAACACACGTGTTTTAACAGTTAACGGTAAAACTTCCGCCGTTATTTTCATGAAATATTTTTATCGTTTTCTCAATCCGACAATAATTTCGTTGCGGGGTCCACCAATGATTGTGCCATTGCACGAATATTCCCTGATAAAACAAATATTCCCCGACCAATCAAATATAATATGACAACTTGCATACTTTGCAAAATTTATAAATACTACCTACAACTATAACATTATCTCAAATCCACACCATAATATTCAAAAAAAAATATTTTGAGAAAATAAAATCTTTATTCATAAAATCTGGGGTCTCACAATCTCCCCTCCTTATGGAATTTCGCCCTCGAAATTTACGTGCGACGTACTGGTATCTTAAAGAGATGAGGATACCTTGACTTCACTTCAAATTCTAACTCTTGAGGTATAATCTTTGTGCGTCGAATATGATCATTCTTATCCAAGATGTTAACACTTATCTCCTCATACGTTAAATCTTCTGCTATCTCGTCCGGTTCTAAATTAATAATGTGGTTCGGGTCGTCCACATATTTACGTAACATCGATACGTTAAAAACGTTATAAATATGCGACATACTTGGCGGTAAAGCGAGTCTATAAGCCAGAGTTCCTACTCGATCAAGGATTTCAAATGGGCCAATTAAATCGAGGGTTGAGATTTCCTCCCTTCATCGATTCTTGCTTCTAAAATAACGCCCTCTTGAACCATTTTCTTCACATTCATTAGCTCTGAGTATGTAGCTTGAGCGGCTTTAACTTTATCGATTAAAGTCGATTCTACTCGTATATTCGTTATCTTCACTTGGGTTCCTAGAGTCTCTAACTCTATCTTCATCATTTGTAAGTCGTAATGCGAAATGGGCCTTTGTGTTAACAACATCTCACTTTAAACGCATACGATCTTCTACTCAACGCGTCCACCACGCTCGCTTTCCCACGATGTTATTGAATGAATGCGATCGTAATCTTCAACAAACTCGAGCCAACGTCTTTGGCGCGCGTATTACGTTCATTTTAGTTGAAGAAATATTTAACGGTTTTAGAAATGGGTTTTGTCTTTGGTTGATAAAAAAATCGACTTCACGCTGAGGGTAGGCTAAGAAGTCTTCAAGAATACGTCGAGAAATTTATTAACAATAGAAATATCATTCAAAGCTGTGACCCTCATCCAAGACTTGGATAATACGTCACATTAATACCTATCAAGTTGCCATCGTCACTCACGACATCGCCTCTGAAAAGTCCAAGCTTTGCATTCCACACAAGAAAGTCAACAACGAAAGGACCGGGGCTCTTTACTTATGGCTTGATATGACAATGATTGACTTTAGTGGTTTGGTTTCTTGAATTCGCATAACAGGTTGGTTAGGAATATGAAAGCTAACAACCTTACAAAAAGCATGATGAGTAGTTAACCAATCGATTCCTAAAATCGCATCAAAGGCAAGTATTTTCAAAGAGACAAGATCAACACGTAACGTGAAAGTGTTGATTTGAACAAGATTTATAAATAGTGGAGGTAACGAAGGTTTCTCCGAACTGAGTTTAAACAGATATATCAAAGTCTAACTTCTCCGGAGTTAACTTCAAACATTGAACACAGCTAGGTAAAACAAAAGAGTGAGTAGAACCGGTATCTAACACGGTATAGACTTCGCAAGAGTTTATGACTAACATACCCGTGATAATTTTATTCAGGTTCCTCGTCACGAAAAAAAAAACGCTCTCTCTTAAACTACCAGCTTTGGCTTGTCTAGGACATCCTTTGGCATCACTATCCCAGCTGGAATTGACTTCACCATACGACAAAATCGAGCTAGGTGACCTTCTCTTCCGTAATTAAAACACGTTTTGGATTACTGCGTACAGTTTGGATGGATGTGTCCTTCCTGTCCGCATTTGAAACATACGACCGATGGTCGTTCTTCTTCCTTTGAAACGGGTGCTGGTGCCGACGTCTTTACGTCATTGTTGAACCTTCTCTTCTTGAAATGTTCATTCTTATTGTTTTGGTCATGATTACCATTAAAGTGGTTACCATTTCTGGCATGTTGATTCCCTCCATGCTTATTGTCACTGCTTTGATGACTGTTATCACCGGTATTATCATTTTGCCGGCTGTTCTCTTTTGGTTTGGTTGACTCATTATCGTGCAACAATAACTGAGCCATATTAACAACATCTGAATATAAAACACAGTTTATGAGAGATAAGATATTGACGTATCTCAGGTTTCAAACCTCTTAAAAACATCCGCGTCATTCTCTCTTCATTATCAACCAAGTAGGACGCAAATCGGGACAACTCGGCAAACTTGGCTTCGTACTGTGACACGGTCAGGTTGTTTTGCTCCAACTTGATAAACTCCACCTCTTTCATGTGACGAATACTTTCAGGAAAGTACTTGTCATTGAACAATTCTTAGAACTTCTCCCAAGACATCTTGAGTGCGTCAGGATAGGTACGTTTTACAGATTCCCACCAGTGATCTGCCTATTCACGCAACATAAAGGTGGCAAAGGGAACCTTTTGCTCCTCGGAGCATCCCAAGACATCAAATAACTTGGTGATCTGCTTTAACCACGTCTCCGCCTTACGTGGTTTTGGCTTTCCAAAAATCCGGTGGTCCCAGCTCCTTGAATTGCTTAGCGGTGACCAACCGTGGGTTGCCATTGTTTCCTCCTGCATTATGAACAGGAGCCGTCTTCGCCTGATGTTGCATGAATTCTAAAAAGCTCTTAAATGTACTGTCATTCGTCAATTGATTAGTGTTGTTGTTTACAGGAGGATTATCGCCATCCTGTTGCACATTGTCCTGATTATTGATCTGTGGAGACTCAACAGTCTCCTGTGCTCCATTACGTATCTCAATATTTTCAGATGCCATTTTTAAATACAGCCACAAAATAAGGGTTAATTAACATATCACATATTATCTCTATACTCTGACCGACCAATTAAATACCAAATAAACTTAGGTAGGTCATACTAGCGAAGGAATTACTCGTCTCTCCCCTCCTAGTTCTATTCTCACATCCTAGCCAGGGATCATATCCCTAAGCTTTGATACCAACTGTGACGCCCCCAAAATTAGGTGTACATCACCCATCTTGAGTCGCCAGATATACATGGTACGTAATTCAAATACAACTTAATAATACAATCGTAGTGTAGTATAATACGACAAAAACATAAATCTGTGAGTTTTAATACAAATATTGTCTACTAGAGAGTATACAAACTCAAAAGGAGTCCTCATTACAATTATTATCACACTATTTCACGAAATAGTGAGGACTACTAATGCAAACATCTAGGATCATCACTCTGTTCCCAACTAGTCCCCAACTACGTTCTCATTTCCTCAAGAGAACAGTGAAAGAAAGGGTGAGCTCAACTAGCCCAGTAAGAAATATTATGACTAAGATAATGCAGAATAAATTATCGTTAGCCTTCAACAGTGTTAAACTGATACAATATAACAAACATCAAGTTTAACTACATCGGAACAAGAAATCCATTAGAAGAGTCAAGTAGGGAATAAAATCTACTATCTTCTATGATTTAAAAGGTTTTTCATAACTTTTATCACTGGGACTCAGCTTAATAAATAATTCACATCATCAAATCATCCCTGCACTACAGGCCAAGGATATTCTTTAGTATCACGACCACGAATTATCCATGCACTACGGCTAAAGATAATCATGTTTTCATCAACGGTCCTGATCATGCCATAAAACAATTCATCTTTGCACTATGGCCAACGAGAATCCATAACCATAATCATACCAAAAACTGTCATTCAATGCACTACGGGCCAATGAGGACTTTTTCCACATCATTTGTAACATTACGGTTATGATTATACCGAATAATCCCTAGTCATAATCATACCAAATCCATCTATGCACTACAAGCTACAGATGACTTTCAAAAAAATAAACATGAGGATGATGACAATGATATAAGAATTCAATTAAACAAGTTCAAGAATTAATTTATCTAGGAACTGATAACGTCTAAATTGTCAACATGATACTACTTTGTAGAGTAAAATTCAAGAATGCTCAGAAGAATATTTCCATGCAAAGATACTGGATGAAGCGCAAATATCTAGGATATTCCACTAATTTCATAGAGTATAGATTTCAAAACTTTAACCAACTGAGTATAGTAAAGAATGGAATAACAAAAGAAATCACCATGCATACGGTACTTGGCATGATGCATGGTTATTCCAATGAATAATAATAACGGAACTGAGTCGGTGAAATTATGACCGCATGCGAGATATTCCAATGAATAATAAATAACGAAACCAGGTCCCAGTAAAATGCATGAGACGGGATATTCCAACGTAATAATAAATAACGGAACCAAGTTTGACGTAAAAGCATACATGCACGGGATATTCCAACAAAATAATAAAAAGAATGGAATATTAGAAGAATTTCACCATGTATGCGATTACTTTGCATGACAAAGTTATTCCAACATAATAATAAATAATGGAATAACGAATAATTTCACCAAGTATAGGGTAGCTCAGCGTATCTGAGTTATTCAACGAATAATAATAAAGAATGGAATAACAGAAGTTCTCTTCATAAATAAGAAAGAAAGAGTACCCCTTATGAGTACAACAAATAATATTCCCTACCTTAAGAAGAAGAGTACTGGATATATGAGTAGTGAAGTAGCAGAATATTTTTCTTCTTTCTCTCTATAGTTTCTCTCTCTAGAGTTTCAGTAAATTCGTAAGAAATAATGAATGAATGAGCTTCTATTTATAGAAAAATGGACTGCATAGTAACTAACTCATGAACGGTCCAGATTGATTTACTTTAATCTGACGGTCCATATTTAAAGCAAAATCTTTTAAATAAAAATATAATATATTTTATTTATAATATAATAAAACGAATAACTTTATAAAAGATTTTAATATGCAAACAATATGCTGGCACTATGCAAATACTATGCATAATAAAATATAATATATTCTAAGTATTGTCTAATAAAACAGATAACTTTATAAAAGTATTATGTTTTATATAAAAAGATTTTACTATGCAAAACACTATACAGACATTATGCAAATACTATGCATAATAAAATATAATATATTCTAATTATTGTCTAATAAAGGAGATAACTTTATAAAAGTATTCTGTTTTATATAAAAAGATTTTACTATGCAAAATACTACGCAGACACTATGCAACACTATGCATAATAGAATATAATATATTCTATTTATAGAATAACTTTATAAAAGTATTCTGTTTTATTACATTAATAATACCAATAAAACAAAACTG
Source organism: Panax ginseng (assembly GCA_020205605.1). Taxonomy (NCBI): domain Eukaryota; kingdom Viridiplantae; phylum Streptophyta; class Magnoliopsida; order Apiales; family Araliaceae; genus Panax; species Panax ginseng. The sequence goes on along the minus strand of CM035136.1, from coordinate 98,344,013 downwards.
AGTGACTTATCACGTAAGCATCAATAATTAATATTGTGTGCTACTATGCAACCACGCGTATTACTGTACTTTTAACACCGGGTGTTTCAACAGTTAATGGTAAAACTTCCGTCGTTATTTTCATAAAATATTTTTGTCGTTTTTTCAATCCGACAATAATTTCGTTGTGGGGTCCACCAATGATTGTGCCATTTCACGAATATTCCCTGATAAAACAAATATTCCCCGACCAATCGAATATAATATGACAACTGGCATACTTTGAAAAATTTATAAATACTACCTACAACTATAACATTATCTCAAATCCACACCATAATATTCAAAAAAAATATTTCGAAAAATAAAATCTTTATTCATAAAATCTGGGGTCTCACAATGGCAGTGTCTGGAACTAAATCGGATATCCCATGACCCGATCTTGAGCTCGATTAATTGCGGTGTTAAAAACTTTATCCATCTCTTCCATCATCATCCTCTTCGCCTGTGAGTCCCTTACTGCTCTTCCAGTTCGTTGATAAGCTTCCTCGTATGCATCTTTAGCTCTTACCCTCTTGGTAGCTTCTTTCTTCAGCTTGTTCTTCAGTTCCACAACCATCTCCATCAGTTGTTCCTTCTCTCCTTCAGTCTGTACTAGTTTCTCCTCGACATTTGTCAATCGTTCTTCACGATCCTGGATCTCGCCGTCTTTTTGTGTCATTGCAGTCTGTTGTTCAGCTACTATCTCTTGTAACTCCTCGACAGTATCTTGAAGTTCCACATTGCGTTCATGTACCTCATCATATATACGGCCAACTATCGAGTTAAGTGGAATCCTTTCCTCCTCGTCCTCCTGTGGTAACTCAATGGGATCCTCCTCATCTGTTTCCACGTCATCATCCTCATCTTCAACTACTGTGATCAATGGGGCTGACTCCCGTGGCAGTAGTTGTTTCCAAACTACCTGAATGTCACGAGGCTCCTCCTCTATAGGAATTTGAGGGCCCTCCTCCCTAGCCTGACTGGATTCTCCGACATTAGTCATCCTGACAACAAAGTTTTAAAGTTTTAATTATTAATCATTTCTACTCGACACTCACGAGTACATAAACTATAAACACATAAGCACATAAGTGTTTTATTACTTCTTTCTTAAAACTCGATAAGAGTTATCTCCACTGTCTTTTCAAAGGTTACTTCCTAAGGCTTTCCCCCCACCTAAGGTTCATAACCTAGAGCTTTGATACCAACTTGTGACACCCCAAAATCCTGGTACTTCATTTCCTCAAGATTTGGTGTTCACTTAATCAAAACATTCATTTCTAACTACCCAATTATAATAAAATTGAATAATAAAAACACCTTATACAGTTAAACTTAAATAAAAATCTCCCAGGTTATCTAACATTTAACAATAATCATTCAAATGCGAAAATTTAAATAAACTTCATTACAATCTTTAAGCCAAAGTCTGAAAGTAAACTATCAAAACTATTACAAGTCTTCAGTATTTATTCATCTTTCCTATTCCCTTACTGGTACTAGGTACGTCACCCGTTTCAACTTTAGCTGTAAGAAATTTTACAGGCAAGAGTGAGCAACTAGGACCCACTTGAAATACAAATAAGTAAATCTTTAAACTTTTACATCAATTGCCAATATTAGGCTCAATAGAACTGAACAATATATTCTATTAACTTTCTGAAAATTATAACATTCACTGAGGGTCTAATGACCACGAATCATGTCCACAGTTATAAGTAATCTTTCAACTTTAACTTTAAAAGTCATAAAACTATAAGGACTCCACGTACTTAGGGGGATCAACCCTTCGTACAATGTATTGTGCACAACCATTTCAACGCTAAGAGTAAACCTCTACTAAAAGAGTTGTTCATCTCAGTATTTAGAATACAAGTCCGCACCAAAGTAATTTTGGTTTGGATACATTACAGGGTATTTTAGAATTCAATGGTAATCAACTAAGGATTAGTTGATTACAAAAGACACAACTGTATGCTATGGAATAATCATAACTGAATTGATATTTATAAATTAGTACCATGCTTTAGGAATAATCTAATAGCATACACTTTGAATAATCATAACATAAATTGGCTTGAACAATATTAAATCAATGTTATTGAAAATTGAATACTAAGCATGCATAGTGAATAGTAATTTGAACTATAAGTTGTTCAATACTAGAATATTGTAATAAAGCGACTCGAATGCTCAATAATAAGTTGCATATTAGAGAAACTTGCTCAATATTAAACTATAAGATTTGGGATATTTGTATCGTTATGAGAAACTAAATACAATAACTTATTCAATAATAGGCAATCTAGCTCTACGAAAGTGTAGAGGTAGGAATTTACAACAATTGTAATTGAATTTGAAAACAATAACGTACTAATAAAATTAAACTCGCACAATGAAGTTTTGAGTTAGAGAACTTGCCTTTAGCACAAGCTAAACCTTACAACTTGAATCAATACCTTATACATATGTCATCATGACATAATTAGTCATTACCAACATTTTATATCTATATAAACAATACATACATCATGTAGGTCGAATTACCCATTTACATAATCAAACTATGTTAATACTAGCTAACACTTGATAACATAATCATTCATAGTTTAATACTACTGAATTCATCATTTAACATTCCTATTATTAACACATAACATTTATTTTCAAAATTTGTATACTTAAACAAAACTGTCAGAACCTTACCTTTAACTTTCATGACTATTATTTACGATTTACACTTGTGGTTGAAGTTGGTATTTATGACTTCACTTATTCTTATTTGGGCGTGCACATTGCAGAGATCGAAACTCAACATGACCAAGCTTCAAGCAGCAAGATGAACAAAAGCCAATTTGGCCAACAAACTCCAATATAATAGACTAATTAACATGTAATTTACACATAGACTTCATGTAAACGTATTGTGAAGACTTCTAACATGTTCCTACCCATAAAATAGCATAAACATCAAATTTACAACACCCAATTTCAATGTTTTTTGGCAAAACTCCATTTTTAATGTTTTCAATGAAAATCAACACTGTGATTTTGTTTTACAATCAAAACAGAGATTTCAAAACACCATAGTTATGATTATACATACTCTATCAAATTCAATAATCAATTTATCAGTTTAACAACTAACTAAACCTTAATTTCTACTTTAAACTAAGTCATATTCATATATATTTTCATATGAACTTACTGTAATATATTTTTTTCTTCCACAAAACCCATACATACATGAACTAGTTTTTCTATAATCGTATATAAACTCATACAATCATCTTAAAATCAATAATTTATCATATAACTATAAACATCACCAATTTATCTTTTATAAAAATTTCACAGAGAACTTTTTGGAGAAGAAAACTAAACTTTAAAATTATAAAATATAAGGATTAATATCCTACCTTTGATTAAGAAGATGATGGCTATACTCAAGCTTCTTCTCTCCAATTTCTTTCTCAAAACTTGTTAGAATCACCCACTTTTCTCTCTATAGTTTTCTTCTTCTCTCCGTTTTTCTTCTTCTGAGTTTTCTTTCTTCCTAACTCTAACATACATAGAATAATATAACGTATATAGTAATAATAGATATATTAAGTATAGGATTTTAACTGACATCAGTTATAGAATTTTGAAAATCAAAAGCCATAAGGCTTGTTTGGTTAGCTAACTAAAAATAACTCATTAACCCTTACACCTTGTTTGGTAAACCTAATTAAAACAAATGGATTAATCCTTATACCTTGTCTGATAAAACATCATTAGATTAAAGACTTTAATATGCAATAAGACATGTTTGGCAAAACTACATTAAACTCTTTTAATTTATTTTATTAACTCCTTTATAGCAAGGTTATTAGTCACACTTCTAATTAATTAATTAATCAATTAAATTACTTTAACACATAATTTAATATCACATAACTATAATTTCTTTTATAATTGTAATTTTATTCGACCAACTAATATTTTAAATTAAAAATTCTCATTTAAAATATTATAATTTATTTAAATCACTATAAGCTCTCTAGCTTACTTATTAAATTAAATTGGTACATAATCTCATAACAATTAATTTTCTTAGCTCCTTAATTATTTATTCAATAAATAATTAACTAAACCACATTAACTCAAATTGCCATTAAATACATATATAATTCAATAAATATTTAATATTGCAAATAAATATTTAATATTTAATATTTAATTATTTATTTAACAAATAATTAACTAAACAACATCAACTCAAATTGAACAATTATTTATTCAACAATAAACATATACATTAAATACTTATATAAATCAATAAATATTTAATATTACACTTTAAATTTACGGAATGTTACAACTTTTATGAATAAAGATTATTTTCTCGAAATATATTTTTTGAATATTATGGTGTGGATTTAATATAATGTTATAGTTACGGATATTATTTACAAATTTTGCAAAGTAAGTAAGTGGTTATATAATATTAGATTGGTTTGGAATATTAGTTTTAACGAGGGAATATTAAATGCGACAACACAATCATTAGTGGACCCCACAATGAAGTATTGTCGTAGTTAAAAGCGACGAAATTATCTTTTATAAAAATCACGGCGAAAGTTTTACTGAGTTAAACCATTGAACTACCCGGTGGTAAAAAAATACGATAATATCATTGGTTATATAGTAGCACACGATATTGATTATTAATGCTTACGTGAGAAGTCACTCAGTTATATTCAATTATTGCTACAGTAATTGCTGCATCATATCTCTCATATTATTGTTGTCACAATATCATCTGCATAATATTTATTATTATTAAATCAATAATTGAGACGACAAAGTTATTCATATTATTATTTGCAATATTGACAATGTCTAGAAGTTCTGTCAAGGAGAGGTTTGGTCACCTAATTGCGCGCCAATAAGAAGAAATCCTTATCGGAAAGCCCCCTCTTTCCTGGGAACGACATAGTTGTTAAATATTGTAATTTATAATATTAATGATGAATAAGTTCGTGTTGATTAAAGATGAAATTGATAGTTCCATTGTGTTGGGATTATTAGTGTTAGTGGAAATCGACATTTATTTCGATAATAATTGATGTCTAGAGGTTATATTGACCAATCGGGTAATTAATCGGATAAATAAGTAATTAATTGCTATTATGCTTATAACTATTTGTTCACATGTGTGTACTATTGATTCACATTCATGTACTATTAGGGGAGGTGGTGCAAGATTGATAATACTTGCATGACTAAATTAAAAATGGAGGTATAGATGAAGGTACTATACTGTAATTAGTTTTTTCACATGATTATACTCTTAAGTCACATTATTTACTATTAGGGGAGGTGGTGCAAGTTTGATAATACTTGTAGGACTAAATTAAAAATGAAGAAAAAGAGGAAGGTATTATACTGTAATATTTCGAGCCCCAAAACGTGTAATTATCGAAACTATATTTTCCTATAAATAGAAGCTCATTTTTCTTTCATTCTCACCAATTCACTAAGTCTCATAAGAGCAATTATTATAGAGAGAAAGAAGAAGAGAAGTATGCTACCTCACTATTCTAGTATCCAGTTTTTTCTAAGGTAATGAGTATTATTTCTTTCGTATTCATGAATAGAGTTATTTTCTTTCAATACTCGTAAAGGTTGTTATTACATTCTTTATTATTCTATTGGAATAACCTGTCTGTGCGGTCTATCGGATGCCTGGTGAATTCTTTTGTTATTCCATTCTTTATTATTCTGTTGGAATAACCTGTCTGTGCGGTCTATCACATGCATAGTGAATTTTTCTGTTATTCCATTCTTTATTATTCTGTTGGAATAACATGTCTATGTGGACTACCACATGCCTGGTGAATGATCCTTTGTATTCATTCCTTATTAAATTGTGGAAATGATCTATCTACGTGGATTACCGCATAGCGAGCAAAAATCCATTTGCAGTTTCATATATTCTATTATACTCAGTTGGTTAAAGTTTTGGCTTTTATACTCCATGAAATTAGTAGAATATCCTGGATATTTAAACTTCATCCAAAGATCTTTTCATGGAAATATTCTTACGAGCATTCTTGAATTTTACTCCACAAAAGCAATATCATGTTGACAATTTGGGCGTTATTGATTTATGGATAAATTAAATTATAAATCTTTAAAAATTTATCCTTGAACTTGTTTTATTAAATTCTTATATCATTGTCATCATCCTCATGTTTAATATGTTGAAAGTCATCTGTGGCCTATAGTGCAGAGATGGACTTGGTATGATTATGACCAGGGATTATTCGGTATAATCATGACCGTAATGTTACAAATGATGTGGTAAAATTCCTCATTGGCCGTAGTGCATTGATGGATAGTTGTTGGCATGATCATGACCATTGATGAATACACGAATATCTTTGGCCCGTAGGGCATGGATAATTCGTGGTTGTGATAGTAATGAATATCATTGGTCGTAGTGCAGGGATGATGTGGTTTATTTATTAAGCTGAGTCTCAGCGATAAAAGTGATGAAAAACCTTTTAAATCATAGAAGATAGTAGATTTTATTCTCTACTTGACTCTTCTAATGGATTGCTTGTTCCGCTGTAGTTAAACTTGATGTTTGTTATATTTTATCAGTTTAACACTGTTGAAGGCTAATGATAAATTATTCTGCATTATCTTAGTCATAATATTTCTTACTGGGATAGTTGAGCTCACCATTTCTTTCACTATTCTCTTCAGGAAATGAGAATATAGCTGGGACGAGTCGGGGAACGGATTGACGGTCCAGATGGTTGTTTTAGTAGTCCTCACTATTCTATAAAATAGTGTGACAATAAATGTAATGAAGACTCCATTGAGTGTGGATATTGTCTAGATGACAATATTCTTATTAAAACTCTTAGATTATGTTCTGTCGTATTTTACACGATAGTTGTATAATTAAGTTGTATTTAAATTTTGTACCATGTATTTGGCGACTCAAAATGGGTGATGTATACCTATTTTGGGGGCGTCATATCACATATATGCAAAACATCTGCAGATGATTCAACTAAACAAGCATTGAACAAAACGCTGAAAAACACTCAACGCTCAATTCAACGATCTGAAAAAGAGAAAGCTTGCTCAACTACTCAGTTCTTTCGAACAAGAGCTTAACGGCAACTGATTAGCACCAATCAAGAACTCATCAACTACTAATCAAGTGAAGTAAGAAGTTCCAAGTCAGAAGGACTTGAAGAGTTCTAAAGTGAACTGTGAAGAACCAAGTCTGCTGGACTTGAAGAGTTCAAGAGTGAACTAAGATGTTCCTAGACTGCTGGTCTAGAAGGAATCTGTGAGATTCAGAAAGTATAAAAGATATCCTTAGTTGATTTCCTACTCGAAGAGTAGAAGAGTGGACTAGGAGCTTTAAGTGCTCTGAACCACTTAAAACTGATGTGTCTATTGCATTCTTGCTATAACTGTTATAACTGTTATAATTGCCTCACTCTCATTAACTCACTATATTTAAAATGGGAGATCAAACAAATCTTAATTTTGTTGTGTTTGAATCATTATCAAAACTAACAAAGTAAAACGAAAAGAATTTTAAATATATATTCAACCCCCCCTTCTAGATAACTATTGTGCTTCCGGGAACTAACAACGTGGGTACCTGGAGTCTTTAACTCTATCTCCATCCTTTATAAGTCATACAAAATGGGCCTTTGCATTGACAATATCGCACTCGTACCCGTATATAATCTTCTACTCAAAGCGTTAGCTACCACGTTCGCTTTTCTAGGATGGTATTGAATGGTATGATCGTAATCATTCAACAGCTCGAGTCAACGTCGTTGCCGCATGTTGAGTTCCTTTTGGGTGAAGAAATATTTGAGGCTTTTATGATCCGTATAGATCTCCACTTTCTCCCCATACAGGTAATGTCTCTAGATCATTAATGCTAAAATGACTGCTGCCAATTCTAGATCATGAGTAGCATAATTCCTGTAATACCCGAGAATTTCCATATATTAATAAATAGATATATTAATGGAAATGAGTATTTATTTGAATAGAAATTATTTCGTGTTATGAGACGAGTTAACTCAATTATATTAAAGTGAACAATTGTAATAAGTGAGGAAATGTGGAGTTGTAATAAACTCATTGAAATGCCTTGTGTGGCACCATGATGAGAAATAATAGTGATTATATTAATGAACGAAAGAATTGTTAAGCGAACAATTAATCTATATTAATTGTTAATTGTTATTAAAGAATATTGATTAATTGCTATAGAATATTAATGGTGATTAATAATATGTGATTATTATTAGTGTAAGAGATATAATAACAATTAGCAACGTGTTTATAAATATAACAAGATTCATATTTATTTAATCAATTGTTATAAAGATTAATAATGCCATTGATTAATAGGGAGGGATTAATTAATTAATATTATTATTAATTAATTGGTAAGATAAATAATTTATTAATTGCTATGTGCAAGCATGTGATAATTAAATATATATGTATAGTAGCTACCTATATATATAATATAAAGTGTAAAGTGCAATGTGACTATATTATATATAGAAACCATATAAAAATATTATTATTTATTGAGACCATATGTTATGAATACATCATGAAATGCTTATGTGACAATATGTGTGTGGGTATACATTAAAATGATATACCATGAATATATTGTAAAACCTCAATTTTATGAAATAAAAGTATTCAATTTTTCTTATAATTACTATTCAAGTAAATGGTTAAATTGATAAAAAATTAAAGTTAAAAGGTGATATATGAATTTTTTTTCAAAATACGAGTGGTTATAAAATATTCATTGTTGTCGGGAATATTCGTTTGGTCGTGGAATATTCTTTACGTAGGAAATATTAAATGCGGCGTAGCGCGACCATTAGTGGGCCCCATAATGAGAATAATCGTTTGATGAAGAAAAGCGAAAAGCGGAGTTTTTATAAATAACAACGTAGTTATTCTGCAGATTAACCTTTGTTGGAATACGGTGGTTAAAATACGATAATACGTTGCCGCGAGAAGCTTTGCGGTATTGCACCAATTATTGATTCTTACGTAAAAGGGCACTACTCAATAATTGTTACGATGAGTTCTTTATTAAATTATTTTATTTTATTGATTCAATAATTGCTGCGTTGATATTACTGTTGTTTCAATAATTGTCACTACACAGTATTTTCCATTATCGTAGCAATAATTCATATTATCTGAATAAAATTATTAGATAACATTGTTGGCAATGTCTAGAAAGTTCTGTCTAAGGAGGTTTGGTCACCTAATTGCGGCCAAGATGAGGAGAAATTCTTATTGAAAGCCCCTCTTTCTGAGGAGCGGCTTTGTTTGCCCGATCTTGTGATTCTGTAATATTATTTATGAATAATTAATTATTGATTTATATGATAAGGAAAATATTGATTTTATGTGGATATAGATGGAGAAAATTTTTAAAATGACAATTGTTAAAAATTGATATTTTATCTTTTCTGATAAAATAATATTTTATTATATTATTATAATATAATAATATAATAATGGTGGTATTTTTATAATGAATGTGGGATATATGAGTATATGAGGAGAAAGAGTATTTTTGTTGCATTAAATGATTAACACATGTTTTGTGTGTCGGTGGACCCCATCTCTTGACCGAAAGTTGATTATAGCTTATAAAATCGCCCGTTTGTGGATTTCGGTCAATTTCTGTTTGGAATTTGGAAACACTTTCTTCTGCAAAGTTGTAGATAATGGAATTTCCTATAAAAAGCCGCGTGATTCGAATTTTCTGACAAAAGGGATATTTATTATGAATTATTGAAGTTCCGAAGTTCCGAAATAATTTATTTTTGGAAGTTTTAATTATTTTTTTCAAAGAAAACGTTTTTGGTGAGTTAAGTGGGTCTAGCATGTGACATTAATGGCTGAATTCAGATCTACAAAGGTTGGCGTAGGAAACTTAATAATATATATTAATATTATATTAAATTTTCTGCTTTGGTGTTCTAAGCATTTTCCTATAAATAGGGTGCTTAGGTTAGAATTGAAAATCACACCAGAAACTAAAGATTTCTCTCTCTATATATCGAGCGTATTTTTGTAAGTATTTTAGTACTTCGAGTATTGCTATACGTTGCAAGTTCTTTTAGCACTATATCCAGTATTTTAGTCAGAAGTACTATTCTTTCTGAGGTAAGGGAGATTATTTTCTTCATAAATGATATTATTTCTTCAATATCATTATACCGAAATATTGGTTTGAACTTTTTATCAAATTTGGAACTTTTTTATGTCGGGGTTACTATTCATGAGTTACTATTCACGAGTTATTATTCACGAGTTACTATTCATGAGTTACTATTCACGAGTACTATTCACGAAGCATGATGATGTTTTTGTGAAATTTTTATCTTTTAATTATCGAATTACTATTCACGTGTACTCGGACTTTATTCACAAATCGACATTATTCACAAAAAAATTAAGTTTTCTTCTCTGTGACCAAGATTGTCTGTTATGATTCCTATCTTTGATTGGATCTATGTTTTGGTCTTCATTCTTGAATTTTACTTCACTGGTTATTTATGAAGTATTTTTGAACTTGGGTTGTCTAAAGTACGAATCCTTAATATTTATTCTTTTGTTTCACTGGATTCATTTTCTTTAAAATATTTTGCATCATCCTCAGTCCTAAATGATGATATAACTGAATATCTTTGGCCTATAGTGCAAAGATGACTTGTTGTTGAATATCTTTGGCTAGTAATGCAAAGATGACCTGTTGTTGAATATCTTTGGTCTGTAGTGCAAAGATGACTTGTTGTTGAATATATTTGGCTAGTAATGCAAAGATGACCCATTGTTGAATATCTTTGGCATGTAGTGCAAAGATGACTTGTTGTTGAATATCTTTGGCATGTAGTGCAAAGATGACTTGTTGATGAATATCTTTGGCCTGTAGTGCAAAGATGACTTGTTGATGAATATCTTTGGCCCGTAGTGCAAAGATGAATTTATTAGTAGGATTATGAACATGAATTGTGATTTGGTATTACCATGATCTTTGATGTTTCAGGTGATGAAAATTAACTTTGTCTTGGATGAGGAAAGGAATTTAGAACTACAATTACGATTATGAGTTATACACGTGATTGTGGACAAGAATTGTTGATTAATGTTACAAGGATAAAACATTGTTGATGAACTTTTAACATGGAGAAGATAATTGATTTTATGGTCTATTTGACTCTTCTAATGGATTGCTCGTTCCACTGCAACTATGGTTGAAACGTTTTATCATCTACCATATGTTCTAAATCTCTGATTTATTATTGATGATGGCTATTAAAAATTTAATTATCTTTAGTCATAATATTCTTTACTGAGCTAGTTGTGCTCACCCTTTTGCTTCACAGTTCCTTTTAGGTAATAAGAGTGTAGCTGGGTCGAGCGGGAATAACAAGGGAATAGAACGGTGGTCTATAGCTGTTGAGGTTCTCCCTAAATAGGTGAGGCGAACCCAACTTTGGAAGGGTGTTTTGTCACTATCATACAAGATGTCTAATTACATACAACCTCGAGTCATCATAAGACAGGGATGAGCTCATCCACTTGTTGAGTATATATACGAGCACTACCTATATAATCTTGGAGTTTGGTTGAAGTATAATTCTCAATTAGAGACGGTGGAGATAATGATATGTCAAGAGAAGACACACCATTGGGAAGAATATGATAGTAATCTTCTCATTTTTCTTTGGGGTCTATTGGGTCAACCAAGGATAATTTTGTGGGCATATGATATCTATAATAACCTGGCGCATGGCCTCCCATGTACGAAGGTTTCTTTGAGCACTTCCCAAAGATTTTAATTTCTAAAACAGTTTTCGACTATACCTTTATGTAAGGTGTCATTGAGGTGCTATCCACGGTTGGGACATGAGTCAAAGTTGGTATATATTTGTATTTAAACTCACAGTTTAAGTGTTGTCGTATCTTGCACGACAATTGTATTAATAAAGTTGTAATTGTTTTCTGTACCATGTTTTTGGCGACTCAGAATGGGTTGGTTGGATTGGACCTATTTTGGGGGCGTCACATATATTGTAAACTATTATTTTAATAAAGAAGACAATGCAATGTGATAACATCCGAATAAAGTATATCGGTGTGATAAAATGTATATAGATTATATGTGTACCAATTTACACTTAACATTATGAGAATTATATAGTGACGTTTCAATTGGAATTGAAACCTAAGTGTTTTTGAACCATGTGTATGTATAAGATATATATAACCTAAGTGGGCTTATACATGTAACTATAGTATGTGGTATTAGTTGAATTGCAAATGCAGAGATTAAGGCTTGTCCCAAATTTAGTGTCCAATTGCTCCTCACTTCTCATTCACGTGTAACACATAAAGGCTAGGAGCTATTCCACATTCTTCTCCCAAGCTCCTTCTAGCACATGATTATGGGGGGAGTGGTTGTCATGATGATCTTCAATAACCATTTACCAACTCTCTCTTAACAATCATGTAATCTAACATTCTCACTGGTTTAATTTGATGTATATATGCATTGTCTGTATATTGGTTTCTCTATAAATACAACCCTTTTCCTTCTAATTTGATTTGCTGAGAATTTTATTGAGTCTTTGAATTGAGAGCATACAAGTATTCTAAGAGTTTGGGAATTCATTTAGCAGGAAACTCATTTTACATTACAGAGGTATAATCCCTCTTCCTTGCTTTTCATTTTCATTCTCTATCAAAAGAATTTTTTGAGTTCTTGAATTTCAATTTCTTGATTATGCCAAGTTGAATTGTGATTGGGTTGTAGAACACTTATACAGTTGTTATATAGGCTTATTAACATGTTTAGTATGCAATACGGCTTGGTTACAGTCGAATTGGTGAAGAAAATTTGATATTGTGCTTATTATCTGCGCCGAAATTTCAGGAAGTCTCTCGATCTGGAATAGGAGCATGGCAGTACTCATATCCCTAGTACAAATGGAGCCGTATCCCTCTGCATATTTTGTTGGTTGTTTTGTTATGATATCTTGTTTATGGAGTATGTTAATGCAACTTATGTAGACACTCGAAATTTTCTGTACTACTGTTACTAACATTGTAGGAGGACAGATTCGTCTTTTAAGAGAGAACCCTGAAAGACAATCCAAATCCATACCGGATACTACCGGAAGTGCAGCATGAACCCCGGATCGCAATCTGGGAGTAACGGTTTCAACCTCTGATGTAACCCCGAGGCCTGCAGACACAATACCGGAACTCACACCGGAGAAGACCGACTAATCTCGGAGATGACCCCGAGGTATCCAGTCTCAGTCCCAACCATGGGAATAGCCACCAACCTTGATGATAACCCCAAGGAATGCAGTTTCGGAGATAACCCCAAAAATGCTTGTTTCAAATGCCATTAGCTTCAATCTCGGCACTCATAACGAGATACACTGTACCAACCCAGCAATAACATCGGGAAGACAGGCACACCTCAAAGATGACAATGAGGACCTTCAACAAATGCAGCAGTCCAATCTCAGCGAAGTCTGAGCAACGTCTGCTTTATCGGCCCAATCCGGCGATAACACTGGTGAGGGGCAACATCGTCATCTCGTCCAAAACGATGCCATGTCTCATCTCTAAGAAACGATGTCCCACAAAGCTAACCAATCCCGAGTGACTATTGTGCGGGGTAACGGATGAAAGTTGAAGCTTGAAGACCGGAGGGCATCGTCCCATCTTCAATGACTTCGTACAAACTCTAATCCCATGCCATCGTACAACTCTCGACAACGGCGGTCCAAAATAGGTCCTGAATACCTCAAAACGGATGCCCGGATTGCACTTCTCAAAATCCGAGTAGACATTACAATGGTTCGAGTGCACGATTGAGAGACGACGACCGAAAAAACCGGGCCGACCCGACTACGCCTCGGGTACACACTGCTGGCTCACCACTCAACTCATTGCCTATAAATAGAGGGGCTTGGGGTGCTGATTTTTAAGAAAAAAATTTGAAAAACCACACAAATTTGCTCTTTTTCGCCATACAGTGTATTTTCCCACTTTCAAACACATGTGAGCTCATATATAGCCTCTTTTGTACCCACAAAGCCAAGTGTTTACCAACTCTAAAGATATAGAAGCCTTTTTTATCGATCAAATTTGTAAGCCTTCTCACACACTTTAGAGTCTTTCTCTTCATCTGCACACACACCCTTCTACACGTTGAGAGTCGTGTTGCTTGCTTTTGCCTTGACTTCTATCTAGTGGTTTCATTCGATCAGATATATATATATATATATATATATATATATATATATATATATATATATATATATATATATATATATATATATATATATTGACTAACATTATCGAGTTATGCCTCGATTGAGCCTGAACTTGATGCAGGCGTTTACTTGCTTTTCTATATATATATATATATATATATATTTATATATATATGAACTGTGTGTCAAACTTTGTTCGATGAGCCTAGACTTCGAGCGTTTATTGCTTTAATATATATATATATGTACATTTATATATATTAACTGTGTGTCGGACTCTGTTCGATGAGCCTGGATTTTATATCCGGTGCGTTTACTCGCTTTTATATATATATATATACTTATATATATGAACTGTGGTCGAACTCTGTTCGATGAGCCTGGATTTTACATCCGGTGCATTTATTGCTTTTATATATATATATATATATATATATATATATATATATATATATATTATTCGTCCTTCCTGGAGTTCTCTTTGTGGCAGTTGATCGCTTTACAGCTTTATTTACGTTTTGTCCCGCCTAGAGTTTCCTCCGTGGCGGTTGATAGCTTTTAACAGCTTTATTTACATTTCTGATCCCCCGTGGAGGTGCTTCGTGGTTGCTGATCATGTCTGATATATATATATATATATATATATATATATATATATATATTTACCGCTTTTATATATATATCTGCTTATTACTTTTATACAAATTGCAATATTCTGTGCGCCTAGGAATCATGTGATTACAGATTCATCCCATTGGATCTAGATTCGGTTCCCGTGATGGACATTTTTCACCGTATGTGAAACTTGTAAATTATTCTCGCGATGTCTTAATTTCCTCAGATGGTTTCCATACCCACGAGGAAGTCGGCATTATTTTTGTATATTATTTTCATACGGATGCTTCGCATCCGTCAAATAAAATCAATCCAGTCGATCACTTAATAAAAAATGGGAGTGTAAAATGTCTCAATTCCTATTGAGCATCAGGGTTTGAAAAACCTCTTTTATAAAACATCACTGCCATATCTTGCTAAAAACTGAATTTTCTACATAAATTCAAACCCTGTGTATATAGGTTAGAACGAAGCCTCGCACAACTTTCATATAACAGCACATTGACCCACACACACACTCACACCCAGATAATAGTTTCTTGAAAAGAGGGGGTCAACGTGGTAACACGGATGTCGGGGGGTGCCTAACACCTTCCCCCCGCATAACCAAGTCCCCGGACCCTAAACGAATCTCAGTTTCGCGGACCCGTATATCAGTGTCACATCACTGGGTCAATGTGCAAACCTTTTATCGGTTGTGTTGGTACAACCATTTAAAAAACCAATTGGCGACTCTTAACAGTCCCATCGTTGACATCATACATGTCGGACCTTTTTCACTTATTTTTTTAAACAAATCTTACCTAAAATGAGAACACCAAAGAACAAGTAACGGAAAGGGACACACAAAAATCCCGACGTCGACAGGTGGCGACTCTGCTGGGGACTCCAGTAAGAGGACTTAAGTCACTATTTCAATCTTTTCAAAACTGTTATCTGCTTGTGTGTGGATGTTGCATTTACATTGGATGAATGTGTACGAATGCATGTCTTGTTTGAACTTAGTGCTTTGCATCATATCTACGTGTGTCGTTAGTGCTTCGCATTATAAACTGCTTATGATATTAGTGCTTCGCACATGTCATCATTTCATATGGTGAGACGCGGTGTATGTGAATGTATGTTGTGTGGTCCCTCCACCAGGAGGCTATCCCGTCGGTGTTTGATTACTGGACTCGTGAGAAGACTAATTCTCCGAGGCTCGTGAAAGGCACCACCCAAATTCGCCTCCAGGTTGAAAAATACCGGATTAACTTCCCGTCTAGTAGATTGCGATGATTTGGGAACCTTCATGCCAAAAAGCCGCGAGAGTAACCTAAGATAGGTCAGCCTCTGATAAGCCCAAAACGAAGGAAAGTCTCTTCATGCTCTCATTTCAATTACTTATAAACACAATTACTTGTAATTTCATTCCATATCTATCTCCATGTAATGAGAAATATGAAGCAATGAGTCCACATACATGCCATAAACAGTTGACACCCGTTTTACAGGATAAAATTCCTAAAATGGACACATCACATAGCATGTTATTATACACCTTCCCTAAGGACTAAACTATGCCAAGTCTTTTCATAGGAATCAATCTGGACCTACTACCCGCTTCAAAGTCCAAAAGGCAATGTGCCTACAAATAATCATGTCGTCATCTAACCAGACTGAACTTAATCCAGTTTCTCATAAAGAATTCGACGGATTAAGCAAACAAATCACAGATTTGGCTATTCTACTCAAAGAATTACACCAGTCTACACAGGGTCAGAAAATACCCGTACATGCTGAATCCTCCACACAAGGGGGAGACCCGGTCATTACCATACCGGAACCACAGTTGGATACGACCAACAAAACTCATGATGCTGCCCATCCCACTGGAGATCCAGATAATGGTGACATCAAAAAGAAAGTCCTCCAAATGGAAGAGGCCCTTCGCGCTATCAAAGGAATTAGAACACACGGGAGTGTTTCATATGCTGATCTATGTATTTTTCCTGGTGTTCACTATCCAGAAAAATTTAAAACTCCTGACTTTGAAAAATATGACGGGTTAGGGGATCCTTACACAAATCTAAAAGTATTTATTGGAGAACCTGGATCCTATGCAGAGGATGAAAAGCTCAGAATGTAATTATTCCAAAAGAGTCTAACTGGAGAAGCCTGTTCGTGGTACACAAGATTAGACAACTCCAAAATCCACAGCTGGGAAGAGCTAGCACATGCCTTCCTCACTCAATACAGTTTTCAAACTCAGATGGCTCCTGATCGGTATCAAATTACCAAGATCAAAAAATAGTCTAATGAGTCATTCAGAGAGTATGCTCAAAGGTGGAGACGCCTGGCTGTCCAAGTTATTCCTTCTATGGCAGAACCAGAAATGGTCATGACTTTCATAGACATACAAGAAGCTCCCTTCTATGAGAGAGTTTTAGCAGGCATCGACAAACCATTTTCTGAAATGGTCAAGCATGGGGAGATGGCTGAAATGGGGTTGAAGTTGGGAAAGATTCAAGACCTAGCTGCACTCAAAGTTGTTGCTGATCACATCCAATCTAGAAATTATGGGAACAACCCCCGAAGGGTCCATAAAAAGAAAGAGGAAAATGTTTCCCTGATACTACATGGGCAAAAAGACAATCAAAACATGCCTATTCAAAGGAGAAACTACACTCCCTTTCCAGCACAGTCTGCAAACCCTCCAGTACCAAAAGGTGGAGAAGTCAAACGCCATCGAGTGTTTACACCCTTAAGGGATACCCTCGAGAACATTCTTAATCTTCTGACAACACAGAAGAAAATTACGCATCTTCTTCCACCAGCCAGCCCTAATGGACGGGGTTTCAATGCTACTAGGAAATGTTCTTATCATGCCGGGGCACCTGGACATGATACTTAGGATTGTTGGGCCCTGAAACACAAGATCCAGGACCTAGTAGACAACGGGGAGATCGTAGTCACCAAACCCGATCAGCCTCATGTACAAGACAACCCTCTTCCTCAACACAAAGAAGAAGAGGTCAACATGATTAATTGGAACAGTGGACAGATTTCTAACTTCAGCTGTGATTCCTCACAGACCATCAAAGACGGTGATGACAGATGGGATTATGCCAAGTTCTAATTCACAATGGAACGAAAGATGAAAGCTCTCTGCAAACAAATTGAACAATTGGCGGAACTGGTGACTTATCAGCATCAAGTAACTCGCCAGTTAATCAGCCAAGAGCATGCCAGTCTCCTACCTATTGTCATGAATATTCCCTCGTCACTTTTAGAAAATGAAATGCTAGAAGACAAAGTGACGAAGAGAGCAAATGCCAAAGCCTGTCGGGATTTCGCCAACAAAAGGGAATTCACCTATTTGGGCCAACCCATGGAGGAAATCCTTCACATGTTAATCAATGAAGGAAGGATCAGTTCCCTTCTACCTCCAATCAACCCCCGTTCGGGACGGTACAACTCTGATGGAGTATGTCAATACCACTCCCAGTCTTGCGGTCACAAAGACGAAAGAATCTTTGGGCACTCTCACCACCTTATTCAAAATCTAATCGACAGTGGTGTACTGCGCTTGGCAGATAACGACACTGTGTTACGTGCAAGTGAGAATGCAGGCCCTACTAAGTGGAAAAGTGTGGTAGCAGTTATATCTACTGAAGTTGAAGGGATTAATACTTTACTCACAACACCAATAATTCAGCTCAAAGGAGGAAACAATCCTTTGAAAGTGGCCACTCCCGAGCCAATCAACTTGCCATGCAGAGCACAATATCCTATTGTTAGCTTGCGCAAGGTTCCGTGGAATTATGGAGAAGGTGAAGGATCCACCTCACATACAACTGCTGCAGTGTCGAAGGAAAATCCACTGTATCTTCCCCATCGGGTGATGAACCCCACCACCAAATCAAAGGGGAAAATACCCATGGAGAAGGTTGAAAAATTCCTCCGCGCTGTGGGTCATAATGAAGCTACGGTGGTTTTAAGCTTGAAAGAAGCTCCACAACAAATATCAATTTTGGACTTGGTCCTAACCTCTGAGAATCACCGGAAGGTCTTGCTAAAGGTTCTAGAAGAAGCCTATCTCTTGACATCAGTGGATACGAAAAAGTTTCAACATATGGTTGATCACATTTTCAACAACAATGTGATATCCTTCACTGATGATGACATACCATCCGAGGGGACCGATCATTGCAAACCGTTACACATTACGGTCTTATCCTCCAGATACATGGTAGCAGGAGTCTTAATAGATGGAGGTTCCTCTCTCAATATCTGCCCATATGCTACCTTGGTGAAGATGAATATCAATCTCAATAGAATTCGAAGTAGCCATACTATCATCAAAGCTTTTGATGGAGCCCGCCATAACTCAGTCAGAGTAATCGAGCTGCCAATCAAAATTGGTCCTCACACATTCTGCGTATCTTTCCATGTGCTCAAGATAGATTCGGGATACAACCTGCTCTTGGGACGACCATGGATTCATATGGCTGGGGCATTCCCCTCCACTCTTCACCAACAATTGAAATACATCATCAACAATAGCCTGGTCACAGTCAACGCTGAACCAGAGATTCCTCAGCACGGGGACATGTCATTCATCAATGCCAATACAGACATAGAACCAGTCAGTTTTCATGCTTTGGAAATAAGCAACACCCAATACCACGCTATTGGAGCACCATTATCCGAACCTAAGATCTCTGCCGAGGTGATGTCAGCCACTCAAGAAATGATGTCGTTAGGGCATAAACCGGGATAAGGGTTGGGTAAAGATGGCTAGGGTATCAAGTACCCCATTCGATTAACCAAGCAAGTTGGAACAGCTAGACTAGGCTATTCTTCCAGCTCTAGTCACAGGAATCCTCATAAGCATCAGCAGATTCCTTCAGCTTCAACCCTGTGGCATTTGGCTTCACCTTCAAACTCTGAGTCCGCACAACCTCCAGTAAAGGTGCCAGCCAATGTAATGGCTATGTTATTTCCCAAGCCGATACCGGTGAAAGGGAAAGAAGTCTTTGTTCCAAATCCCGCAGTGGAAGAAGAGGAACGAAGAATCAAGCAAGACGTCATACGGATGATGTCCGGTATACGCATCATCGTTCATGATGAACATACCAACAGATACACCCCAGACGTAATGGCCATCATTCGGGACAAGGAGGATGATGACAATCCGTTCATCACTGCAGTCCACCCGGACTTTACCCTTACAAATTGGGATAGCATTTCTTGCTTTGGTCGACGAGGGTAAAGCGGGCAGAAACTCTTTCGCGCCTGTAGATATATATAACTGCTTACTTTTCTCATGACAAAGATTAGCGCTTTATTTTGCCAAGATATGCTAACACTGTGTATGATCAACGCATTTCATATATACTAAATGAAAGCATATTTTGTTTCAGGACTCTGAATTTAGATGTGCCTGTACTTGTGGATACGATGCCTCTTCTACACAAGGATTGTACCTTTGATGTAGAGATGAATTCAGCCTTGATGGATACACCGGATGACATTGAGGTGCCTCTAGAAATTCAGGAATGGGTCAAAGACAAACCCAAACCCAACCTTGATCAAACCACTTCTTTCAATCTCGGAACCTTAGAAAGCCCTAAGTTAATCCAGATTGGTTTAGACCTTACCCCAAACTAGCGGAATGACATGGTTACGCTATTAACCCAATTCCAGGATGTGTTTGTATGGTCTCATGAAGACATGGTGGGTTTATCCACTGACATTGTCCTTCATCGCCTTCCCATCAAAGAGGGATTTAAGCAAGTCAAACAGAAACTCAAGCGATTGAAACCTGAATGGAGTTTAAAGGTGAAAGAAGAAATTGTGAAACAATTTCAAGCTGGCATCATCATGGTGTCTACATATCCTGAGTGGATATCCAACATCGTGCCCGTACCTAAACCTAGAGGGAAGGTGCGAGTTTGCGTGGATTACCGGGACTTGAACAAAGCTTGCTAAAAAGACAGCTTTCCTGTGCCATTTATCCACATTCTCATTGACAATCTTGCATAAATCGACATATGTACTCCTTTCTTTGATTGCTTTATGGGGTACCATCGGATCATGGTTGCTTGAGGAAGATCGTGAGAAAAGCTGCTTTCATCACTCCTTGGGGAACTTTTTGCTATAGACGGTTGTCATTCGGCCTCATCAATGCCGGAGCTACCTATCAACGAGCTATGATGGCTCTTTTCCATGACTTAATGCATAAAGAGATTGAGATCTACGTGGATGACATCATTGTCAAGTCCCGGAAGGAGGATGACCATATAGACCATCTTAGAAAGTTGTTCAACAGGTTGCGTAAGTACAACGTGAAGTTGAATCCAGCTAAGTGCGCCTTTGGCGTTAAATCTGGCAAGTTACTAGGATTTCTAGTCAGCCACAAAGGATAGAGCCGATCCCCGCCAAAATCCAAGCCATCACGAAATGCCCATTCCTCGAGACGCAGAGAAGAAATACACGATTTTTGGGAAGAATCAACTTCATCAAGAGGTTTATCTCCCAACTCACAAAGAACTCAGAGCCAATCTTCAAGCTATTAAGGAAGAACTCCTCCATAAAATGGAATGATGAGTGCCAGAATGCCTTCTTTACAATCAAGAAATAGCTAGTCAAAGCTCCAGTCTTGGTACCACCCAGGGACGATATTCCTTTGTTCATGTATCTTTTCGTAAGTGACAATGCCATGGGCTGAATGCTGTGACAGAGAGACGATAGAGGCCAAGAACGAGCTATCTATTACCTCAGTAAAAGGTTCAGCAGCAGTGAACAGAAGTACACTCTCATCGAAAAGATGTGTTGTGCTTTAGCATGGGCTTCCATAAGGTTACAGCAATACCTCCATGGTCACACAACCTATCTCATATCCCGCGTGGATCCTCTCAAGTACGTGTTCAACAAACCCATGTTAAATTGCCGGCTGTCCAGATGGCAGTTGATCCTACAACAATTTGACATCGAATATGTGACTCAAAAGTCCATCAAAGGTCAAGGAATCGTGGATCAACTGGTCGCCGCACCTTCAGGGGATTTTAAACCCTTGGAGACATATTTCCCCGATGAATGAGTAATGACAGTACAGCAACACCATCAGTACAATACGCGCCAATCATGGAGGATGTATTTTGATGAAGCTGTTAATATGGAAGGTTCTGGAGCTGGAGCAGTTCTAATATCTCGTCTGAGGGAGCGATCCGGTCATTACAAATTATAGTTTGTCAGCACCAACAATACGGCTGAGTATGAAGGCTGTCTCATGGGGCTAAAACTTGCCCGTTTAATGGGCATCAGGCGGTTAACTGTCCTTGGAGATTCGGAGTTGATAATCAGACAATCCACTGGAATCTATCAAACCAAGGAACTACATTTGTTGCCTTACCATCGGCAGGTTTTGAAGATGGCTTTGGAGTTCGAAGAAATCTCCTTTATACATGTCCCTCGTAATAGGAATGATTTCGCGGATGCATTAGCAACTTTGGCCTCCTTGATTCGCATATCAGACAAAGAACACTTGCCAAGCGTCACAATTTCCCTGAACAAGGCCCCAGCCTATGGGAATTACATTGGAGAAGTATCAGATGAGCTACCTCTCATCCAACCTCCTTGGTATCAGCATATCAAGGAATATCTGCGAGATGGATCTACACCCGCTGAGGCGAGCCTGACTGAGAAAAGGCGGATCCATCGACTTGCTATGAAGTTCTACCTGAGTGGAGATGCGCTCTACAAAAGAGATGCAGGACTAGGTCTCCTCAGGTGTCTAGACAAAGATCAAGCCCAAAGGCTTATGGATGAAATCCATGGTGGAGTCTGTGGCCCCCTCCTTGTCAAGAAGGTCCTCAGGACAGGATGTTATTGGCTATCTCTCAAAGCAGATTGCAATGACCACATCAAAAGATGCTATCAGTGCCATATTCATGGGAATGTTATACACACCCCTCCACGGGAGCTCCACAATATGAGTTCGCCTTGGCCCTTCTCAATGTGGGGAATGGACGTTATCGGGCCCATTGAGCCTAAAGCCAGTAATGGTCACTGATTTATCTTCACCATGATCGACTACTTCACCAAGTGGGTAAAAGCAGCCTCCTTCCCCAGGGTCACTAAAGAAGTCATCTATATCTTCATCAGAAAAAATGTCGTTTGTCGATACGGATAACTAGAGGTTATTGTGTCAAACAATGCCAAAAACCTCAACAACAAAATGATGGAGGAATTATGCAGTAAATTCCACATCAAACATCTTAACTCTGTCTCTATTGTCCGAAGATGAACGGTGCTGTTGAAGCGGCTAACAAAAACATCAAGAAGATTATGCAAAAGATGTCTGCCAACCACAAAGATTGGCCTGACCTATTGCCTCTGACTCTGACTCTGTTAGCCTACAGAACCACATTGCATACTTCAACTGGGGCAACCCCCTACACTTTAACCTATGGGATGGAAGCAGTGCTCCCCATAGAAGTTGAGATGGAATCTCTCAGAGTGTTGATTGACGCTCAGCTGGATGAAGACCAATGGGTACAAGACATGTATCACCAATTGTCTCTGATAGACGAAAGGCGAACCGCGGATATCTTCCATGGTCAGCTATATCAGCAAAGGATCGCCAGATCCTACAACAAAAAAGTCCAGTTACGGCAGTTTAAAAACAACATGACTTGGTTATGAAGAAGATTCTTGACAACCAAGATCAGGCTAAAGGAAAATTCGCTCCTAATTGGGAAGGCCCGTTTATTGTCAAGGAAGTATTGACAGGAGGCGCTCTAAAATTGCAAGAAATGGACGACGATGAATTTCCATAACTCATCAACTCAGACGCGTGAAGCGGTACTATGTCTGAAGTAATTCGCAAACACCCTGATGCAGAATCATCAGGTCACCAGTCATTCCGGTTCTTTAACCCTTTACCACATACAACTTATCTACACTTTGCCCCTCAGGGAAATGTACTCTTCAAGCCAGCAGCCTGGCTTTCTCCTTTGCACTCATACAACTTAGGTCATCCCACCGTGGATTGAACCTCTTACGTTTGCAGTTTGGCTACCCTTACCTGGGATCAAACTTCTCGTACCTACAGTTTATCCTCAACCTAGGATTAAACTTTTTCCTCCCCGCACTCTGACCTGCACATGGGATTACGCTTTTCTTCTCGCCCTGAGGGGCGAACTACGTCGACCTGATCTCCTCTTCAATAGGAGTACGTAGGCAACCATTTCATATGGCCCGGTCGCAATAAAAACAAAAACAACAAAAAACATTTCTACCCTCTTCTCCTTACAAAAACAACCAAAAACATTCCTACACCATGTCAGCCATATACAGCGTTGAACCTATTACACTAGGTTCGAACTACGCAAACCTGATCTCCTCTTCAATAGGAGTACGTAGGCATCCATTCATGGTGCGGTCTCACCCCCTACCAAAACACAAACCATTTGTCAACGGGTATTGGGATCATCTTTCAATCCACTACATTTCATTCGGCTCCAGACCAAAGGGATGGAATTACCTGAACTCCTCTTAAATAGGAGATTCGGCGACCATCTAATCTGCGGTCATACCTCGAAGAGCAACATCAAACCATAAAAGGTGGAATTAACTAGGCTTCTCCTAAATAGAAGTATTGGCGACCATCTGTGGTACGGTCAATCTCAGAGAGGAAAGCTATACTCCTCTCCATTCTCCATTCAGAAACAAGTCCCAAGACACCAAAGATGGTAGGGGTACATAGATCGATGATCCATTCTAAACTATCCAGAGATAGCTCAATGTCCATCCACCAAGGAAGAATTCAGAATACATCAAGATCACAAGCCCTGAAGCAGCAGGCAAAATATCAAGCAAATAGCAAGGCATATCTAAAAGGGAAGTGATCCAAAAATATATTTCCACATATATATAATCTTTGTTTGATATATATACAATGTGAATCGTATATGACAAAATGGCTAAGCTAGTCCATGCGGGTAAATACAAGCTCATCTACGAATCAGGGTACATGTGAGCTAGCAAGACCAACATGGTATCCCTCTCAGATGAAGGAGGTAAAGTTGTAGTCTCCTGGATGAGAATATCCACACAACCCAACAAATCTGTAGCCATCTGCATGATGACCATACGCTCATAACATCTACGCTCAAAGGACACGAGCGGACGATTCGCCTTTGGCGCCCAACCGGAACTCCTAATAAGGATCGATGCCGGTAGGGGTGATATTCGCCATGCAAGGCACTGGCTCCCCTCCAAACTCCAGACCTGTTATAAATCGCCAATCCATAGGCGTCATCATCACCTCGCAATCCAACAGGTGGAGTGACTGAGTCTGATGAAACTATCGCTCAGACAATGCCCTGAGGTAACCCCAGGGACAACGACGGGGAAGGATGGAGAAAAATGCCCCAAACCCCACTCATGCACTACTGCTCTATAATCAGGATGAAGTGCTTGGTACATGGAGTGGATGCTAAACCGCCCTCGAGGTCATAAAAACTTGGGAACTCGCATGAAATACAGATCAACATCAGAACCCTTTAATCCTCATCAATAGGAAAGAAGGAAGATAAAGTCTAACGTCATACCTCGTTAGCATGCAAGTACATCGATGGGTGTCTTCCCAAATCACCCAAAGAACTCTAGGTTCACCACCGGATGCACTTAAGCTCCTCACGAGGGATATGTGCAAAGCAGAGCGGATCCTCAATATCCACCTCCTCGTCCTCAACGTCTGGAACATCTACCGGACAGACAAATCACGCCTCCACCAACCGACGAGGTCAGTTCGATAGAAACGAGGGACGAGGCACTTGAAGCCCTCCGTCAATGCCGTAAGCGGTCCCTATAAGAACCGCTTCGATGATCCGGATCCATAATATTTGGACAATAAGTCTCCAAATCACCTCAGAAAGGGTGTGGTATTTCCTTACCCGGAGCTTTCTAAAATGCATTATATGACTATATGCATGCATGCATTTACTTTAACATATAATAGAGTTAGAATGCATGACTACCCAATGCCTACATTTGGAAAATTTTTGCTATAGTCCCCTTTGAAAATAGGATTATCCACATGCACACAGGCATGTCTAGGTGGCCATTCAATAGCACACCTGTCCCAAAGTCATATACCTAATATACGCATTAAAAATCAAAATTATCATGCATAAGACCAACCTCAATGCTAGGAGTATTTTGCCTTTCTACCTTTTGCTCACTGGACCTCAAATAGGATAAAAAAAATAGCAGAAAAGGGTGCCAATTTGACTGTCTCAGAAGTCAAATTTTTTCACATCATTATGTTCAGCATGGTTTAATACTAACATTTACTATGTTGAATATTTTTTATCAAGTCATTTGTGCATACATAATCACTACTATGTGTTTAGATGCATTTCGTGCAATATCTCACAATCTAACGGACAAAAACTGGAAAAAAAAATACATGCATACGTTACCAGGATAGTGTAGAACACTTGTACGGTGACAGAATTTTCAGAAAGCAGCCTGAACTCAATAGATCTGAAGATGGCCCGCGGTTCTAAAGTGAAACAAGTTGAAAGTGACTTGTGAAGTGAAGCCTGCTGGGATTTATCATCCACGCTTTGTCAGAGCTCACTGCGATTCTGATGAGTGCACTACTTGCACTGCAATAGGTGCACCTGTGGCTCCTCTATATGGGTCCCACCCCTCCGGCTCGGTCCAGTTCGAGTTAAAACGGAGTTCTTATGGGCTAGAAAGGTCAAATCGGGAATAAAAATGCCACGCGATTGAGCAAAACAGCATACAATCCTGGTCTTCTCATATGAGACTTTGAATCTGTACATCATTCATTGGTAGTCGCCTGAACACGAGGTATATTATGACGATGACCTCAGTTGTCACAAATCACATACGAAAATACCTTATATAGGTCTGATGCCGCCAACTCTAGGTCGTTACCCTACGTGAGTCCCCGACGGGGGTTACAACGTGAGTCCCCGACGGGGGTTACAACTTAGATCCCCGGTGGGGGTTACAACACGTTCATCCGTTGATAATTCTATCAACGAAGGTCAAGCAGCCTTGACATTATTTCAGTCGATGGCAGGTAAACCCATCGAAGCGTTGAGAACCGTTAGGTAGTTGCGTACGTACTCATGCGTCCCCAGTAGATCCCCGACGGGGGTTACAACATATATCTCCGGCGGGAGTAGCAACGCATGCTCAGCCATTGACTCATATATCAACGAAGGTCAAGCAACCTTGACGCCATTTCAGCCGATAGCGTTTAAACCTATCAGAGCTATAGAGTTGTTTGAGGTTCTCATACCCAACTGCTCATATTCCCCAGCGGATCCCTGACGAGGGTCACAACGCAATGCTCCGTTGATCTACACGTCAGCGAAGGTCAAACAACCTTGACGATCTCCTCACAGAGTTTCAGCCGTTGATTCACACGTCAGTGAAGGTCAAGAAACCTTGACGATCTCCTCACAGAGTTTCAGCCGTTGATTCACACGTCAACGAAGGTTAGGCGTCCCTGACAGCATTTACTGTTGGCAGTAAATCCAATAGAATCGTGACATATTCTGACGATACTAACCAGGAGAGGTCAGCATTATCAAAGAGGATAGATGATGGAATATGTTATACACATCCTCAAACAGATCAAGCTTTATCCCCACAGATCTCTTACAAATAAGAGATACCCCTTCAAGAGCAAGTCGTTATCAAGAACACAGGAATTTGGTGATAACTCCAACATCAACATCCTAACAGATTCGGCTTGCACATCAGGTCTGGTCAGTATTGCCAATCCCCAGTTGAAGAAACAGGGAGCCAGCAATCATCCCCAGCATGTTGGGCTACAACCCCGTACACATGCATCATACATTTGCATCATGTTGCTATCCATAGTACCATGTTTGTCTTGTTGCGTTTCAAGTGTTTAGGATACTTTATCCTACCCATGCATCGCCATGCATGAGTATGATAAAGAGGGGCATCTGTAGACACTCAAAATTTTCTGTATTACTGTTACTAACATTGCCAAAGGACAGATTCGTCTTTTAAGAGAGAACCTTGAAAGACAATCCAAATATATACCGGATACTACCGGAAGTGCAGCATCAACCCCGGATTGCAATCTGGGAGTAACGGTTTCAACCTCGGATGTAACCCCGAGGCATGCAGATACAATACCAGAACTCACACCGGAGAAGACCGATTAATCTCGGAGATGACCCCGAGGTATCCAGTCTAAGTTCCAACCATGGGAATAGCAACCAACCTTGGTGATAACCCCAAGGAATGCAGTTTCGAAGATAACCCCAAAAATGCTTGTTTCAAATGCCATCAGCTTCAATCTCGGCACTCACAACGAGATACACTGTACCAACCCAGCAATAACATCGGGAAGACAGGCACACCTCAAAGATGACAATGAGGACCTTTAACAAATGCAGCAGTCCAATCTCAGCGAAGTCTGAGCAACGTCTGCTTTATCGGCCCAATCCGGCGATAACACCGGTGAGGGGCAATATCATCATCTCGTCCAAAACGATGCCACGTCTCGTCTCTACGCAACGATGTCCCACAAGGCTAACCAATCCCGAGTGACTATTGTGCGGGGTAACGGATGAAAGTTGAAGCTTAAAGACCGGAGGGCATCGTCCCATCTTCAATGACTTCGTACAAACTCTAATCCCATGCCATCGTACAACTCTCGACAACGGTGGTCCAAAATAGGTCCTGGATACCTCAAAACGGATGCCCAGATTGCACTTCTCAAAATTCGAGTGGACATTACAGTGCCTGAGTGCACGTACTTCGAGACGACCCGGGCCGACCCGAAATGAGTATTTATTTGAATAGAAATTATTTCATGTTATGAGACGAGTTAACTCAATTATATTAAAGTGAACAATTGTAATAAGTGAGGAAATGTGGAGTTGTAATAAACTCATTGAAATGCCTTGTGTGGCACCATGATGAGAAATAATAGCGATTATATTAATGAACGAAAGAATTGTTAAGCGAACAATTAATCTATATTAATTATTAATTGTTATTAAAGAATATTGATTAATTGCTATAGAATATTAATGGTGATTAATAATATGTGATTATTATTAGTGTAAGAGATATAATAACAATTAGCAACGTGTTTATAAATATAACAAGATTCATATTTATTTAATCAATTGTTATAAAGATTAATAATGCCATTGATTAATAGGGAGGATTAATTAATTAATATTATTATTAATTAATTGGTAAGATAAATAATTTATTAATTGCTATGTGCAAGCATGTGATAATTAAATATATATGTATAGTAGCTACCTATATATATAATATAAAGTGTAAAGTGCAATGTGACTATATTATATATAGAAACCATATAAAATATTTTTATTTATTGAGACCATATGTTATGAATACATCATGAAATGCTTATGTGACAATATGTGTGTGGGTATACATTAAAATGATATACCATGAATATATTGTAAGACCCCGAATTTTATGAAATAAAAGTATTCAATTTTTCTTATAATTACTATTCAGTAAATGTTTAAATTGATAAAAAGTTAAAGTTAAGGGTGATATATGATTTTTTTTCAAAATACGCAAGTGGTTATAAAATATTCATTATTGTCGGGGAATATTTGTTTGGTCGTGGAATATTCTTTCTGTCGGGGAATATTCGTACGACGGCGCAGCCATTGGTGGGCCCCATAACAGAATAACTGTCGGATGAAGAAAACGACAAAACGGAGTTTTTATAAATAACAGCGTAGTTGTTAGCGTTAACACTGTTGGAATACAGGTGGTTAAAATACAGTAATACACGTTGCACAGTAGCACACGGTATTGCACCAATTATTGATTCTTACGTAAAAAGGCACTACTCAATAATTGTTACAGTAGTTACTGTTCAGTATTTTATTTTATTGATTCAATAATTGTTGCGTTGATATTACTGTTGTTTCAATAATTGTCACTACACAGTATTTTCCATTATCGTAGCAATAATTCATATTATCTGAATAAAATTATTAGATAACATTATTGGCAATGTCTAGAAAGTTCTGTCTAAGAAGATGTTTGGTCACCTAATTGCGCGCCAGTAAGGAGAAATTCTTATTGGAAAGCCCCCTCTTTCCTGAGCGGCTGGTTGCCGATCTTGTGATTCTAAATATTATTTGTGAATAATTAATTATTGATTTATATGATGAGAAAAATATTGATTTTATATGGATATAGATGGAGAAAATTTTTAAAGTGACAATTGTTAAAAATTGATATTTTATATTTTCTGATAAAATAATATTTTATTATATTATTATAATATAATAATGGTGGTATTTTTACAATGAATGTGGGATATATGAGTATATGAGGAGAAAGAGTATTTTTGTTGCATTAAATGATTAACACATGTTTTGTGTGTCGGTGGACCCCATTTCTTGACCGAAATTTGATTATAGCTTGTAATATCGCCCGTTTGTGGATTTCGGTCAATTTATGTTTGGAATTTGGAAACACTTTCTTCTGCAAAGTTGTAGATAATGGAATTTCCTATAAAAAGTTGCGTGATTCGAATTTTCTGACAAAAGGGATATTTATTATGAATTATTGAAGTTCCGAAGTTCTGAAATAATTGATTTTTGGAAGTTTTAATTATTTTTTCAAAGAAAACGCTTTTGGTGAGTTAAGTGGGTCTAGCATGTGACATTAATGGTTTGAATTCAGATCTACAAAGGTTGGCGTAGGAAACTTAATAATATATATTAATATTATATTAAATTTTACGCTTTGGTGTTCTAAGCATTTTCCTATAAATAGGGTGCTTAGGTTAGAATTGAAAATCACACCAGAAACTAAAGATTTCTCTCTCTATATATCGAGCGTATTTTTGTAAGTATTTTAGTACTTCGAGTATTGCTATACGGTGCAAGTTCTTTTAGCACTATATCCAGTATTCTAGTCAGAAGTACTATTCTTTCTGAGGTAAGGGAGATTATTTTCTTCATAAATGATATTGTTTCTTCAATATCATTATACCGAAATATTGGTTTGAACTTTTTATCAAATTTGGAACTTTTTTATGTCGGGGTTACTATCCATGAGTTACTATTCACGAGTTATTATTCACGAGTTACTATTCATGAGTTACTATTCATGAGTTACTATTCACGAGTACTATTCATGAAGCATGATGATGTTTTTGTGAAATTTCTATCTTTTGGTGTCGGAGTTACTATTCACGTATACGGCACTATTCACAAATACGACATTATTCATAGAAAAATTAAGTTTTCTTCTCTGTGACCAAGATTGTCTGTTATGATTCCTATCTTTGATTGGATCTATGTTTTGGTCTTCATTCTTGAATTTTACTCCACTCTGTTATTTATGAAGTATTTTTGAACTTGGGTTGTCTAAAGTACGAATCCTTAATATTTGTTCTTTTGTTTCACTGGATTCATTTTCTTTAAAATATTTTGCATCATCCTCAGTCCTAAATGATGATATAACTGAATATCTTTGGCCTGTAATGCAAAGATGACTTGTTGTTGAATATCTTTGGCTAGTAATACAAAGATGACCTGTTGTTGAATATCTTTGGCTTGTAGTGCATAGATGACTTGTTGTTGAATATATTTGGCTAGTAATGCAAAGATGACCCGTTGTTGAGTATCTTTAGCTAGTAATGCAAAGATGACCTGTTGTTGAATATCTTTGGCATGTAGTGCAAAGATGACTTGTTGAATATCTTTGGCATGTAGTGCAAAGATGACTTGTTGATGAATATCTTTGGCCTGTAGAGCAAAGATAACTTGTTGATGAATATCTTTGGCCCGTAGTGCAAAGATGAATTTATTAGTAGGATTATGAACATGAATTGTGATTTGGTATTACCATGATCTTTGATGTTTCAGGTGATGAAAATTAACTTTGTCCTGGATGAGGAAAGGAATTTAGAACTACAATTACGATTATGAGTTATACACGTGATTGTGGACAAGAATTGTTGATTAATGTTACAAGGATAAAACATTGTTGATGAACTTTTAACATGGAGAAGATAATAGATTTTATGGTCTATTTGACTCTTCTAATGGATTGCTCGTTCCACTGCAACTATGGTTGAAACGTTTTATCATCTACCATATATTCTAAATCTGTGATTTATTATTGATGATGGCTATTGAAAATTTAATTATCTTTAGTTATAATATTCTTTACTGAGCTAGTTGTGCTCACCCTTTTGCTTCACAATTCCTTTTAGGTAATAAGAGTGTAGCTGGGTCGAGCGGGAATAACAAGGGAATAGAACGGTGGTCTATAGCTGTTGAGGTTCTCCCTAAATAGGTGAGGCGAACCCAACTTTGGAAGGGTGTTTTGTCACTATCATACAAGATATCTAATGACATACAACCTCGAGTCATCATAAGACAGGGATGAGCTCATCCACTTGTTGAGTATATATACGAGCACTACCTATATAATCTTGGAGTTTGGTTGAAGTATAATTCTCAATTAGAGACGGTGGAGATAATGATATGCCAAGAGAAGACACACCATTGGGAAGAATATGATAGTAATCTTCTCGTTTTTCTTTGGGGTCTATTAGGTCAACCAAGGATAATTTTGTGGGCATATGATATCTATAATAACCTAGACGCATGGCCTCCCATGTACGAAGGTTTCTTTGAGCACTTCCCAAAGATTTTAATTTTTAAAACAGTTTTCGACTATACCTTTATGTAAGGTGTCATTGAGGTGCTATCCACGGTTGGGACATGAGTCACAGTTAGTATATATTTGTATTTAAACTCACAGTTTAAGTGTTGTCGTATCTTGCACGACAATTGTATTAATAAAGTTGTAATTGTTTTCTGTACCATGTTTTTGGCGACTCAGAATGGGTTGGTTGGATTGGACCTATTTTGGGGGCGTCACATATATTGTAAACTATTATTTTAAAAAAGAAGAAAATGCAATGTGATAACATCCGAATAAAGTATATCGGTGTGATAAAATGTATATAGATTATATGTGTACCAATTTACACTTAACATTATGAGAATTATACAGTGACGTTTCAATTGGAATTGAAACCTAAGTGTTTTTGAACCATGTGTATGTATAAGATATATATATAACCTAAGTGGGCTTATACATATAACTATAGTATGTGGTATTAGTTGAATTGCAAATGC
Source organism: Panax ginseng (assembly GCA_020205605.1). NCBI lineage: Eukaryota > Viridiplantae > Streptophyta > Magnoliopsida > Apiales > Araliaceae > Panax > Panax ginseng. The sequence continues at coordinate 98,310,778 of CM035136.1, read as the reverse complement.
AGAGATTAAGGCTTGTCCCAAATTTAGTGTCCAATTGCTCCTCACTTCTCATTCACGTGTAACACATAAAGGCTAGGAGCTATTCCACATTCTTCTCCCAAGCTCCTTCTAGCACATGATTATGGGGGGAGTGGTTGTCATGATGATCTTCAATAACCATTTACCAACTCTCTCTTAACAATCATGTAATCTAACATTCTCACCGGTTTTAATTTGATGTATATATGCATTGTCTCAGATATTGGTTTCTCTATAAATACAACCCTTTTCCTTCTAATTTGATTTGCTGAGAATTTTATTGAGTCTTTGAATTGAGAGCATACAAGTATTCTAAGAGTTTGGGAATTCATTTAGCAGGAAACTCATTTCACATTACAGAGGTATAATCCCTCTTCCTTGCTTTTCATTTTCATTCTCTATCAAAAGAATTTTTTGAGTTCTTGAATTTCAATTTCTTGATTATGCCAAGTTGAATTGTGATTGGGTTGTAGAACACTTATACAGTTGTTATATAGGCTTATTAACATGTTTAGTATGCAATACGGCTTGGTTACAGTCGAATTGGTGAAGAAAATTTGATATTGCGCTTGTTATCTGCCAAGGCTGGGAAGTCTCTGATCTGGAATAGGAGCCGCACGGCTGCGCGTATCCCTAGTACAAATGGAGCCGCGCCCCTCTGCAGATTTTGTTGGTTGTTTTGTTATGATATCTGGTTTATGGATTATCTTAATGCAACTTATGTAGACACTCAAAATTTTTTGTACTACTGTTACTAACATTGCAGGAGGACAGATTCGTCTTTTAAGAGAGAACCCTGAAAGACAATCCAAATCCATACCGGATACTACCGGAAGTGCAGCATCAACCCCGGATCGCAATTTGGGAGTAACGGTTTCAACCTCGGATGTAACCCCGAGGCCTGCAGATACAATACCGAAACTCACACCGGAGAAGACCGATTAATCTCGGAGATGACCCCGAGGTATCTAGTCTCAGTCCCAACCATGGGAATAGCCACCAACCTTGGTGATAACCCCAAGGAATGCAGTTTTGGAGATAACCCCGAAAATGCTTGTTTCAAATGCCATGAACTTCAATCTCGGCACTCACAACGACATACACTGTACCAACCCGGCAATAACATCGGGAAGATAGGCACACCTCAAAGATGACAATGAGGACCTTCAATAAATGAAGCAGTCCAATCTCAGCGAAGTCTGAGCAACGTCTACTTTATCGGCCCAATCCGGCGATAACACCGGTGAGGGACAACATCGTCATCTCGTCCAAAACGATGCTATGTCTCGTCTCTAAGCAACGATGTCCTACAAGGCTAACCAATCCCGAGTGACTATTGTGCGGGGTAACAGATGAAAGTTGAAGCTTGAAGACCGGAGGGCATCGTCCCATCTTCAATGACTTCGTACAAACTCTAATCCCATGCCATCGTACAACTCTCGACAACGGCGGTCCGAAATAGGTCCTGAATACCTCAAAACGGATGCCCGAATTGCACTTCTCAAAATCTGAGTGGACATTATAGTGCCTGAGTGCACGTACTTCGAGACGACCCAACTCGAAAAACCCGGGCCGACCCGACCCGCCTCTGGTACACCTGTGGCTCATATTGCCTATAAATAGAGGGCTTGGGGTGCTAATTTTTAAGAGAAAAAAGACGGGGAAACCTTACACAATTTGCTCTGCACTCGCCATACAGTGTATTTTCCCACTTTCAAACACCTGTGAGCTCATATATAGCCTCTTTTGTACCCACAAAAGCCAGTGTTTACCCACTCTAAAGATATAGAAGCCTTTTTGATCAGTCAGCTGTAAGCCTTCTCACATACTTTAGAGTCTTTCTCTTCATCTGTGCACACACCCTTCTACACGTTGAGAGTCGTGTTGCTTGCTTTTTGCAGGACTTGATCCGTGGTTTCATTCCTGGCCAAGATATATATATATATATATATATATATATATATATATTATATATATAGAATAATGCTCTGCATCAAGTCTAGGCTCAATCGATATATATATATATATATATATATAATTGTGTGTGTCGAACTTTGTTCGATGAGCCTGAACTTGATGCAGAGCGCTTATTGCTTTAATATATATATATATATATATATATATATATATATATATATATATATATATATATATATGTACATTTATATATATTAACGTATGTGGACTACATTCGATGAGCTTGAATTTTATATCCGGTGTGTTTACTCGCTTTTATATATAAATACTTATATATATGAACTGTGGTCGATCTCTATTCGATGAGCCTGGATTTTACATCCGGTGCATTTACTGCTTTTATATATATACATATATATATATATATATATATAAATATTCGTCCTGCCTGGAGTTCTCTTCGTGGCAGTTGATCGCTTTACAGCTTTATTTACGTTTTGTTCCACCTGGAGTTTCCTCCGTGGCGGTTGATAGCTTTTAATAGCTTTATTTATATTTTTGATCCCCCATGGAGGTGCTTCGTGGTTGGTGATCATGTCTGTATATATATATTTACCGCTTTTATATATATACCTGCTTATTGCTTTTATACAAATTACAATATTCTGTGCACCTAGGAATCATGTGATCATAGATTCATCCCATTGGATCTAGATTCGGTTCCCGTGATGGAAATTTTTTAGCTGTAAGCAGCTTGTAAATTATTCTGCGATGTCTGAATTTCCTCAGATGGTTTCCATACCCACGAGGAAGTCGGCATTATTTTTGTATATTATTTTCATAAGGATGCTTCGCATCCGTCAAATAAAATCAATCCAGCCGATCACTTAATAAAAAATGGGAGTGTAAAAGGTCTCAATTCCTATTGAGCATCAGGATTTGAAAAACCTCTTTCATAAAACATCACTGCCATATCTTGCTAAAAACTGAATTTTCTACATAAATTCAAACCCTGTGTATATAGGTTCGAACGAGGCCTCGCACAACTTTCATATAACAGCACATTGACCCACACACACACACACCCGGATAATAGTTTCTTAAAAAGAGGGGGTCACCATGGTAACACGGATGTTCTGGGTGCCTAACACCTTCCCCAGCATAACCAAGTCCCCGAACCCTAAACGAATCTCTTGTTTTACCGACCAGTATATCGATGTCACATCATCAATCAATGTGCAAACCTTTTATCGGTTATGTTGGTACAACCATTTAAAAAAACCAACTGGCGACTCTTAACAGTCCCATCGTCGACATCATACATGTCGGACCTTTTTCACTTATTTTTTTAAACAAATCTCACCTAAAATGAGGACACCAAAGAACAAGTAACGGAAAGGGACACACAAAAATCCCGACGTCGACAACTTAGTTAAGCTTATTTCAGTCCTTGACATACTAGTTATGTTTCCTTTTATATAATTACTCACCTAGCTTGATTTTAAAAGAAAACTGTGAAAACCCCAAATCCGGGTCCTAAATCACCACGGATCTGGTGCAATCATTCTACAATTATTGCGGAAGATATAAACATAAATTGTTTATACAATAAATTTATACATTATTCCCCAAGGTCGAGTGACCTTAACTTATACACAATTCATAACCTATCTAACATATAACATTATTATCATACATAACTGTTACAAATCTAGCTGCACACATAGTCCAAAGTTGAACTTGGCTTTATCCTTTCCTGAATCCGAACGTATTCGCCTTATCTGTAATGTTTATCATGATATAACAAGGGTGAGCAATAAGTTTGCCCAACAAGTTTAAATTCAATAAATTAAGGATATATTATGATTAAAAGAATTAAACAATAAGCTGACTAAAGTTCTACAATATAATTGTGAACTAGCATGAAAAAATTTTCATAGCTGAACGAACATGGAACATGAACATAGCAATTATATCTGGACTGAATGGTAATGAAGGTGATTAGCTTTTTATACCTGATGAATACGTGCAATATGCACTGAGTACGATTCAACAATTCATAGACATGGCAATAAGCAATGATTAACCACAAGTATATTTGAATAAACAACTCAAAGTTGAGTTAAGGAAAACTTGCTTGTTTCGATGTTTACCGTTACGCATTCTATTTAGCTTTGTCTGAATACCTAATATAGATAATACCGATCTCCAAATATTAGAATAATATCATCACTATTATATATAACCATAGAATAACCTAAACACATAACACATAACCCTATCAGTCTATAGAACACACAAAACCTAACCTCAAGTCAAACTTTTACAGTCTGAGTCGAGTTCAGTACAATTCTGGCATGCCGATTGCCTAATCGTACAAATATCGAGTTTAAGTTCAATTAAACTCTGCCTAAACACTTAACAATTATCTTAGATAATTATATTATCAGGCAAAATAATTTTCCAAGTCTCATAATAATTTTTTACATAATAATTATCATTTATCATGATTTTTCAATCATTACTATTATATTTATATGATTTAAATACTTTAATCTCATATATTATAAGTTTTTCTTTAACATATAAGTCAAATACCAATCCAGCAACCCAGATTTGCAATCCAACAACCTAGATTCCAAATCCAGTAACTAGATGGCCAATCCAGCAAACTGGATTCCAAATCCAGCAACTAGATTGCAATCCAGCAAGCTGGATTCAACATATTTTTAATTCAGTAAATTGCTTTTCAATTCAGTAAGCTGGATTCATCAGATTTTTCAATCCAGCAAACTGGATACATAAATTATTCAACCTAGCAAGCTGGATTCCATATCCTTTTCACGAAAACACCAAATCAGATTATTATTTTTCTATCCTTTGTCCAAACACATATACATATATTTCATACACAAAAAATATTTTTCCACAAAATTTCAACTTCCTTTAGTATTTTTCAAAAATAATTTTTAGTGTGTAGCTTAAGAATTTAGCCCCATCATGCTCAACTCCAGAAATTCCCATCTCTTGACACAATCTTATACGTGTTAACGTGAGCCTCCAGTTTAAATTTCATGGCCATTGGAGTTATAGAACTTCGGCTATAGTCGTTTTCGTCGAAAAAATCATAAAAATTGAAATGGTCATAACATGGTCATTTTAAGTTGGAATGAGCTCATTTTTGGACAGGAGGTACTTAATACCATAAAGTTTCATGTCCCAAAAGGCCGGAATTTATTTCACAATTTAAGTGGCCAAAACTTCCCCTGTAAAGTTCTGTGCAGTATGTATTTTGGTATTTTACAGTTTTGCCTATTTTTCTAAAAACATTCCATATAGAAATCTAAAACTCCCTTTTCAGTGAATCCACTTGGAGATGTTAGAAAACTCATAGATCTAACTCTAGGACTTAACCATACTCAAAAATTCGGAATATAATAGGAGATATGGTCATATGAATTTCGTGTTTCGTTTTCACAAAAATCTGATTTTTAACTTTTGGTGTCTTCTAAAAAAACTTTCATGTTGTCACATAATAACCAACATAAATCATCATAATACTTACTAATACTTCATACAACCATGATTTTACCATGATACATGATCTATTTCAGCAAACAATTATCAAACACAAGGTTAAACACCATCAAGGCTAAAAAATTAGGATTTTCTATATTTTGAAAAACCTAGTATCCATTTCAAAGTTTATATCTAACTTTTGATTCTCAAAATGGATAGATCCACACATAACACACTCTAGATCATATAGATCTAGAGTTTTGAAGTTCAAGAATCATAAATCCAAGTTTTGATTTAGAATAATCAAATTAAAATTACATAAGGTAGTTTAAAGTTAAACCTTTTATGTTATATCCTTCTTCTTCTTTCAGAGATGACTATGGATCTAGGAAACTTTGAAGAAAAACTCACTCTCTTTTCCCTCTATGGCTGCCGAATGGCCTCTCTTCTCTCTCTCTATTTTGTTTTCTTTGTGTTAGCTAATAAGAAATGAGAGAGAAATGGAATGGGTTTTTGGTGTTAGTAATTTGTGTAGATATATTTTGTATATCCAAGTTTTCTCCCACCATAATCTACTTTCCCTCTCTCTCTCTCTCTCTTATCATCTCTAAGATTGCTTGTAGACTTAGATTACATGTAACTGTGGTGAAAAATGGTGGCTTAAAGATAACATGACACATATGGAGAGTTGGTGAAGAGTTAGTAAATTCCATCATTACATTCATTCCCTCTTTCCCTCCTCTTCCTTGGACCAAAATTCCCCTTCCTTTTGTAAGACCCCAACTTTTATGAATAAAGAATAATTTTCTTGAATTATATTTTTTGAATATTATGGTGTTGATTTGATATAATGTTATAGTTGTGGGTAATATTTACAAATTTTGCAAAGTAAGCAAGTGGTTATATAATATTCGATTGGTCGGGGAATATTCATTTTAATAGGAAATATTCGAATGACCGGCACAATCATTGGTGGACCCCTATTAATCTAAGTATTGTCGTAGTTAGAAAACGACAAAAATACTTTATATGAAAATAACGGCGGAAGTTTTACCGTTAATCGTTGAAACACCCTTGTGTTAAAAGTACAAGATAATGGCGTAGTTGCACAAAGAGCACACTGGTATTGATTATTGATGCTTATGTGAGAAGTCACTCGCTTATACTCAATTATTGCTACAGTAATTGATGCATCATATCTCTCATATTATTGATTCAATTATTGTTACAGTATCATCTACATAATATGATATATTATTAAATCAATGGTTGAGACGACAAAGTTATTCATATTATTATTTTCAATATTGACAATGTCTAGAAGTTCTGTCAAGCAGAGGTTTGGTAACCTAATTGCGCGCCAATAAGGAGAAATTCTTATCGGAAAGCCCCCTCTTTCCTGGGAACGACCTGGTTGTTAAATATTGTGAATTATAATATTAATGATGAATAAGTTCGTGTTGATTAAAGATGAATTTTATAGTGTTGAAATTATTTGTGTTAGTGGGAATCGACATTTGTTTCGATAATAATTGATGTCTGGAGGATATATTGTTCAATCGGGTATTCGAGACACTTTTCGTGTCGGAGTACTATTCACAAGTTACTATTCATGAGTTACTATTCATGAGTTACTATTCATGAGTTACTATTCACGAGTTACTATTCACAAGTTACTATTCATGGAGTACTATTCACCCGTAAAATATATTTCTGTTCGATCCAAATTATTTTTGGGTACAATATTATTCCATGAGGAGATGTGCTAATTTTTCAGACCATTGGTTAAAGATATAATAGTAAATCAATATGGACCGCTGGTGGATAGTTATAATAGTAAATCAATATGGATCATTTGGTTTAAAGTTTTAATAGTAAATCAATGATGGACCGCTTTTTAAGTTTTAACGAAGAAACCAACTGGATCGTTCGTTTAAAGTAAATCAATCTGGACCGTTCATAAGTTAGATACTATGCAGTCTATTCTTCTAAAAATAGAAGCTCATTCCTTCATTATTTCTTACGAATTCACTAAAACTCTAGAGAGAAAAGTTATAGAGAAACTATAGAAAAGTATTCTGCTACTTCCCTACTCTTATATTCATTTTCTTTTACGGTAAGGGGTATTATTTCTTTTGTATTCATGAAGAGAACTTCTGCTATTCCATTATTTATTATTCTGTTGGAATAACCTTTATACGCGGGCTACCCTATACTTGGTGAAATTCTTCTGTTATTTCATTCTTTATTATTATGTCGGAATATCACATGCGTGCGTTTACTTTGACTGGTTCCATTATTTATTATTCGTGAATATCTTGTCTGCATGCATTTTACGCCGGACCGGTTCCATTCTTTATTATTCTATTGAATATCCTCGTGCATGCGTTTTACGCTTGGACTGGTTCCGTTATTTATTATTCTGTTGAATAACTCACTTTATGCGGTTCTATCGCATGCATGGTGATTTCTTTTGTTATTCCATTCTTTATTATACTCAGTTTATTAAAACTTTGACTTCTATACTCCATGAAATTAGTGGAATAGCCTTGATATTTGCACTTCATCCAGTATCTTTTCATGGAAATATTCTTCTGAGCATTCTTGAATTTTACTCTACAAAGCAGTATAATGTTAACAATTTGGACGTTATCAGTTCCTAGATAAATTAATTCTTGAACTTGTTTTATTGAATTCTTATATCATTATCATCATCCTCATGTTTATATTTTGTTGAAAGTCATCATGGCACAGTGCATAGATAGACTTGGTATGATTATGACCGAGGATTATTGATTGTAATCATGACCGTAACGTTACAAATGATGTGGTAAAAGTCCTCATTGGCCGAAGTGCATTGATGGACGAGTTGTTGGCATGATCATAACCATTAATGAATACACGAATGTCCTTGGCCCAGTAGTGCATGGATAATTTGTGGTCATGATACTAAAGAATATCCTTGGCAGAGTAGTGCGAGGGTGATTCGATGATGTGGATTATTTATTGTCGAGTCCCAACGATAAAAGTGATGAAAACCTTTTAAATCATAGAAGATAGTAGATTTTATTCCCTACTTGACTCTTCTAATGGATTGCTTGTTCCACCGCAGCTAAACTTGATAGTTATTATATTTTATCGGTTTAACAATGTTGAAGGCTAACGATAAATTATTCTCGCATTATCTTAGTTATAATATTTCTTCTTTGGGCTAGTTGAGCTCACCCTTTCTTTCACCGTTTCTTCTTTGAGAAAAATGAGAACGTGGGCTTGGGACTAGTCGGGGAACAGAGTGATGGTCCTAGATAGTGCATTAGTAGTCCTCACTATTCGTGAAATAATGTGATAATAATTGTAATGAGGACTCCTTTTGAGTTTGTATACTCTCTAGTAGACAATATTTGTATTCAAACTCACAGTTTATGTTTTGTCGTATTGTACACGACAGTTTTATTATTAAGTTGTATTTGAATTCTGTACCATGTATCTAGCGACTCAAGATGGGTGATGTATACCTAATTTTTGGGGCATCACAGTTGATATCAAAGCTTAGGGATATGATCCCTGGCTAAGATATGAGAATAGAATTAGGAGGTGAGAGACGGGGAATTCCTTCGCTAGTATGACCTACCTAAGTTTTTTGGTATTTAATAGGTCGGTCAGAATATAGGGATAATATGTTACATGTCAATTAACCTTTTGTTTTGTGGCAGTATCTGAAATTGACATCCGAGAATGTTGAGAATAGCAATGGAGCACATGCGACCGTTGATTCACCACATATCAATAATCAGGATAATGTGCATCAGGAAGGCGACAATCCTCATGCAAACAACAACACTGACCAAATGATGAATCATGGAATGTTTAGAGGCTTTATGCAATTCATGCAACAGCAGGCGAGAGCGGCTCCTATCCAAAATGTAGGGGGAAACACTGGAAACTCTCGGACGGTCACCACTAAACAGTTCAAGGAGCTAGGACCACCGGAGTTTATTGGAGAGCCAAAACCACTTAAGGTGAAAGCATGTATAAAGCATATCACCAAGATATTTGATGTCTTGGGATGCTCCGAGGAGCAAAAGGTTTCCTTTGCCGCCTTTATGTTGCGAGGAGAGGCAGACATCGTGGAAATCGGTAAAGCGTACTCAACTCTCTTTGATCGAAGATGTCTTGGGAAAAGTTCCAAGAACTATTCAACGACAAGTACTTTCCCAAAAGTATTCGTCATATAAAAGAGGTAGAATTCATTAAGTTGGAGCAAAATAATATGACTATGTCGCAGTACGAAGCCAAGTTTGCCGAGTTGTCCTAGTTTGCGTCCCACTTGGTGGATAATGAAGAGAGAATGACACGGATGTTTTTAAGAGGTTTGAAGCCGGAGATACGTCAACATCTTATTTCTCATAAACTGTGTTTGTATTCATATGTTGTAAATAGGGCTTAGTTAGTGGAGCGCGATAACGAGTCAACGTAACCAAAAGAGAGCAAAGGTAAAAAATGATAACACCAAAGGAGAGCGGCCATCGAAGCGGTTACAACAAGCGTGGAGGGAATCAACAAGCCAGAAATGGTAACCACTTCGGTGGTAATCAGGGCCAAAACAATAAGAATGGACATTTCAAGAAGAGGAGAATCAACAATAATGGAAAGACGTCAGCACCAGCACCCGTTGTTAAGGAAGGAGAACGACCACCTATCATATGCTTAAAATGCGGAGGGGAGGGACACATCAGTCCAAACTGTGTGATGCCATCCAAAGCATGTTATAATTGTAGAAGATAAGGTCACTTAGCCCGATTTTGTTGTTCATCGAAGATAAGTTCAGCTAGGATGGAGGCACCAAAGGCCGTCCCAGAAAATTCAAAGTCGGTAGTGCAAGGAAGAGCTTTTGTTGTGACCTCCCAGAAAGAAAGGAACCCGAATGAGGTCATCACAGGTAAGCTTATCATAAACTCTAACGAAGTCTATACTTTATTTGATACCAGTTCTACCCATTCTTTTATTTCTCCTACTTGCGCTCAACGATTAAATTTAACTCCTGAGAAATTAGACTTTGACTTATCTGTGAAAACTCCGTTAGGAGAAACCTTCATTACATCCATCGCTTATAAGTCTTGTTTGGTTCAAATCAAGAACTGCACATTACCGTCGATCTTATTTCTTTAAAAATACTTGCGTTTGACGTAATTCTAGGGATTGATTGGTTAACTACTCATCATGCAAAAATTGATTATTTTCGTAAGGTTGTTAGTTTTCATATTCCTAATCAACCTATTATGCCAATTCAAGCGACCAAACCATTAAAATCAATCACGGTCATTTCAAGCCATAAAGCTATTCGTTTATTGAAAAACGGATGTCAAGCTTTCTTAGCTCATGTCATAGATTTAAACAAAAATACGTCAGTTTTGAACGATATTTCTATTATTAATAAATTTCCTGACGTATTCCCTGAAGAACTTCCTGGCCTACCCACCCCAAGAGCATGAAATTGAATTTTGTATCGACCTTGAACCTGGTACAAAACCCATTTCCAAAGCCCCATATCGAATGGCTCCTATTGAACTTCAGGAGTTAAAGACCTAATTGCAGAGAATTGTTAGACATTGGTTTCATTCGTTCCAAGTACGCTCCTTGGGGTTCTCCTGTTCTATTCGTGAAGAAGAAAGATGGGAGTATGCGACTTTGTATTGATTATCAGGAGTTGAATCATGTCACCATCAAAAATAGGTACCCATTGCCACGTATTGATGACCTGTTTGACCAGTTGCAAGGAGCCAAATTCTTTTCAAAGATTGATCTTCGCTCGTGATATCACCAATTGAAGATTAGAACCAATGACATTCAAGACGGCTTTTAAACTCCGAGACGGGCATTATGAATTCCTAGTCATGTCCTTTGGATTGACTAATGCTCCTCTTTGCCTTCATGGATATGATGAACCGAAAGTATTCAAGGAATATTTGGATCACTTTGTGGTCGTCTTTATTGATAACATCCTTATTTATTCCAAAAGCCATAAAGATCATGAGCAACACTTGAGGCTAACACTCCAATAGCTTAATGAATACAAGCTTTATGCCAAGTTGAAGAAATGTGAGTTCTGGCTGGAGGAAGTAGCATTCCTTGGGCATGTAGTATCAAGTCATGGAATATCTGTTGACCAAGAAAGATTTAAGCTATTCAAAGTCGAGCAACCTAAATCGAAGGATCAAGTACGTAGCTTTCTCGGTTTAGCTGGTTATTATCAGAGATTCGTGGAAGGATTTTCTCAAATTGCTACTCCATTAACTCAGCTAACTCGGAAAGATACAAAGTTTGGTTGGAGCGAAGAATATGAGAAGAGTTTTCAAGAACTCAAGAGGAGACTCATTTCAAAGACATGTTACGACAATACCATCTGGCTCGGAGGGATTTGTCATCTACAGTGATGCTTCGGGCAAAGGGTTGGGATGTGTTCTTATGCAACATGGAAAAGTCATAGCCTATGCCTCAAGACAACTCAAAGAATATGAGAGGAATTATCCTACTCATGATCTAGAGTTAGCAGCTGTTGTCTTCGCACTTAAAATTTGAAGGCATTACTTGTATGGGGAGAAAGTGGAGATCTTTACGGATCATAAAAGCCTCAAATATTTCTTCACTCAAAAGGAACTCAACATGCGACAACGACGTTGGCTTGAACTGTTGAAAGATTATGATAATACCATCCAATACCATCCTGGAAAAGCGAACGTGGTAGCGGACGCATTGAGTAGAAGATCATATGCAAGTACGAGTGTGATATTGTCAACGCAAAGGCCCATTTTGTGTGACTTGCAAAGGATGGAGATAGAGTTAAAGAATCCAGGGACCCATGTGATGATGGCGAATATACGAGTAGAACCGACTTTAATTGATAAAGTTAAAGTTGCTCAAGCTACTGCACACTGAGTCGATGCGTATGAGGAAGAAAGTGCAAAAAGGTGATATGCCGGAAGCAAGAATCGATGAAGAAGGAATACTTCGAGTCAACTCCAGATTTTGTGTTCCTAACGACCCTGATTTAAAGTATAAAATCATGATGGAGACACACAACACATCATTTGCAATCCATCCTGGGAGTACCAAAATGTATCATGATCTTCGACATACATTTTGGTGGAGCAATATGAAGATAGAGATAGCAGAGTTTATCTCAAGGTGTTTAACTTGTCAACGAGTCAAGGCGGAGCATCAAGTACCAAAAGGTCCATTGCAACCACTTAAAATTCCAGAATGGAAGTGGGAGCACATTACCATGGATTTCGTTACTGGTCTTCCCAAGGTTTCTCAAGGCATAGATGCAATTTTGGTCATTGTTGATAGATTGACCGAATCTGCTCACTTCTTACCTATACGAGAAACTTATACACTTGAAAGTCTTGCTCGTATGTACATAAATGAGATTGTAAGACTGCATGGTATGCCAGTATCCATAGTTTCTGATCGAGACCCAAGATTTACTTCACGATTTTGGGTTAGTTTGCAGAAATCTATGGGCACGAATTTACAATTTAGCTCGGCATATCATCCTCAGAAGGACGGGCAGTCGGAGAGGACTATTTAAACTCTTGAAGATCTATTAAGACTCTGTATCCTTGAATTCAAAGGAAGTTGGGACAAGTTCTTACTGTAACGGGTCGAATTTATTTAGTCGTGATTCTAGGGACAGAATCCTTTTAAGGGGGGAAAGATGTGACGAACGAGATTTTGTAAATTTATTTTAATATTTATTGAATTAAATAAATATTTTTCAATGATTTAATTATTGGATTAAATAATTAATTGATGCAATTATGGTAGATTAATTTAATTATATGTGTTACATTTATTAAATTAATGTAGAGAATAATTATTATTCAAATATGTATTAATGTGAGCTTATTGAATTAAATGAAATATTTAATTTAGCATGATGTTATTAAATTAATTTAATTATTAGAGAGTTAATAATTTGACATTATTTATTTATGAGAAATTTAATTATGTGACTATGTGAATTTATGAGAATTTATTATATTTTTTTTAAAACAAATTAAATAAGATATTGATTTAATTTATAAATGAGTGTGACATTACTGTAACTATATGATAAAACGTTTTATTAAAATAAAGAGCTTTGAACTTAGTTTGTTAGCCAAATGAGGCCTTAGGAGGAGTTGGGGGCAGTTAAACCACGAATGGAATAACTGACCTCAACTCTGCGCATAAAGGCTCAGTTGAGTTTAACTTACGTATTTTTCATTTTAGTTAATTGAGAGCCAGAGAAATCACAGAGAGAGTTTGAGAACTTTGAGAGAGATTGTGATACTGTGATTAAAGGAGAAGAAGTGTGAGAAATTGGGAATTTTTGTCACCCTGTGTAATCTAAGCAGAGTATTCAAGGGTAATCCCTTCTTCCCAAATTTTAAAGTTACATCATTTAGTTTTATAAAAATGGCTTCATATATTCTGTAAATCTCTGTGCATTGGGAAATGATGATTTTTATAAGAATATATGTAATAATTCGAGTAGTATAACATGTTTACTATGTAGACCATATCATCAGTATCATAAAACATGTCGTTATACGATGCCTTGTTATTTCAAAATTACAGAGTATGGGTTTTGGCCTTATGGCCCTGTAAGTGGTATTTAAAGCGTTGATCATATATTATCCATAAATTTTACACTCGTATATTATTATACATGTTGATACGAAGAGACCAAACTTTAAAACGAATCTGATTCGATTGTTATAACGAATCCGTAATATCAATTTTTATGTTTTATTTTCAAAACCTTCAAGAACATCAAAGTCAGTGAAATTATAGATTTTTAACTCTGTGATTATGTGTTTTAATGGGTTAAAACCATTCTATAAATGTTGGGTTATGTTTATGCATGAATTATAACATGTGGGTATGATTAATTTCGTAGTAGTAATTTAATTGAGTTTTTGATCCGTGTTCTCGCAATTTTGCGAATTGCGAAACAGATTCTACTAACATGCATGGCAACGCCAACCAACGCTTAAGGCAATGCACATAGTCATATCATCATACAATAGCCAGATGTCCAAATATCAAGGCCATACACTGCCCAAGTGCAAATAAGACTTAGTACAAAAGTGGCGCCACAGCACCACTCTGCAGAATGTCCAGAAATGAAATATTTTTAATATTCAAGTCTAGCAACGTGATAGCAACTTGATTTAATGAACATAAAACTATGTTATAAGTGTAATGAGATGTTAAAATAGATACTTAACATGTAAATAACATAATTACATGTGGATTGAATTATTGAATACATAATTAGCTTGTTATTCATGATGTGTAAATTATGTGACAAAGTGGTAAATTAACTAAGTATAGTTAATAGTCAAGTAGACAAAGAGAATGAGTTTATGATGATTAGTTAAGTTATAATTAACTGGTATTGTGAATATGAATGATATGTAGGATTTAAATCAAAGAACATGCTTAGTTAAAGTGTAATATACGCATAAGGCAAGCTTCCTAACCCTACTTGTCATTATTGTTCAAAGTTTATTAGTTACCTCGAGTAAATTATCATTATTATTATTCAAGTTCAAATGTTATATTAAAGATTGATTATCTTTTCAAAGCATGATTCAGTTATACAATAATTGTCCTATTGTATACGTCTTGAGATTATTATTCAAATCGAATAACATTATTGTTGAACCTTATTAGACTAGTGAACTTTATTGATTCAACTAGTCCTTAGTTGATGAACGTTCTAAATTTCAGAATCCTTATTGAATTATCCAAACCAAACTTCTTTTGGTGCGGACTCGAATGTTAAACTGAGATGAACAACCCTGCAAAGGGATTTACTTATGCGTTAGCGTTAAGATATTGTGCACAGTATGGTTGATCCCCCTAAGTACGAGTAGAAAGGTCCATAGTCTTATGACTGTTAAAGGCTTCAAGTATAACCCTTGATAACCTAGGACATAGTTCAAGGTCTTATGACCCTCAGAATTCTTTTGATTCTTGCTATTCATTCTTGATTCAAAAGTTGAGATTTTATTCATATGTCTTTGATTTATTCGCATGTTATTATACTGTTATTTCATTATTATACTTGTGGAAAATAGTGCTCACTCTTGCTTAATAATAACATTACAGTTAAGAACGAAAGAACTGATGAACCTTCCACTAGTAAAGGCAAGGGCAAAGTTAGCAAGTGATGAAGACTTGTTATTTTTATTAGATGATGTACCCAATCCAGTTAACAAGGCAATGAATGAGACCCAAGATCGAGTTTTGAGGTACCCAATCCAGTTCAAAGGACTACCATTGTACATGATGGATCGCAAGATGATGTATCGCATCTTAGAAGAAGAAGCAAGGCTAATCGAAGACCTTGAATTTGACAAAGCGATGATATGATTTGTTTAATTATGTGAAGAACTTAGTTAATTTTATATGTAAATTCCGATATGTTTATGAACGAAGGAATATGTTAATGTTTTAAATCACCGTGGATTCTTTATTCGAGATAGTTGATGTAAATAGCGATTGATGCTATAGTTTGATGTTAAAACTTTTGAGTTGAATGAATATATATCAAGTTGTTTGAGATGATGTGTTAAATGAGTATGTTAAATTGTTAAGTAATGCCTTAACTATTTAGAGAAATAAATAAAGTTCTAATACGCGTTTATTTAACAGAAAAATGCCGCCAAGGAGAAGACAACAACGTCAACCGGCTCAGGAAGAGTCTACCAATAATAACAATAACGCCAATGCTAATCTCGTTCAGCAGTTGGTGAACTTACTGACGGGAGCCATGAATAATCAACCTCAAGCTCAACCAAACACAACTTTTAAAGACTTCAAGGCGGTGGGACCGCCAGATTTCAAAGGTTCCATGAACCCAATCGAGGCTCAAACGTGGGTTATGGAGATGGAGAAGGTTTTCGACGTTGCTAGGGTTAGAGAAGACCAAAAGACCGCTTTTGCAACATTTATGCTGAAGTCGGAGGCTAGCTACTGGTGGCAAGCAAACAACGTACGAGGAGGTGAAGGTGTAATTACGTGGGAGAGATTTAAAGAGATGTTTTTCGAAATGTATTTCCCAACTAGTTCGTAGAATCAGATGGAGGTTCAATTTTTGGAACTGAAGCAGGGAAACATCAGTGTACCTGACTACGCGGCTAACTTCAATGAGTTGACAAGGTTCTCCCCGTACCAAGTACACACTAACGAGAGAAAAGCCAGAAGATTCGAACAAGGACTAAAGCCTTGGGTATATAGTAAATTTTCAATGTTTCAATGTTTCAGATAAACACATTTGCCGGAGTACTGGAAAAGGCCATCCTCGCTGAAGGAGGAAGCGATGAGGTGACCAAATACAATCAAGATCAGAAGAAGAAGAAGAAGAAGAGTGAAGGTGAAATTAATAACAAGGCCAGTGGAAGTGGCACAGGAGGTGGAAATTTTAATCAAAAGAAAAGGTGGAACGACAACTCATCATCGGGAAATCAGCAAGGTAATCAGAAGAAAAGAATCGAAGCATGCCCGACTTGCGGGAAAGCCCATCTAGGAGTTTGTATGAAAGGAAAAAGAGTGTGCTACAATTGTGGTCAAGAAGGCCACATAGCACCAAACTGTCCAAACCCAAAGATGGGTGCTTGTTTTACTTGTGGTTCGAAGGACCATCTGGAAAGAGACTGTCCCAAGAAGGGATCGGGAGGGTCAGGATCAGGAGGAAACTGGGGAAACAACAGTGGAAATGCCTTAACCATCACTGGACCTACCGCAACAAACCGACCGACCGCCCGAACTTTCAACATGACGGTGCAAGATGCAGTTCAATCCCGTGATGTGGTGTCAGGTATCATTTCGATCAATAAAATTAATGTTTATGTTTTATTTGATTCAGGTGCTACTTGTTCCTTTATATCCGATGATTTTGCCAATAATTTAGATTTGCCTAAGAATGAATTGGATTACCCCATGAACATAGAAATTGTGAATAGAGAAATAATCCTCATAAGAATGCGTATATAAGAACCGTAGAGTGGATATTAAGGGTAATATCATGAACGTAGATCTTATCCCTATTCGACTTGGGGAATTTGACGTTATTTTGGGAATGGATTGGTTATTCAATTACGGAAATCAGTAATTGATTGCCAAAGAAGTGTATTAACCTTATGACCCCTCCAAAGGTTTTGCTTTATGGTAAGCAAATCGCCTGAACAAGCGAGTTGTCGGCGATGATGCGTGCCGTAGTTGTTAAGACAAGTCTGTAGGATACTTAGCTTACATAGTCGACGATCGAAAAGAGAATCCGAAGGAAGAAGAAATACCGATTGTAAGGGACTTCACGACGATTTTCGAGACGATTTACCGGACTTCCACCGGATAGAGAGGTAGATTTCGTGATCGATTTGGTGCCCGCTATCGCCTCCAATATCGAAGGCACCATACCGAATGGCACCAAAGAGAGATGAAGGAATTAATGGTACAACTACAAGAATTATTGGACAAGAAGTACATTCAACCGAGCGTATCGCCGTGGGGAGCGCCGATGTTGTTTGTGAAAAAGAAGGATGGATCGATGCGACTCTGCATTGACTACAGAGAACTGAACAAGGTCACGATTAAGAACAAATATCCATTGCCGAGGATCGACGACCTATTTGATCAATTGAAGGGAGCGAGATACGTTTCCAAGATAGACTTGAGAAGCGGTTATCATCAATTGAAGGTGAGACCAGAGGATGTACCGAAGACAGCGTTCAGAACGCGATATGGTCACTACGAATTTTTGGTAATGTCGTTTGGTCTAACGAATGCTCCTGCAGCATTTATTGGACTAATGAATGGTGTGTTCAAGCCGTTTTTGGAAAAATTCGTGGATGTATTTATAGACGACATTTTGGTATATTCCAAAACCAAATAAGAACACGAAGAACATTTGAGGTTAACGTTGGAAGTATTGAGAAGGGAGAAGTTGTACGCTAAATTTTTGAAATGCGAATTCTGGATCGAGCGAGTACAATTTCTTGGTCACGTGATCGATAAAAATGGAATTTTGGTAGATCCATCCAAAGTAGAAGCCGTGATTAACTGGGATCAACCGAGGACACCATCGAAAGTAAGAAGTTTCCTTAGATTAGCAAGATATTATAGAAGATTCATTCAAGATTTTTCCAAGATCGCAACTCCGTTAACAAATTTAACTCGGAAAGCAGTGAAATTTGTTTGGACGGATAAGTGTGAGGAAAGCTTTCTAGAATTGAAGAAGAGGTTGAGTACGGCACCTGTGTTGTCTCTTACGGATGATACAGGAAATTTTGTTGTCTATAGTGATGCGTTGCATAAAGGACTTGGCTGTGTGCTGATGCAAAATGGCAAAGTCATTGCGTATGCATCACGACAATTGAAGGATTACGAGAAGGGATACCCGACCCATGAATTAGAGTTAGCTGCAGTTGTTTTTGCTTTGAAAATTTGGAGGCACTATCTCTATGGGGAGAAGTGTGAAATATATACGGACCATAAGAGTCTGAAATATATTTTCACGCAAAAGGATTTGAATATGCGTCAAAGAAGGTGGTTGGAGTTAATTAAGGATTATGACTGTGAGATTTTATACCATTCGGGTAAAGCAAATGTAGTTGCCGACGCCTTAAGTAGAAAGGGTCGTGAAAAATTGATGATGTTGACTGCTCAGGAGGAGCTAATTATGGAAATGGAGAAACTGGAATTGGAAGTGAAGTATCCTATGGAGATCGATGAAAAGTTATTTCAGATGCAATCTGGTACAACTCTACTACATAAAGTAAAGGAGGCTCAGCTTCAAGATGATGAATGCAAAAATGTGACAAAGAAGATATCTGAAGGAACCGAACCGAGATTTAAGATGGATAATGAAGGAATACTGAGATTTGAGAGTAGAATTTGGGTACCGCCAGTGCAAGGGATTAAGGAAGACATTTTGAGCGAGGCTCATAGTTCACGAAATTCAATTCACCCTGGTAGTACCAAGATGTACCAAGATTTTAGACAACATTTTTGGTGGCCGAATTTAAAACGTGATGTTGCAGAATGTGTCGCCAAGTGTCTTACCTATCAGAAAGTAAAAGCAGAACATCAGAGACCAAGTGGATTGCTTCAACCGTTGGAAATTCCAGAATGGAAATGGGAACATATTACAATGGACTTCGTGGTTGGCCTTCTGACGACTCAGAAAGGCTACGACACAGTATGGGTTATCGTTGACCGACTGACGAAATCTGCACACTTCTTTTCGATCAAAATCAGATTCAACTTAGATCAGTTGGCAAGGTTATATGTGAAAGAGATTGTTTCGAGGCACGGAGTACCAGTGTCAATTGTTTCTGATAGAGATCCGCGCTTTACATCAAATTTCTGGAAACGTCTTCAGGAATGCATGGGTACGCAATTGCGAATGAGTACAGCTTATCACCCTCAAACAGACGGACAGAGCGAACGAACAATTCAAACGTTAGAAGATATGCTAAGAGCCTGTGTGATGGACTTCAAAGGAAATTGGGATGATCAACTACCATTAGTAGAGTTCGGCTACAACAACAGTTATCACGCTAGTATTGGAATGCCGCCTTACGAAGCGTTATACGGCTAAAAGTGCAGAACTCCGCTTTATTGGGATGAGGTTGGTGAAAGACAATTGCTAGGGCGTAATTGGTACAAAGAGACGCAGAATAGTCAAAGTGATCCGAAACACGATCGGTAGCGGCTCAAGATCGACAGAAGAAATACGCTGATCCACATCGTAAAAATATCGAGTTTGAATCAGGTAGTTATGTTTTCTTGAAGGTATCTCCCTGGAAGGGGACCCAAGATTCATTGGACCCTTTGAAGTACTTCGAAGAATCGGAGAAGTCGCGTACGAGGTAGCCTTACCTCCAGCACTCGAGAACGTCCACAACGTCTTCCATGTTTCTGTGTTACGACCTTACAAAGCCGATTACAAGCATGTAATTGAATACGAACCCCTGCATTTTGAGAAAGACTTATCTTACGAAGAAATTCATGTCCAAATTGTCGAATCGAAAAAGAACAAGTTCTCGAAATAAAGTTATACTTTTCATTAAGGTAATTTGGAGGAACCACAACAAGAAGAAGCTACGTGGAAACTCGGAGAGAATATGATGAAGAATTACCTCATTTATTTACTTAATTATGTGTAAGCAATTACGGGGACGTAATCTTTGTAGGGGGGAGAATGTAACGAGTCGAATTTATTGAGTCGTGATTACGAGGATGTAATCCTTTTAAGGGGGAAAGATGTAATAACGAGATTTTTGTAAATTTATTTTAATATTTATTGAATTAAATAAATATTTTTGATGATTTAATTATTGGATTAAATCATTAATTGATGCAATTGTGGTAGATTAATTTAATTATATGTGTTACATTTATTAAATTAATGTAGAGAATAATTATTATTCAAATATGTATTTATGTGAGCTTATTGAATTAAATGAAATATTTAATTTAGCATGATGTTATTAAATTAATTTAATTATTAGAGAGTTAATAATTTGACATTATTTATTTATGAGAAATTTAATTATGTGACTATGTGAATTTATGAGAATTTATTATATTTTTTTTAAAACAAATTAAATAAGATATTGATTTAATTTATAAAGGAGTGTGACATTACTGTAACTATATGATAAAACGTTTTATTAAAATAAAGAGCTTTGAACTTAGTTTGTTAGCCAAATGAGGCCTTATGAGGAGTTGGGGGCAGTTAAACCACGAATGGAAAAAGTGACCTCAACTCTGCGCATAAAGGCTCAGTTGAGTTTAAGTTACGTATTTTTCATTTTAGTTAATTGAGAGCCAGAGAAATCACAGAGAGAGTTTGAGAACTTTGAGAGAGATTGTGATACTGTGATTAAAGGAGAAGAAGTGTGAGAAATTGGGAATTTTTGTCACCCTGTGTAATCTAAGCAGAGTATTCAAGGGTAATCCCTTCTTCCCAAATTTTAAAGTTACATCATTTAGTTTTTATAAAAATGGCTTCATATATTCTGTAAATCTCTATGCATTGGGAAATGATGATTTTTATAAGAATATGTGTAATAATTCGAGTAGTATAACATGTTTACTATGTAGACCATATCATCAGTATCATAAAACATGTCATTATACGATGCCTTGTTATTTCAAAATTACAGAGTATGGGTTTTGGCCTTATGGCCATATACTCGTATATTATTATACATGTTGATACGAAGAGACCAAACTTTAAACGAACGGATTCGGTGTTATAACGAATCCGTAATATCAATTTTCATGTTTTATTTTCAAAACCTTCAAAAACATCAAAGTCAGTGAAATTATAGATTTTTAACTCTGTGATTATGTGTTTTAATGGGTTAAAATCATTCTATAAATGTTGGGTTATGTTTATGCATGAATTATAACATGTGGGTATGATTAATTTCGTGTAGTAGTAATTTAATTGGAGTTTTTAATGTGTTACGCAATTTTCGCGAATCGCGAGCATCAGTTCGCTTCATAGTAAGCGCCAGATCCAATGCCTTAAGGCCACAGTATGTGACAGAGATGTCCATCAAGCGGCGCCGTATGGCAGTCATGTGTAACACACTATAGTACAAAAGTGAAATATTAATACTCTGCTGAAATATCCGTAAATGAAATATTTTTAATATTCAAGTCTAGCAACGTGATAGCAACTTGATTTAATGAACATAAAACTATGTTATAAGTATAATGAGATGTTAAAATAGATACTTAACATGTAAATAACATAATTACATGTGGATTGAATTATTGAATACATAATTAGCTTGTTATTCATGATGTGTAAATTTTTTGACAAAATGGTAAATTAACTAAGTATAGTTAATAATCAAGTAGACGAAGAGAATGAGTTTTGATGATTAGTTAAGTTATAATTAACTTTTATTATGAATATGAATGATATGTAGGGTTTAAATCAAAGAACGTGCTTAGTTAAAGTGTAATCTACGCACGAGGCAAGTTTCCTAACCCTACTTGTCATTATTGTTCAAAGTTTATTAGTTACTTCGAGTAAATTATCATTATTATTATTCAAGTTCAAATGTTATATTAAAGATTGATTATCTTTTCAAAGCATGATTCAGTTATACAATAATTGTCCTATTGTATACGTCTTGAGATTATTATTCAAATCGAATAACATTATTGTTGAACCTTATTAGACTAGTGAACTTTATTGATTCAACTAGTCCTTAGTTGATGAACGTTCTAAATTTCGGAACCCTTATTGAATTATCCAAACCAAACTTACTTTGGTGCGGACTCGAATGTCAAACTGAGATGAACAACCCTGCAAAGGGATTTACTTATGCGTTAGCGTTAAGATATTGTGCACAGTATGGTACTATGGGTTGATCCCCCTAAGTACAAGTAGAAAGGTCCATAGTCTTATGACTGTTAAAGGTTTCAAGTATAACCCTTGATAACCTAGGACATAGTTCAAGGTCTTATGACCCTCAGAATTCTTTTGATTCTTGCTATTCATTCTTGATTCAAAAGTTGAGCTTTTATTCAGATGTCTTTGATTTATTCGCATGTTATTATACAGTTATTTCATTATTATACTTGTGCGCAATAGTGCTCACTCTTGCTTAATAATAATATTGCAGTTAAGAACGAAAGAACTGATGAACCTTCCACTAGTAAAGGCAAGGACAAAGTTAGTAAGTGATGAAGACTTGTTATTTTTATTAGATGATGTATTTATGTTTAAGACTTGAGTTAATGATGTTGTTTAAGACTTATTTGTTTATGATTCCGCATAGATGTTTAAGGTTAGTTTAACCTGGGATTGTATTATTATTATTCAGATGTTGTAACCCTTAAGGGGAAGATTTTTATTCTACCTATTGCATGGCTTGCATTTATTATGGGTAGATAGTTAGATGATATTTATACAGTGAACACCAAATCCCGTGGAATTGAAGTACCCGGATTTGGGGGTGTCACACTTACCGTTGGTGGAGTTTTCCTAAAACAACAGTTATCAAGCAAGTATTGGCATGGCTCCATTTGAGGCGTTGTATAGGAGAAAGTGTCATTCTCTAGTATGCTGGGATGAGGTGGGTGAAGCAACGTTGTCGGGACCAAAGTTGGTACGTATGACTACAGAAAAGATTCAAATGATCCGACAACGTATATAAACTTCACAAGATCGACAAAAGAGTTATGTTGATCTTCATCGAAAGGACGTAGAATTCGATATTGGAGATCATGCATTGTTACGTGTTGCTCCATGGAAAGGAGTTACGAGATTTGGAAAGAGAGAAAAGCTCAATCCTAGATTCATTGGCCCATTTTTAATTCTCGAGCGAGTGGGAACTGTGGCCTATAGACTCGCCTTACCGCCAAGTATGTCTCGTGTGCATAATGCTTTTCACATATCTATGTTACGTAAATATGTGAAAGACCCGAACCACATTATTGAGTTAGAACCTGACGAGATAGAGGAAGATTTAACGTATGAAGAGTTACATGTTAAAATCTTGGATAAGAAGGATCATGTTCTATGCTCCAAGGTTATACCTCAAGTCAGAGAAACTACGATGTGGAGGAAATGACTTGGGAGTTTGAATCTGGGATGAAGTCAAGGTATCCTCATCTCTTCGATACCAGGTATGTACCCTAATTTCGAGGACGAAATTTCATAAGAAGGGGAGGTTGTAAGACCCCAACTTTTATGAATAAAGAATAATTTTCTCGAATTATATTTTTGAATATTATGGTGTTGATTTGATATAATGTTATAGTTGTGGGTAATATTTAAAAATTTTGCAAAGTACGCAAGTGGTTATATAATATTCGATTGGTCGGGGAATATTCGTTTTAACAGGGAATATTCGTACGACGGCACAATCATTGGTGGACCCCACAACGAAAGTATTGTCGTAGTTAGAAAATGACAAAAATACTTTATGAAAATAACGGCGGAAGTTTTACCGTTAACTGTTGAAACACCCGGTGTTAAAAGTACAATAATACGCGTAGTTGCACATTTGCACACGGTATTGATTATTGATGCTTACGTGAGAAGTTAATCAGTTATACTCAATTATTGCTATAGTAATTGATGCATCATATCTCTCATATTATTGATTCAATTATTGTTACAGTATCATTTGCATAATATGATATATTATTAAATCAATGATTGAGACGGCAAAGTTATTCATATTATTATTTGCAATATTGACAATGTCTAGAAGTTCTGTCAAGGAGAGGTTTGGTCACCTAATTGCGCGCCAATAAGGAGAAATCCTTATCGAAAAGCCCCATCTTTCCTAGGAACGACCTGGTTGTTAAATATTGTGAATTATAATATTAATGATGAATAAGTTTGTGCTGATTAAAGATGAATTTTATAGTGTTGGAATAATTTGTGTTAGTGGGAATCGACATTTGTTTCGATAATAATTGATGTCTGGAGGATATATTGTTCAATCGGGTATTCGGGACACTTTTTGTGTCGGAGTACTATTCACGAGTTACTATTCATGTGTTACTATTCACGAGTTACTATTCATGAGTTACTATTCATGAGTTACTATTCACGGAGTACTATTCACCCGTAAAATATATTTCTGTTCGGTCCAAATTATTTTTGGGTATAATATTATTCCATGAGGAGATGTGCTAATTTTTCAGACCGTTGGTTGAAGATATAATAGTAAATCAAAATGGACCGCTGGTGGATAGTTATAATAGTAAATCAATATGGATCGCTGGTTTAAAGTTTTAATAGTAAATCAGTATGGACCGTTGCTTTAAGTTTTAATAGTAAACCAATATGGACCGTCCGTTTAAAAGTAAATAGTGTGATAATAATTATAATGAGGACTCCTTTTGAGTTTGTATACTCTCTAGTAGACAATATTTGTATTCAAACTCACAGTTTATGTTTTGTCGTATTGTACACGACAGTTGTATTATTAAGTTGTATTTGAATCTTGTACCATGTATCTGGCGACTCAAGATGGGTGATGTATACCTAATTTTGGGGGCGTCACACCTTTTATCCCCAATTTTTTGTTAAATTTTAATGTTATATTATGCTTTACTAATTTTCCAAAATGTCCCTCCATAATTGGGCCAACACTTGGGTTTAACACTTAATTCTTTTGGGCTATCCAATTAAAATATTTGGAGTTCCTAACTAAAATGTTTGAGCCATAAGAATTAATATGGTCCATTATCTTAAATTATGTCTTACCCTAATCATTAAATTAGGGTTTTCCTTTACTCAATTATAATCCAAATCCTTACTCATGTACATTTAATTTCTTAACCCAATTAGGCTTGCTATAATTAGGTTATAAAATTAATTAATTGAGATGTATAAAATAAATCTCTTGGAATTAGTATAAATTTTAAATACCAATATTCTCTCATACCATAACCCTTAAGTTAAATAAATTTTTCATTCCTAATATATAATTAGGATCACACTAGTTTCTTTTATTTGTTTATATAATAAATAAGTATAAACCATCACATAATATTCATATTCATTACTCACATAACTTTTAACCCTTAGGGTTTTATACTTAGCATTAGGGTTCCCAAATTAGGGTTTTGAAATTCCCAGTTAGGGTTTCGGATTCCTAGAACTGAAATTAGGGTTTCCAAAAAATTCGCTAGGGTTTCTTATCAGTCGCTAGGGTTTTCTAACTGAACGCTGATGTTCTTAATATATACTTAGGGTTTGTCACATATATAGTTTATATGGTCAAACATTGACCCTTAACCACAAGCTGAACTCATATAATACCATTTACACAAAACATATATGTTTATATACTTAATCCTGAATAATTCACCAAAAGATTTTGAAATCCTTAAAATTTCTTCTCAAAAATATAAAATCCATTCACATATTTTTTGTCTAGGTTTATTATTCAACCTTTAATCCATCATTTAAGATTTAAATAATATCCTAAATTCTGGGGTTGTCACAAAAACTTGAGTTTTCAATGTGCAAACTCAATAGACCATGTGTACCTTAAAGTTCTAACTTGAAGACATGTTAGTGTGGTCTGATTTCATTTGTACGCAAGCATGTGAGCATGATGATATAGTAAATGAAGTAGTTTATCATACTAAATGCCATTGATAACATGCTAATGGAAACTTAGAGTTTCAAAATGGACATTGACTTATTATATTCGTTTTGATATTCTGATCTTGCAAGCATGTTAGTATGATTTTGAAATGCATGTTAGACATACTAACTTACGTATATAGATTTCGTAATGAAGCACGAACATGTTGGACTTATTAGTAAGCTTTACTAATGAAAATACTAACTTTGAACATTAATGTTAACGTGTTACTTTGAGAGTTAGAATATGATATTTGTGAACATGTTTCATGATACTCTTAGACTCACTCATGTATCATAAATGTATATATACCATGCTTAGGTATCGTAATTCAAGTAAAGCATAAACGAAGCATATTTTCAAACCAAAACGATGCTAATTACACATATGTGATATGAATACTCACAAACATGTCTAATATGAGTTATATGACTACCTTATATGTTTAAGAAGCAAGCATGTTAGACTTTGTGGTTTCATAACCTTGAATGGCCTTAACTTGTTGAGATGTTCAACTTACAACCATATTATGAAAGAAGGGACCTAGATTGAACTTGAGAGATACGAAAGGACCCTTGACATGTTAATATATGTTATGTGTGTAAGGATGAGCAAGATAGACCAGAAGTGTGATTGTTCATACTGGTTTGAATCTGGGAGCCACATGGTTCCCTAATCATAAATCGGTATTGCTGCGCCTTTCTCTGAGACTTGGAAAGTGACTTTTGTGATTTTTGAAATGTGTAGCAGGCTAGTATAAATTCATTATGCTTATTTCTGTCCATGACACACTGACAGAGGTAGCCTTGCATGTTAACACCTATCTTAGCTTGAATTGACAAGGTGTTTTTAAATGATGAAGTCTAACGATAGTTCCGAGCTACGTAATAACATACGTATAAGATTTCATGATTTAGTCATATGTGTACACTTGAACTATATATCAAGTTTGTTTATCGAATATGTTTAACTAATGAACATCCTAAACATATAATACACTGTTATAGGATTCAAAAGTGTTGGTTAAATTACGTGGATAGACTACGCTAAAGGCAAGTATTCGAACCCTACTTTTATTGTGCAAGTTTCCTAACTTACACTTTTTTACAGTGCAAGTATTCTATCCTGGTATATTGCGAGCTAGTTTCCTTACTTACTCGTTTAAATTGAGTTAGCATACTTGAACTCTTATTTTGTTAGGTCGAATGAAAGCTATTATTCATGCTGAACTTTGTATTGTTCATGGATATTGTGAAAGTATCTATGCCATTTGATTCGGCTAGACTATATGCATGTTTATAAAATTTTCCAAACCAATTGACTGGTGCAGAAATCTTGAAAACTGAGTTGAACAACCCTTATGGTAAGGGGAGTGTTTATTGTTGGAAGCCCCAACACACGCGTGAATATTATTGTGGTGTTATGCATAACATAGAGTATTGTAGACTGATCATCTATCGTACTTATTTCTTTTGGATTATCAGTTTAATATTGATGATTCTAGTAGATGTTCAATAGTCCTTAGTGACTGCTCAATATAAATTGTTTATTTAGTTGGATACGTTGATAACCTTTGAATTCATA
This sequence comes from Panax ginseng, assembly GCA_020205605.1. Classification (NCBI taxonomy): domain Eukaryota; kingdom Viridiplantae; phylum Streptophyta; class Magnoliopsida; order Apiales; family Araliaceae; genus Panax; species Panax ginseng. The sequence continues at coordinate 98,282,549 of CM035136.1, read as the reverse complement.
TATATCTGTTGATCTATATTGAATTATCATTTCATATTCCAAGGATTTGATTCAAGAATTGTTGATATTCATTACTCATGATATTATTCTGAAACCCTAAAGTATCTTAGAGATGATACTTTAATATTTCAAACTCGTGTTATAAAACTCTTTACCCTTGTTGTATATTACTTGCTGGGAAATTTGTGCTCATTCTTGCTTATTTAAAACCTTTCAATTAAGGCGGAACAGGGAAGTATCTCTAGGAAAGACAAGGGCAAGGGCAAGGCTACCGACTAGCTTGTTCCTTTATGTTTAAAAGTTTTATGTTGTATTAAGACTATCTTCAGACTATGTTTAAGCTTACGTAGGATTATGTAATAAGTCTTTATTCGATATTAGTATGTAATCTATTAAGTACTGCAGGTTGCGAGATTTAGGGGAATAATTATAATAAATCATTGTATATTATTCTAGATTAGATCTTCCGCTGTGAATGTGTAATTTTAGTTATTATTGTATTACCATGAGCACGTGACGAACCGAATTCGAGTGATCAAGTGGCGGTTCGAATTTGGGGGCGTCACAGGTTGGTATCAAAGCTATAGTTATAAACCTTAGGAACAAGAGTCCTTAGATTATAACTTAGGAAAACTTAGAAGATAGAGAGGGATGAGACTCGTATAGAGTTTTCCTAAAGAGTAACTTAGTGTGTTATAGAATATAACTTCATTCTATACAATGAACTTATGTTATTTAACATTCTAATGGAGTTTGTCTTGTATTACGTTGGTGATTGTAGGATGACTGACATGGGAGGACCTAGCCGAGGAGTAGAGGAGGAGCCGCGTGATATCCATGTGGTATATGAGGCACCATTGATATCAGAGCCCATATCAGTAGTGGCCCCTATTGATGAGGATGACGAGGAGGAGGAGATGGAGCCTTTACCTGAGGAGTATGATCCGGAGAAGGAGCCTATGGAGGAAGAACCTGAGCCTATGGAGGACTCTGATGAGGCTACTTTTGAGGATCAGATGTTGGGAGAATATGAAGAACATATTTTGGAGTTAAGATGTTGAGTGGAGAAATTAGAGGCTGAGGCTAGGGAAAGGGAGTCTGAGTTCCAAAAACTGAGGGACGAGGACCAACAAAGGAAATTAGTGATGCAGGAGATGGAGGTGGAGATTGCTCAACGTAAAGAGGCAGAGATCCAGATGGGAACTTTATTTCACCGATCGGTGGCTAGGAATGTAGAGTTGGCAGGGAAATTGGAAGAAATGGAGCAGAGAGAATTGAGCGAGAGGACGGAGAAGGAAACACTTCGTACTCAACTAGAGATGGAGGTGATGGATAGGATTCACTTCGAGGAGAAGTGGGAAGAAACTAATGATCGGGCTAATGACTTAGAGGATGAGGTGAGATGCAAGAGAAGGAAGATGAACAAGATGGGCTATGCTCTGCGCACGGCCATGGAGAGATTGATTGATGGGGTAAATCACTACCCTGCTGAGCAAGGACAGACCCGGCATACCATAAGTCGAGATATGGTGGTTCACATTACTAAGAAGGAATACCAGAGTTCCGTAGAGCATGGGATGTTAGATTAAGTCTAGAGAAAGAAGCTTAATAGTTGTATTATATTTATATATGTGTTGTTTAATCTGTTATTGAAATCTCTGTCTTTTGTGTAAGATGTGAGATAATAGTAAACCCCGACTTTTGAAAAATTTTAGAGGGGTAGTAAGCTAGTGTTGTCCCCGTCTTTTGTGATAATATGGGATATGTGTTATCATTTATAGCAGTATGCTAGAGAGAATCATGCAATTATAACGATTTGGCATATGAATATAAATGATCTTATATCATAAACATGATATAAAATCTTATTTCTTTTATTTGAGAAATGTCTAAGTAATATAAGTAGATAATAAAATGAAAATTTTATGATGCAAAAACATGTCGCCTAGATGTAGAATAACCGCACCAAAAGATTCGGTTAATGATGAGAGAGGACCAGTAGATCTGATACAAAGGCTTGTAGATTTGTTAGGAGAAGCTCTTAGGGGAAGAGATGAACCGGTACCACTCGTTCCCCAAGCAGCTCCAACCACAAACTTTAAGGATTTTAGGAGTGTAGGACCTCCAGAATTCGTAGGAACTACCGATCCGATCGTGGCTCAAACATGGATCAAGGAGATGGAGAAGGCATTCACCATCGCACATATGGGTGAAGACCAGAAGACGACTTTTGTAACCTACATGATGAGAGGGGAAGCAAACTATTGGTGGGAGGCGAATCAGCAGAGAACAAGAGAATGAGTAGTACCTTGGGAGAGATTTAAGACTCTGTTCTTTGAGAATTAATTCCTAAAGAACATGAAGAATAAGATGGAGGTAAAGTTCTTAGAACTTAAGCAAGGAGATATGACAGTGGCGCAATATGCGGCTAAGTTCAATGAACTAGCCCGGTTTGCTGAACACCGGGTGATAGATGAAGAGAGGAAGGTGAGACGCTTCGAGCAAGGGCTGAAGTCGTGGCTGTATAATAAGGTATCAGTTCTCCAGATTGATTCCTTTGCGACATTGTTAGAGAAGGCAATCATTGTAGAATGTGGCAGTGAGGCCTTAAGTCTATATCATAAAGAGAAAAAAAAATAAGAACACTGGTAGTGAGTATCGTGGAGGAAGCAGCAACGGAGGGAGTAACTCCGGAAAGAGAAAATGGGAAAATAATAACAACAACAACTACAGCAGAAACAATAATCAAGGTGGGAGTCACCAGTGAAACTTTAAGAAAAGGACTGAAGCTTGTAACAAGTGTGGGAGGAGTCATCAGGGGGAGTGCTGGAAAGGAAAGAGCACGTGTTATAATTGCGGCTAAAAGGGGATGTTTTGCTTGTGGATCAACAAAGCAGCAGATAAAGGATTGCCCAAAGAGAGGAAGTGGTGGGACTGTCGAAGGCTAGGGAGGAGGAAACAAGTTAATGATTGATGGACCCGCGCAACCCAACCGATCGACCGCCCGAACCTTTAACATGACCTTCCAGGATGCAGTAGCTGCAAAGGATATGGTGTCAGGTATAATCCCAATCAATGATATAAGTGCCTATGTATTATTTAATTCGGGTGCCACCTGTTCTGTTATATCTGAAGAATTTTCTAGTAAACTTAGTACACCCCGAGAACGTTTAGAAAATCCTTTGAGCATAGAAGTTGCAAATAAAGAAATAATCTGTGTAGAATACGTCTATCGAAATTATCGCGCAAACATCAAAGAACATGAACTGAGCGTAGACTTGATTCCTATTAGACTAGGAGAGTTTGACGTAATACTGGGAATGGATTGGTTATATAACCATGCGGCGGTAATTGACTGTCAGAACAAGTGTGTGAATTTTTAGACTCTGAGTAAGTCTAAGGTAGTGTTTTATGGTAGCTCATCGCTTAAGCAATCGTGTTGCGTTATGATGATGCAGGCCAAGAAATTGTTAAGAAAAGGATGTGTAGGATATTTAGATTACATCGTGGATACTCGAAAGATGGGAGTATAAATTAAGGATATATCTATAGTGAATGAATTTCAAGATGTGTTTTTGGACGATCTACCTGGTCTTCCGCTAGACAGAGAAATCAAATTCGTAATACACTTAGCACCGAGAATGGCACTAATTTCGAAAGCACCATATCGTATGGCGCGGTAAAAATGAAGAAATTGATGGTACAACTTCAAGAGTTATTGGATAATGGTTACATTCGACTGAGTGTGTCTCCTTGGGGAGCACCCGTGTTATTCGTTAAGAAAAAGGACGGATCGATGAGGCTCTGTATCGATTATCTAGAATTAAATAGAGTAACGATCAAGAATAGATATCCACTACCGAGGATAAAAGACTTATTTGATCAATTAAAGGGATCGAAATGTTTCTCGAAGATCGACCTACAGACAAGATATCACCAACTGAAAGTGCGGAATGAGGACATACCAAAGACTACGTTTCGAACCCGTTATGGACATTACGAGTTTTTGGTAATGTCATTTGGTTTGACTAATGCTCCGGCAGCATTTATGGACTTGATGAACCGAGTTTTCAAGCCATACTTGGATAAATTTGTAGTAGTTTTCATCGATGATATTTTGATCTACTCGAAGACAGAGGAAGAACATGTCGAACATCTGAAGATTGTTTTAGAGGCATTGAGGAAAAGGAAGATGTATGCAAAGTTTTCAAAGTGTGAATTTTGGATGGAGAAGGTTCAATTCTTAGGCCACGCGGTGGATAAGAATGGAATCTCAGTAGACCCCGCAAAGGTCAAAGCAGTAAGTAATTGGGAACAACCGAGAACACCAACGGAGGTGAGAAGTGTGAGGGCCCCGAATCCGAGGTCCCGAATCACCGCGGATCCGGTTCGATCATTCTAACACTATTAAGATTTACGGAAGATATAAACAGAAATTGTTTATACAATACGTTACACACTATTCCCCAATGTCGAGTAACCTTAACTTATACACAATTCATAACTATCTAACACATAACATCATTATCAAACTATACTATTACAAAACTAATCGCGTACATTAACTTTAAAATGGTACTGTCTTTAACATTTTCTTGTATCCGACGCATTCACCTTAATCTGCAATGTTTTATCATGATATAGCAAGGGTGAGCATAAAGATTGCCCAACAAGTTTAAATTCAATAATATAACGATATATCATGATTGAAAGAGTCTGAATAATAAGCTGGCTATAATTCAACAATATAATTGTGAACTAGCAGGAACAAACTTTTGACTGAACAAGTATTAAACATGAACAAATATATATGAACCAACTGGTAATGAAGGTGATCAGCCTTTCATACCTGACTTATACATGCAATATGTACAGAGTTCAAATTCTACATGGCAATCAGCAATGATTAACCATAAGCATATCCGAATGAACAACTCTTAGTAGAGTTAAGTAAAAAAAAACTTGTCTGAACCGTTGATTACCGCTACGTAATTTATAACTCTTTATCCGAAGACCTAATATTAGTAATATAGATCTCCAATATTAGAATAATATCATCACAATATAATACTATTATATATATAGACATACATAGAATAACCTAAACACATAACCCTATCAGTCTATAACACACATAAGACTCAATATCAGGTCAAACTATTTCAGTCTGACTTGAGTTCGACAAAGTTCTAACGTCCCGACGGTCTAGTCAGACAAAATTTTAAGTTTAAATTCAATTAAACTCTGCCTAAACACTTAACAATTATCTCAGATAATTTTAATATTAGTCAAAATAATTTTTATAAGCTCGTAATAATTTTCAAATAATTATTACTATTTATCTTGATTTTTCAATCATTAAAATTATATTTAAATAATATAAATACCACTTAATTATTTTATCATTAATATTTATTTAATACTAAATATTAATGAAAATCATAACATAATATTATACTATAGTTATAATATTACAAAGTATTTTTAATACCTTAAAAATCATATAAATTAAATTCATTATCCGATAATTGATATTAATATTAAAATATTAATATTTTTATGACAAAATATCAAAAGTTATATTTTATAACTTAAAATATTTTTATAATACTTAAATCATTTTTATATGATTTATTAAACATTAATTCTATTTTTCACAATTTATTTAATATATTTATAAAATAAACTAATTATCATTTTTATTGATTAATTAATGAAATTCATCACAAAATATTAAAAGTCACCAAAATATTTTTAAATATTTTATTATACCATAATATTATTTTTCATGATTTTGATGAATTAAAATAGTTTTAAATAATTAATTTAATATTATAACTAAATAAATTAAATACATTTTATATTCCAAAAATATTAAATATTTATGAAATATACTTAAAATAATTAAATACTATTTTTCAGACTTTAAAATAATTTTTCAGAATTTATTTTGTATTTTTACTAATTAAAAACCATTTAATTCAATTTATTTAATTAAAATAATTAATTTTCGAAATTAATTGTCGCTAAAGGTACCATAGGCGACAAAACTGTCGCTAATGGTGTTCTTGGGCTGTTCTTCAACAAACCCGAAACATCATATGGAGGCCACTTAAAATGGGAAGTTTGACCGTGCATAATTATCTGTATAACTTGTTTCTGTGTCTTTTTGAACTTTGATCATGTTGTAGGTATGTAATACTACAAGTTTTAATCATCATCTAAGTCATATCAGAACATATCATGAAGATCTGGGCATGTAAAAATCTTGTCAGGCCTGTTCTTCATTTTCTGGGTTACCCAGAAATGAAGAACAACCAAGGTACCTATTTTACAGCTTTAAATCATAACCTATTGGACTTGTTTTTGTGTAATCTAGTGGTCCAATTGTGTAGAACACATGACAGGGTATAACTACATAACATCAGATCATCATAACAACACCGAATCTAAGAGAAATGGACCGGTCAAAGGAGCGATCAGGAAACTGTCTTTGAAGATTCTGGGTTACCCAGAATCTCCTTCCGGCCAGTTGGTCAACGTGGTTTTGACCACGATTATCTACGCTTCTGTTATAGATATAAGTGATATGAAGGCATGACAAAGTCGCCTACATGTCGGACAACAATATTAAAATGATAACTTGGCCAAACCATCAAACCACAGCAAGATCAGAAGGCTAGAAAATCTTGTCAGACCGATTCTGGGTTTCTTGGCTGCCTAGAAACCAGTTTTTTGTGAACGGTCAACGATCTTTGACTGCCTATAACTTTAAATCTAAACGTGATCTGGGCTTGATTCAAGTTCCAGATCACAGCCCTTACAACATACTACATGTTTATAACTTAAAACAGAACAAAAAATTAACAGGTAAAGATCTATGAGCCCTGACATTCGGCTGTCAGGCCATGTTTTAGGGTTCATACATCAGTTCTAAAAAATTTAATTTCGAGCATCAAAATGATATGGATCTAAGTTTTAGCAACCCAAATAATCAAGTGACACCCTCTAACACATATCTAACCAACAAAGAACAACATTTAACATCAAATCATCAGATTTCTAGTATTAGGGTTTTATACCTTTAAAACTTTGATCTTTGATTTCTGATCATTGAATCTGATTATGGAAAGCTATACACTGATCATGGCTCAATATTTTATTCTCTCTTACTCTAGATTTCGGATTTTGTAGAGAGAGAAAGGGTTGGATATAATGAGCGTAAAAGTAAGATTTTTATTACTTTAATCTTTCTACTTTTTGATTACATGGCCAAGAATGTTGCAATGTGGCCTCATGGCTGATTTGTGGTGTAGTGGGACACTTGTCAAGTCCCTTTGGTGCATCACCACATAATCCAAAATATCATATACTTACTAAATATACAAAAAAGGGCAAAATGGTCATTTCCATACCATTTTATTTCTAGAATTGTCATTTATTGCAAACCCTTAGGGTTTAGGGTTTGAACCCTTCAGGGTTTAGGGTTTAGAAATTCTTAGGGTTTTGAAAATAAATTCTAGAATTTCCAAATTAGGTTTTCAAAAATAGAAAATTAATATTTCTAAATTATAATTAGAATTTTCTAATTATATTAAAATTTCTTAATCATAATTTAAATCTTGCTAATTAGGATTAGTATTTCCTAATAAAAATTGCTAATTTAGCAATTAGGGTCAAAATCATGCATTAGGGTTTACAACCCAAAAATTAGGGTTTCTAATAGAAAAATAATCTTCTAATTTAGAAATTAGATTTCCTAATTAGATTAGGGTTTTCTAATTACTTATAACTTGAAAATTAGGATTAAGGTTTCCTAATTAACATTACAATTATTACATTAACACTTATCCCGAATTATAAATTAGGGTTTCAAATCCAGAAATTAGGATTTTCAAAATGTGAAATTAGGGTTTGCTAATTAATTAAGCTTTACCCTAATTAATCTTATAATTATTTACACTTACGCCATTAAGTTCCCAATTTAGGGTTTCATACACCGAATTAAGGGTTTGAATACCCGAAACCGAAATTAGGGTTTCCAGAACTGGTTTTAGGGTTTCTTGTCAAACGAAAATGTTTTCTAACCGAACGTTGTCGTTCTTAATATATACTTAGGGTTTGTTACAGATATCGTTTATCTGGTCAACCCTTGACCCTTAACCACATACTGAATGCATACATAACCATATACACAGATCATATTCACATAAACACTTAATCCTGAATATTTCACCTAACTCCTTCACAGAATTTTGAAATCCTCAAAATTCCTTCTCAAAAATATCAAGCGCATACACTTTTTTTCTGTCTAGGTTCTAATATTGAACCTTAAATCAATTAATAAAAATTTTAAAAATATTCAAAATTTTCGGGTTGTCACATTCACACCTTCTTCTAAAAATTTTGTCCCCGAAATTTACCTTACACCATACACCATTCACCATTCCTTCTCATCATCACATGCTACCCAATACTTTATTTGCAAGAATAAAAATTTTGAAATTGTGTTGAGGGGTTTTACAGACTATTTTTTGTCATTTTCGCAAAGGTTATATGGAAATTCATCCGCAAATTGTCTTACCCTGAAGACACAGAGGGTGATTAGCCCAGTATGCCTGGGATCTGCCCAAAGAATAATCGGTTTTATCATTTCTCGATCCGCCTTGGGCGCATAATTTACCTCAGTCTTATTAGATTCCGCACCAAAAAAATTTGGTTCGGGAAATTTCTTTCAATGAACACTTAGAGTTTTCATAACATTAGTCTAGCTGAATCGAATAGCGTAGACTCATATCAATAATTCAATTCACTTGAATTATTTAGGCGTAGCCAAACCCTGTTAACAAATTAAAATTTTTGAAAATATTTTTGAGAATGACGTCATGATGTCGTACTGTATTAACAGTCCGTTTGAGGATGTTGTCATTATATGACTTTGTCATAACACATCATACAACAGTGGATCAATGATTTTCAGATTGAATTCACACTAAGTATTCCTGTATTTACAACTCTATTAACTTTTTATCATCTCTGCACCAGGTTACATGGTACATGAGTGATAAATAAAAGATATTTTGATATTTCAAATCATTTGCGTCTAGCTGAAATAAGTAGCGTAGACTATACTTTAAACCGTTTCAAAAATGATTACGAGTCTACATATTTTTTTCGTAAAAGCACATAGTGCGTATTGAGCTTGATGTCAAAATTTCGAAGTCTAGCATAGCTAGGAATTTTGGAAAACTTATGTCTCCACTAATAATCATTTGCTTAACAATCTATCTGTTCATATAATATTCCTCAATTCTCCATTCACACACAACTATGCCCAGTTCGTCAAACCACACTTATGAGTCCATAAATTGCCACAATCATATGAGTTTAAGAACTTGTCCTAGTCAGACCTTTGGCGTCCATTCGCTGAGGGGTTCATAAACATTTCATATAACTATGAATCAAGAATGTTACATAAGTTTGAGTTTTAAGAACTCGTACTTAACCTTATATCATCTACCTATGACCTATCTATCTGTTATACACATGAGAAAGGAATCACCCTCTTAACATGCATATATCAAATAGCGTGACACAAACTTTTCAATAAATATCATTGTCAGAACTAAGTAGTTGTTACACCAAGTACAATTCCCCGCCCACACAAGGAATCATACAACTCAGTTGCCGACATGAATCCTCAATTGAATCCCCACCTAACACTAACTCCCTTCTCAATACGAATTTCATTTAATCCGTATTCATAATCCTTTCCTGAATCTGTACCAATTCATAGTACAACTGACACCCAATAATCTTGCTGTAAAATTGTCAATCATCAGATTGATTCTTATCCCATACTATCACTTAATCAGATCACGGGGTGATCTCATCGTATATATTACGATTCATTTCTATATCATGATCGTTTTATTTTACAATCTCCTATCACTGTACTTTTAGTCTTTTAAACTCTATCTATTCACCACTACTGTTAAACTTTATTATCAGAGTTAGGGAACTTTGTATCTTATAACTTGCCGAGATTCGTCTTTGAATCTTACCGACCAACTAACTCTATTTTAGTTAGATCTAATCCTAATCACTGCAGTTATTAGTCTTAGGTATTCCTACCTAAGGTTCATAACCTACAGCTCTGATACCAACTGTGAGGGCCCCGAATCCGAGGTCCCGAATCACCGCGGATCCGGTTCGATCATTCTAACACTATTACTATTTGTGGAAGATATAAACATAAATTGTTTATACAATACATTACACACTATTCCCCAAGGTCGAGTAACCTTAACTTATACACAATTCATAACTATCTAACACATAACATCATTATCAAACTATACTATTACAAAACTAATTACATGACATTAACTTTAAAGTCGGCAATCGTCTTTAACCTTTCCTTATATCCGACGCATTCGCCTTTAATCGCAATGTTTTATCATGATATAGCAAGGGTGAGCATAAGGATTGCCCAAAGAAGTTTAAATTCAATAATATAACGATATATCATGATTGAAAGAGTCTCAATAATAAGTCGCTATAATTCAACAATATAATTGTGAACTAGCAGGAACAAACTTTTGACTGAACAAGTATTGAACATGAACAAATATATATGAACCAACTGGTAATGAAGGTGATCAGCCTTTCATACCTGACTTATACATACGAACTGCGAGATCTACTATCTTGCATACTTCTATTCAAATTTCGATAGCTCTCGAGTTAACCTCGACTCACCAGGCAGACTCACGACTTACAGTGCGATTAACAAACGATCGAGATGTTTTATCTATTACATCATAAGATCAACCTAACAAACTTGATCTTTCTATATTTATAGTCCTTGTACATTATTTCTTTTTAAGGACTTTACAAAGCTGTTTTGCTTATGTAGGATCAACCTAACATATTTGATCAATTCATTCTAAGTCCTTGTACATATATTTCTATTATCTATCAAAGGACTTTACTGCTTTTCTTAATGCAAGCATACTTGCATATTCATTCATATATATATATATATATATATATATATATATATATATATATATATATATATATATATATATCATAATCAAATGATATATTAAATAGGAATATCATTCACATGTTTATTCGTGACAATATTATTATGGGTAATTTTGTCATTTTATTCCTCTTCTTAATATGCGTGAAAAGTCCACTAGGATTTGGAGGAACGACGCTGATCGGAGTCTTACTGGTAGTTTCAGCAATCGGATTGGAACTTGAGGCGTCCTTGTTGGGGCATGGAGTTGGAGGAACGACGCTGATCGGAGTCACTAGGAGAGGTGAACTTTGCTCGGAATCTTGGGAGGCCATCGATGAGATTTCATAGAGAAGGAAAGAAAAATTTTGGAGAGAAGAAAAGAGCTCAAAGGTCCGAAATTCAAATTGATAGGTAAAACTGTCAAATTTGGTAAAGTTTACCTCTTATACTGATTGTTACACAGTACTCGAGGGCGACATATTTAATTGATAATCATGATCACGAATTCGAAAGGTTGCGTCCGAATTGAGTTTTAAACATTTAGCGGGTTGGGCCCTCTAATTGGGTTTTCGATTTTTAAATTGCCTCATGATTTTCCGTTTGAGCTTTGGTAAGTCTCATCTTGGGTTTATTTCAATCCTATCAAACCCAATAAAGTCATGGACCACTTATAGTTTTTCATTAAATATCCTATTTGACAGAAAACTAGGGGGCAATGTTGGGTCATGATATTTCTCCTATTGGGCCTTATGGATTGGGCTTATTTATTTAATTAGTCCATTGGGTCTCCACTATTGGGTCTTAAAGTTATTGGGCCTAATCCTTACATTGTATCTCTTTAATATTGGGTCAAATTCAATGAGTTGATCCATTAGATCTTTAATATCTAAGTCTTTGACTTGTAATGATGAAAAAGGAAGGCTGTTGACCAAAAGTCTGCAGATCATTAATGTGGATGGGATTTTATCCGGCCGGCGACATGTACAGTAGGAGAAAAAGGTGACAACCTGCATGCATTCGGCTGAGATCAGGGAGAGGTAGGGGGCTGTGTCAGATAAGAGTTGGTGGCACGGTAAACCAGGCAAGAGAGTATAACCTAGCAAGAAAATCTCCAAGAAAAGGTACGCATACACACAACACACAATTCCGATCTCTCTAGCACTAGACATTTTTATCCTCCATTGTTAACCCTTATAACTACTGACATTGACTCTCATGCTCGAAGCTATCCCAAACGATCCAAATCCAAGTTTTGGTGTTATTTGTGTTTATCGTGCGGTGATCGGGACGTCTTACGTGATTGGGATGTGGCAAAAGATCTTGGCGTTAACAATGTTAACAATATTTTCATTACTATTTTTATAACATTAAACGGAAAAAAACTTTTTCTTTATTTGGTAAAAATAGACTTTAATGTATTTTTCACCTAATTTTAACTTTACACTCCAACTTTCCACTTCTTTGAATTTAATGTTATAATATATAGTAAAAAGAGTAACATTCTATTCTTTTCATTATTATTTTCTACTCAAATTTTTTACAAGAAATAAAAGAAAAGGTAGCCTTTTCCTTCTCTCAACTCCCAAACAAATTAAATAGAGTGACAATTATTTTCTTTTTTTCTTCCCTTCTATTCTCTATTAAACTTAATTTCAATTTTCTTAAAATAAAATATATTTTTTCCCCATTCTCTTCTCAAAATATATATATAACCCCAAGCATAGTGAACCTAAATATTAACAATTTCCATTTACCAATTAATTAATGACTTGCTTAGAGTCTTAGACATGGAAAATAATTTATTTTTAAAAAAAACATAAAATTAGACGAGAATAACAACATTGAATTTCAATGCATGTGCATGTGCATGTACGATTCCTAGCTAACCCGGATTTTGTCTTCGAAAAAGAAAGATATTATGAATTATTTTGGTAATCAAGCTAGGTATTCTTTTTTTTTTTGTGTCCATTAATATATATGTGTTTTTCTAATTAAAGCAAAAGTAAAAATTAAAGCTAGTGTCAGTTCTTAAGTCAGCTGGCATGGCCATGCATTCGTCATTGATGTTATCATTTTCATCATCATATATTTTTAATTATTATTATTGTTATTATTATAAAGAAAAAATTGAGCAGAAGAATTATGGAGTGGACCGTACGAGGTTGATTAAAAGGTTGGACTGTGCAATCCCGTTTTTCGGCTTTTCAGGTTTTTCGGACCGGACTGAATTGGTCGATTTAGTACAAAAAGAATCGGTCCAGTTTGGTACAAAAAATCGATATATACCGATTTTTCGGTACGACATTTTTATGATTCGGTATTACCAAACCGAACAGGTATATATCGGTTTTCCAATTTTTTTATTTATTAATAAATAATTAATAATAATAATAAAATAATGATAATAATAATAATAAAATAAAATAAAAAATAAAAATTATATTAATTTTGGGTAAAAACGAGTACCGGTTCGGTATACCAGTCCAACCGATATCGGTATCAAAATTTATCTTATTTCAGTACCGATCCGATTCGGGTCAATATTTATCAGTTGCACACGCCTACTAAAAAGGTCATCATCTATCCAGCTAACCACTAACGTAATGTCGCTAGCTAGCTAACTACCTCGTCCCACTCCCCAGACCCACCTGGTTTGCCGTAGAAAAAAGAGTCAACGTACACAAAAACACTACACTAAAATTTATGTAGATGATGTACGTACGTGTGTAATACTGTGATTATATAGTATCTGCTTATGTAGTATACATACAAATAAATATCGATGATTTTACTTGGGTTATAGCGTCGCTATAACCTAAAAAAATCGTTGTTATAGGCGATTGTGTACTATACATCTGTAGTATATATATATATCATATATATATATATATATATATATATATATATATATATATATATATATATATGATGGAATAAGAGGAAATTAAGAAGAATTTAAAATTTTATGTTAATCTTAATTTAACGTTATTATGAAATTTGTTTAAAAATATTACCCCAAAGTAAAAGAATTGACATTCTTATAATATTTTTAAGGTATCAGCTGTGAAAGAATGACTTGATAATTATATCTTTCGGTCACCAATTAAATGGCTTGGTCAGGAGCCTCACTTATGAGTAGATAGATGTATTTTTAGTAATATTTAGCAACAAAAAAAAAATAGAATTGGAGGAAGTGAGGAATGAAGAAAGCAGGACCAAATATACTCTATTCCCCCCTTTCGATTATTTTAAAAGTTCTTAATTTCGTAAATTATACACAAAACTTTTCATTAATACTTGTTGGTTATATATTTCATTCTTTAAAAAAGGTTTATTCATAACAAGGAATTCTTTAATATACGCTGGATTTTGATTTTGTTATGTTTTTCTTCCGTACGTTTTGATGATCAGTAGTCAAACTGCAGTGCTTTAATTTGATCATCTTTTCCTCTTGCTTCGATCGATCTGATGTCTGTCTTTACATACATTTTCTAAGCTACCAAACACGGCATTAAAGATTTAATTTCTAGGCGATGTGTTTTTAGGTTTTCTTACTTTTATTTTCTCATTTACCCAACCGTACCTTTTGCGACCTGCTAAGCAAGACATTAGGAACAGTGCTTAAAAAAATCGTACAGCTGTGCGAGTGAACCGTCGTTATAGCTCAAAAAAATCGGTATTATAAATAATTGTATACTACACAACTATATATATATTTTTCCATATATATATATATATACAGAACCGATCAGGTGAGGGCTCCCTTACTTTGTTAAAATGCGGCCTTTTTTTTTTTGTTTTTTTTTTAAAACAACTATAAAAAAATATTTAATATTTTATGAAACTGATATTTTTCCATAATATAATGTTTTGGGCGTGATTTGAATATCTATACCAAAAAATGGTGGAACGATGCATGCACTGCTGTTTTGTTATAATGATCCAAATCACATCCAAAACACTGTATTATGAAAAATTTCAGTTCCATAAAATATTACTCTTTTTTTTAGTTATTTTAAAAAAAAAACCAAAAAAAATAAAAAAAAATCCGCATTTTAACAAAGTAAAGGAATCCTTACCTGATCCTGACCCTATATATATATTCATTACTTTATACGTATATAAATATAAAGCACTACTTGTTTTTTTTCTCCTCTGTACACCAAACACTCTTGTTGGGCCATGATATTTCCCCTATTGGGCCGAATGGAGTGGGCCATTTATTTAATTAGTCCATTGGGTCTCCACTATTGGGTCCTAAAGTTATTGGACATAATCCTTACATTATCTTTATTATATATCCATAATATTGGACCGGGTCAATGGCGCTAACATTGGCGCTAGAAGGAAGGCTGAGTTCTAGTGTCCTAAGTATTTTTCAATCGCAAGTTGCGATCGTTCTACGTCGGTGTTCATGGGGAAGAGTAGAACATCTACACCTTAAGGGAAGCCGATGACTGTCAGTGAATCAGCACCGCGAGTGTCTGTCAAGGATCGTTTGGGACCTGCACTAAGTGTTCATGCCAGCACAGCGTCCAAACGGTCGCATGAAGATTCTCGACAGAAGGTCGTGAGCAAAGCTAAGAGAAAGCTAGTTTTCACGGCAGAGAAAGGGTCTGATCATGGTCGAAAACGAGTAGAAGGCACCTCGCCTAGAACTCGATACTAAGATGACCAAGACGAAAAGGCCTCCCGACTGGCTAAGATGACAGACGAAACAGATAGGGTCATGGAGGCACTTATGAAGCAGCGACAGGATATAACTGAGCAGATGAATTGAATGACAGAGTTAAGGGATGAAGCGTCCAGTTATGTTCAGTCCGAAGAGCGTGGGCATCGGAGTGGGAAGGAACCTGCTCATTCAGGACGTGAGTCTCGAGGCCAACATCGAGAAAGAAGAAGATCAAGAAGCCCTACTCCTCAAAGATCGAAGAGGGCACATCACCCTGTTGGTTCTAAGGAGCAAGGTCGAAGCAAACGAAGAGGTCGATCCAGGGAATGCACTCCGGAGAATACAAAAAAGGCGCTCGTTGTTGCGCATTCCCATCACAGCCACAGAACCCAGAGACGAAGCAGATCTAGGGGCCGTACACCAGAAATTCCACCGAGGGCACTTCGTTCTGTGGACCATCATCATCGTAAAAGCCCCTCGAGAGTTGGGGGTTCTATGGCAAAAGATCGATCTACTCGAAGGAGGAAGGAGTCACTGGAGAAAGAAGCGTCATCTCAACCGGAAGGAGTGGAGTATTTGGTGAAGGAATTAAAAGAGCTCCAGAAATAATTAGCTGAGGTTCAACAGGTAAAGGATACTCCAGGAAAGAAGGCGTCCCCCTTTTCCTCGAATATTCTTAAGGAGAAGGCAGACACCACCAAGAAGTTGCCTCACATGGAGAGTTACGATGGGTCTGGAGATCCTTATGACCATAACCAAGCATTTGACCGGCTGATGGATTATTATGATTTTACCGATGTCGCCAAATGCCACACGCTTGTTACAACGCTAAGGAAGGATGCGAGGCAAGGATGGGAACTTTTGCTTAAACTTCAATTCCTCATGGCCCGAGCTGTGTGATAAATTCCATGCCCGGTTTGGGAGCAACCGAAGAAGGGGGAAGCCCACAGGTTCTTTAGCACAGGTCAGACAGTTCGCCAATGAGTCATTAGGTCAGTATGTAAAGAGGTTCAGGGAGGCAGTCGGTCGGGTATCCGACCTTAATGATCTTTAGGCTGTGGGTTTGTTTCAGAATGGGCTAGACCTAGTAAAGTCTGAAAAGTTGGTGAAGAAGTTGGTGTTTTACCATCCAAAGAGCTTGGCAGAGGCCTGTGATAAAGCAGAAGGTTATATTGTGGTGGAGGAAGCCATGAATAGCTTGAAATGACCTTCTTCGGATCAAATAAAGGAGGCCGATACTCCCAAGACCGAAGGTGATCAGAAGAAGGTGGGGGGTATAATGATCAGTCGGAGGGCAGCTCGAAGAAGTACAATAATACATGGTGACAAGGGAATAATCACCCACCTGCTTCTGCCTCGAAGGTGAATAAGGTCTACACCAAATTGAATACAGATAGGTCGGTGATTCTAGAGCAGATCAGGGGCCAACCATTCTTTGAACCACCTCGTGATAGCTTTAAGCCAGGACAGGGCAACGCTCGAAAATATTGTGGCTATCATCAAGTTGCGGGTCACGACACTAATGAGTGTTGCAATTTGAAAGATTTTTTGGAGAGGAAGGTTCAAAGTGGTTTGTTGGTTCAATATGTGGCCGGGAGGGACCAACGGGAGCAACAAAATATTGACCATACCGTTCAGACAGTTCAAACGGCTCCCCCATGCAGCTTGTTCCAAATCAGCAGCCAAGGCACGTCGTTGATGTAATAACCAGGGGGACAGCAGGGAAGTTGGTAGGAAAGAAGAGGAGGGGATATTTGGATTCAGTCATGTCCGTTGCGGGTGTTCCCCCGAAGATCGACAGACAGTTCCCGGGGACTGTTATATCCTTCACCGATAAAGATTATCCTTCGGAATCCATCGAGCCCCATGAAGGAGCACTAGTGATAACTGCACAAGTGGGCTCAGCAAATGTAAAGCGTATGATGATAGACAACGGGTCCTCTGTGGATATTTTGTATGCTCGTGCTTATTAGAGGATGCATCTTGATGGACGGAAGATGGAAGTTGGGCAAGAGGCTACCCTATATGGCTTCAGCAACGATCCGGTCAGAGTGGCAGGGACTATTGAGCTACCGGTCATCTTCGGTACTGCTCCGCAACAGGTAGAAATAACATGTAAATTTTATGTTGTGCATGTAGATTCGGCCTACAACGCCATACTAGGAAGACCTACCTTGACTGCTCTCCAAGCAGTGACTTCCATCCCTCATTTTAAAATCAAATTCCCTACGGCACATGGAGTGGGAGAGGTAGCCGGGGATTTGGATCTGGCTCGACGCTGTTATCGGAATGCTATTATTTCCTCTGGAGTAGGGGTCACCAAGCAGAAGCAAACCATGGCAATCGAGATCGAACCCTTCACTGAAAGCAGTTCGGAGCCATTGGTTATTCCTACAAGAGAGATAGAGGAGATCGAACTGGTCCTGGGAAAGAAAGAAAAGACTGTGAAGATTGGTTCGGGTTTGCCGGAACCTCTCCGGACAAACCTTATGGAACTTCTTCGTTGCTATGCAGATATCTTTGTATGGGAGCCACAGGACATGCCTGGGATTAGTCGAAAGATTGCCGAGCATCGGCTGGATGTAGATCCATCAAAGAAACCAGTCCAGCAGAAAAGGCGGATCTTTGCACATGAACGTCAAAGAATCATTGATGAGGAGATCGCGAAGCTGATAGCTGCTAACTTCATCTTTCAAATCGATTATCCGGAGTGGATGGCAAATGTGGTGCTGGTGCAGAAGCAGAATAGGAAATGGAGAGTCTGCATCGATTACACAGATCTGAACAAATCATGCCCAAAGGACTTCTATCCTCTACCCCATATTGACCAACTTATTGATGCAACTTCGGGGTATGCTCTACTAAGCTTTATAGATGCTTTTTCAGGTTATCATCAAATTTCTATGTACAAGGAGGACATTCCAAAGACAGCATTCATCGCACACCGTTTGGTGTACGCCTATAAGAAGATGACCTTCGGCCTGATAAATGCTAGAGCCACCTATCAGAGAATGATGACTTTGTCTTCCATAAGAAGCTGGGAAAGAACATGGAGGTGTACGTAGATGATATGATCGTGAATAGCACGATGGTTCAGAATCATTTAGATGATCTGGAGGAATGCTTTCAGACAGTTCTCCATCACAAATTGAGGCTCAATCCTACAAAGTGTACCTTCGGACTTGGTGCAGGGAAGTTCCTGGGTTACTTGGTTAGTCAAAGGGGGATTGAGGCCAATCCGGAAAAGATCCAGGCCATTCTAGACATGAAGACTCCTCAGTCATTCAAAGACGTTCAACGTCTGACTGGTAGGATTGCAACTTTGAGGAGATTCATGTCTAAATCCGCAAAGAGATGCTTACCATTCTTCGACACACTGAAGGGACCGAAGAATGCGAAGATATTCCAATGGACTTCGGAGTGTGAAGACGCCTTCCAAGGCATAAAGACATATCTGTCTTCGGCTCCTTTATTAATGAAACCTGCTCCGGCTGAAACTTTGTATTTATATCTGGCAGCTAGTTCGTTGGCAGTTGGAGCAGTACTGGTTCGGGAAGTTAGTGGGAAGCAGCATCCGGTTTATTATGTCAGTCATGTCCTAAGAGATGCTGAAACCAGGTACCCCAATATTGAAAATTTTTTCTTCGCTTTAATAATTGCTAGTCAAAAGCTTCGGCAATATTTTCAAGGTCGGCTCCTAATTGTCTACACGGATCAACCACTGAAGAAGGTGATGAGCAAGCCAGAAGTCTCGGGGAGATTAGCAGCATGGACTATGGAATTATCCCAATTTTTTATTGAATATCATCCCCGAACTGCTATCAAAGGTCAAGCCTTGGCCGATTTCATGGTGGAATGTTCGTTCACCGAAGCAGATGCTGAGCAGCCAGAAGCCGAGATATCCGATCGAGCAATTGCAGTTCTTCAACACGGTCAGAATTCATGGACGTTGTATGCAGATGGATCTTCTACTGCGGATGTCAGCGGGGCAGGGATTATTTTGACAAGTCCGGAGGGATTCAAGGTGCAGCAGGCCATCCGATTTGGGTTCAGAGCAACGAACAACGAGGCCGAATATGAAGCAGTATTGGCAGGAGTTCGATTGGCGAAGAGCCTAGAAGTTCAGAAGCTGATCATTTACAGTGACTCTCAACTGGTCGTCAAACAATTGTCGGGAGATTATGAAGCTTGAGGAACGAGAATGATCAAATATTTGGCATAGTTGAAGGACCGACTGCAGTATTTCGTCTCTTATGAGTTTCAGGGTATAAAACGTAACGACAATTCCATTGCTGATGCATTGTCAAAACTGGCCACTACGAATGCTGTTGTTTTTAATAGGTCAGTTTATTTGGAGGTTTTGCAGCAGCCGAGTATCCAGCATGAAGCGATAATGTGTATCGAACGATCCGACTGTTGGATGACCCCCTACATTGTATATCTGGCAGATGGCGTCCTTCCTTCGGATCAGATGCTGGCAAAGAAGATCAAATACAAGAGTGCCAATTTCGTTCTTATTGATGGGGACCTTTATCGAAGGGCATTTTCGTCACCATTGTTAAAGTGTCTGGTTTCATCCGAGGCTGAGTATACTCTTCGGGAGGTGCACGAGGGTATTTGCGGTGATCATATGACTGCTAAGTCTTTGGCTTATAAAGTACTTCGACAGGGATACTACTGGCCTACGATCTTCAAGGAAGCTACAGAGTACGTGAAGAAGTGTGAAAAGTGCCAGCTCAATAGCCCAATCCCACCAACCACCAGAAGAGTTATACTCGATATTATCTCCTATACCCTTTGCTGTCAAGGGGTAGATATATTGGGTCCGTTGCCAAAAGCTAAAGGTCAGGTCAGTTTTGTCATAGTTGCTATCGATTATATGACCAAATGGGTAGAAGCAAAGCCACTTCGGTTGATAACGGAACAAGAGTGTTTGAAGTTCATGAAGGAGTCCGTAGTGTTTCGTTTTGGAATTCCTAAAGTGGTGATATCGGACAACGGGCGCCAGTTCGTGGGATCAAAATTCGAAGGATTTCTGAAAGAATTAGGGGTTCAGCACATAAAGACTTCAGTGGCTCATCCACAGTCGAATGGGCAAGTTGAGGTGACCAACAGAACGCTTCTGAATGGGATCAAACGCAGACTGGACGAAGCTAAAGAAAGATGGTCAGAGGAGTTATTCAGCGTATTGTGGGTTTACCGGACTACACCGAGGACTACAACAGGGGATTCACCTTTCAGATTGGCTTATGGTACTGACGCCTTAGTCCCAGTTGAGATTGGATCTCCAAGTCTTCGGGTTAGTCAGTTCAGAGAGATCTATAATGAGGAAGGACTGAGGGCCAACTTGGATCTGGTGGAAGAAGTCAGAGAGGTGGCTTTGATCAAGTTAGTAGCCTATCAGCGGAGAGTTGCCAAACATTACAACAAAGGGGTTAAACTTCGTAGATTTGAAGTGGGGGACTTCGTCCTCAGAGAAGTCGAAACATCTATACCTCAGAACATGGGAAAGCTAATGCCAAACTGGGAAGGGCCGTATGAAGTAATTGAAGTACCCAAGCCCGGGACCTATCGGTTAAACGCATTAGACGGATCCGAAATCAAGAACACTTGGCACGCTGGCAGGCTTCGAAAATATTTCCAATAGAGATCGAGTCAGTTTATCGAAAGTCTGTACATAGTTGTTCATCATCAATAAAAGATTCACTTTTTCACAATTGATCTTTGTCCTATTTGTCCTAAGTTCACAAGGGAGTAAGGAGGACGGGGGGGACTCGCTGACCATTCGATGGTAGCCATTTTGGCAGGTGGTCCTTATGAATTTGTCAGGCCCTTCGGGGTAGGCAAACTTCATCGAAGTAAGGAGGATGGGGTGGACTCGCTGACCATTCGATGGTAGCCTTTTCGGCAGGAGTATCCTTATGAATTTGTTCTACCGCGAGTGGTAAACAAATTATATGGTCCTTTTAATATCGCTTTTACCGCGAGTGGTAAATCGGTATGCACCGAAGTAAGGAGGTATGGTCGGACTTGCTGGCCATTCGATGGTAGCCTTTTTATCAGGAGTGTCCTTATAATAATTGTTCTACCCCGAGTGGTGAACAAATGTCCTTATATACTTGTTCTACCCCGAGTGGTAAACAAGATCTTGATGGTACGAGGAGGATCAGCCAAATTCACCTTGTACGCAACACATCTCGCACTTCTGAAATGATAAGTATACACTACTTTATTTTGTTCAAGTGTTGAGTTTGGTTCATTCAGTTCAATTCATTGAAATTAGCTCATCTCATTTCTTAACTTAACTGTTATATGCCTTATCCAATTCGTAGTTTAAGTTAAGCTCATTCAAAATCATTAATGCTGAATTATTGACAAGAAACGAAGTAAACAGAAGTCATGGCAAAGAAAATTGAAATTTCATTAACACTTAAACGAGTTCACCTAAACAGGAATAAAAGTTCTTTACAACAAAATTTCCAAACAATTCCACAAAAACTAAAAACTAAAACAAAGCAACATCAGACTCAGGTTGCACCTTCATTCTCGGAGTCAAGAAGGGCTGGATCCAATTGAGCTGCAACCAGCTTTTCCTTGCCTCGACCTCGGCAATCTTCGTATCCTTCGTAGTATACCTTCAGAATTTCTGCGCCAAGCTCGTCGGACGTACGATAGTCCACCTGTATCTGCTTACGCAGCTCTTCAATCAAATGAGGATCTCGCTCTTTAAGCACTTTTATCTTGCCACAAAGTTTTTGACGTTTGGACCTATGTGTTTTCTTATTATCCCGAGCCTTCGTCTGAACTTCGCCGAGTTGTATTGTCAAGCTGTGATTGGCTGCAGCAAGCCCGTCATTGGTAGTCTTCAAAGCTTCGGTCTCTGCAACAAAATTGACATTCATGTCAGCCAATTTTTGTTCGCTGGCCTTTATCATCTTCAGCTCCTTTTTGACCGAGCTCAACCCACGTTGGATTCCCTCAGATCCTCTTTGGTTTGGGCCAACTCCCTCTGAAGGCCTTCATTGGTATGAAGAACACTTTCGTGTTCACTTCTCTCTCGAGCCAATGATGCCTTCAACATATTATTCTCCCTTCTCATAGCCTCCTCATTGGACTCAGCATTTATATTCCAGGGACGTAAGCGCCCGAAGACTGCATTTGCCTGTGTATATTCAAACAATATCCAATCAATTTCAGATACTTAAACAAGAAAAGAAATGCATAACTAAGAAAACTGTCACTTACCTTTGCCAAATAGCTCATGCCTTCATCAAGAAAATTCCCGTTCGAATGGTCATCAAAGCGGTGATCGTCGGTTTCCTGAACGAAGGCATCAAAAAGCCGAAAAGGAAAATTAGCATTGAACCGGGGCCACAAGGTCGGTGCTCCCATTGCCTCATTATGGAATTCTTGTGATGAAGGTCATGGGGGGAAGGCATAGGTTGGTCACGAGTTGGAGAAGGATCCGTATATATGTTTTCGGGGGATGGAGATCGAGCGGGAGTAGGGGCGCGAACTGGTAAAGGTACCGATATTGAGCTTGGGTGACTGTCAGATGGTTGTTTTCTCTTCCGAGATGGTGCTGCAGTGGTCTCAATTTGTTCTTTTTCGTTAACAGTTTGAGTATCCACTAGGTTTGTTGGGGGAAGAACATTTGAAGAAGATACTCTGAGCTCATCGAGGGTTAAGGGGGTAATTTTGGTTCTCAACTTTTTGACTCGAAGAAGTCACCTTCGATCATCTACAGGTAAATCTAATAAACTTGTTCGAACTGGTGTTGGATTGATAATTGGTGGTGCTAGGTTGACAATTAGTGGTCTTGGGTCGACAATTGGGGGTGTTGGGTGGACAATTGGTGGTGTTGGATTAGCAATTGGTGGTATTGGGTTGATAGTTGATTCAGATTCAGAAAGGGGTTCAGAATCTGATGGTATGGAGATCGGGTGGGGCTTTCGAACGGCCCTCTTCTTTCGACCTATTTGGAGGGTTACTTCTGGTAAAATGGGCTCTTCGGCTTCTGGCTCGATGGTCCGGGATTCAACGTTGCCCTGAGGTGCTTCGGTAGTAGGTGTTTCAACGGGTGGGTTGTCTTCAGGAGAATTTTCTATCAATGGGGTCTCAGTCTCTTCGGTAGATTTCCCAGATAAGAAATCTTCAAGGTTCTTTTCTTCCTCAGGGCTAGGCTTGATTAAAGACACTGCAAAAACGATGATGACCCATTTTTGAGTATATATATTATCAGAAATTTCAAGAAAACAAAAATGAGGTTATAAACTTACATTTATGGTCATATAACCATGCTTGCTTAGAAAGAAGTTCGTATTTCCATTCTTCCTTCGAAAAGTTGTCAAAGAGCTCTATCATTTTAGCTATACGCTCTTCAGAGATGTCCCCGAAGTCAGCAGAGACTTTCTCGTCAGTATCCCAGTTCGGTATATTGGCAATCTCTGGTCCCTTAACGAAAAACCACTCTTTGTTCCATCCTTTGTTGCTAGATGGGGTAGCTACCAGCGAACGTCTTTCAAGTTTTTTGCCTGTTCTCGATGCCTGCTTGCCTATAACTTTAAATCCCTTTTCACGAGACTGACTAACCTTGTAAACAGTAAAAAAGAAATAGAGAGTAGGTTCGACTCCAACTTTATGACAGAATGCAATGAAGGCTAGGATATGTATATAAGAGTTCGGCACCAATTGGGAGAACCCGACACCGATGAACCCTAGAATGGTCATCAGAAATGGGTGAAGAGGAAACCTGACCCCTTTCTCAAGAATAGTCGCAGCGACTGCCGTCCATCCTTTAGGTCGTTGATATATCCTCTCCTCAGCCCTAGGAGCTCTCACCAAATGGGTATCCGGAATATGGCATCGATCTCGGATCTTTTGTAATTACTTTTCAGTGATAATTGACGGAGTGTTGGCATGGGTAAAAAATTCCTTACTCCTAAAAAATTCAGAAGGAGTAAGTCGAGGCTTAGGGGGCATTTTCTTTTTATCTGGAATGGCAGCTTGAGGGTTAGAACTCGAAGCTTCTTTGCAGGGGCTTGGGTTAGGTGGAACGGTCGTAATGGGAGTCGCCCGAATTGGAGAATTTTGATTGGTGTTAGGGGTTGCCATTGATCGTATTTTGCAGGTAAGGTAAGAAAAGCTATGGAAGGAAGGAGAGAGCTCAGAAGTCCAAAATTCAAATGGGTAGGTAAAACTGTCAAATTTGGCAAAGTTTATCTTTTATACTGATGGTTACATAGTACTCGAGGGCGGCACATTTAATTGATAATCATGATCACGAATTTGAAAGGTTGCGTCTGGATTGAGTTTTAAACATTTAGTAGGTTGGGCCCTTCAATTGGGCTTCCGGTTTTAATCAACCTTTTCAGTTTTATTTTTATCCTTAACCGGTTGGGCTTTGGTAAGTTTCATTTTGGGGCCTATTTCAACCTTATCAAATCTTATAATATCATGGAGCATTTATAGTTCTCTATTAAATATCCTATTTAATAAAAAAAACTAGGGGGCAATGTTGGGCCATGATATTTCCCCTATTGGGTCGAATGGAGTGGACCTATTTATTTAATTAGTCCATTGGGTCTCCACTATTGGGTCCTAAAGTTATTGGACCTAATCTTTACATTATCTTTATTATATCTCCATAATATTGGACCGGGTCAATGGGTTGATCCATTAGATCTTTTAATATCTAAGTCTTTGACTTCTAATTATGAAAAAGAAAGGATGTTGACCAAAAGTCTGCAGATCATTAATGTGGATGGGATTATATCCCATTTCGTGATGTATGTGCAGATTGAAGAAAAAAGGTGATAACTCGGATGCATCCTACCGAGATCGGGGGGAAGTGGGGGGCATGTCGACAAGAGTTGGTGGCACGAAAAACCGGGCAAGTGAGTATAACCGAGCAAGGGAGTCTTCAAGAAAAAGGTACGCATACACACAACTAATAATTATTATCTCTCTAAGAACACTAGATATTCTATCCTCCATTGTTAACCCTTGTAACGGCCTATACTGACTCTCACGCCTGAGCTATCCCCCGACGGTCAAAGCCGTCAAGCTTTAGGTGCTGACTGTGTTTAGTGTGCAGGATCAGGGCGTCTTACGTGATTGGGACATTGGAGAAGATCTTGGCATTAACAACTCTTAAGACAGAGTTTCACTAAATGCTTCAACACGCCAGCAAAAACCAAGACGATGAAGGTATATATATATAATGATAAAAGAGTCCCATTAGTAAATTACGGAGGCAGAATAGTACTGTAGTAGTATTTCTGGTATGAATTCCTTGTTTAATTTCCCCCCTTTTCATTTCTTGCATGGTTTGCAGCAAAAGGTGGTGATTAAAGTTGCAATGTGTAACCAACAGAAGTCCCGTACTAAGGCCATGAAGATTGCAGCTACTATTTCTGGTATAAAAATATATATATATATATATATAACCATACACTACAAGAAAAAGGTTTATCAAATGACGCTTTTCAATGATCAGGTACGGTCATGATAGACATCAATGACCGACTCGATTACGTGATAGTCGTCAAGATAAAATCTAGTCACTGGGATGCACATCCGCGACCACTATTAGCTACCGTCTTATTTGCGACCGATATTAGCGACCGAAATGATAAATTCGGTCGCTAAGTTGAGTCAGCATAGTCCATGGCCAAAGCTGACATGGTCCACGTGGCAGCGACTGCCATCAGCGACCGAATTCGATCGCTGATACCCTCACATGTTAAGCCGTCGCTACTAACTGGTCGCTGATATGAAACAGAATGAAAACCAGATTTTTGCTATTTTGCAGAATTCCCAAAAACCTATACCTGTTTTGTACCAGCTTTATCCCAACACACAATCACAACAATATAAACAACATTCACAACAATATAAACATCCATCGTCCACCAATATACACCAAACTAGTATTTAAACATTTAGAACCCAATATGAATTGAATAAATATAATAACATTTCAAAACTTGTTTAAGTAACATACAGACATTACAAAAATGAATATACAAGTACAAGCTTATACTATAACTACAAAACTGATCTAAAGCTGGTACATCAAGCATCATCGCCTCCTTGATCACCCTCTAATTAACAAAATAATAAAATAATTTACAAATATAGTAACTATGTTGATACTGATATATATTACGATAATATATACAACAAAGTAATTTTATACCTCGTCGTCATCCCCATACTGTCCTGCTGCTGCTGTCGCTACTTTTTTAGCTAACTCCTCAGGATCGAGAGCCCCGGATGCTTACCGAAATCTTCAAAAGATTTCAATCTCGACATATAGCTCTTACACAAATCGGCCAGTAGTGTGAATAAATTTGGATGACTCGATGATCGTGGAAGACCGGTAGTAGCAGAGTACTGAGCCATCAAGGATGGGCGCCGCCGTTGTCCTTGACCTTTAATGTAGTTCTTCTTCACAATGACGCCTCTCCCACAAATTCTTGATCAATAGTCGGACGTGGAGTGCCTTCGTGATAGCGCCATTCAATAAACGCTTATAAGTATCCCGTCATCATGTTAACAATTAAATAGTTAAAATAAATTATGTAAGCATTGATAAACAAGATCAAGTTGTTAAAACTTATTACCGCTTATCTGGATAGCATCAAAGCGGAACCATCACGGGTACCCACGCATATATCCATCCAATGGACAGTGTACCTTGAGATCGAGACTCTATATACAAAAAATAGCACAATATTACTAAGTAGAAATGTGATATATTTTCTAGAATTTATGATTGTAAACATATTAAAACTTGTAAATACGCACCTAGCAAAGGATATGTCGCAATCGTGGAAATCTGTCGCCAGTATGTCCTTTTAGCCTTTTTCGCCATCGGGTACACACCCGAGGATCAGTGGAGGCGGTCTTTAGTCTTTTTCACCCAAATCTCGGCTCTCCATTGGGCACACATCTCAAATTTATATGGACTGGGTGCACCACCAGGGGCTATGCTCGTGCATATGATCCTCTCCCTGGCCTGGATGGTCGATCTCGGCATTGTGAAGGGCTTTTTGTCTTTCTTTGTTCAAATTGTCTTTGGTGCGGATTGCGCACTTTTACCAGAATAATGTATGTATCACTGAAGCCTGCGCGTCCTCCCATCTATATCGTTTCTGCAAATAAAACACCAATAATAACATTACTAAACAATTATCCTTTGAATATTATATTATATGTCATAATTAAAAAAACACATACCTGAAATTCAACCCAAACAGCATTCTTGTGGGCAATAGGTGTGCTCACCCACGTAATCACAGGTGTAGGCCAATTCTGTAAATACAGTTGTGATATGCACTTTACGATCTTATTATCTAAAAATACTATAATAAACAACAATTTACATCAGCGATAAGTAGATATATTAAAGCAATTTACATCTAAGTTCTATATATCTTGCATAAATGGAATCTTAAATGCTTATATATAAATGATATATGCAGGACATACGTGCTATTCGGAGGAAGGCGAATCTTAATAAGAATCCAATCATCCGGATTAGTAGGGGCCTAGGGCACATGATTAGGCCCCCTACCCATGCCACGCTTTTTCTGCGCTGCTTCAGAAGCCATCTGTATATTACAAATTTCAAGATGTATATATGACAATTGTTGGGTTTCGGCATAGAAACGTAGTGGAAATAAACCAATTAAAGGCAATTCTGAAAACCCTAAAACAGGATCCATGCGAAAAATTTAATTAATTCAGAGGATAGAAATTATACCGATTGTTAAAGCTAGAATCGATGCGTCGAATCTCCAACGCAATTCAAACGGAATTGCGTCTCTCACGGTAGATTCACACGAACGCTTCACACGAATCGTCCCCACGATCTCGCAAAGAAGGAAACGCTGTCACTAGCCACCAGATGCAGATTTTTCAAAACTATTTTCTCTCTAGTCTCTCTAAGAGCTAGGTTTTCGTTAATGAATAATACCTAAAATGGTCGCTACATATCATATATATAGCGATTTAAAGGAATTATCAAAACCTAATTTAATTAAATCCAATATATATATATATATATATATATATATATATATATATATCTTAATTAAGTCTTACTTAATTAATTAATATACCTATATATAAATTATCCTATTAATTTAAATTCGTAATTTAAATACTATCAATCATATTGATATATTTAAATCTTTATAATTTAAATTGATTCCTTTTAATTCATAGTTTATGTGTGTGACCAATGTGTCTATTCATACATTTTCTTCAATTTGGATTTACATTGATCATTCATGTCACATAATATTTCATCGGTCACCACATCTCATACCTTTGAAACAATATATAACTTCGTTTCACTAAATATAACGTAATCATCTAGTTCGATACCAATAAAATTGATACTATTCAATTCAATACTCGAAAACCATAACTAAAATCATTTTTTTATTATTCGCAAGAATAAAACAATTATATCAATAATCGGCCTCAGGCATAAACTCTATAGAGTTTATGCCCTAGAGGCCAATTATTTGATATAATTGCTTAACGCTTTGATATTATATTTGATTGAATAAATATATGATTTTATTATGGTTTTATTTATCACAGAATATAATTGTTAACATAATAAAATTCCTTAGAATAGTGATACAAATTATATAGTTTCAAGTATGTGACTCAATACGAGATTATATATTACCATTAGTATCGTTGTTCTTAAATGTCCTTAATGAGTATCATTGTCGATGGGACAACAATGATGCATCGAGACTAGTATGTGGATCGATCGATGACCAAATCTCATCGGGTCATAAATATATGAGATATTAAGTCAATGCATAGGTACATGTTAGAGAACGATGTAATCGGATGTACTCCACCATGAGAATTCTATATGGAGCATTATGCTAAGTGTCATTAGCAATTCTCATAAAGGATAATGATGTAATGGTCCTCCGACCAAATCGCTATATTACTACACGAGAATTTATGTACTTTGATATCAAAATGTCACCTTTAATAGGTGGACTATAAAGGTGATTATTGGGTTCATCATTAATCGTGGAGAAATATGAGTGATCTAGATGGAATTTAACCATCCTATATATTACGGGTGATATCCATAGTTTTCTCGATCGAGTAGGACTATGAAATGCATGGCCATGCTCAAATAGTGATTTGTTTCATATAGTCTACTCATCGATCAAGAAAACTCGATTAAATTATGAAGAGTATGACACATTCCATGACTCGAGTTTAATCTAGATATTAAGGTTAAAAGGATTAAATTACATCAAACATCGGTCACGTAAAAGGTCAGATCGAATCATCGATCTTATTATTACTGGGTAGCAAAGATGATGCATTACTAGATGTCGCCAACGCTTATAATTTTATAATATGATTTTAAAATTATTGCCAACGTAATAATAACCTATAGGTCACACACATGTAACGTTATTTAAAAGGGAATTAATTTAAATTTTAAGGATTTAAATATATTAATATGATTAATAGTATTTAAATCACTAATTTAAATTAAAAGGATAATTTGTATATATGTATATTAATTAAGTAAGACTTAATTAAGAGATATATATATATATATATATATATATTTTTATAAAAATTAGTTTTGATTTGATTAATTCCTTTTAACTACTATATATATGATATATATAGCACCTACTTAGGTAAGATATCATAATTGAAAACCCCTAGCCGCTTCTTAGAGAGAGACTAGAGAGAAAACAGCTTTAAAATCCATTCCTTTTGGTGGCTAGTACCGCAAGTCCTTCTTATCATAGTAATCGCTCACTTGCTCAAAGGCTGCTCGTGGATGATATACCGTAGAGGCGCAAACTCTGGCTTGTATTAAGGCTGAGATTCGAGGCGCAATTTTGCTTTCAGATTCTCGCTTTTTTTTTATATCCGTATAATCTCTAAACCTCTCAATTAATTGATTTTCGCATGGATCCTGCTTTTAGGTTTCTAAATTGCTTTAAAATTTTAATTTCACCGCTTCTTCGTCAAGCCCAACAAAGGGTATCGTAGCTACTTGCTAAAAAGATTAATTCAGATTACGTGTTTTAATTGTATTCGATATATATGATATATGATGATGCATGTTTACCGATATAAAATTGAATATATGATATTCCGCTCAATGTGTATTCGTAATATATATGATGATACCGTTAATCGATTCTTTAATCTATGGAATAACAATATAACTATTCTAATCTGATTAGAAGCATGAAGAATCGCTTTTAATATGATTAATCAAAACCGAAATATATGATAAATTTCGGTAATCGTTATTCGCTTTAATATGATTAAATCAAACCGAAATATATGATAAATTGGTGTACTCGTTATTCGCTTTAATATGATTAAATCAAACCGACATATATGATTTGTTATGGGGTGTTTTGGTGGATTAAAATGTATGATTCTCAAACTGCTTTAGATTCAGATGGAAAAAATCTCGCAATACGTAATGTAGTTCAAATTTTTTTTTCAGGGCGCCGCCTCGACCCCGCCACGACCGGGCCAATGAGACCACCCACCACCACCGACCACGATCACCGACACCGCTGTGGGGAGACTCTCGACCCCCGTCAGAAGCGCACGATGGTCGTGTCCCTATATTTTATATATAGTTTTTTTAATTATATATAAATTGTTATGTGCTTATCAGATATGCATGGTGCATGCTATGGCCTTTTCAATCATAGGTTAGTGGTTTTTGGTTTTGAAATACTATTGCATGTCGTGGCCTTTCTATAAATTCTAATGTAATATTCTCTTCTCATCTAAATCCCCTCGAATGTAACTCGAGGTTTCTTTATGTCATGTAATAATCAGAATTGATGAAGATGTCAAGATGGAGAACACAATGGAAAGATGATGATGGAGAGAGGAGGCGATGCTAGAGGAAGATCCAAGGAAGTTATTTATTTTAAGATCTTTACCACCTTAGATCGACCTTCAATCTTTCATTAGCTTGAAAAGATCGATGTGGATCGGGCCATAATCGCGACACATTTAATTTTGCACTTTATTTATGCTTGTATGTGATATGATATGATTAATAATGTGCATGCTTAACAAGATTAAAATTGGTGAGATCTAAATTAATAAAATCCTCATTAAATTATTAAGTCTAAATCGATGCCTTCCAATGAATAACACTCATCAAGACCTTGATCAATAGATGTAGGTTTGCCAAAGCAAAGTACCCTATTTATCTAGGTAAGATGCGATAGGATAATTGTGATATCCAAACTATTAAAATCATCAGGGCCCGACTTAACTAAGTTATCTCAATAGATTGTGGACTTAGAGGCATGTAGTTTGGTTGGTACCATTAGATGGACTAGAAACAAATGTTGTTTACCAAACTATCCAGTGAGTTATATATGATATAATCGACAAAGGGTTGTCTACCTAAATAATTATGTTTTGAGAGAATAGCCAAAGCTAACTTAAGGCATAATGAAATATGGATCTCGCTCACTAGAAAGATTTAATAGAAAATGCTTTCCTAATTAATGGTGAGGGCTATTAATTTGAATAAAATAGTGGGAGGTATATTTTGAATGTACTATTATCAATTATATAATATCAACTCAGAATTTGACTTATTATTGTTGCACTTATAAATTGTAGATATCAAATGGCAAACAACAACAACACAAATAGTCTTTCATTACGATCACCCTCGAAAAGGACAAGCTAAGTGGAATTAATTTCCTCGACCGGCATAGAACTCGAGGATTGTCCTCAAACAAGAGCGTAAGCTTATATGTCCTCGATGGGCCCATTCCCAAAGAAAGACCACCACATCGCACTACGCACGCAGTGAGCATAATGTTTACAAGAAGCATCAAGATGATGCTCGATGTGAGTCAGGTCATGCTATGCTAGCAACCATGAACGCCGAGCTTCGTAAGCAAATACGAGTTAATGGATGCTTATGAGATGATCGAGCATCTCAAGAAATTGTTCAAGGGCATGCTCGACAGAGAGGTATGATACAAGCAAGGCGTCAGATCACCGCAAAATGGGTGAACGTGATCCAGCTTGGTCCACATGTGCCGAAAATGATCGGGTATATTGAGTACCTTGATAGGTCAGGTTTTCCAATCACCCTAAGCCCAAACCGACCTTTTGTTTTGCAATCTTTGAACAAAGCAGCCTACTCTCAATTTGTTATGAACTATCTTATGAATGAAATTGAGAAACCCTCATCGAAGTTGTTGAGCATGTTAAGAACCGCCGAGAACAACATGAAAAAGGCAGACCCGCCCCCCATAATGATGGTGCAAAAGGGGAATGCTAAGGGAAATTGGAAAGGCAAGAAGAAGATAGATCTAAATCTTTTGCCAAACCCAATTCCAAAACCAAACAGCTTTAAAACCTAAAGGTGGGTGGCTAAAGAAGGTGAATGTCACTCAGGAAAACCCCGACACCGGAAAAGGAACCGCTATGCTTATCCGAAGAAGTGAAGAAAAGAAAAGGAAGTACGACTTCGATTCGTATATATGTTATAGAAGTCAACTTATCTACTTCTACATCATGGGTATTGATATCGGATGTGGTTCTCACATTTGTGTTAATGTGCAGGACTCAAGGAGTAGAACTTTGGCGAAAGGAGAGGTCGACCTACGAGTCGAAAATAGAGCAAAAGTCACGACCGCCGTAGGAACTTATCATTTATCTTTGCCCACCGGGCTAGTTTTAGAATTAGAAGATTGTTATTTTGTGCCCGCTATAAGCAAAAAACATTATTTCGCTTTCTTGTTTGACAAGAAAGGTTTTTCATTTATAATAAAGAACAATCGTTGTTTGTTTTACTTAAATGATATTTGTTATGGTGTCGCACAATTGTTTAACTGCCTCTATATTCTTGATTTAGAAATGCCTATCTATAACATAAATACAAAACGATTTAAATCAAATGATTCAAATCCGACATATCTCTCGCATCGCTGCTTAGGCCATATAAATGAGAAACGATATCCAAACTCCATAAAGACGGGTTCTTGGATTCATTTGATTTTGAATCATATGAGAAATGCGAGTCTTGTTTATTAGGCAAGATGACTAAAGCCCCTTTCACCGGACATGTTGAATCCAAGCAGCGATGTATCGGGACTTATACATAGTGATGTATGTGGACCCATGAGTTCGTTAGCAAGAGGTAGGTTTTATTACTTCATTACATTTATCGATGACTTTAGTAGATATGGATATGTGTATCTTATGAGACACAAATCAATCTTTGAAAAGTTCAAGGAATTCAAGAATGAAGTTCAAAACCAATTTGGCAAAAGCATAAAAGCCCTTCGATCCGATCGAGGAGGTGAATACTTAAGCCAAGACTTTGATGACCTTCTAAAGGAGTGTGGTATTATATCACAAATTACTCCACCGAAACACCGCAATGGAATGGTGTATCCGAGAGGAGGAATCGAACTTGTTGGACATGGTACGATCAATGATGAGTCATGCAGATCTTCCAATAAGCTTCGGGGTCATGCCCTAGAGATAAATGATTCACACTTAACCGTGTTCCTACAAAGACGGCTCAAGACACCATATGAAATGTGGACTGGAAACGCCCTAAGATGTCGCTCATGAAGATTTGGGGTCATGAGGCGCTCAGAAACGCCTCAATTCGACAAGCTCTGACCCAAATCCGACAAATGTAATTTTGTGGGATACCCAAAGGAAACAAAAGGGTATTATTTCTACAAACCTTCCGAGAACAAAGTGGTTGTTGCTCGAACCGGTATTTTCTAGAAAGAGAATTTGTCTCTAAAGGAAACAAAGGAGGAAAGTAGAACTCAAGAAATTCGAGAACCACAAAATATCATCAAACTCGAAGTTGAACATGAGCAGAACCACAAGAAATTGTGGAAAGTGAACTCGCTTAAATTACACAAGTCATTCAGAGATCCGTAGGACACGCCAAGAGCCCGAGAGATATTATGGATATCTTGTGACTCAAAACTACGGCGTGATGCTCATAGATCAAGATGAGCCCGCTTCCTACCAAGAAGCTATGAATGGACCAGATTCTCGAGAAATGGCTTGAAGCCATGAAATCGAGATGGACTCCATGTATACTAAACCAAGTATGGACTCGTCGATCCACCAAGGGGTAAAACCAATTGGTGCAAGTGGGTTTTCAAGAAGAAAACCGATATGGATGGTAATGTACAAACCTATAAAGGCCGATCGGTAGCAAAAAAGTTTCAAACAAATTCAAGGTGTCGACTATGATGAAACCTTCTCTCCAAAGGGCAATGGTTAAATCCATCAGATCTTACTTGCTATCGCAGCCTTTTTATGATTACGAAATCGCGATGGATGTCAAAACCGCTTTCTTTAACTAAATCTCCTCGAGGATGTGTATATATGACACAACCCGAGGGTTTTGTCACCCAAAGGATGCCGAAAGGTATGTAAGTCAAATGATCCATTTATGGATCAAGCAAGCCTCCTGAGTTGGAATCTTCGATTTGATGAAGCAACAAAAAGAATTTGGCTTTATTAAAAATGAAGATGAACCTCAGGTATATAAGAAGGTTAGTGGAGTCACATCAGATTCCTAGTATTATATGTTGATGACATATTAATTATTGGGAATGACATTCCTTCCTTACAGTCAGAAAAACATGGTTAGGAAAATGTTTCTCCATGAAAGATTTGGGCGATGTCAGCCACATTTTAGGTATCAAGATCTATAGAGATAGATCAAGAAAATGCTCTACTACTAAGTCAAAGTACATATATTGATAAAGTGTTGAAACTGCTCAAAGATGCAAGAGGCGTAAAAGAGGAAACTTACCCGTGACTCATGGTGTAAAGATCTCTAAGGCCCAATGTCCTAAATCACAAGATGATGAGGAGCGATGAGAAAGATCCCTTATGCTTCTAAATTGATCTATTATGTATGCAATGATATGTACTGTCTCTGATGTCTCAGATGCTTTGAGCATGACGAAAGCAGACTACAATCGAATCCAGAAGGTCATCGATAAAGAAATAAGAATATCCTCAAGCACCGAAAAGGACTAAGGATTCATTCTTGGTATATGGAGGTGAAGACGAACTAGCAAAGAAGGGGTTACACAGATGTTAGTTTCCAGACCGACAATGATGACTATAAGTCTCAACAGTTTTGTGTTTTGCCTTAAATGGTGGTGTCATAATGAAAAGTTCAAGCAAGAGACAAGAGTCGATTCTACAACAGAGGTCGAGTATATTGTCGTTTCTAAAGCAAAATGCAAGGAGGTCAGATGGATTAAAAAGTTCATCATCGAACTTGGTGTTGTTCCAACCATTGTTGATCCGGCTGTTTCATACCGTGATAATAATGGAGCCATCAGACAAAGCTAAGGAACCCGTATCTCACCAACGATCCAAGCATATACTTAGGCGGTACTATCTCATCCGTGAAATCATTGATAGAGAGATGTACATATAGGAAGAGTGCCAACAGATGATAATGTCAGCAGATCCACTAACCAAGGCTTTGTCGCAGCAGGCTAAGACACACTTCGGCCACACTAGTTCCATGGGTATTAGATACATGAGTGATCGCTCTAGTGCAAGTGGGAGATCATTAGAGTTTATGCCCTAGAGGCCAATTTGATATAATTGCTTAACGCTTTGATATTATATTTGATTGAATAAATATATGATTTTATTAT
The DNA here is from genome assembly GCA_020205605.1 of Panax ginseng. Classification (NCBI taxonomy): domain Eukaryota; kingdom Viridiplantae; phylum Streptophyta; class Magnoliopsida; order Apiales; family Araliaceae; genus Panax; species Panax ginseng. Next base: position 98,246,113 of record CM035136.1, on the reverse strand, counting down.
GGTTTTATTTATCGCAGAATATAATTGTTAACATAATAAAATTCCTTAGAATAGTGATACAAATTATATAGTTTCAAGTATGTGACTTGAATACGAGATTATATATTACCATTAGTATCGTTGTTCTTAAATGTCCTTAGTCGAGTATCATTGTCGATGGGACAACAATGATGCATGGAGACTAGTATGTGGATCGATCGATGACCAAATCTCATCGGTCATAAATATATGAGATATTAAGTCAATGCATAGGTACATGTTAGAGAACGATGTAATCGATGCACCCACCATGAGAATTCTATATGGAGCATTATGCTAAGTGTCATTAGCAATTCTCATAAAGACAATGATGTAATGGTCCTCCGACCAAATCGCTATATTACTACACGAGAATTTATGTACTTTGATATCATCAAATGTCACCTTTAATAGGGTGGACTATAAAGGTGATTATTGGGTTCATCATTAATCGTGGTGAGAAATATGAGTGATCTAGATGGAATTTAACCATCCTATATATTATGGGTGATATCCATAGGTTTCTCGATCGAGTAGTAGACTATGAAATGCATGGCCATGCTCAAATAGTGATTTGTTTCATATAGTCTACTCATCGATCAAGAAAACTCGATTAAATTATGAAGAGTATGACACATTCCATGACTCGAGTTTAATCTAGGATATTAAGGTTAAAAGGATTAAATTACATCAAACATCGGTCACGTAAAAGGTCAGATCGAATCATCGATCTTATTATTACTGGGTAGCAAAGTGATGCATTACTAGATGTCGCCACCGCTTATAATTTTATAATATGATTTTAAAATTATTGCCAACGTAATAATAACCTATAGGTCACACACATGTAACGTTATTTAAAAGGGGAATTAATTTAAATTTTAAGGATTTAAATATATTAATATGATTAATAGTATTTAAATCACTTAATTTAAATTAAAAGGATAATTTGTATATATGTATATTAATTAAGTAAGACTTAATTAAGAGATATATATATATATATATATATAATTCGGATTTTATAAAATTAGGTTTTGATTTGATTAATTCCTTTTAACTACTATATATATGATATATATAGCAGCTACTTAGGTAAGATATCATAATTGAAAAACCCTAGCCGCTTCTTAGAGAGAGACTAGAGAGAAAAACAGCTTTAAAATCCATTCCTTTTGGTGGCTAGTAAGACCGCAAGTCCTTCTTATCGCAGTAATCGCTCGACGCTCGCCTGCGGCTCTCGGTGGATAAGCGAGGCGCTCGTGGATGGATTCGAGGCGTAGAGGCGCAATTGCATTTTGTATTTATAGGCTGAGATTCGAGGCGCAATGGCTTGCCATTTATTCTCGCTTTTTGTTTATATCTCGTATAATCTCTAAACCTCTCAATTAATTGATTTTCGCATGGATCCTGCTTTTAGGTTTCGGAAATTGCTTTAAAATTTTAATTTCAGACATCCTGACGAGTACATATCATTGAATACATGATTGATCCAATTGCCAAGCATAAGGATCTTTCTCATACGCCTTCATCATCTTGTGATTTAGGACATTGGGCCTTAGAGATCTTTACACCATGAGTCACGGGTAAGTTTCTTTTTTGCCTCTTGCATGTCTTTGACTGCTTTAACACTTTATCAATATATGTACTTTGACTTAGGCCGAGCATTTTTCTCGATCTATCTCTATAGATCCCGATACCTAAAATGTAGGCAAAAGATCGCCCAAATCTTTCATGGAGAAACATTTTCCTAACCATGTTTTTACAAATGTAAGGAAGGAATGTCATTCCCAATGATTAATATGTCATCAACATATAATACTAGGAATACAATGTGACTCCCACTAACCTTCTTATATACACAAGGTTCATCTTCATTTTAATAAAGCCAAATTCTTTGATCGCTTCATCAAATCAAGATTCCAACTCCCAGAGAGGCTTGCTTCAATCCATAAATGGATCACTGCACTTATATACCTTTCCAAAGATCCTTTGAGTGACAAAACCCTCGAAGTTGTGTCATATACATCCTCAAGGAGATTTCCAAGTAAGGAAAGCGGTTTTGACATCCATCTCGCATTTTGTAATCATAAAAAGTCAAGCAATAGCAAGTAAGATCCTGATGGATTTAACCATTGCCACCGGAGAGAAGGTTTCATCATAGTTAACACCTTGAATTTGTTTGATACCTTTTGCTACTAGCTCGGCCTTTATAGGTTTGTACATTACCATCCATGCTCGCTTTCTTCTTGAAAACCCACTTGCACCGATTGGTTTTACCCTTCGTGGATCAACCAGAGTCCATACTTGGTTAGTATACATGGAGTCCATCTCGATTTTATGGCTTCAAGCCATTTCTCGAGAATCTGTCCATTCATAGCTTCTTGGTAGGAAGCGAGCTCATCTTGATCTATGAGCATCACATCGCCATTTTGAGTCACAAGATATCCATAATATCTCTCGTGCTCTTAGGCGTGTCCTACCGTGATCTATGAATGCATTGTGTAATTTGAGCAGGTTCACTTTCCACAATATCTTGTGGTTCTTGCTCACGTTCCAACTCAGGTTCAATGATATTTTGTTGTTCTTGAATTTCTTCGAGTTCTACTTTCCTCCCACTGTTTCCTTTAGAGACAAATTCTCTTTCTAGAAAAATACCAGTTCGAGCAACAAATACTTTTTTCTCAGAAGGTTTGTAGAAATAATACCCTTTTGTTTCCTTTGGGTATCCCACAAAATTATATTTGTCGATTTGGGTCCGAGCTTGTCGTAATCCGTGACGCTTTCTGAACGCCTTTGCAACCCCAAATCTTCATGAACGACATACTAGGACGCTTCCCACCCACATCTCATATGGTGTCTTCAACCATCTTTGTAGGAACACAAAGCTTATGTGAATGCAAATTGCCTCTCAGGGCATGACCCCGTGCTTATTGGAAGATCTGCATGACTCATCATTGATCGTACCATGTCCAACAAGGTTTGATTCCTCCTCTCGGATACACCATTCCATTGCGAAGGTTTCTAGGTGGAGTGAGATGTGATATAATACCACACTCCTTTAAAAGGTCATCAAAGTCTTGGCTTAAGTATTCTCCTCCTCGACCGGATCAAGGGCTTTTATGTTTTGCCAAATTGGTTTTGAACTTCATTCTTGAATTCCTTGAACTTTTCAAAGGATTCGATTTGTGTCTCGTAAGATACACATATCCATATCTACTAAAGTCACAAGAAATATAATGAAGTAATAAAACCTACCTCTTGCTAACGAACTCATGGGTCCACATACATCACTATGTATAAGTCCCAATACATCATAGCTTGTCAAACGTGTCCAATGAAAAGGGGCTTTAGTCATCTTGCCTAATAAACAAGACTCGCATTTCTAATATGATTCAAAATCAAATGAATCCAAGAACCCATCTTTATGGAGTTTGGATATGCGTTTCTCATTTATATGGCCTAAACGAAAGTGCCAGAGATATGTCAGATTTGAATCATTTGATTTAAATCGCTTTGTATTTATGTTATAGATAGGCATTTCTAAATCAAGAATATAGAGACCGTTAAACAATTGTGCAACACCATAACAAATATCATTTAAGTAAAACAAATAACGATTGTTCTTTATTATAAATGAAAACCTTTCTTGTCCAAACAAGAAATGTAAATAATGTTTTTGCTTATAAAGCAGTACAAAATAACAATCTTCTAATTCTAAAACTAGCCCAGCTGGGCAAAGATAAATGATAAGTTCCTACGGCCAAAGGCAAGAATCTTTTGCTCTATTTCCAACTCGTAGGTCAACCTCTCCTTTCGCTTAAAGTTCTACTCCTTCTGAGTCCCCTACAATAACACAAATGTGAGAACCACATCCAATACCCATGATGTAGAAGTAGATAAGTTGACTTCTATAACATATATACACGAATCGAAGTCGTACTTCATTTCCTTTTCTTCACTTCTTCCAAATAAGCATGAGCGGTTCCTTTTCCAAAGGTGTCCGTGTTTTCCATGTATGACACTCACCTTCTTTAGCCACCCCACCTTTAGGTTTTAAAGCCTATTTGGTTTTGGAATTGGGCTTGGCAAAAGATGTAAATCCTATCTTATTCTTGCCTTTCCAATTTCCCTTAGCATTCCCCTTTTGCACCATCATTATGGGAGCGGGTCCCGCTTTTTCATGTTGTTCTCGCAGCTTCTTAACATGCTCAACAACTCAAGAAGGGGTTTCTCAATTTCATTCATAAGATAGTTCATAACAAATTGAGAGTAGCTGTTGTTCAAAGATTGCAAAACAAGATCTGTTTGGGCTTCCGGAGTGATTGGAAAACCCAACCTATCAAGGTACTCAATATACCCAATCATTTTCAGCACATGTGGACCAATTGGATCACGTTCACCCATTTTGCAGTGATACAACGCCTTGCTTGTATCATACCTCTCCTGTCAAGCATGCCCTTCGAACAATTTCTTGAGATGCTCGATCATCTCATAAGCATCCATCAACTCATGTTACTTCTGAAGCTTAGCATTCATGGTTGTTAGCATGACACAACTCACGTCCAGAGCATCATCTTGATGCTTCTTGCAAGCATTATGCTCCGCACGTGGTGCAGTGACAGCTGGTGCTGCAGGAATGGGCCCATCAAGGACATATAGCTTATGCTCTTGTTTGAGGATAATCCTCAAGTTCCTATGCCAGTCAAGGAAATTAATTCCACTCAGCTTGTCCTTTTCAAGGACTGATCGTAAGGAAAGACTATTTGTGTTGTTGTTGTTTGCCATTGATATCTACAATTTATAAGTGCAAAAATAATAAGTCAAATTGCAGAGTTGATATTATGTAATTGATAATAGTACATTCAAAATATACCTCCCACTATTTTATTCAAATTAATAGCCCTCACCATTAATTCGAAAAGCATTTTCTATTAAATCTTTCTAGTGAGCCAAGATCCATATTTCATTATGCCTTAAGTTAGCTTTGGCTAATCTCTTAAAACATAATTATTTAGGTAGACAACCCTTTATCAATTATATCATATATAACTCCTGGATAGTTTGGTAAACAACAATTGTTTCTAGTCAATCTAATGGTACCTACCAAACTCTATGCCTCTAAGTCCACAATCCTATTGAGATAACTTAGTTAAGCTTTCCAGCCCAATGATTTTAACAGTTTGGATATCACAATTATCCTATCGCATCTTACCTAGATAAATAGGGTACTTTGCTTTGGCAAACCTACTTCTATTGATCAAGGTCTTGATGAGTGTTATTCATTGAAGGCATCCGATTTAGACTTAATAATTTAATGAGGGATTTTATTAAAAATTAGATCTCACCAATTTTAATCTTATTAAACATGCACATTATTTATCATATCATATCGCATACAAGCATAAATAAAGTAAAATTAAATGTGTCACGCTTATGGCCCAATCCATCATCAATCTTTTCAAGCTAATGAAAGATTGAAGGTCAATCTAAGGTGGTAAAAGATCTTAAAATAAATAGCTTCCTTGGATCTTCCTCAAGCATCTGCCTCCTCTCTCCATCATCATCTTTCCATTGTGTTTCTCCATCTTGACATCTTCATCAATTACTGATTATTACATGATATAAAGAAACCTCGAGTTACATTCGAGGGGATGTAGATGAAAAGAGAATATTACATTAGAATTTATAGAAAGGCACGCGACATACAAGTCGTATTTCAAAACCAAAACCACTAACCTATAAAATGAAAAGGCCATAATCAGGCACCATGCATATCACAATAAGCACATAAAATTTATGTATAATTAAAGAAAATAATATATAACATATAGGGGACGCGACCATTGTGCTTATTTACGATGGGGTCCAAGGGGGGGTCTCCCCACGGTGGTGGTCCTACCGACGGATCAATGAATGGGGTCGGGGCAAAGTGCCCTTGGAAAAAAATTTGAACTACAATCAGACAGCGAAATTTGTCCATACGAATCTCTGAAATAATTTCAGAATCATATATTTAATCCACCAAAATAGTCATAATAACAATACACCCGATACATATCATATATGTCCAGTTTTAATTAATCATATTAAACTGAATCTGCATACTTCTAATCCAATTAGAACATAAGTTGTATACTGTTATTACGCCATATAAGATACAATTAACAGAACATCATATACATGCATATCTATTACTGATATTCATAATACCAAAATATGTCGATTACAAAATATGATATACTCAATTAACAGAACATCATATACATGCATATCTATTACTGATATTCATAATACCAGAATAAGTCGATTACAGAATATCATATACTCAATTAACAGTATAGTAAAATTGTATCATCATATATCATATATATCGAAAACAATATAATCAATTTCAGACTGGTAAAATTGTATCATCACATATCATATATATCGAAAACAATTAAACACGTTATCTGAATTAATCGTTTTGCAAGTAGCTCTGATACCACTGTTGTGTTTCGGCATAGAAACGCAGCGGAAATAAACCAATTAAAGGCAATTCCGAAACCCTAAAACAGGATCCATGCGAAAATTTTAATTAATTCAGAGGATAGAAATTATACCGATTGTTAAAGCTAGAATCGATGTGGTCGAATCTCCAACGCAATTCAAACGATCAAGGCCTCTACTTGGTATTCACACACACAACGCTTCACACGAATCGCCCTACGATCTGCGAGAAGAAGGAAGCAGCAGATCTTTAGCCACCAAGGATGCAGATTTTACGAATGCTTTCTCTCTAGTCTCTCTCTAAGAGCGGCTAGGGTTTTGGTTAATGAATAATACCTAAAATGGTCGCTACATATCATATATATATAGCGATTAAAAGGAATTATTCAAAATCTAATTTAATAAAATTGAATTTATATATATATCTTAATTAAGTCTTACTTAATTAATATACCTATATATAATTATCCTATTAATTTAAATTCGTAATTTAAATACTATCAATCATATTGATATATTTAAATCTTTATAATTTAAATTAATTCCCTTTTAATTACGTTCTATGTGTGTGACCCTATAGGTTATTATTACGTTGGGAATAATTTTAAAATCATATTATAAAATTATAAACAGTGAGCGACATCTAGTAATGCATCACTGCTACCCAAGTAATAATAAGATCGATGATTCGATACAACCTTTAGTGACCAATATTTCAATGTAATTTAATCCTTTTAACCTTAATATCCTAGATTAAACTCGAGTCATGGAATGTGTCATACTCTTCATAATTTAATCTGAGTTTTTCTTGATCAATGAGTAGACTATATGAAACAAATCACTATTTGAGCATGGTCATGCATTTTCATAGTCCTACTCAATCAAGAGGCCTATGGATATCACCCCTAATACATAGGAGGGTTAAATTCCATCTAGATCACTCATATTCCTCACACGATTCATAATGTACCCAATAATCACCTTTATAGTCCACCCTATTAAAGGTGACATTTGATGATATCAAAGTACATAAAGTCTCGTGTAGTAATATAGAGATTTCAGTTCGGAGGACCATTACATCATTGTCACTATGAGAATTGCTAATGACACTTTGCATAATGCTCCATATAGAATTCTCATGGTGGGTTTGTCCAGTACATCGTTCTCTAACATGTACCTATGCATTGACTTAATATCTTATATATTTATGACCAATGAGATTTGGTCATCAGTCAATCCACATACTAGTCTCAATGCATCATTGTTGTCCCATCAACAATGATACTCGACTAGGGACATTTAAGAACAATGATACTAATTGTAATTATATAATCTCATGTTCAAGTCACATACTTGAAACTATATAACTTGTATCAATATTCTAAGGATTTTTATTATGTTAACATTTATATAACGCAGTAAATAAAACCATAATAAAATCATTCATTTATTCAATCAAATATAATATCAAAACGTTAAGCAATTATATCAAATAATTGGCCTCTAGGGCATAAACTCTAACAATCTCCCACTTGCACTAGAGCCAATCACTCATGTATCTAATACCCATAGAACTAGTGTGACCGTCGTGCTTTCACGCGACAAAAGCCTTGTTAGTGGATCTGCAACATTATCATCTGTCAGGCACTCTTCCTATATGTACATCTCCTCTATCAATGATTTCACTTGGATGAGATGATACCGCCTAAGTATATGCTTGGATCGTTGGTGAGATCTGGGTTCCTTAGCTCTCGCAGTAATGGCTCCATTATTATCACAAGATAGAGCAACCGGATCAACAATGGTTGGAACAACACCAAGTTCAAAGATGAACTTTTTAATCCATAGAGCCTCCTTGGTCATACTAGAAGCGAAGAATATACGCACCTCTTGTAGAATCGACTCATCGCCTCTTGCTTCAACTTTTCCACTAATGTTATGAACCATTAAGGCAAAACACAAAACCTGACTGAGACTTATAGTCATTATTGTCAGTCTAGAAACTAGCATCTGTGTAACCCTTTACTGCCAGTTCGTCTTCACCTCCATATACCAAGAATGAATCCTTAGTCCTTTTAGGTACTTGAGGATATTCTTGATCTAACATCAAGTGACCTTCACTGGATTCGACTGGTATCTGCTCATCATGCTCAAAGCATACGAGACATCCGGACGAGTACATATCATTGCATACATGATTGATCCAATTGCTGAAGCATAAGGGATCTTTCTCATACGCTCTTCATCATCTTGTGATTTAGGACATTGGGCCTTAAAGATCTTTACACCATGAGTCACGGGTAAGTTTCTTCTTTTTACCTCTTGCATGCTGAACCGTTTCAACACTTTATCAATATATGTACTTTGACTTAGGCCGAGCATTTTTCTCGATCTATCTCTATAGATCCTGATACCTAAAATGTAGGCAGCATCGCCCAAATCTCTATAGATTCATAACCATCATCTGCTTCAGATTCAGTGTCAGATTCAGTCAATAACTCTTCCTCCTCAGTATCAATGTCATCTGACACAAGTATTGACTCAGGATCTAATTCATGTGGTTCATCTCCACCATCTAACTGGATTACTTCATTGTCGTCCTTCATTGTCATCATCTGACACAAGTATTGACTCAGGACTTGAGCTCGTTAATATTATAAATGTCCGCAACTACTCGACCAACAAAAAAATTTCACCAAAGTCTCCCCTATAATATGGACTAGCCATATGCACGACGACATGTATATATGGTCATTTCTAGGCACCCAAGACACAAACCAAGAGAAATATACAAATTCCCAATATAAATGGATCAATCCACCATTTGTACAAAATTCTATAGTGTAGACTTGACATGGTACTCAAGTACATGAACATGGTTTTGGTTGTTATATTTGCCCTCAAGTACAAGACAGAGGGAATATTTATATTTGGATATAATTATTAATCTCATGTATTTTGTTTGTTTTTAAATTTAGATTTGAGATTATTGGTCTAGAAATTATAAAATGACTTGATAATCTTAAGATTATAATTATAATCCCGGAATTATAATCCTAAGATTAATAATCTTGGAATTATAATCTCGGGATTATAATCTTTGCAAACAAACACATCCTAAGTGTCTTGTTTATTTTCAAATTTAAACTTGAGACTCTTGACATTCTAATTATAATCTCGGGATTATAATTCTAAGATTAATAGTATTGAGATTATAATCCTTGCAAACAAACATAGTTTAAATAAGTTTTGTAGTATGACTATGGATGGATGTTGATTTTACATATCAATGAAGAGACAATTCCTACCAAATATATCAATTCTCTTGTACATATAAATATTAGAGGTCGAGGAGAGACAAGAGAAAAGATTGTTGCTGAATTTTAAAAGAACACAAATTTACACCACTATTGTTTTTATATTGGCATGAAAATATGGCAAATATACATTCATACACCTAGAATTCCAATAATAAATAAATACATAGATTCAATACCATAAATAAGATTATGAAGTGGTTCACAACTTTTCAATTTTACAATCAAAAGTGGAGTATAAAGCATACCAACCAAATTAACTCAATTAATTTTTATTTAATTGAACTTCTGACCAAACCCAAATTGCTTCTTACATAATTTCTGACCACATTGCTAGCAATTATGTCAATGTGGCATGTATATGAAATAAATTACATACTACCAATAAGGTAGAATACCCAAACTCGAAGAAAAATGCAGTGGGGAAAAAGTTCAATAACACCCAATCTATATCCAATTCATAAATAAAGAGAATTAGGGTTACCTGTGGCGGCGGCGATGGCAGTGGATAGCGGCGGCGAGCGGCGGCGTTCAATTTCTCCCTCCCTCTTCTCTTCTCCCCCTTCTCCCTCTTCTCCCTCTTCTCCCTTTTCTGTTCTCCCTCGTTTTCTTCTCTCGTCTGTTGAAAGAACGAATGCCTGAGTCTAAATAAGTTTTAGACGATCAGCGACCGCCTACAGCGACCACTTGCGGTCGCTGATTTTTAATGACGTGGATGAGTTAGCGACCGCTAGCAGTCGCCGATATATATTGGTCACAACAAACCAACGCGTCAACTTTTGGTACCAATTTTTGAGAGAGAAATTCATGTCAGCGACCGATCAGCGACCGCATGCGGTCGCTGATATTAACTAGCGACTAGCTTACATTAAGGTCGCTGATGTTGGTCGCTATTAGAATTATCAGCGACCGGACATGCGGTCGCTGATACTATTAGTCGCTGTTAGGCCTTTTTTTTGTAGTGATATATGTATGTATGCAGGGGTAGAATCAGTAGCAATAAAGGGGGTTGAGAAGGATGAAATAGAGGTAGTCGGAGAAGGAATCGACACGGTTGAACTTGCTAAATCCCTGAGGAAGAATGTGGGGCATGCAGATGTGGTGAGTGTTGGTCCTGTTAAAGAAGAAAAGAAAGAAAAGAAGAAAGGGGAGAAGGTGCATGTGGGTTATTATGGGACAACTACACCTTCCTACCAAGTTTATGAGGTCAAAGACTCCTGCCAAACTGCCTGCTTCATCATGTGATCACCACTGCATGCGGCCTTAATTAATTGTGAATTAATGCTCACATTTGTTTTCATATTATTAATTGGAATTAAATTGTTGCTAACAAACATGTATTTACATAAATACATATATATTATTGTTTGAAGAAAATCGTAAAGTGAGGATAATAAATTAAGAACAATTAAATTTATATACTTTGAATTTCTTTTTTCCACTATATTATTACATACATACATATATATTATTATTTTTTGAGTCGTAGTCCATTTTGGGCATGCAACTAGAATGGCATTTTAAGGAATACTGTAAGGATTTGAGCTCCCTTAAAAAACAAAATTCAAATATATATATATATATATGGGAAATGATCCATAGCAAGTATTTATTATAGATCAAAATTGGACAAATAACATCATAACCGTCCATTATATAAATAAAGGACGTGGATTAAAAATACTTAATTTCCTTACGCTAGTTGAACTAGCGTACTGAGAAAATATACTCCACACGAACGCTAGTGCGTCTAGCGGATTACAAAAAAAATTACACATCATATACGCTAGTTGAACTGGCGTATCTCTAATCTATGTGAAGCCCTCTTCTGTTTATCGAGAATTACTAAACCCTTACTTTGTTAAAATGTGGTGAGGGCTCCCTTACTTTGTTAAAATGCGGACCTTTTTTTATTTTTTTTATTTTTAAAACAACTAAAAAAAAATATTTAATATTTTATGGAACTAAAATTTTTCCATAATACAATGTTTTGGGAGTGATTTGAATACCTATACTAAAAAATTGTGGTACGATGCGCATGCATGTGCATGCACTGCTTTTGTTATAATGTATCCAAATCACATCCAAAACACTGTATTATGAAAAAATTTCAGTTCCATAAAATATTAAATTTTTTTTTTTTAGTTATTTTAAAAAAAAAATAACAAAAAAAAAATTCGTATTTTAACAAAGTAAGAGAGCCCTTACAGGACCGCACCCTATATATATATATATGAAAAGTACCCCTAAAATATTTTTGTTTTTCAAAAAACGTGTAGGTAATTGCCTACACTTGCCAAGTCTAGATCCGCCCTTACTCCTCATAAAAGAGTTTTTATTTTCTAATACTCAAAGCCACTTCAATGCGTTATCCCTCTTATCAAATACTTTTTTTATCTCTTAAAAATTGACTTAGTTTGATTTTTTAAGTCAAATTTATTATTTTGTAATCAAATTTTATATTATTTTCTTTTAAATATATTTAGGTGCAATAATTAAAATCATAAGAAACTATATCGAATTTATTACTACTTCTAATTTTCGTGAGTTTGAAATTATAAATAAACATGCTTAATTTTTAAATCTAAAGGTATTCAATTTGACCCAAAAAAATCAATCTAAGCCAATTTTTAAGAGTCGACAAATTATATCTAGTTTCGTTTTTTCATTTTTGTATTATTGACAAGGTTTCTAGATTTTGGTATATATAAATAAACATGCTTAATTTTTGCATGTATATTCATTTGGCTTTATTTGAATAAAATTAATTGTTTGACACATTTGAGATATGATAGAGGAGGGAAAGTGAGTATAAAGAATAATCAAATTGTTGGTCCAACGGTGTGCTGGCCAATCATCCATGCCTTCGAGCTTGGTTCAAATCCTACCCCCCCCCTTTCCCCTGTCCTCCCCCTCCCCCTCCCCCTCCCCCTTGGATGATGAAATGATGTAATGGTTAAAAATATCAAGAAAAAAATAAAATTGAAAAGACAAATGTCATTTCAACTATTTAAATAAGTTGGCAATGTTAGATAATGAAATTGATAATTTTGAAAAGAATATATGTTGATTTTGTCATATTTCATCCTTATGTTTTGATGATAAAATGTTCAAGTACTAAATTGTTTTATGATGTTTCAAGTATTTGTTGATAAAAGACTATTGGTGGAATCTTCATGAGAAGAAGAAAGTTTTTCTTTTTTAGAAAACAAATGTAAGATCAATTGCATAATAATTGATTTTTCATTTAAAGGCTCTAGGACATATTATTTGCATTATTATATGTCTTAAATGAAAAATGTTTTTAAATGATTTTATGAAAAATGTTTTATCCGTGTTACATGTTTAGCATGCAAATTATTGTTAATTCGCACACTTGGATTACATGTGGATATATAGCTTAAAAGGTGGATTGTGATATGTGTGCACGTAATCATGATTTCCTAGAATAACTAAAGGATGGCAGTTAGACTTTATTGCATGTGCGGTTTTTGAGGAATGGTTATGCATATTTTGATATCAGGTTATGATATGAATGATTTATATATATGCTAGTTAACCATTTATTGAGATAAGATGTGTGTGTGAGAATTTCAAGGAAAAGCTATTATCATTATCTTGGACTCTTAAAGGTCTGATGTCTTGGAAAATAACTGACTGATGTGCTTCTATTTTAGACGTCACTTTTGAGTAAGGAGATTAAGTCAAAGATATTTATCTCTTAAGTCTTCTGATTTATTTCACTAACAAGAGTTTGTTTTCTTTATATGGATATATATTAAAGATATGGACTAGCTTTACCGTTGTGGATATTGCCGTTTAATTTAATTAGAACTTATCTATTTTTAACGATAATATTATGTGGTCTATAAATTAGTATTTGCATGTTTGGAAAAACACAACTCACGAAATTACTACTTGCACTTATTATTGTTATTATCGAGCAATCTGATTATTTTGTCAAGTGCAAACTTTTGAGAAGCTAAGCAATTAATTTTCTGGTATTATTTGAGCTGGTATTCAGTAAGAAATTAATTGCTTATTTAGTTTTTGTGTGATAATTGATCATTGCATATAGTTGAGCCTTTAATTGTTAGATTGATTATTCTTGCATTGATCATAGACCTCTATATCTGTATTGAGTTTCTATTTTAGACTAAGTGTAGTCTAAAGGTTTTAATCCTAGGGATTAGAGAAAAAGCTTACAAATGTTTCAAGGAAGCAAAGGTGCTTGAAGAGTGCATAGGTGCACAAGGAGCAAGAGAGCTCAAGGAAATTAATTGTTAATTAATTTTTGTTAGAATCATTTTGTAATCAGTATTTATTTATAAAGAAATAAATAAAGTGAGTCTCCAATACTAGTTGGTATTGGACGTGGACTAGGCTATTATTATAGAGGGTAATAGCTGAACCACGTAAAAAATCTTGGTGTTAATTTTATTATTTGCTTTACTTTAAAATCACATAAGTTACTTAATTATCTTAATTTGACTACTTGCATTATATTAAGATAATTCTTTAACATCAAGTATTTTATTCAATAAGCTATATTAATTCAGTAAACTGATTTCAATCATTTTAGTAGCATGAAATTAATAGTTTTTAAAAGTTGGCCATAGATTGCTCCTACACTTATTCAACCCCCCTCTAAGTGTGCCTAGTTAAATTTCATTTGGTATCAGAGCTTGGCTCTACTTATCTTGGCCTTAAAGGTGACTTACAGGGAAAGATTCTAACATGGCACAGTTCGGAAACAACAATCAAGAAGGTCAATCTACCAATAGACCTTCTTTGCTGTTTGGCACAGAAAATTACAACTTCTGGAAATTCTGAATGAGGATCTATCTTAAAAGAGATCCTTGGGAATGGTGGGTTGTGGAGAATGGACCAGTTATTCCACGAAGAGATGATGGGACACCAAAGATTCTGCTAGAGATGGATTTAACTGAAATCTACATGGTCTCATATGATTCAAAGGCTATGAACACACTTCTCAGCGGCATGGTACAATCCGAGATAGATAAAGTCTCCTCATGCAATACTGCCAAAGAGATGTGGGATACTTTAGTGGTAAGTCATGAAGGTACTTCAAAAGTACGGAAAGTCAAGCTAAGCATGCTTATGCATGATTATGAAATGTTCAAGCTCGAAAAAAGATGAAACCATCAAGCTAGCTCAAGCAAGATTCCTAGTCCTTATAAACTCCTTGAAATTGCTGGACAAGACTATTCCTCAAAGTGAGATCAACCGTAAGTTGCTTTGGGCTATGCCCAAAAGGTTTGCTTCTAAAATCAATACTCTTCAAGATTCTGTTACTATTTCTTCCATGGATACTTTAACCTTGTTTGGTGAACTAGAAGAATATGAACATCAGTTAAAGAGATATGATGATGAGGAGGAAACTCCTCGAAGAAAGGTCTTAGCTCTTACTGCAGATAATGAAGAGGAACTTGATGATAACTCCGATGAAGAAATAGCGATGATGTCAAGGAAACTCAAGGGATTACTACAAAGGAAAAACAAGAGGAGAAACACCTTCAATTCAAATAAATTCAAAGGAAAGCAAAATGAAGAAACGTGCTTCGAATGTGGACGTCCTGGCCACTTCAAGAAAGACTGTTTTTAACTAAAGAATAAAGGGAAGAACAACTACAAAGACAACAAGAAGAACAAAGCCTTTATTACTTGGAGTGATGAAGAATCCGAAGTGGAGATCGATGCTAAAGATGAGATAACACAAGTATGTTTCGTGGGAGTTGAAGGTGAATCCAATCAGGTATCTCCTAATGAACTAAATTCTTTAGAACAAGAAAATAATAAGTTAAGAGAAAAGAATGCAAGCTTAAAAGGTTTAGTTAATACATTAATGGATGAAGTGAATTCACTAATAGATGAAAAGAAAGAAATTGAAAAGGAATCCACATGTCAAGAAGAAAAGGTTTTGACTACTAAGATTGATTATTTAGATAATTATAACAAAATACTTTTCAACAAGGTAAATTTCTTGAATAGTGAAGTCCAAAAATTGACTAATGAGCTAAAAATGAGAGATGTGTGTATTGATGCATTTAGTGATAAATCTCCTATTAAAACATGTCCTAATAATGAACTTAAAAAAGAAATAGACTCACTAAAATCATCTCTTGCTAAATTTGTTCAAGGTGAAAAAAATCTAAATGTCATATTAGGAAAACAAAGACCTAGTTTTGAAAGACAAGGAATTGGTTTTAATTCTATGCATAAAAAGAGTAATATGAAAATGTTAAACTCAAAATCACGTTTTAGCTTAAATTATTGCTCTCCTTTCACAACTTGCAAACATTGTGGTATTAAAGGTCATTTAGATATAAATTGCTTTAAGAAACGAAATAAGGTTAAAAAGGTATGGATTAAAAAGAGTGATTTACTTACTACTAACATAAATGGACCCAAAAAGATATGGGTACCAAAAAGATGAACTATCTTTTCTTGACAGGTATGTTTAAAAGCAAAAGTTCCATCTCAAAAATGGATTCTTGATAGCGGATGCTCTCGTCACATGACTGGTGACAAAACAAAGTTTGTGGAGCTAAAAATCAAGAAGAAAAATGGTATAGTTACATTTGGAGATAATCGAACATGCGAGATAATCGGAAAAGGTAAAATTAGAAATGGTAAGGTAAATATTGATAATGTACACCTTGTTAATGGACTTGAATTTAATCTTATTAGTATCAGTCAATTAATGGATAATGGTCACCAAGTTAGTTTTGACAAAGAAAAATGCACTATTTCTCATGGTACTAACAATATCACTCTAGTTGCACAAAGAGAAGGAAATATATATACTATTGACTTTGAGCAACATGATGAAGAATTATGTCTAGCATCTGTACAAGATGAGGCTAATTTGTGGCACAAGAGGATGAGACATGTTCACATGGACTTAATCAAGAAATTATCCTCAAAGAATCTTGTCAAAGGGTTGCCAAAAATCAAATATGAAAAGAAGGGGATTTGTGTTCCATGTTAACTCGAAAAACAAGTAAGAACATCATTTACGGCAAAGAACATGGTATCAACCTCTTCTCCTTTACAACTACTTCATCTTGATCTATTCTAATTCGTAAAGACATTCCAAAGATAAATGGTAAGTTTTATGCTTTTGTAATAGTAGATGATTTCTCTAGATACACTTGGGTATTATTCTTGAGAACTAAGGATGAAGCATTTAAAGAGTTTGAAAGATTAATAAGAAAACTTGAAACAAAGTATAGTTTCAAACTCATTAGAATTAGAAGTGACCATGGCACTGAGTTTCAAAAAGATTTTATAACCTTTTGTGATCAAAGAGGTATTAGCCATGAATTCTCAGCACCAAGGACTCCTCAACAAAACGGGGTGGTGGAAAGGAAGAATAGGACTCTACAAGAGACAGCTAGAACTCTATTACAAGAAAGTAAGCTTCCAAAGAAATTTTGGGCCGAGGCTGTAAGTACATCGTGTTATGTTTTAAATAGAGTACTCATTCGTCCTATTATTTTGAAAACACCATATGAGCTTTTAAATAATAAAATTCCCAACATAAGTTATTTTAAAATATTTGGTTCTAAATGCTTCATTCTAAATACAAGTGACAATTTGAGAAAATTTGATGCTAAGTCATATGAAGGAATATTTATTGGCTATTCTCAAAGTAGTAAGGCTTATCGCATCTTCAATATTAAAAAGTCATGTGTAGAAGAATTTGTTTATATTACTTTCAATGAAACTAACAATGATCTTCCAAAAGAAAATGAAGATGATGCAAGTAATTTGGAGATAGTCAACATTTCAGCAAACCGAAATGAATGATCAGCAACCTGAAATGAATGATCAGCATGAACATGAACCTGAAGATTTGCAGGATACTGAAAATGTGTCTAATGATCAAGAGGAAGTTATGCATGATATCCAAATGCCAAGAACAACTAGATACATCAAGAATCATCCTCCAGAAAATATCATTGGAGATATCAATGAAGGTATAACCACATGAAGAGGATTACAAAATCACTATGCATTCTCTGCATTTTTATCACAGGTTGAGCCAAAGAATGTAAAGGATGCTATACTTGATGAAAATTGGCTATTGGCAATGCAAGAAGAACTTCAACAATTTGAGAGGTGCCAAGTGTGGGAACTAATGTCTCCTCCAAAGTTTTGTGAAAATCAAAGTAGCAATCAAATTGCAAAAAATAGCTAAGCAAAATAAAATCAGATTTTAAAATTTTTCACAAACCAATTACCCTGGATCATCCTTTATGCATATTATTAATTAAAACGAAGAACAAGAAGTTATGGAATCATACCCTTGTAGAGATACGAAGCTTCCACAGTACGAAGTTCAACTCCTACTTCTCCGCGATCTCCTCAATCTCCTGTAGATTCCTTCCTTTGATCAATGTTAGCCACCCAAGTGTATGGCCTCTAGAGGTGATCCACCAAGGAAGAAGAATTTTCAAGAAGAAGGGTGTATTGGCTCAAACCCTAGTTTTTCCTATCTCTATAGAAAAGGGGGCGATTTCCAACTATTGAATTACGATATATTTTTGATATCCGATATAAGACTCTCTTATAAAGATATCGTAACCCTATTTAATTAAAATAAGGTATTATTTATTTAATTAAACTCTTTAATTAAATGGGCTCCTCTAATCTTATTAGGATAATTAATTAAACTCCTTTAACTAATTTTCCTCCTAATCCTATTAGAATAAATGAGAGTACTTATATTAAATTAATTCCTAAACTCTTTTAGAAATTAAAATAATAATAATTGTAATAATATTAATAAGACTCTCTCTTATTAATTTATATTTAATATTTCTAAAATATTAAATAATAATATTAAGCTATTTAATTTATTCTATCACCATAGATTAAATTAAATATACTTAACATATTATTACGATTATGCCATTAACTTCTTAAATAATTATTCTTCCTTTTATGGTGTGACCCTTTAGGTTCTCCATATTAAACCTATTGTGAATAAATCAATTAGAATAATTCTAATCTTATTTAAATAAATAAATTAAACTATTAATTTATTTAAATAAATAATATTTATTCTACAATAGGATAAGCCTCCCTAAATGATCAACGACTTTTCCGTATAATATAGATTTCAACATTAATCATAAAAGAACCTTTGAGTTAATAGTTACCGTATAATTCAATCCTTCCACCATACAATGTCCCAATTAAATATAAGACATGGAATTACTGTCAAGTCTTATTTTATTTAATTATATGTATTTCGATTCCTAAATGCACAACTCCTAATGAATGCAAATTAGAAACTACTTTCTAATTTCATTCCACCTCGCCAAGGATTCCTCGGGTTGTCATTTATCGAATCACATAGACATTTCTCTTCTTTTTACTAAAAGTGGTAGATTCTTTATCGATCATTCATTATCTTCATATATAACTTATTACACCCAAGCATACCCTTTGATATACTCTAAGAGTCTTAAGGAATAAGTCAAAGTGTAATTCATTATATATAAGATACTATGATGATCTCAAGTCTAAGGATCATTTGTACTACTATCACTACAGAAATTCCTATCGACAGCAAAGTAAAACTCCATTAGGTATTCCTTAATGAAGTCACGCTCAAAGGAACTTATTCTCTAATAAGCACCTACATACTTGCTTTTAGTGTCCACACAAAATGATCATGAGATCAATCATCCTCATCCAATGAGCAAGCAACGACGTATCAATCTATCCGGATTCACTAATCCCCCTTTTTAGTAATCCATCGATTGGGAACATTTTAGTTTTAAACTATCTAAGAATTTAGATCTCATTAGCATGATCTCATCATGATTCTAAAAGCATTGCTTAAAACTATGGGTTTATCACATATTATTAAAACAGCACCATGTAGATAATAAATGCCTTTAATAAATAATTCTTTTTATTAATAAATAAATAAGATTGATTACAAAGTATATGCTTTATCATCATACATGATCGGCTTGTATGCATACTACTTTCAATCTCCCACTTGCACTAAAGCCAATCGCCATGGTATCTCATACCCATCTTCTCTAAGTGACGATCAAACCGCCATTGTTGTGTTAACGCTTTAGTAAATGGATCTCGCAATATTGTCTTGAGAGTCCACACGCCCAGGTGACGCCTCCTCTTTCAATGATCTCTCCGATCAAATGAAACCGCCGCAACACGTGTTTGATTTCTGATGAGACCGGGTTCTTAGCCTCACAAATAAATACCCTCCAAAGTTGTCACAGTAATAAAGGTACCGGTCCTCAGAATGCTAGGAACCACACCAAGTTCTAGAATGAACTTCTTCATCCAAATAACTTCCTTTGCAGCCTTCACTTGCAGCCTATGTACTCATTCTCTCGCTCATCAAATCAATCAACAATCGCTTGTCGCTTTGAACTCTTCCAACTCATCACGCCACCGCTTAAGGTAAACACATACCCCAAAAATGGATTTATCATCATCTTGGTCCGCTTTGAAAACTTGAGTCCGTGAAGCCTCTAGTTTCAATTCGCACTCCACCAGAGACAAGAAATACATCCTTAGTTCTTCTTAAGTACTTTAGGATATTTTTCACCGCCTTCCAAAGTTTTTTCTCCCGGATTCGACCGATATCTCGCTTGTTACACTAAGTGCATGAGCGACATCCGGTCTAGTACATATCATACCGCATATGATAGATCCTATTGTCAAGCATAAGGAATCTTACTCATACTACTCTCTCTCTCGTGTGTCTTTGGGGCCTGCTTTCTTGAGAGAGATGTATTCCATGGCTCATCCAAGATGAGACCTCTTTTTGAATCTTCCATGCTAAACCTTTTTAGCATCGAAGTCAATGTACGCCTTTGGGACAAGCTAAGCATCCTTTTAGATCTATCTCTATAGATCTTTATCCCCAAAATATAGGATGCTTCTCCCAAGTCCTTCATGGAGAAGTGTTTAGATAACCAGATTTTAATTGATCAGAAGATAGAATATCATTCCCTATCAAGAATATATCATCAACATATAATACGAGGAATGAAACAAATATTCCCCACTAACCTTCTTGTACACACATGGTTCATCCTCATTTTTTTGATAAAATCAAACTCTTTGATTGTCTCATCAAAACGGATGTTCCACCTACGAGAAGCTTCGCTTCAATCCATAAATGGATCGTCAGAAGCTTATAGACTTGATTTGTTCCAACCTTTGAAACAAATCCTCCGGGTCAGTCATATACACATCCTCCTCAAGTTTCCCATCGAGGAAGGCCGCTTTTCACGCCCATCCGCCAGATTTCAGTAGTCATGGTAAGTCGCAATCGCAAGCAAAAATCCGAATGGACTTGAGCATCACTATCGGTGAGAAGGTTTCATCATAGTCAACTCCTTGTCTTTTGTTTGAAACCTTTTGCACCAAATGGCCTTTATAGGTCTCTACCTTGCCGCCTCGCTTCCAGCCAGCCTTTTTTTAAAGACCCATTTACACCCAATAGGCTTAATGCCTTCAGTGGTGAAACCAAAGTCCATACTTGGTTTTCATACATGGAGTCCATCTCGATTTCATGGCTTCTTGCCACTTCTCCGAGTCTTTACTACTCATAGCCTGTTCAGAATTCAATGGATCATCATCATCTATGATGCTGCACCTCATCGCCATCCTCTATGACAAGTCCATACCTATCGTATCTTCGGTACTCTTCCGTATTTACGAATAGGGTGTGGTATGTATGAATCTCTACTTGGTTAGGTACCTCACTTTGATCTCAGTAGTATTTTGTGGTTCTTGAACCTCTTCAAGATATATCTTACTCCCAATCGAATTCCTTCAAGGATAAACTCCTTTTCCAAGAAGCGCAAGATGTTTCGCAAACAAACACCTTTTGATCACTGATGATAGAAATAATACCCCGATGTTTCTTTAGGGTATCCCACAAATCTACATTTGTCGATCTAGTCTCAGAGCTTATCGCTTTCAAACTTTTTTGACATAAGTCGACAACCCCAAGTCTTAACATGCTTAAGATTTGGTTTCCTCCCCGCCCATAACTCATATGGGGTCTTGGGGACGGATTTTGTAGGTACCTTGTTAAGTAGGTATGCAAATGATTCTAGGCATATCCCCGTAAGAAACCGAAGGTCAAGAAAGCTCATCATGGATCGAACCATGTCCAACAATGTTCGATTTCTCCTTTCGTATACACCATTCATCCGTGGGCCCCCCCGGTGGAGTCCATTGTGAGATTATACCATTTTCTTTTGAGACAATTGAGAAACTCACCACTTAAGTATTCTCCTCCTCGATCGATCAAGAATCTTAATACTTTTACCAGCTTTGTTTCTCTACTTCACTTCAACTCTTTTTGAACTTTTCAAATGATTCAGATTTGTATTTCATTAAATACACATATCCAAATCTTGAGTGATCATCAAAGAATGTAATAAAATAAGAATACCTCCTCCTCGTCGCAAATTCGTGTATAGTCCACATACATCCGTGTGTGTACCAACGCTAACAACTCAGAATCTTTTCTCTTTTTCCACTAAAAGGAGATTTAGTCATTTTTCCCATGAGACAAGATTCACAAGTTGATATGATTCATAATCCGATAGCTCTAGGAGCCCATCTTTATGCAACTTGATAATCTTGTTTCATTAATACGACCGAAGTCTACAAAGTACACATATAAGGTATAATTAACATCATCTCTTTTCCTTTTCTTAGTTTGTTCAATTTGAAGTATATTTTCATGCAAGTCAAGTATATAAAGTCCATTTCAAAAATTACCAACACCATATAAAACATTATCATTATAAATAGAACAACCGTTGTTCTTTATTATAATATTAAAACCATCCATATCCAATACAGAGATAGAAATAATGTTTCTAATGATATTTGGAACAAAATAACAATTATTTAAATTAATGAACTTGCCCAGAGGCAATAGCTAAAACAATAAGTCCCTACAAATAATGCAAAGAACCTTTGCTCCATTTCCCACTCATAGATCGACCTCATCCTCGCTCTCAAATTTTCTACTTCGACCAAATTCCTCATATTATTACATATGTGAGAACCACAAAATAGATCCAATACCCAAGTAGAAGATCGACTTTCGTAAAAAATTAATTTCAATCATAAACAAACCTTGATTAGGATTCAAGCTTCTCCAAGCTTCTTCTACTTTTGTTCCGCAAGATAATCCTTGCGCCTCTCTTCCAAAGGACCCACTTTGTTGCAATGGAAGCAAATTCCTTTGCTAGTCGGATCAGTTTCTTTTGATCCTTCACTTTCGCCTTTCCCTTAGCCTTCTTGGATTTCTTCTTTCGTAAGATACCTTGGGCCTCTTCCTTTTTCTTGAAGAATCATCCACCAAGAAGACATGGTTCTTCTTGATGGAAGTGACCTTCAAAGAGCTTTTCAACATGTTAAGTAACTCGTGCAAGTCGACGTCCAACTTATTCATGTGAAAATTCACAACAAATTGTGAGAGAGGTGTCGGGAGTGACCGCAAGATCAAATCTCGACTCAACTCCCCATCCATGATTTAACCCAAGTCATCCAAGACGCTCAATCGATTGATCATCTTTAAGACATGAGTCTCAATCAGAGTGCCCTCATCATCCGAGATCTAAGAGCTCCTTAGATATTTCATATCTAGCAGTTCCTACTTTGCTCACCATACAACTCTCAAGGTGCAAGAAGATAGTAGAGCATCCATGGTTTCATGTCGACGCAAGTCAAGTTACTCATGGATGCGAGCATGATGCATCGAGCCACGATGCATCATCTTTGCCACTTTTAAAAGTAGCAATCTCTTCCTCGTAGGTCGCGCTCTCAACTTTTGCAGTACGGGCAATTTTTAGACATAAGAAATCTTTTTCAAAGAAGGAGAACAATTTCAGATTCCTTAACCAAATTGCAGTAATTTGGTCCCATACCATTTGTTAAGATCAAGTATGCTACGCAAGGAAATTAAAATTAGTGAATGTGACATTTTCAAAATTCTCGCATGTAAAAAGACAATATTTTAGCAAACATTCATTTAATTAATTACCAAAATAAATTAGGTCTTATTTTATATTGGTATCTCCCACTATTTTCTTCAAACTATATTACCTCATTTATATATAGTTCGGCAAAATCTAATTAAAGTTTTTGCTAGTGAGAATAAGGATCCCATTTCAAATATATATATAGCCTTGTGGTGACACAACAAACTATATATAAAATAAATAGGTAGACAACTCTCTCAATTACATCATCATGTAACTCCTTATGTTTTGCCTCTTAGATTATTTTGATCAAGTGGTGGCACATCCAAATCAAAATTATCTAAGTTAAGTCCAACCTAGCACTTCCATATATTCAAAAAAGAAAAATATTGTCCTTGTGGTGACACAACAAAACAATATTGTTCAATTTTCTTTATAAGCATCAAATGTGATAATTAACATCTTAAATACTTAATACTTGCCTTGTGGTGACACAACAAAACTCATATTAAATATTTAATACTCTATTAATTTTATCATGCTAGAAGGCTTACGCTCGATATTCTAAATATCTTTGAACGCTTAAGACTTAATATATAAAAACTTTGAGGGATTTGTTATTATTTGTCTCATCTTGTTTAGCGCAGATGCAAATATATAATATATATATATATATATATATATATATATATATATATGTGTATATATTATTAAATATATATATATTTGCATATATATATATATATATATATATATACTAGCATGCACATATATAGAATACTATATTCTACCCGATTGATTATGGACTTTTATTCTAGTTTGTCTACTAGAGCCACCAAGTGAACCAAAAGGTCAAACCCTAGGGTGCAAGAATAAACATTTAAATATAACTATTACATTTAAACCCGCTCCATTACAAACGGGTCTTCAAGCGCCCCTTTCTCCTTGATCTCCTGCTTTTCAAAAAATTCTAACTAATCCTATTACATTAAACTATTTAATTTAAATAGAAACCTCGATCAACAAATAAGGGAAGTACATAGAGAGAGATAGAATTTACATCAAGAAGAAAACCAAAAAAGACGAGGTACGCAGACCCCATTTAATAAAACTCATTCATTCAAACATCCAACCAAAATAAATCCAATCGCATCGGTCAATAGTCCATAATCAATCCCATTTATTATCATACATATCATCATATGTATCAATAAATAAAATCATCATTCCATATATATATGAATATCATTTAATGGGCAATTTTATGTTGCATGAAATCCAATTTCAAGATTAAAATAAACTTTTATTTTAATTATAAAATTATTAAGAATATTATATATATATATATATATATATATATATATATATATATATATATATATATATATATATATATATATATATATATATATATATATATATATATATATATATATATATAAATAATATATATATAATACTTTATTAGAATTGAAGAAAAAAAAAATCATCATCTTCCTTAATATATATCCATATATATATATATATATATATATATATAATATAACATATATATCATATATATATATATATATCATACTTTTTGAAAAATATATTCATGGATCTTGATTATTTATATAAAACAATCAAAAAAATTTTTTAATAATAAAAAAAAAAAAATGATCTCCAAAATTTGGTTTTCAAAAAAAATTTTCAAATTAATTTTTTTTAAAATAATAATTTTATACAACAAATTATGCCCAATAAATTATTCTAAATACATATATATATATATATATATGGAATCAAAATTAATTAATAATTTGCATAAAGTTTGGCTCATGATACCACCGTTAGGTTTTGTGAAAATCAAAGTAGCAATCAAATTGCAAAAATAATGGAAGCATAATAAAATCGATTTTAAAATTTTTCACAAACCAATTACCCCTGATCATCCTTTATGCATATTATTAATTAAAACGAAGAACAAGAAGTTATGTAATCATACCCTTGTAGATACGAAGCTTCCACAGTACGAAGTTCAACTCCTACTTCTCCGCGATCTCCTCAATCTCCTGCAGATTCTTTCCTTTGATCAATGTTAGCCACCCAAGTGTATGGCCTCTAGAGGTGATCCACCAAGAAAGAAGAATTTTCAAGAAGAAGGGTGTATTGGCTCAAACCCTAGTTTTTCTATCTCTATAGAAAAAGGGGCGATTCCAACTATTGAATTACGATATTTGATATCCTATATAAGACTCTTCTTATAAAGATATCGTAAACCCTATTTAATTAAAATAAGGTATTATTTATTTAATTAAACTCTTTTAATTAAATGGGCTCTCTAATCTTATTAGGATAATTAATTAAACTCCTTTAACTAATTTTCCTCCTAATCCTATTAGGAATAAATGAGAGTACTTATATTAAATTAATTCCTAAACCTTTTAGAAATTAAAATAATAATAATTGTAATAATATTAATAAGACTCTCTTATTAATTTATATTTAATATTTCTAAAATATTAAATAATAATATTAAGCTATTTAATTTATTCTATCACCATAGATTAAATTAAATATACTTAACATATTATTACAATTATGCCATTAACTTCTTAAATAATTATTCTTCCTTTTATGGTGTGACCCTTTAGGTTCTCCATATTAAACCTACCAGAATAAATCAATTAGAATAATTCTAATCTTATTTAAATAAATAAATTAAATGATTAATTTATTTAAATAAATAATATTTATTCTACAATAGGATAAGCCTCTCCCCAGCGATCAACGACTTTTCGTATAATATAGATTTCAACATTAATCATAAAAGAACCTTTGAGTTAATAGTTACCGCATAATTCAATCCTTCCACCATATATAATGTCCCAATTAAATATAAGACATGGAATTACTGTCAAGTCTTATTTTATTTAATTATATGTATTTCGATTCCTAAATGCACAACTCCTAATGAATGCAAATTAGAAACTACTTTCTAATTTCATTCCACCTCGCCAAGGATTCCTCGGGTTGTCATTTATCGAATCACATAGACATTTCTCTTTTTTTACTAGAAGTGGTAGATTCTTTATCGATCATTCATTATCTTCATATATAACTTATTACACCCAAGCATACCCTTTGATATACTCTAAGAGTCTTAAGGAATAAGTCAAAGTGTAATTCATTATATATAAGATACTATGATGATCTCAAGTCTAAGGATCATTTGTACTACTATCACTACAGAATTCCTATCGACAAAAAAGTAAAACTCCATTAGGTATTCCTTAATGAAGTCACGCTCAAAGAACTTATTCTCTAATAAGCACCTACATACTTGCTTTTTTTAGTGTTCCACACAAATGATCATGAGATCAATCATCCTCATCCAATGAGCAAGCAACGACGTATTCAATCTATCCGGATTCACTAATCCCCTTTTTAGTAATCCATTGATTGGGAACATTTTAGTTTTAAGCTATCTAAGAATTTAGATCTCATTAGCATGATCTCATCATGATTCTAAAAGCATTGCTTAAAACTATGGGTTTATCACATATTATTAAAAACAGCACCATGTAGATAATAAATGCCTTTAATAAATAATTCTTTTATTAATAAATAAATAAGATTGATTACAAAGTATATGCTTTATCATCATACATGATTGGCTTGTATGCATACTACTTTCAAATCAAGCAAACGAAGGACGAAATTTACATCCATCAAACTAAATACACAAAAGAACTACTCAAGAGATTTGGCTTTGAAGGATCTAACTCGAAATGTACACCAATGAGCACATCAATAAAACTCACCACTGACGAGAAAGGTATTGATGTAGATATAACAAAATATCGAGGTATGATTGGATGCTTACTATATTTAACTGCTTTTAGACCCGATATAATATATAGTGTTTATCTATGTGCAAGGTTTCAAGCTAAACCAAAAGAATCACACTTAAATGCTGTTAAAAGAATTTTGAAATATTTAAGTGGTACAATAAATTTAGGGTTGTTTTATCCAATTTCTAATCATTTTAAACTAATTGGCTATTCAGATGCTGACTATGCAGGATGTCAAATTGATAGAAAAAGTACGAGTGGTGCTTGTACTTTCTTGGGACAAAGTCTCGTGTCATGGCATAGTAAAAAGCAAACCTCAGTGGCTCTTTCAACTACTGAGGGTGAATACCTAGCTGCAGGAAGTTGATGTTCTCAGATATTATGGATGCGTCAAACTCTTTGTGATTTTGATATATTATGTAATTGTGTGCCTATTTATTATGATAATTCAAGTGCTATAGATATATCTAAAAATCCTGTGTTACATTCATGTACAAAGCATATAGAAGTTAGGCATCATTTTTTAAGAGACAATGTGTCAAAAGGTTTAATTAAATTGATTTTTATTCCAACTGAAAATCAAATTGCAGATATTTTTACTAAACCACTAAGTGAAGAAAGATTTTGCATGCTGCGAAGAGAACTTGGGATGTGTACTATATGATTTTTTTCTCTCTGTATTAGTGTTATCCTAATATTGCATGTATATCGTATTAACTATTATTAATTAGGATAATTATGTTTTCGGCTGGTTAATTAATTCATGGACGCGAGAATCAAGGCGTCATCATAATTAGTTTTTTTTGACAACCGAAAAGACCGGACGGCTGAAGGATTTATTGGGAGCCACGTGCGTACATGCATATCTCATAATGATTTTTGAAAATTGAAACGCCAAGTCGGCTGGGGAGTCTCGGGAGACGTAAGTGATCAGGAGAGTCTTTTATATATATCTTTTCATCTAATTTCTTTTCATTCTCCTAAAACTCTTCTGCCTCAGTTTCTCTCCATTATTTTTGTTTCTCTAATTTTACTTTGGTATCATGAGGACTCGTACGCATAAGAGGTCGTTGATCGATTCTGATGATCAGACGACGGCCGGACCATCTCGCCAGAAAAAGAAACTGAAGAAGGTTGTGTCTTCAGAGACAGAATACGTGGACTCTTCGTCTTCTGACGAGTCTACTTTCAGTCCTTCTCTGCCTAAATCCACTGGACCCTCTCGGCGACGACAGACAACTACTCCATTTTTCAAGCCGGAGGTTACATCTCCACCTATTTCGGTAAACCCTAACTTGTCTTCCGATCTGCCTAAAAATTATTTTCGCAGTAATGCATACGAGGTACGCTTTAAAACAGTCATTTTTCCTAAACAGTTTGTCTATGAAAAATCTGTTGATCAGATATGTTTTCAGCAATCTCCTCTCAAACTGTTATTTGAGTCATGTGGTTTTTCTTCAATGCTTTTTCCTCCTTCTGTGGCTTATCCTAGACTTGTCCAACAATTTTACACAAATCTAGAATGTCATGGTGATTTTTATACTACTTTTGTTAAAGGAAAATCGTTATATTTTACTGTAATGGATTTTGGTAGTATTTTGAAAATTCCATTTTCTGGTGTGTGTCCTTTTACAAAGAAAGGTGTTGTTCAGTTTCCCTTCACTCCTCTAGAACAGTTACAAATTCTAATGAACAACAATTTGTTAACTGATGTTTTCACTCCTAAAATTGTTGATGTCTCTCTTATCTCTTGCGTCCTCCATCATCTTGTTAGATACAATCTGTTGCCTCGGTTATGTGGAGGAGCAGATTTTATATATCAGGATTTGATTATTGTTGCTCTGATTTTAAGAAGTGTGTCTTTTAATTTGTCTCAACTAATGCTTCATCATATGACCACATGTTTGGGAAAAATCAAGACGTGTTTGCCTTACAGTGCTACTCTCACTACCTTGTTTAAACATTTTAAAATTTCTTTTGAAGATGAAAATTCTGTTTCGGTTACTGATTCTATCAGTGTAGTTCCCTGAAAATGTCTCATATCAATTTAATTGATGGTATGTTTGTTCGTATACCTTCTGAAACTCCTGTTCCTCCAGTCTCAATTCCTTCATCTCCTGTTCAGCCCCATATTCAATTTTCTTCTGAAATCATTGATATGTTGAAACTGGTTCTCGGTAATCAAGAAAAAATGCAGATTGAAATGACTAGCCTTCATAACCGTATGACCCTGTTGAAAAAAGGAAAATTACCTTTGGGTGCCCCTGAAATCAATAAACTATACATTAATATTGAAGATGAAATCATTGACTTACAGGCAGGCTTTGAACTGCAAACCACTGCTTTGGCAGAGGTTATGCAGCGAAGGCTTAATTGAAATTCCTGTCAGTTGAGTCAAGAGCTGAAGTTTGTTAGTAATCAAGTAGGGGAATTGGCTGAATTCATTTCTACTCGGTTCAATAATGTTGGTTCTAAGCTTCATATGCAGCGTAAGCATTCAACGGTTCTGGAGTGGGTACATTGCAATTGGTTGGCCGAGTATCAAGGCGAATTTCTAGATGTCCCTCTACCACCTGCAACTGTCATTCCAAGACCTCCCCAATTCGCTACTGACCTAAGTTTTGCTAAAAATATCCATTATGCTAATCACCGACCCTATTTCACAGAAAGGGCCGCTCGGCAAGCAGTGGTAGTAGATCTTGAAGAATGACTTGCTCTCCTTTTTGTTTGATGACAAAGGGGGAGAGTTTTTAAGAATCTTGGGTTACTGTGGAGAAATTTTTTAAAAATTTTATGTTGGTTTGGTGTGTATCACCAAAAAGACTTATGTTTAATTTGGGATTTTAAATATTTGATATATTTGCAGTAAATATTTTGATATTTGATGAACTAACAATTACTGCAGGTAACAAATTTACTGAAAATTAAATTTTACATTTCAGTACCCTGAAATGATATTGGTGCATGGGTTTAGGGGGAGTAAATTTATGAGATGCATATATTCAGGGGGAGTTTATGAGAGTTAAACAATTTTGGGTTGTCATCATCAAAAAGGGGGAGAATGTTGACTTTGTCATATTTCATCCTTATGTTTTGATGACGAAATGTTCAAGTACTAAATTGTTTTATGATGTTTCAGGTATTTGTTGATAAAAGACTATTGGTGGAATCTTCATGAGAAGGAAGAAAGTTTTTCTTTTTCTAGGAAACAAATGTAAGATCAATTGCATAATAATTGATTTTTCATTTAAAGGCTCTAGGACATATTATTTGCATTATTATATGTCTTAAATGAAAAATGTTTTTAAATGATTTTATGAAAAATGTTTTATCCGTGTTACATGTTTAGCATGCAAATTATTGTTAATTCACACACTTGGATTACATGTGGATATATAGCTTAAAAGGTGGATTGTGATATGTGTGCATGTAATCATGATTTCCTAGAATAACTAAAGGATGGCAGTTAGACTTTATTGCATGTGCGGTTTTTGAGGAATGGTTATGCATATTTTGATATCAGGTTATGATATGAATGATTTATATATATGCTAGTTAACCATTTATTGAGATAAGATGTGTGTGAGAATTTCAAGGAAAAGCTATTATCATTATCTTGGACTCTTAAAGGTCTGATGTCTTGGAAAATAACTGACTGATGTGCTTCTATTTTAGACGTCACTTTTGAGTAAGGAGATTAAGTCAAAGATATTTATCTCTTAAGTCTTCTGATTTATTTCACTAACAAGAGTTTGTTTTCTTTATATGGATATATATTAAAGATATGGACTAGCTTTACCGTTGTGGATATTGCCGTTTAATTTAATTAGAACTTATCTATTTTTAACGATAATATTATGTGGTCTATAAATTAGTATTTGCATGTTTGGAAAAACACAACTCACGAAATTACTACTTGCACTTATTATTGTTATTATCGAGCAATCTGATTTTGTCAAGTGCAAACTTTTGAGAAGCTAAGCAATTAATTTTCTGGTATTATTTGAGCTGGTATTCGGTAAGAAATTAATTGCTTATTTATTTTTTGTGTGATAATTGATTATTGCATATAGTTGAGCCTTTAATTGTTAGATTGATTATTCTTGCATTGATCATAGACCTCTATATCTGTATTGAGTTTCTATTTTAGACTAAGTGTAGTCTAAAGGTTTTAATCCTAGGGGATTAGAGAAAAAGCTTACAAACAGGTTCAAGGAAGCAAAGGTGCTTGAAGAGTGCATAGGTGCACAAGGAGCAAGAGAGCTCAAGGAAAATTAATTATTAATCAATTTTTCTTAGAATCTATTTTGTAATCTGTATTTATTTATAAAGAAATAAATAAAGTGAGTCTCCAATAGTAGTTGGTATTGGACGTGGACTAGGCTATTATTATAGAGGATAATAGTTGAACCACGTAAAAAATCTTGGTGTTGATTTTATTATTTGCTTTACTTTAAAATCACATAAGTTACTTAATTATCTTAATTTGACTACTTGCATTATATTAAGATAATTCTTTAACATCAAGTATTTTATTCAATAGGCTATATTAATTCAGTAAACTGATTTCAATCATTTTAGTAGCCTGAAATTAATAATTTTTAAAAGTTGGCCATAGATTGATCCTACACTTATTCAACCCCCCCTTCTAAGTGTGCCTAGTTAAATTTCAATATAGAAATATTTATGAAATAAAAATGTATAGGGATTTATTTGAAACTTGCAAACCCTAAATAATCATTTTGTCATTTTTAAACTAAAGTTTTAAGGGAGAAGGGTCAAAAATGCCCTTGACTTTTACATGATGATGTCTCAAGCACCTATACTTTTTTTTTTGTCCAAAAGTACCCCTAACGTTACAATTTTTTGGGTAGATTATACCTCTGCCATTGACAGACATGCCAAATAGACAAACGGAGTTAACACTTGGACATAATTTGCTTACGTACGCCATACATGGATTTTATTAAATACTAATATGTAAAATATTAAAATACTAAAATACTAATAATAAAAACAACAACAATAATAATAATAATAATAACAATAAAAATAACAATAACATTAACATTAACAATAACAATAACAATAACAATAATAATAATAATAATAATAATAATAATAATAATTAAAATAAAATAAAATAGTAATAATGATAAAAATAAAAATAAAAATAAAAAAAATAAAATAAAATAAAATAGTATTTTAGTATTAAAAAAATATATAATACTAATATTTAGTAAAATAATTAAATAAAAATATTTATATATTTACATATTACATTGTAAATATGTAAAATACTCTGGCAGCTTCCTCCTTCTCTCCCCTTGGTAGTAACCCTTGGCAGCTCATCCTCTGCCTCTGCCTCAGTTATCAAGCAAATTGAGTCTTGATCCACTAGCTAGTAGTGTTAAAAGGAATTTTAAAATCAAGGCTTGTTCATCATCTGGATCTATTTTCAGATCTATATCAGATCTATTTTCTCTCTCTACAAAGTCATTTTCAGATCTATATCTGGATCTATTTTCAGATCTATCCCATTCTACTTGGATCTATTCTACAAAGTCTATAGATATTGATAAGGAAAGAAGAATTAAAAGAGGCGACAGTGGTTGTTTATTCGAATTAATATCGCCTTCCCAGAGCTTGAACGGTCGCCGGAGGAGGACCCTGCCGGACCTGTTTGTCATGGGGAAGATATCCTCGCCGCCGCAGGTATCTGGAGTCACCTGGAGGGCATTGTTGTTGATTGTCGATGGCTCTACAACCTGGAATATCTTGCGGTAGTAGTCAGTGTCGTTGAAGGGACCATATTGGCTGGGAAATGTTTTGAGCTTTTGGGCTTGGGTGAAAGCGGCGGTGATACAAAGGAAGATGATGAGCGTTGTTGCTAGTAATGCTGCCATTTTCAACGTCCTTGCTCTCACCAAGCTCTGCCTCTTCTCCGACGCTGTCTCCGAGCTCGATTGTGAGATCCCAAATTTTATGAATAAATATTAAATTTTCTCGAAATAATTTTTTAATATTATGGTGTGGATTTGATATAATGTTATAGTTGTGGATAATATTTATAAATTTTGCAAAGTAAGCAAGTGGTTATATAATATTCGATTGGTCGGGAAATATTCGTTTTAGCAGGGAATATTCGTACGATGGCATAATCATTGGTGGACCCCACAACGGAAGTATTGTCGTATTTAGAAAACGACAAAATTGTCTTTCTATAAAAACAACGGCGAAGGTGTTACCGTTAAAACTGTTGAACTACCCTAGAGTAAAAGTACGATGTCTGGCGTGGTTGCATAGTAGCACACGGTATTGATTATTGATGCTTACTTGAGAAGTCACTCAGTTATACTCAATTATTGCTACAGTAATTGTTGCATCATATCTCTCATATTATTGATTCAATTATTGTTACAGTATCATCTGCATAATATGTTATATTATTAAATCAATAATTGAGACGGCAAAGTTATTCATATTATTTGCAATATTGACAATGTGTAGAAGTTCTGTCAAGGAGAGGTTTGGTCACCTAATTGCGCGCCAATAAGGAGAAATCCTTATCGGAAAGCCCTCTCTTTCCTGGGAACGACCTGGTTGTTAAATATTGTGAATTATAATATTAATGATGAATAAGTTCGTATTGATTAAAGATGAATTTTATAGTTCCATTGTGTTGGAATTATTTGTGTTAGTGGAAATTGACATTTGTTTCGATAATAATTGATGTCTGGAGGTTATATTGTTCAATCGAATATTCGGGGCACTTTTCGTGTATGAATTACTATTCACGAAAGTTACTATTCATGAGTTACTATTCATGAGTTACTATTCACGAAGTTACTATTCACGAAGTTACTATTTATGGGATACTATTCACCCGTAAGATATATTTCTTTTCAGTCCAAATCATTTTTTGGTACAATATTATTCCATGAGGAGATGTGCTAATTTTTCGAATGGTTGGTTGTAGATATAATAAGAAATCAATATGGATGCACTGGTGGAAAGTTATAATAGTAAATCAATATGGATCGTTGGTTTAAAGTTTTAATAGTAAATCAGTATGGACCGTTGCTTTAAGTTTTAATAATAAACCAATATGGACCGTCCGTTTAAAAGTAAATCAATTTGGACCGTTCATGAATTAGTTACTATTCAGTCCATTCTCTTATAAATAAAAGCTCATTCCTTCATTATTTCTTACGAATTCACTGAAACTCTAGAGAGAGAAACTATATAGAGAAAGAAGAAAAGTATTATGCTACTTCACTACTCCAGTATTCAATTTTTCTAAGGTAGGGAATATTATTTGTTGTACTCATAAGGAGTATTCTTTCTTTCTTATTCATGAAGAGAACTTCAGTTATTCCATTCTTTATTATTACATTAGAATAACTTTTGTATCGCGGGATACCTATACTTGGTGAAATTCTTCTTCATTATTCCATTCTTATTATTCTCGTTGAATAACTTTGCTTTATCTGCAATCTGCATACATGGTGAAATTCTTCTAATATTCCATTCTTTATTATTCTGTCGAAATATCCTCGCCTACGCGTTTACTGTGGACTGATTCCATTATTTATTATTCTCGCGGAATATCCTGTGCATGCGTTTACAATTTAACTGGTTCCATTATTTATTATTCTCGCTTGGACTATCACGTCTCGCGTGCATTTACGCCGGACCTGGTTCCATTATTTATTATTCTGTTGGAAATAACCTGTCGGTGAAGTCTATCGCACGCATGGTGAATCCTTCTGTTATTCCATTCTTTATTATTCTGTTGGAATAACTCGCATACATGTGGATTACCACATGCATGGTGAATGATCCTTCGTATTCATTCCTTATTAAATTGTGGAAATGATCTGTCTACGTGGATTACCACATGGCGGTGAAAATCCATTTGCAGTTTCATATATTTTATTATACTCAGTTGGTTAAAGTTTTGGCTTCTATACTCCATAAAATTAGTGGAATATCCTTGATATTTGCGCTTCATCCAATATCTTTCATGGAAATATTCTTACGAGCATTCTTGAATTTTTGCCTGCACAAAGCAGTATCATGTTGACAATTTGGACGTTATTGGGTTCAAGATAAATTAACTTATAAATCTTTAAAATTTATTCTTGAACCTGTTTTATTGAATTGTCATCATCCTCATGCTTATATTATGTTGAAAGTCATCTTTGGCTTACGTGCATAGATGGACTTGGTATGATTATGACCAGGGATTATTCAGTATAATCATGACCGTAATATGACGAATGATGTGGTAAAAGTCATCATTGGCCTGTAGTTCATTGGTGGACAGTTGTTGGTATGATTATGACCAGGGATTATTCGGTATAGTCATGACCATTGATGATTACAAGAATATCCTTGGCCGTGGAGCAGGGATGATTCGATTTTATTTATTAAGCTGAGTCTCAGCGATAAAAGTGATGAAAAACCTTTTAAATCATAGAAGATAGTAGATTTTATTCTCTACTTGACTCTTCTAATGGATTGCTAAATCCGCTGCAGTTAAACTTGATGTTTATTATATTTTATCAGTTTAACACCGTTGAAGGCTAATGATAATTTATTCTGCATTATCCTAGTCATAATATTTCTTACTGGGCTAGTTGAGCTCACCATTTCTTTCACTGTTCTCTTCAAGAAATGAGAACATAGTTGGGACTAGTCG
This sequence comes from Panax ginseng, assembly GCA_020205605.1. Classification (NCBI taxonomy): domain Eukaryota; kingdom Viridiplantae; phylum Streptophyta; class Magnoliopsida; order Apiales; family Araliaceae; genus Panax; species Panax ginseng. The sequence goes on along the minus strand of CM035136.1, from coordinate 98,209,722 downwards.
GGGAACAGAGTGATGGTCCTAGATGGTGCATTAGTAGTCCTCACTATTCTGTGAAATAGTGTGATAATAAATGTAATGAGGATCCCATTGAGTTTGTATATTGTCTAGATGATAATATTTGTATTAAAACTCACAGCATATGTTTAGTCGTATTTTACACGACTGTTGTATAATTAAGTTGTATTTGTATTCAGTACCTTGTATCTGGCGACCCAAGATGGGTGATGTATACCTGTTTTGGGGGCGTCACATCGATTCCCTAGACTACTCCCTCAATAGCCCTAATTACCAATATCAAACCTACCCGAATCACTACCCGAACCGATCCGGATCCATGGTCCCCTTCATACTCCGTTTCCTCCATGTCGGATCCAAGACCCTTTGTTTGATGTACCTTAGGGATTTGTCGGATTCGATTGAGGTGTTGGAGAATGCATTGGAGAGGATTCCGACCATGGCTTTGAATGAAACTCTTGTGGAGAATTCTCGGTGAAATTGGGGGAAGCAATTGTGTTGAATTTGTTATTTGTGTTAATGAATTAAATATAAATATAAATATTTATTTTGTTTATTAAATATAAATATTAATTTTGTTTATTAATTATTTATTTTATTTTTCTTTAAAATAAAATAAATAATTAATAAACAAAATAAATATCAACAAATATTGCCATGTCAGCAAATATTGTCACGTGTGTGACGCCCCCAAAATTAGGTATACATCACCCATCTTGAGTCGCCAGATACATGGTAGTAATTCAAATACAACTTAATAATACAACCACATGTATAATATCGACAAAACATAAACGTGAGTTTGAATACAAATATTGTCTACTAGAGAGTATAAAAACTCAAAAGGAGTCCTCATTACAATTATTATCACACTATTTCACGTAATAGTGAGGACTACTAATGCACCATCTAGACCATCACTCCGCTCCCCGACTAGTCCCCCATTACGCTCCCATTTTCTCAAGTGAACAAGAAAAGAAAGGTGAGCTCAACTAGCCCAAAGAAGAAATATTATGACTAAGATAATGCGTAATAAATTATCGTTATCCTTCAACAAAGTTAAAACCGATACAATATAACAAACATCAAGTTTAACTGCAGCTGAACAAGCAATCCATTAGAAGAGTCAAGTAGGAATAAAATCTACTATCTTCTATGATTTAAAAGATTTTTCATCACTTTTATCGTTGGAACTCAAATTTTAATAAATAATCCACATCATCGAATCACCCTCGCACTACTACCAAGGATATTCTTTAAGATCACGACCACGAATTATCCATGCACTACTACGGCTTAAGATAATCATGTTTTTCATCAATCTGGTCCCGATCATGCCATAAAATAATTCATCTTTGCACTACGGCTAAAGAGAATCCATAGCCATAATCATACCAAAAATCGTCCATCAATGCACTACGCCAATGAGGACTTTTTCCACATCATTTGTAACATTACTTATGATTATTATACCCCAATAATCCTCATCATAATCATACCAAGTCCATCTATGCACCACAGCCACGATGACTTTCAACATAATATAAGCATGAGGATGATGACAATGATATAAGAATTCAATAAAACAAGTTTAAAAATTAATTTATTCAGGAACTAATAACGTCCAAATTGTCAACATGATATCGCTTTGTAGAGTAAAATTCAAGAATGCTCAGAAGAATATTTCCATGAAAAGATACTTGATGAAGCGCAAATATCAAGGATATTCCACTAATTTCATGGAGTATAGAAGTCAAAACTTTAACCAACTGAGTATAATAACGAATGGAATAACAAAGAAATCACCACGCATGCGGTACTTCACATGTATGCGTTATTCCAATGTATAATAAGTAACGGAACGAGTCAAAGCGAAATTGCATTGACAGATGTTCCAACAGAATAATAAAAGACGGAACCAGTCCCGTAACGCATGTACATGATATTCCAAATGTATAATAATAAAGACGGAACCGGTTAACAGAACGCATGCATGTGATATTCCAATAGAATAATAATAAAGACGGAACCAGGTCCGGCGTAAACATTCCAACAGAATAATAAAGAACGGAATATTAGAAGAATTTCACCATGTATGCGGTACTTCGCATAACAGGTTATTCCAACATAATAATAAAGAATGAAATAACAGAAGAATTTCACCAAGTATAAGGTATCCCGCGTATACAGGTTATTCCAACAGAATAATAAAGAATGGAATAACAGAAGTTCTCTTCATGAATAAGAAAGAAAGAATACCCCTTACGAGTACAACAAATAATATCCCATACCTTAGAAAGAAGAGTACTGGATATAAAAGTAGTGAAGTAGCAGAACACTTTTCTTCTTTCTCTCTATAGTTTCTCTCTCTAGAGTTTCAGTGAATTCGTAAGAAATAATGAATGAATGAGCTTCTATTTATAAAAAATGGACTACATAAGTAACTAACTCATGAATCTGGTCCAGATTGATTTACTTTAATCTGACTATCCATATTTAAAGCAAATTTTTTAAATAAAATATAATATATTTTATTTATAATCTAATAAAACGAATAACTTTATAAAAGATTTTACTATGCAAACACTATGCATAATAAAATATAATATATTCTAATTATTGTCTAATAAAATGTAGATAACTTTATAAAAGTATTCTGCATTTTATATAAAAAGATTTTACTATCACAGTAACACTATCAGGCACATTATGCATAATAGAATATAATATATTCTATTTATAGAATAACTTTATAAAAGTATTTTGTTTTATTACATTAATAATACCAATAAAACAAAACTGAGTGACTTATCACATAAGCATCAATAATCAATACCGTGTGCTACTATGCAACCACATGTATTACTGTAGTTTTACTACCGAGTAGTTCAACAATATTAACGGTAAAACTTTCGTTGTTATCTTCATAAAATATTTTTGTCGTTTTCTCAATCCAACAACAATTTCGTTGTGGGGTCCACCAATGATTGTACCGTCGTACGAATATTCTCCAACAAAAAGAATATTCCCCGACTAATCGAATATTATACAACAACTTGCGTACTTTGTAAAATTTATAAATACTACCCACAACTATAACATTATCTCAAATCCACACCATAATATTAAAAAAAATATTTAGAGAAAATTAAATCTTTATTCATAAAATCTGGGGTCTCACAACGTGTCAGCCACGTTTAACACCCGTTTGTCTAGTTGGCACAGCTGTTAACGGCAGGGGTACGAATGACCCAAAATTTATAACATTAAGGATATTTTTGGACAAAAAAAAGTATAGGGTACTCGGTAGACATTGAGAAAAATGTCAGGGGCATTTTTAGACCTTATCCCAAAGTTTTAATGAGGGATGACTAATTCTTGACCTCGAGTTTCTACCTAAATATATTGAAGTTGAAGTTGCTTCTCATACAAGGATTTGGATTTCAATAACCGCACACATAGCTTATTAAAAACACTTTATCTCGACGCACGCAGTAATCTCACCGCTTCAACAAATAGGATCTTCGTCTTTTTTACGAATCTTTGTAATTTTTATAATTAATTATACTTACGAATTGCATTGGTATAGTTAAGAAGCCTAAGAATATACGATACCAAATTATATCCAATTTTTCCGCCTAGCTGGCTTGTAAGGTTACAAAATCTAGAGGTACTGGGGGTGAAAAGAATTTAGTCTGACGTGAGAGATTTAGTTGAGCTTATGGGACTAATTGCTAATCTTCCTCGTGACCGTGGAATTCATGATCTTCTTTGTTTTCGAGGATTAAAGATTCTCTATGTTGAATATTGTAACCTCTCGACTCTTTTCACACGTTCTCTGGCTAAAACTAATCTCCAACAGTTCGAAGTGTTGAGTGTACGAAGGTGTGAGAATATGGAAGAAATTGTGAGCGATGAGAATGAAGGGAATAAGAAAATGGTTGCAACCGGAACCTGACATAAATGATTTTCAGGTCAATCTACTTTATGTCGACTTACAAATTGGTCACTGAACTTTTTTTTCTTACAGTCAATTCACTAAACTTTAATTTACTAACAAAACGTTTGCAATTCCGTTAAGTCTGTTAACTTTTAACGGAATTTGACACATAAGCAGCTGAGTTGGAAAAGAAGAAGCTTGTGTGCCAATAATTATCTTGATGATGTGGATCTAAAAAGAAAATTTATACTAAATGAATTTTCATGTAATTTTTTACAAATAATAATATAAATTAGAAAATTTAGTCAAAAAAACAAGAAAATAAATGAAAAATATATTTAATTATTTTCTAATTAATATCAAATAAATTTTTATTTAATTCTTTACAAATATAATAATATAAATTAAAAGATTTGGCAAAAAAATAAGAAAATAAATGAAAACAAATATTAACCATGTAGACCTCTATTATTTTTAATATTATAAAATAAAATATTCTTAATATTATAAAATAAAATATTCTTTTTAAAAAGTTTCAAAAATAATTATTATTTAAAAATTAATAGAAATAATTTATTTTCAAAGAGGAACTAACTTTCTGCCTCCTCTCCATCTCCCTCCACTTTTAGCTTCTCCCCCAAACTCCATTTTTTCATCTTCAACCCACCGGCATCGTCACCTCTCCTCCTCCGCCTCTGGTTAAACGACCATCCCCATCTTCGGAACTAACACCATCTCTCCATTCTTCCAGAACCTCTCCACCTTTTCTCGCTGTCGTCCTTTGCCAAAATTCCTCTCCATCAAAACCCGCGGCCTCTTCGTTTACGGTTCCGGCATCGGCGTCTCCATCGTCTATGATTCCAAACCTTCACTTATCTTCAATTCCAAACCCTGGTTCAATACCTCTCCAAATCCCCTACCTTAAATTCCAAACCCTAACCCTCAAAAATTTAATCTTTTCTCCACAACTCGATCTCAAAGATGGCCCAAATTAGCTCTGATTCCTCAATTCGGTGGACTCTTCCCAACGAGATGGTCTCTTTTCATTGATTTGAATCGCCAATCATGGTGGTTTCAGGCGAGATTATCTTCTCTTACTTTTTCTTTTTATTTAATGGCAACAATAAGAATTACGGGTTTTGATGGAGACTTTTTGTTACGATATTTGAAGCCAGTGGTGATTTGATTGTAGCAGTAATTTACCATTGATAACCGGGAATAGTAATTTGTTGGAGGAAAGAACCAACAATTGATGATGGCCTTTCTTTTGTAGGTTTCATTTTCTCTTACTAGAACACATTTGTGAATTGTTTTTTTTTGTAGTTTTCATTTTCTTTTTCAAATAATATATTATTTTAAAATATTAAAATAACTATTTTAAAATAATAATTATTTTTGAAACTTTTTAAAAGAATATTTTATTTTATAATATTAAAATAATTATTATTTTCAAATTATTTTTAAAAAATATTTTATTTTAAAATATTAAATTCAATTATTATTTGATTTTTTTTAAAATAATATTTTATTTTTTAATATTAAGAATATTTTATTTTATAATATTAAAAATAATTATATTAAAAATAATAGAGGTCTGTATGGTTAATATTTGTTTTCATTTAATTTCTTATTTTTGGACAATTTTTTTTAATTTATATTATTATATTTGTAAAGAATTAAATAAATATTAGATTTGATAGTAATTACAAAATAATTAAATATATTATTCATTTATTTATTTTTTTTGACTAAATTTTCTAATTTATATTAATATATTTTTTATTTATTTTCTTGGCAAACTTTTCTAATTTATATTATTATTTGTAAAGAATTACATAAAAATTCATTTGTTATAAATTTTTCTTTTAGATCCACATCATCTAGGCCACGTGACATAATTATTGACACATAAGCTCTCTTTTTTACAACTCAGCTGTTTATGTGTCAAATTTCGTTAAAAGTCAAAAGACTTAACGGAATTGCAAACATTTTGTTAATAAACTAAAGTTCAGTGAGTTGACCGTAAGAAAAAAAAAGTCCAACGACTCATTTGTAAGTCGACTTAAAGTAGAGTGACCTAGAAAGCATTTATCTCTTACTTTCCTCCGGAAGATGATTTCGTGTGTCTAGAACTCCACACACTAGTGCTGAATTTGGAAACCTATTGAGTAGATGAACAATTTCCAGACAAGTTTTTTAGTGGGTTTCCAAAACTCGTATAGATTTTCAATGTGTGGTCTAACTCTCAATTGCCGTGGTCTCTTCAAAGCCTAACCAACTGTATGTTATCTTTACACAAAACAGATTTGAACATGTCGTTGATTAAGGAATTAAAAAATCTGGAAATGCTTATCATCCTTGATTATGATATTAAAGAGCTGTCACTGGAGTTGAGAGAGTTGAAACGTCTTCGACAATTGGATATGAGTAGAAATAATCGCGGCAACATGATAATGCTGCGACATCTTCTATCAAGTCTATCCAATCTAGAGGAATTGTATATTCCAAGAGGGTTCAATCCTCGGGGCAAAGAAGAAGAAGAAGACTCCAATCCCAATCCCATCCATGATGAGCTAAGTAAATTGACTAAGTTGATGACTTTACATATTTATTTACCAAATGTCATGTTTTTACCAAAGGAAAAGATATGCAAGAAGCTACTTAGATATGTTATAGATATATCTCCAGATGATGAGTGGTTTCTGAGGTTTCATTCAGCAGATGCAAAAAGAGCATTAAGTCTCTACGAAGTGGGTATGCAGGGGGCAGGTCGTCGTCGTTAGAAATGCTGTTAGAAAGTGTTGAGTACATGGAGTTGAGTATGGTGAATGGTTTCCAGACATATTTCAACCATGGAGTTGGAGAAGGAGAAGCCTTTGCAAACTTGGCAAATCTATCAATTCGGGGATGTGATGACTTGGAGCAGCAAGGAATTGGGCTTCCGCAGAATTACCAACCAATGAGCTCTTTCTCTAAATTAACTGAATTACGAATTGAGAACTCCCGCGGGTTTAAATACCTCTTTTGCCCTTCAAGTGCAAGACATCTTGTGCAAGTTCGGACGCTCTGGATAGAGAGTTGTCCGATGATGTAAGAAATTATACGCCCAATGGTAAGGGAGGAGGAAGAAGAAGAAGAGGATATCATAGAATTTCCCAACTTAAAACATATGGTTCTTTTTTCTGTGCCGAGGCTCAACAACTTCTATTGCAAAAAGCTTAAAAGTTATGGAGCAGAAAGAAGAAGAGGAAATCAAAACACCTCTACATTTCTCGTGTAGTCTCTCTTTAATGGCATGGTATGCTTCTTCAACTTTTTAATTTCTTTCTTTTTTCTTTAATTTGCACAACTTTTTTATTTTTCAAGCTATTAAATTAAAAATTAATAGGAAACAAAATTAACAAACAAAATATACCCCCGTTCTAAATTATAAGACCAACCCTCCTTATTACAAAAGGTACATACGTACATGAAAGGAATTATTATTTTACTATTTTGCTTCCAAACTATCATTTAAAATTACTCTCGACACACAAAGTCTTTCTACGGATTTGGATTCCACGCCGTTGGTTCTGGACAGTCTTTTTGGACAGTCTTATACGAATTAGTTCCATTGATATAGTGCTAGCTAGATAGTTATATTTCGGTGACTTTTTGTTATACAAGTATTAACTCTTCGACTCTTTTCACATGTTGTTTGGCTAAAACTAATCTCCAACAGCCGGAAGAGTTGTTTGTATTTAGGTGTGAGAAGATGGAAGAAATTGTGAGCGAAGAGGATGAATTAGGGAATAAGATTTTAATGGATGCAACGTCCGGAACAAATGCACATGCACATGCTGATGATGAGATTTTATCTTGTGATTTTCCTCGGCTGAATACAATTGTACTTGAGGATTTGCCAGTGCTCAAAAGTTTTTGCGGCAGTGCGAGATACATATTTAATATGCCATCATTAGAAAGAGTTGTACTAGTAAAGTGTCCCCTGATGATAAATTTCACTTGCCGACAATTAACCACGCCCCCCAAGTTCACAATATTTTATGTCATCACTTGAACATTACTTTGACCGAAAAGTTATAGAATGTACAGACCTCAACAAATACTTTCAATTATTACTTGTGGACCGACATATATATATATATATATATATATATATATATATATATATATATATATATATTGGCAATGATCCATCTATGGATAAAAATTGGCAAATAACATCTCTACCTTCCATATCAATGGTGGAGATTGAAAAAGACATCTCTCCATCCGCTAGAAATTCTAGCAGATTGGTTAAAAAAAAATCCTTGACAATATGCCCCCCATCATCAACAAATCAGCAAAAAAAAAAAAGACCAATCCGCTAGTTATTCTAGCGGATGGCATGAAGCATAAACAAACAGGACACAAGGATTCAAATAGCTTCTGCATGATGAGACACTTTCCACAAGCATAAGGAGGACACAAGGATTCAAATAGCCTCCGCATGATGAGACGACAATCATTGCCGGAAAATCTAGCCATCTGTCGAATTATAAATATTGTTGTTATTAGTATCAGGGTTGTCGAATTATTAATATTGTTGTTATTAGTATTAGGGTTGTGTTGGATGCTGAATTTAGGAAGGTTAGTGTCGGTTTGAAATAAATGTGATTGATACTGAATTTGGAAAATATTAGATCCAGACATATCTATTTAATCCATTTATAGTTTAGGTTAGTCTGAAGAGACCCAAAAATTGTTTTTTCTTTCGGATGGAACAATGATTTGCATCACGGGTACAACGAGTTTTGATTAAATGGTGATATATTATCTGTTTCTATGAGAAGATGTTGTTTGATCTGGAAGTGGGGTAATGGGGTTAAGTTTATTCTTGGTAGCAGAAGATTCTTTCCTTTAAAATTAAGATGTGGTCCATATTCAGTTCGTATTGAACTATCCTTTGTATAATATATTTGATCAGAGCAATGAGAATGAGTTCATGTTTGATGTGACGTTGCCAGTCCAGTTCTCACAAATTTTAGCCTGCTAAGAGAGGAGAGGTCGGAGAAAAAGAAGTATAGTCCTCTGTCCTAAAAAAAATTACCACCATTTACTTTCTGAATTGTATGCGTCTTTTTTTAAGGACAGAGTATTTGATAGTACTGTACTGATTTTTGAATGGGTTAACTGTCTAGTATCTGTTTGTTACTTTGTTCCATTCTCAGCCTTGATTTTTGTTTACAAATTCAAGTCCTTCCTATAGCATTTACTTCTTATAATAATTTGACTTATCAAAAGAAGAAGAGGTTATATAACTTGGAGCCACATTTAACTTCTGATTACTGCTTTCGTGCATTTCTAAATTGGAACCACATTTATAGGAAATGTTGTTACTATCGGTGAATTTTACTTTTCTCATTTCTTGCACTATACTTGATTCAATATATTTTTTTATCTAGTAACATTGGGAAGGTAAATGGACACTAGTTAGCAATCTGAACTTTTGAAAGTCAAAACAATCAAGCTAATTTATTTATTTTGTGCTATTGTTTCCAAGATTTTTTCCATTTGTTCTTATACAGATAAAAAAATATCTTTGATGAGACTTGAATGAAGTTGAGTTCATTGTTATAAGGATGAAAGGAGGCTTCTACGGACTGAGAGCTAAACAACTAATTCTCTTCGTTGCTAGCTGTTGTTGCCTTCACAATAATTATTTTTTTGGGATGGGCAAAAATCCCAATTATCTTCTCAGTAGTTCAACCTCAGAGTCATGTCTTAAAGATACCTCCAGGTTTGCCTCTACATATACCTTGTTTAAAATCATGATTGGTTTACATCTAGAATCCTTGTGTCCTGCGGAAGCTATTTGAACCATGGAGCTGAAGCTATTTGAATCATGATTGGTTTACTTGCTGTATATGCTTCATGCAATCCGCTAGAATATCTAGCGGAGTGGTCCAATTAGATGACTTTTTTAATCCTCACCATTGATAGTTGTTATGAAAGGTAGAGATGCTATTTGCCAATTTTTAATTTATAGTAAATACATGCTATGGATCATTGCCATATATATATATATATTAATTTCAATCTCCAAAAATATGTCTATTTACATTTTGGGTTTTTCAAAAATATAATTCTATGTTTAAAGGAGAACCTATAATTCATTCTATGTTCGGGCACCTTTAATTTAAAGAAAATGATATATATTGCGAATTTATGTATAAACTTTTTTCTAGTCATTTACGTGGATATGGTGGATTACTCTTATATTCTTATTCAACCCCGTGTATTAATGTTATGTCGAGAAATTATTCATGCTCGGTCATACATTCTTGTATTTTTTTTGTTTATGATATTTTTTGTAGAGTTGAAAATAGCAAATAATAGTGATGGTAATCAAGAGTACAATACAAAAGATGATGGTAATAATAGTGATGGTAATCAAGGCAATACATAAGATGATACTGATAATAGTGATGGTACTCAAGACAATACAAAAGATGATGCTGAAAATTAGTGACAGAGAAGATAAACTGAAGACATACATGTATGCTGGATGCACACTCAACTTGAGTGGTTTACTTTGTGTATATAAACAACTCTATTTGAGTAACATGGTCCAGAACAATAAACTTGATTTGAGTAGAGTTTGATTCTAACAAGTTAGGGATCAGTGATAACATCAAATTTCTCACCCGTCCAGCCCAAAAAACTACTACCTCCAATAATAATACTCCCTCCGTCCCTTACTAGAAATATTTTTGTCCCTTAAGATAAGACGTTTTAGAATTTCAAGTAAACATTAATTGCTTAGTTTCCAATATTATTTCAAGTAATACATGTAACTTTGGTTCTCTCACTATTTTTTGCCCAATAAATAATATTATTTTTCCAATACAAGGACAATATAGACAATTGATATTATATTTAATGTTATACAATCATTTTCTTAATACTTGTGCACATTCTTTTTCCTAAAACGACTTATATTAAGAGACGGAGGAATACATGGTTATGTAATTGGCACTAAAATATAAAAAAGAATAATGTCAAATCACACTATTTTAAAAACATGACCCATATATAATTGTGCATTAGTTTCTTCCAACTTAGAGAACGATTGACCAACATATATATAGTATAATTTCACTGTGTAGTTTCAACTTCATTAACAAATGCAACTCAAATTTAGAAGAACTAGATAAAAACATATTTGCAGCAGGCATTGAGCCCATTAAAGAGCACTTACCAAAAGTATGAAGGATTAACTGGAATATTGTTCAATTTTGCAAGCTTTGTAGGAAATGAAGGCGCTAATGGAGTTAAGTAGGAGGATAGATATCTGATCTCTCTTTAGGGTATTTATGTTTCTCCCTTCCGTTGCGGAACGACATATATATATATATATATATATATATATATATCTATAATATAAAATAGAGTGACTTCAACATCCAACGAACTCGATTAAAACTTCATCATCTAACTGTTAGTAATATATCTCTCATTTCCACCAATTCAACCCATCGGGTATTACTTAAGCTAGGTTTTTTTCTCCCTCTGCTTTTATCTTTTTCTTCTGTATACGTTTTTGGTTTGGGGGATGTACAACTACTTACTGAAATCAGTCGTTATATTGTATTCGGATCCAATCCGAGATTCAGGTAATTATTTTTCTTAGTTACGTCTTTCCCCAATTTGCATAAATTCTGGAGTCGATTTATAGGTCCGACTAAAACACTCATGATTTTGGTAAAGTATGGCCATTATCTTTTATGATTTAACACCATTTAGTCACCTCTTTTTGTTCATGGATTCGACATATACCACAAAAGTTTGTTCTGATTGATGATAGTTTAACCATATAGATAGTAGACCCCAAAAAGGAATAACATCTTTGCACTTTCCACCTTTGTATTTCTGTGTATATATATATCTATATACATAATAGTTTTTGGTTAAAATTTTAATTTATATAGATAGATTCACTAATTAAACTGATACTGCTTTTCAACGTTATGTAATCCAGATGAATTATATCCATGGAGTATCACAAATATATAGTTGTTGTTGATAATTAACCAATTTATACATTCTCCAAGTAAGCACGCACGCATAGTTATGCAATTGCAGATCTTTGTATACTATTTTTAGCTAACAGTACATAGTTTTATATATAGTTACATATGAATTTTATATGTTTTTCAGAGTCAATGTATAGTGGATTTATCTCTGTTTTTTTTTATTTGGGTTTGGATTTTGGTAAAATTTAATTTCTTTTACATTTGTTTTGTTGTAGTAAATGGTGAGATTTTCTTGCAAATTTCTTTTTTATATTATAGAAAAATTGAAACTTTTATTGGATTTGGAATTTTTTTTCGACAATAGACTTGCCAAGGTTAGGCTAGGTGTATACATTTTCTCTCTTTTGGATTTTATCTTTTGAGCAAACTATGGTAGTCAAGAGCCTTTAACATGTTACAAAAGAGCCTTTAACATGTTACAAAAGAGTCATCATAAAGCATTCCAGAGCTCTATAGTAGTCGCAAGAAGTTTAATGCTCAGACTACGCCACCACGCCATGTCCGTCGCTACTTCTCTTTTCTCTTCATCATTGTCATGTTCCCTATCCCTAAAAAACCCTAGGTTATCTCTCGGTTCGGTCAAGATCTTCAATGGAGTCTCCTCCAATAACCGCCTTTCGGTTTCCACTCGTTTTTCCAACGCCTCTCACATTATTTGCTTTTTTACCACCAATTGTCAGTAGATAAAGTCAAAGTTGACAATCTTATCGCTTAGATGGACTGTAATTTCATTTTATTATGTTCTATGACAACCGACATATGTATACACGATATTTATGTTTTATGACTTCATCATGTCTTTGTTTTTTTTGATTATAAAGCGATGAGATGACGAGGATCATATGGACAATGATTAAAGAAGGTTTGAACGTCCACTTATTTTTCGTTTTGTGTGAAGTATTTTCATGGATTTTATATGATTGTATTGATTTGTTTTTGCTTGGATTGAATGTTGATGCACTTATATTTCCCACGTGGATTTAGATATAAAGTATTTTGACCTAGGCTTGTTAAATCGTGATGCCACTAATGATAATTCTTGTAAAAAGTCTTTGAAGCTACTACTCAAGTAAGTCCACTTATTATTTTTTAAATTGCATAATTGTTACTTACTTTTGATTTCCTGCATAGGTGTTTTGTTTACAAGTAATTATTGTACATATGCTTTTTGTGTAATGAGTTGATATTTTTGGTTATTGACTATTTATTCGATTGTTTTAGCCTTTAGGTAATGCTAGCCACCTGAAAATTCTTGGGCTAACTGCATCCTATGAGTGTATAGCTTGTGTAAATGTAGTTATTATATTGCTTTATGTAATTCGTGCTGCCTTTTGCTTTTTGGCTATCTTTGATCATTAAAACTATGTCAATAATTAAGTATCTTACAATGGTAGTAAGATAAGTCTGTTATTTTCACTTCCTTTTCCCATCTATCCTTATCCTTTATTGGAGACCGGAGAGGAAACCGCGAGATGCTTGTGGACATTGAAACCTGTTAGTGGGTGGTAACTATGTAAAATTTATCCAGTGAAGTTAATTATCCTCATGAACTGTCATCCAGCCCAATTGTATTGGAGTGAAGGGCCTTTATATGGTGTAATCACAAGCCATGAGGCCTCATTTGGATAGCAGGAATGGACGGGAATGATGCTTTCACCTCATTATAAGTTAGTTCTGGCAGAAAGTAGTGATGGCGTCATTAGATGAATCCATAAGTAGGTGTTCATTTGATTCGGTATTTTTGGTTTTTCGGTTTTCGAATCGGATCGAAAACCTAGTCGGTTCGGTATAAAAAGAACCTATTCTCGGTTAAATACAAAAAACCGGTATATATCGGTTCTTGATGCAGGTTTGCTTTTGGCGTTTTTTAGTAGTTCCTAAAAAAATCAACCTAATTCCAAGATATACCTGCTTTTTAAATTTTTTTATTATTAATAATTTATTAAAATAATAATAATAAAATAATGATTATAATAATAAAAATAATAATAATATTAATAAAAAAAATAATAATAATAATAAAATAATAATAATAATAATAAAATAATGATTATAATAATAATAATAATAATAAAACGATAATAATAATAAAATAATAATAATAATAATAAAAATAATAATTATATTAATTATATTACTTTTCTAGAAAACTGCAGATCAACCCAGAATGCTTGCTCGATTCGATATCTTAGGTCCAACCAGGATTCAGGTGTCGATATCAATATTTGGCCTATTTCGGTTTGGTTTCGGTTATTCTGGGTCGGTTCGGTTTTTTTCTTTACCTGAACACCCCTATCCATAAGAGCATAGTTGGTATGGAGAAGATATTTTTCGTTGTTATTATATTATCTATAAAAATATAAGTGGCGTTATTAGAATGACACCATGTCACCATATCGAGTGTCATTGTGTTCTTATTCATATCACAAGAGAAGAAACTTCAATTCTAAGATTATTTTATAAAATACAAATGAATCAAAGGCGAGATAAGTGATGGTAATGCTTATACGTGTAAACACCCACACACATCTCATTCTCCGTGTGTATAATCATATTATCTTTGAAGCTAGGAAAATTCTTACATTTTTCCCTAATATACTTTAGTCTGGTTGTATATATGATCGCTTTAACCTTTTGTGTTCTGCTTCTGCAGGTACAATGTTGTTGTAAAGTGTACTACTATTACTCCTGGTTAGTTATCCTAATTCTTTAAATGCTTTATTGGCCTCCTCACTCTTTATCCTCAATTCTTTAAATGCTTTATTAGATTTTATCTTCTGAGCAACCTATTTTATAAAGTGTTTCTAAGGGTCAGATTTCATTTCACACACAAAAAAAAACCCGTCCAAATCAAAATCTCCACTACACTACCCAAGTTCCGCCTCCTTCTCTTGTACTCTCCTCCAAAATTACACCCTCTGCTCTGTATACTCCTCTTTGTCTCTGTATACCGTTTCGAAGAAGGAGAAGAAGAAGCTCAACAACTTCATCAATGGCTTCTACTAGCTGCAACAACAATGGCCTCTCTCCTCGCTCGAAATGGTAAATCCCCTCAAAACCCAATTTCTCTTTTACCTCCATTAATCAATTTTTCATCTCAACCCAACATTTCTTCTGATTTTGTATATGAAATCTGCTCGGAAACAGAACATTTTATCTAAAATTGGATTCACTTCTTCAGCAATTAGTGTCCTTTAATATTACCCTTAAGAACATTAGTTTGAAAAGAAAAAAAAGTGATTTAAAATATTCAAAATTGGTGTTCCTGTTGGTGTCCTTCCGTATAATTAAAACAGTTTGCTCTCGGCCACGAAAAATATAATTAGAACAGTCCTTTCGTATAATTAGAAACAACTCTCGGCCACGAAAAATAAGTGAAAACAGGAGAAAGAAAATAAGAAGTATATTACTGAGTTCCACCTAAAGGCTGAGTTATATAATTAAAACTCCCAAAAGTCTGCTCCTTTAGTAATCTTGAAATTAGGATTTTTGATTAAAATTTTCCCTACCCAATATCAAAAATCTTATCAAAATCAAAACCCTCGAACTGGGATGTTTCTAATTCGAATTTCCGATACCCTAATTTCAAAACTAATTGGCAGCACATAATAGTCATTTTGAGAGATAAAAACTGAAAAGTACGTGGTTCGATTCTCTCTTAGACGCTTGGGAATGGAAAATAGTCCGCAAGTCCAATATTACGAAATGTCAGAAGTTATAGTCAGGAGATGAGAAAAGCGGTGACGTTATTAAATAATATTTTGAACATATTGATAGTAACCACTTGAGCCCGAATCAAGTCTCAAATTTACTGTCCAAAGAGTACTATTGATAGTAACCTTAAATTTTAAGGTCACATTGAGCCTAAGAGTAACATTGAGTCCTTGAACATATTGAAACAACCTAGCCTAACTTGAGCCATCTTGATTTACTGTTGAAATAAATATTCCCGGAACATACCTGATCAATGGTCTCATATTTAGAAGGTGGGGTGTTATAAAATGGTTTGAGTCTTTCTTCAAGAGGAGCAACATAAACTCTACTGAGCTTATGCCTCAAAATGGTGATGGGCACATCTTGCTGAGTCCACAATCCAGAAGGGGTGAGGATGTGTGCAGTAAGAGCAGTACTGGAGTCCTTGAATTGTTGTCCCTCCTCTTTTCTTGAATCTGCAATGGCCAAGTATTGCAGTGCTTAAATTTAAGGCTTTCTTGGCATTATTCTTCACTACAACAGTTGTTGCCATGCTCAGTGGATAAAGGACACTCTTGCCATTATTCTTCACTATGATGATCCAGACCTGAATATATGAAGAAAAGGAAAACAATTGTACTGTAAGCCTTGAAGTCTATTCCTTCTTATTAGAAAGAAAAAGAAATATTGCACAAAAAATATAAACCATAACTACGGATGAGCTGTATTAGTACTAAAAATTGCACAGAAAGTAATAAACCATAAATTTCGAAAAATCTTTCCATATGAATTAATACATGCTTTAGTGACCTCCACTTGATAAGCCATTAATGCCAAGCGTGCTCGCTAAATCTAAAACCTTCAGGCAAACGAAATGTATTCATTTGCAAAGAAATAAACGAATTACATAGACAAGCCTAGAAAGGAGGGTCATTGCTTAAAAGTTTAAAGCAAAACTTAATGCCCAGTAATTTAAAATCTTTAGCTTCTTACTTGCTCCTATGTTGGTGATTATGCAAACCCCTCTTTCCACAGTCATAGGTAGGAGCAAATGCATCCACTCTGAAACTTCAAAAATTGTTGACAAGCATAAACAAAACATTAAATAAAATTGCAAAGAGGAGGACTTGAAACTTAATGCAAGTGATAGTCAAGTAAAAAAATAACACTACAGAAGAAATGATATCTAAAGATATTATGTAAAGTCTTTCAGTTTACTTAGTGAAAGAGTACATAAATAGTTAGGACATTTGAGCTAGATTAAGTATTAGTTATTTGGGCAGGCCAGATAAACTTCTCCATCTTGAGCACCACAGAAGCGCGCCAAATTTGAAATTTAGAGATCTATTAACATTTAGCCCATAACATTCTTTGAATAACTGCACACCAATGTGTAAATCAATAACCAACATAATGACAAAGCATTAATTAGACATGAATAGAAACACATACCACGAGGATCAAAACCATCGCCACCAAACTTCATTGCTTGGTAGCGATCGAGACAAAAATTTGCCCATTTAGGCATTCGAAAGTACAAGATAATTTAACTCTTTGACTCTTTAAAGTAATTTGAGAGCGCGATGGTCGGTCACCTCCAAAACTAACACCACAACCAACGTAAATGGGTTCAATCGCTCTGACAACTCGATTCTACTCGCACAAAGACAAATGGTGCATAATTTAAAAGTTTTTTTTTGGAGCAATAACTTAAAATTTAAATATTTTAAAAGACGAAAATAAAATGATTAAAATTAGAATTAATATAAAGCTGAAACTATGGTGATAATTGTATAGCTTTGAAGATAGATAAACTAATCCTATGGAATATACAACTTGTTGAAGGGTGATATTGGTGTTCTTGTTCGTTTCAACTTAGCCGGCTAAATTAGGCCTGTGTTGATTGTGATCGAGTCATGTATGATTGATTGTTTCAAAAAGGTTAGTAGACAAACATTTGGATTGCATGCATGTTTTCTTTGAGCATGGGCATGCCATATTTTTGGGGTTATGGATTAATTTTTTTTTTGTTCTTCTTAATTAGAGTTACTTCTCTTAATCAAGTGAGGCAGCTAGAAATGAAGTTTTAATATTTATATTAATTTAATTTAAAGAAATTTGAGTTGTGTTGGTCTATACGCACACCTTTCAATACTACTCGAGAATTTCGGTAAAAGAAAAAGAGGCATCAAAGCAAAAAACATTTCACTAAACAAAATTAGATCTTGAAGGGGAAATGATTGGCTTATTTTCAATTGGCCTCACTAGATTTTGTATTCATAATCTACATTGCAAATAAGGAAGCGTTTTAGGGTATGTTTAGTTATAGTGTTTATAGTATTTGCTACTGTAATGTTTAGTGCGTTTGGTCACTATAAGGTGATTTTAAATTTCAAACTTTACTTTTATGAATTAAACTTTACTTTGAACAAACAATAAGTGATTTAAAGTGATTCAAAGTGATTTAAAGTAATTTAAGGATAAAAGTGATTTAAAGTAATTTAAAAAAAAGTGATTCTTTTAATAAAAAGAGTTGCTATATCAAGACCTTGCTAAAAAAGCTGAAGACAAACTTTGTAACATGGATAGAAGAGGACCTTTTAGTGATAGACGTTGACATTGTTCTTCGGTGGTATGTGTAAGATCACCTTCAGGATGCAGTACATGGATTTGTCACATCTTAAGCCAGTCTCAATGGCCCTCAAGCTCAGAACTCGTAAAAGCATTGATTCTTTTATTGGGTCTCTAAGAGGCATTTCTACAAATATGACAGGAAATGTTTTGTAGCTATGTTAAATAGGCCATAGATCGTGTTAGGATTTTGATAATCAAATACATGTAAATGTTCTTAATGTTAGGAGTTTCTATGTTGCAAGGAAGTTTCTATTGTATAAAGGGTCTTACAATTCCACCCCCCTAACAAATGCTACATTACTGATAATAATAGTTAATAGTATATTTTCAATTAAATTTTAGACTGATAATGAAGTAACGCAAGGAATATTTTTTTGAAAACTGTAGTTTCCTCGAGATTTCTTATATTTTTATTTATGTGGTTGGGATTTAATCTAACGAATAAGTCGGAAGTTCGGATGCACTTTTTGGATTCCTTTGATTCTCTATTCTTTTATTTCAAGAATTATGTTTTTTTGAATTTATATTTGGTTTCTAAAATCTCTGTAACCATGGCCTTTCCTTTTGTCTGTTGTTTTATCCCTGTCTCATGTTTGTTCAATGTTGATGATTCCTATCGGGGCTTTGCTACTACATTACTAATTTTGAAATAGTTAGTGCCCGCTCAAGGCCATCTGTATATTGGGGTTGGGTAGCATCTCAGAGAATGAATCACTTTTTTTCCTCATACTAATAAAACAATGTGAACTATGTCAAATTTTGATTAATTAGATCCTAATCAAAAATTTCAATATGCTACTTGAACAGAGTAAAAACGGGAGGGAAAAAACAGCCCTATACGAGTCTAGAGCAGGACTTTAACCATGATAATTTTCCATTTTGGTTAGAAATTCCTCTAAAAACATAAGCTCATATTAGCTAACCATTTTGGTTCATATTAGCTAAGCATTAGGTGTAAATCCTTTGAACATCAGTTTGCAACCACCA
This sequence comes from Panax ginseng, assembly GCA_020205605.1. NCBI lineage: Eukaryota > Viridiplantae > Streptophyta > Magnoliopsida > Apiales > Araliaceae > Panax > Panax ginseng. The sequence continues at coordinate 98,190,378 of CM035136.1, read as the reverse complement.
CCTATATTTGGGATCCCCTCAACCTATGGATAGAATTGGATCGTTCACTATCGTGCTAAAACCCAAGTAACCATGATTGACCAATACATGAAAAAATAAAGACAACCAAAACAGATGCTAGATTCTGTTTTAAGAGTAGTAAACATGCTAAAAGCGTACTTCATTTTAGTTTAGCCGATTGAAGACAATTGTACATCTCATTTTTGTTTAAGAACTTGACAATACAAGAAAGCAAAACAGAATTTGTGGGACAAAATTAATAAAATAATCTAAATTTGCAGGCGAAGGATCAAAACCATATTTGTAAACTGACTACTTTACGAGAAGCACATGTTCCAGCAAAACCTCAGCTTTCTTCCGACTCGGTGACAACCCTTTTGCTTTCATCAAGTGAGTTTCTAGCCTTCCACCTTACTTCTAGACATTTGTTTATTTATTAGTAGTACATACAGTTCACCATGTTTTTTTGGATGCCTTATCAAATGTGGAGACCTATATTATGTTAAATGCTTAATGATTTATTTGAAACAGACTCTTGCTAAGTGGCTGAGGTTCAAATGATGACATTTACCATAAGTTGTCTGTTTGGATTGTATAGTTAGATGTTTTTTGTAGTTTGCTTACCGAGGAGCTCAAGGATTACTTGGATCATGTGTCAAATGCAATGATTCTATTAAAACTTTGCTTTTACTTTCGGAAATAAGATGTGATTTGAAAATTGGTTCTAGGAAATTGATTCTATTAAAGTTTATTTTACTGGTGGGAAATTGAACAGATCTATGCTTTTTTTGTTGTTCTCCAGTTTTAGTTTTTTGTTCTTTGGGTATTGACTATCATTTTCAAAATAACTGTTTTCAGTTATAACCTAAAAATAGAAAGAGGATATGTTATCCAAATTGTTTACTATGTTTTCTAGAAAACTAGAATCAAAGAATGCAATAGAAAATTGATTTGGAGGAAGAGAAGGGAAAAACATGTGATTGAATTAAAACCTGGATCATGTATTTTGTTGTAAAACTCTTCTGGAGGAAGAGTAAAACACGTGATTTGAAAATTTGATGTAGGTTGCATCTAAGGTAAAGTGAATTTAAGATGAAACGATTTGGGGTTATTGTTTAAAGAGTGGTAGAATTTGATTTAATATATATCAATACTATCTTCTATGTAATAATACAAAAGGTACGTACATCATATCTAGCTAGTGTTAGAAATGTATGTAGATTCTCAACGCAGTACGTAATCTCACCGCTATATATATAGCTTCAACAAATAGGCTCTTCGTCTTCTTTACGAATGAATCTTTGTAGTTTTTATAATTAATTAATTATACTTACGAATTGCATTAGTATTGCAGGTTTCATTTCCAAGGTTAGAAGAACTGTGGGTTAGAGGAATTTCGTGCGAGGCGAGCGATTTAGTTGAGCTTATGGGGGTAAATGCTAATCTTCCTCGTGACTATGGAATTCATCATCTTCTGTGCTTTCGAGGATTAAAGATGCTCACTGTTGAAGATTGTAAGCTCTCGACTCTTTTCACATGTTCTCTGGCTAAAACTAATCTCCAATAGCTCGAAGTGTTGATTGTACAAAGGTGTATCAAGATGGAAGAAATTGTGAGGGATGAGAATGAAGGGAATATGAATTTAATGGCTGATGCTGCTGATGAGATTTTGTCTTGTGAATTTCCTCGGTTGAAGAGAATTGAGATGGGGGATTTACCCGTGCTCAAAAGTTTTTGCGGCAGTGCGAGATATACATTTAATATGCCATCATTACAAGTTGTACTACGAGATTGTCCCCTGATGAGAAATTTCACTTGCTGACAATTAACCACGTCACCCAAGTTCACAATAACTGGCGGCGATAGGCGTCATAAAGAATGTACGGACCTCAACAAATACTTGCAAACATTACTTGTGAACCGATCGGAAGGAGGTATGTAATGTAACTAACAAACATTTCTAGAACTCTTTTGACTATATATTAATTTTAATCTCCAAAGGAAAATGACGACTATGTCTATTTACTTACTTATCAAGTTTATTTTATAAATTGAGTTACTTATTTCGATTAAATTATAATTTAGTAAACAGTAAGATATTCTATAAAACAGTAAGATCATTGCACCTAATATTAATAGATTAGTATTATTAAAAAATATACACATATAATAAGGTGAGATTAAATAAAATAATTTTAAAACCATATGATTCGATATATATCAAATAAAAAATTAAAACTCATTATTATAATATAGTACTTATAAAAATAAAATAAAAATACCAACAATATTTTCAATCTATAATAAAACCCCATGCTTTGTACAGGCAGTATATACTAGTAAGCGTTTAAAGAACCTGCAATTCTATGTTCATACACCTTTACTAATTTAAAGAAAATGATATATAGTATGAACTTTTTTCTTGTCATTTTTGTGAATAACTATTTATGGTATGTAATATGGTGGCTTATATTCTTATTCGATCCATGTATTTATGTTATGTGGAGAAATTATTCATGCTCGCTCTTACATTCTTGTATTTTTTTTTTGTTTAAGACATTTTTCTAGAGTTGGAAATGGCAAAAAATAGTGATGATAATCAAGACAATACAGGAGATGATGCTGATAATAATGATGGTAATCAAGACAATACAGAAGATGATGCTGAAAATTAGTGACAGATAGACTGAAGAGACATGTATGATGGATGAACTTCAATAACAATAGCTTAATTGGGATGTATTCCATAATGTTTATCAATTATAAAAGTAGGTTGACCATATGAACAATGATTCATTTCGTCTTACTTTTCAAAATCATATATATGAACAATGATTCATTTCAATACGTTAAAATAAGAGTATATAAAACTCAATTTTTAATATACACAAATCATTTCTCATAATACGTACATCCTTCGTTTGATTGTACTTGTGATAATAAATTTATAGTTTACAATCAATTCTAAAATAAATAACTTTTATTCAATAACCTTAGAATTTATGCAACTTGTTATACTTGCAATAATATGAATTTTAAAGAACACTAACTAAATTAAAAAATGTATAAGAATAAGAAATAGTGGTAAGTAGATAATTATGATAGTAAGAATGTAGATGAAAAAAGATTTTAAAATTAATTAACAAAAGTAGTTTCTTTTACTAAAGTTTAATTTTCTATTCCAACATTCAAGTAAAGCATATGTGGTATTTTATTGCATTACTTTAATTGGACTTTAAAGTAGTTACTTGGAGTTGGAGTAATGAGGACAAGAATATTGGCACAATTCTTTTCTTTCTTCTAGATCTCATCTATTGGATCAAATGTATCTATTCTTTTCTTTTTCTTCCATGATCTCTTAACAGTTGTCTATTTAATTTATTCTTAGTTAAGATATTTTTGAAGTCAGGAAAAGAATATGCAAAAACTTTTTCAATAAGGATGGAACTTATACTTTGTCAATTACTTTTTATTTGCTTTCCAAAAAGAATTTTTTTTTAATTTGTTAGATTTCAATTAATTGTACTTACTTGGTTACCCCATATATATTATGCCTAATTATAGAATATATGAGAATAAAATATTTAAAGATTGTATGTAACTTGCTAGTTTACCTCTATCATAGCATGCCAAGTCAGATTATTGGGAGAAAAACAAAAAAAAAAGAAGTTAATTGCATCAATGGACATGGCTTGATTAGGAAATAGTATAAAATAAAGTTGTTCATGCAATCAATTTCCTTGATTTTTCCCAAATAAAATTGGCATTGTAATGAAATGGTGTAAGCTAACACTATGAGTTTCGGACGAAAAAGAAAAGAATTAGAAATCTTAATTTATGATAAAAGAATTTAAACAGAAAACTTGTACATTTTCTTTTATTTCATATCATTACTGAGTTCATAAAGCAAAAGGAAAGGGAAAAAAAAAGTAAGTTTTACATTTACATTACTAATTAACCTTTATAACAATTTTCTTGTGTTTATAATGTAGAGGGTATGGTAAGGATTTTAAGATATTTGCTTATGATATTAAGTTTCTGGTATAAATAATTTTGGCCAGAAAAGTTTCCAAGTTTTTCGTCACTTTTTTTTTTCTTTTCAAGTCATTAAAAAATTTAGTAATACAAAAAACTTAAATTTGTGGTCCATTTTTTTACAATCCATTTTAAAACTCAAGAACACTATAATAGTTATAATAGGGATGATAACTATATATATACAAAATTCTTTTCTTTGCTTCCACAATCTTCTAATGTATCTATTCTTTTCTTGTGTTCCAAGATCTTTCAATGGAGAATATTTTAGTAGCTTAAATATTGGGAAAGTAGAAAAAGAATCTGTGGCAAGCCTTTAAATAATCTTTATGTTGGGTTTTTATTTTCCAAGTTGTCTTCTCTTCCATAACATTCCATTTGGTTGCATAACTCTTTGTTCTGTTTTAAATTGTGTCTGTTAAATTGTGTATGCTTCCTTTAGCCATTACACTTTTTTCTTCTCTTTTCATTCCACCAACATCATCAACTCTCATCCATTACTCTTCCATTCTTCACTTTTTTTCCTGTTTCAAAATTTGAAGGGTCTGCAATTCACTTTTTTGCTATTTGCTTGACCATTTTGTTGAAAACTTTAAAATACAGTCTATCAATTGATCTCTTTGCTTTCTCAACTACAAACAAAAATCATGTGTAGTCTTTCTGATATTCCGTTTGTCGGAAAAGTTGTAGACGATATTTCGAGTGCTACAATTGAGGGAGTGAAGCGCGAGTTTTTGTATATGTACGAATACAGGGACAATGTTAACGCTCTCAAAGCGAAAATGGAGGAGCTTGGAGTCCAAGATGAGAAAATCAAAAGAAAAATTGAAAGAGACACGGACGATGGAAAGACAATTGAGAAACATGTGTTGAAGTGGCAGGAAGACGTGCAACAATTCGAAGAAGAAGTGAAAGAATTTCTCAGAATGTACGAGAGCAAAAGATCCTGGAGGTGGCTTAATGTGCTGCATTTTCCTAATCTCTACTCTCGTTTCCGAACGGGTAGGGAGGCCGTAAAGAAGACTGAGAAGGTGAATGGACTAATTGTTCCCGATAAAGAGTTCGTCGATGGTGAAATTTCTTATCGTCCACGCTTGGTTTATGCTGACTTGCCTAGTACAACATCATTTGGCAAGGACTATGAGCGCTTCGAATCAAGAGAAAATGCTTACAAGAAGAACTTGGAGGCGCTCAACAACAAAGATGCTGGTTTCGTTGTTGGTATAGACGGAATGACAGGTGCTGGAAAGACGAGAATGATGGAACAAGCCTGGAAGCAGGCTAAGAGTGATGAAATTTTCGATGAGGTTGCACGAGCAGACGTCAGCAGCGAAAAATTGGATGTGAGAAAGTTACAAGAGCAGCTTGCAAGTTGTTTGAATTTGCACCTACCATCGGAAGAGAACGAGGAGATGAGAGCTTCTCTATTGGCGAATAGATTGACCACGAAAGGGAACAAGATCCTTGTGTTGTTTGACGACGTCTGGGAGGAGCTTCCTTTAAAGAAAATAGGAGTTCCTTTTGGAGACGGTAGAAGCAAAGGTTGTAAGATCTTGTTGACGTCTCGAAAATGAGATGTATGCTTTAAAAACAACTGCGAAGATCCTATTGAGATTAAGGTCTTGAAATAAGAGGAAGGTTGGGGTCTGTTCAAAAAGAATGTGGTCAGTTCTACTATTAAGTCTCTGAATGATGAATCTTTGGCAAAAAAGGTGTGTGACGAATGTGCATGTTTACCACTCGTGATTGCTGCTGTTGGAAAAGCACTCAAAGGCAAACAGTATGATACGTGGAAGGATGCACTTCACCAACTCCAAGATTTCAAACTCAAAAACATTGATGGTATTGATCCAAAAATGTATACAAGCCTGGAGTTAAGTTTCAATCATTTACAAAAAGATGCAAAGTCATGCCTTTTTCTTTGTTCTGTGTTCCCTGAAGACGCTAAGATTGAAATTGAAGAATTGGCGAGACTTGTGAAAGCAAATAGGTTGATTGAGAATTTGGATACACTAGAAAATGCAAAGGAAAGGGTAAGGTCCATGGTCGCAGATCTCAAAGATTCTTCTTTGTTGCTTCTATACGACGACGACACTAAAGTCAAACTGCACGATATTATTAGAGACGTTGCAAAATCTGTAGCTTCCAAAGACTCGGGATACGCGTTCCTCGAAAAAAGTTGTGGCACAAAGTGGCCAGACGTGGACTACAAGGATCGAAAATTGATCTCATTAACTTTTGAGGGTATCAATTACTTTCCTCCGGAAGATGATCTCGCGTGTCCAGAACTCCACACACTAGTGCTGAATTTGAGAACCTATCAGAAAGGTGAACAATTTCCAGATTGGTTTTTCAGTGGGTTTCCAAAACTCAGAGTATTGGTTCTCAATGTTTGGTCTAACTCTAACTTGCCGCCATCTCTTCAAAGCCTAACCAACCTCCGTATGTTATCTTTACACAATGCATATCGGAACATGTCTTTGATCAAGGAATTAAAAAAATCTAGAAATGCTTATCATCCTTGATGACGATATTAAAGAGCTGTCACTAGAGTTGAGAGAATTGAAACACCTTCAACTATTAGATATGAGTAGAAATAATTGCAAAAACATGATAATGCCGCGACATCTTCTGTCAAGTCTATCCAGTCTAGAGGAATTGTATATTCCAAGAGGGTTCAGTCCGAGAAGGGGACCCCGAGAAGAAGAAGACCCCAATCCCATCCATGATGAGCTAAGTAAATTGATTAAGTTGACGACTTTACATATTGTTTTACCAGATGTCATGTCTTTACCAAATGAAAAGATATGCAAGAAGCTACTTAGATATGTTATAAGTATTATAACTCCTCGTTTTGAACCCTTTGAGAGGTTATATTCATCAAGAGATGCAAAAAGAGCGTTACGCCTAACCGGAGTGGTTATGCAGGGGGGGGGTAGATCGTCGTCTTTAGAAATGTTGTTAGAAAGAGTTGAATACATGGAGTCGGACTGGGTGACTGGTTTCCAGACATATTTCAACCATGGAGTTGGAGAAGGAAAAGCCTTTGCAAACTTGGCAAAGCTATCAATTTCGGATTGTGATGACTTGGAGCATCTAAGGATTAGCAGGTTTCCGCAGAATTACCCACCAACGAGGATGCCGTCTTTCTCTAAATTAACTGAATTACAAATTCAAAACTCCGGGTTTAAATACCTCTTTTGCCCTTCAAGTGCAAGATATCTTGTGCAACTTCGGAAGCTCTCCATACGTAATTGTCCGCTGATGGAAGAAATTATACGCCCAAGGGAGCAGGAAGAAGATGAAATCATAGAATTTCCCAACTTAAAAGATATGTATCTTGGAGTTTTGCCGAGGCTCAAAAGCTTATTCTATTGCAGAAAGATAATAAATATGTGGTCGGATCAGAACACCTCTACATTCCCCGTCCACTCTTTCTTTAATGCCATGGTATGCTTCTTCAACTTTTAAATTTCTAATTTCTCTCTTTTTTTCTTTAATTTGCACAACTTTTTATATTTCAAGCTATTAAATTAAAAATAGGAAACAAAATTAAAAAAAAACTTGTGAAATATACCCCCGGTTCCAAATTATAAGACCAATATTGACTTTTTAAAAATCAATTTCAAAAAAATGTCAAACTCAAAATTTGCATGAATGAATTCATTTAGTTTATGTCAATACAATTATGAATATCATAAACTACCTAAAAAATACTACTAGTTTTAATTTTTATTGTTTTCAAAACTTAAAAGAATTATGTCAATTTTGAATTTGCAAATATCACAAATTAACTTTTAAAAAGTGTATATTTGTCTTATAATTTGGAAAAGAGGGAGTCTATAATATATAACGAAGAGATGTGTGGCTTTGAAATATGGGAGAATTTTATAGTTGGAGAGATGAAGTTAAAAAATAAATTAGAAGACAAATAATATATATTAGGCGACACTCACTAGTATTATTAGTAGATGACAATAATTATAGGGAGGATATTGTAGCAAAAATATACTTTTGTAATAATAATAGCGGATTCCACTAGTAATAGTAGTCAACTTTATGAATCACTTCAATAAAATGTACGTTGATAACAAAAAAGTTTACTTTAACTGGATGTTGCAGGTTTTATTCCCCGTCCCAGAGGAATTGATAATGTTTGGTGTAGGAAACGTAATAGAGATATGGGAACCACATAATTCATTTTCTCAATTAAAGATCTTGAACGTGAGCTTGTGCGATAAGTTGGAGAATGTGATTCCCTTCGCCATGCTTCGAAGGTTACAGAATATGGAAACCCTCAATGTAGAATACTGCAGTTCACTAAAATTTATTGTTAATGGAGCAAAAACAACAACGACAGAAGATCAAGAAGGTTCCGGCATCGAGATCGTCTTCCCTATTCTAAAAACTCTAGCACTCGTGAATATGCCAAAGCTCGATAACTTCTGGTGCAATAGATCCATGGGATCTAATACTGACCAACACCAACCCTCCATATTACAAAAGGTACGTACATCATATCTAGCTAGTGTTAGAAATGTATGTAGATTCTCAACGCAGTACGTAATCTCACCGCTATAGCTTCAACAAATAGACTCTTCATCTTCTTTACGAATGAATCTTTGTAGTTTTTATAATTAATTAATTATACTTACGAATTGCATTAGTATTGCAGGTTTCATTTTCAAGGTTAGAGGAACTGATTGTGAGAGTAATTTCGTCCGAGGCGAGCGATTTAGTTGAGCTTATGGGGGTAAATGCTAATCTTCCTCGTAACCATGGAATTCATCATCTTTTGTGCTTTCGAGGATTAAGGATTCTCACTGTTGAAGATTGTAACCTCTCGACTCTTTTCACATGTTCTCTGGCTAAAACTAATCTCCAACAGCTCAAAGAGTTGACTGTAGGAAATTGTGAGAAGATGGAAGAAATTGTGAGGGATGAGAATGAAGGGAATATGAATTTAATGGATGATGCTGCTAATGAGATTTTGTCTTGTGAATTTCCTCTAATTGAAGAAATTAAGATGGAGTTGAATTTAGGTGCTCAAAAGTTTTTTTGGCGATCTGAGATATACATTTAATATGCCATCGTTAGAACAGGTTGTACTACGAAATTGTCCCCTGATAAGAAATTTCACTTGTCGACAATTAACCACGCCCCCCAAGTTCACAATATTTGATGACGATTATCGTTGGAAAGAATGTACGGACCTCAACAAATACTTGCAAACATGCATTACTTGTGGATCGATCGGAAGGAAGAGATATGTAAATGCAACTAACATTCATTCATTTCGTAATTAATTTTGATTTGTTACTATATATTAAAATAATTCTTTTGCGAATTTATGTATAAACTCTTTTCTCGTCATTTACGTGGATGGATAACTATTTGTGGTTGGTATGTAATATGGTGGATCACTATTATATTCTTATCCAACCCCTTCCTTTGTATATTAATTGTTATGTGGAGAAATTATTCATGTTAGCTCTTACATTCTTGTATTTTTCTAGAGTTGGAAAAAACAGCGGCTTGGGACATATTCTGTGATGTTTATCAAAGTAGGTTGACCCTCTCCCTTTCCTTAAAAAAAACTGCTTCTTGAGGTTAATTAATTTTATTTGATTGACTACCTTAATTTTAAGGACTTTTCAAATCTTTGAAATTAAATGTCTATATATCAGCTAGCATTCCTCCCAAAAAGAGCATTGCGTCTATCCAGAGTGGCTATGCAGGGGGGAGGGCAGGTCGTCTTCTTTAGAAATCTTGTTAGAAAGTGTTGAATACATGGAGTTGGAGAGGGTGAATGTATTTCAACCATGGAGTAGGAGTTGGAGTTGGAGAAGGAGAAGGAGAAGCCTTTGCAAACTTAGTGAAGCTATCAATTTGGGGATGTGATGACTTGAGCGTCTAGGAATTAGCAGGCTTCCGCAGAATTACCAACAGCTTCAACCAATGAGGATGAGGTCTCTCTCTAAATTAACTGACTTACGAATTGACAACTCCTGGTTTAAATACCTCTTTTGACCTTCAAGTGCAAGACGTCTTGTGCAACTTCAGACGCTTTTCAAAGATAATTGTCCGCTAATGGAAGAAATTATACGCCCAAGAGAGCAAAATGAATCTGCTAAAGGGTCAATTTTGTTTCTTTTTTCCAACTTTGATTAACCTCGAAAATGAGTAGTAAGGTTAGTATTTTAGCATCAAAAGGTCTTCTTGTGACGCCTCAAAATTCGGGTTCTCTAACCTCAGATCTAGTGTTCACGATTCATCAACAACATACACATTTTATAACTATTACGAAATAATAAACATACATTGTTCATCATAATAAAGTCTTACAACATACTACCAATGTCTTCTTAACCTTAACTTATACATACACTTAATATTATAAAGGTTTACATAATCAAAATAAATTATACTTAAATTAATACTCTTGTATTTTTCCTTTTCCTTTGTCCTCTTGGACGTCTTTGACTTAGCTGAAATAAAAGTCATAATATAGCAAGAATAAGCAACTAATTTGCTTAACAAGTTTAAATAGAAAGGGGATATGTCATGATTAGAAAGGAATTTAGCTTTCAATGTTCAACAATAGAAATCGATTGGAGAAGAACATGAATTAATTCTCAATAATTGAATATTCGAATAATTGAATAATAGGTGTTGAGTGGTTTGAAATAACCATGAACATATACTAGTACAAAGTACAAATTCTACATGGCAATCAGCAATGGTTAACCATAAGCATATCCGAATGAACAACTCTTAGTAGAGTTAAGTAAAAACAAACTTGCCTGAACCGTTGATTACCGCTACGCAATTTATAACGCTTTATCCGAAAACGTAATATTAGTAATATAGATCTCCAATATTAGAATAATATCATCACAATATAATACTATTATATATATATATATATATATATATATATATATATATATATATATATATATATATATATATATATATACAAAGAATAACCTAAACACATAACATATAACCCTATCAGTCTATAACACACATAAGACTCAGTATCAAGTCAAACTATTTCAGTCTGACTTGAGTTCGACAAAGTTCTAACGTCCCGACGGTCTAGTCAGACAAAATTTCGAGTTCAATTAAACTCTACCTTAACACTTAACATTATCTCAAATAATTTTAATATTAGTCAAAATAATTTTTATAAAGCTCGTAATAATTTTCAAATAATTATTACTATTTATCTTGATTTTTCAATCATTAAAATCGTACTTATATAATATAAATACCACTTAATTATTTTATCATTAATATTTATTTAATACTAAATATTAATGGAAATCATAACATAATATTATAATATAGTTATAATATTACAAAGTATTTTAATACCTTAAAAATCATATTTATATAATTTTAAACAGATTAAATCCATTATCCGATAATTGATATTAATATTAAAATATTAATATTTTCATGACAAAATATCAAAAGTTATATTTTATAACTTAAAATATTTTTATAATACTTAAATCATTTTATATGATTTATTAAACATTAATTCCATTTTTCCACAATTTATTTAATATATTTATTAAATAAACTAATTATCATTAATATTGGTTAATTAATGAAATTCATCACAAAATATTAAAAGTCACTAAAAATATCTTTAAATATTTTCTTATACCATAATATTATTTTTCATGATTTTTATGTATTAAAATCATTTTAAAATAATTTATTTAATATTATAACTAAATAAATTAAATACCTTTTATATTCCAAAAATATTAAATATTTATGAAATATACTTAAAATAATTAAATACTATTTTCGGACTTTAAATAATTTTTCTGAATTTATTTTATATTTTAATAATTAAAACCATTTAATTCGATTTATTTAATTAAAATAATTAATTTTTGAAATTAATCTGTCATATAGGTACCATAGGCGCATAAAAGCCGTCATTAATGGTGTTCTTTTGGGTCGTTTCTTCAACAAACCCAGAACATCATGTCAGTTTACCGGGTGGGAGGTTTGACCGTGCATAATTATTTGTATAACTTGTTTCTGTGTCTTTTTGAACTTTGATCATGTCGTAGGTATGTAATACTACAAGTTTTAATCATCATCTAAGTCATATCTGAACATATCATGAAGATCTGGGCATGTAAACATCTTGTCAGGCCTGTTCTTCATTTTCTGGGTTACCCAGAAATGAAGAACAACCAAGGTACCTATTTGCAGATTTAAATCATAACTTATTGTACTTGTTTTGTGTAATCTAGTGGTCCAATCGTGTAGAACACATGACAGGGTATAATTACATAACATCAGATCATCATAACAACACCGAATCTAAGAGAAATGGACCGGTCAAAGGAGCGATCAGGAAACTGTCTTTGAAGATTCTGGGTTACCCAGAATCTCCTTCCGGCCAGTTGGTCAACGAGGTTTGGACCACAATTATCTACGCTTCTGTTATAGATATAAGTGATATGAAGGCATGACAAAGTCGCCTACATGTCAGACAACAATATTAAAATGATAACTTGGCCAAACCATCACACCACAGCAAGATCAGAAGGCTAGAAAATCTTGTTAGACCGATTACGGTTTCGGCCGCCTGAAAACCGCTTTTTATGAACAATAAGAACGTTCTTTGACTGCCTATAACTTTAAATCTAAACGTGATCTGTGCTTGATTCAAGTTTCAGATCACATCCCTTAAAACATACTACAGGTTTATAACTTAAAACAGAACAAATAATTAACAGGTAAGGATCTATGAGCCCTGACATTCGGCTGTCAGGCCATGTTTTAGGGTTCATAGATCAGTTCTAAAAAATTTAATTTCGAGCATCAAAATGATATGGATCTAAGTTTTAGCAACCTAGATCATCAAGTGACACCCTCTAACACATATCTAACCAACAAACAACAACATTTAACATCAAATTATCAGATTTCTAGGATTAGGGTTTTATACCTTTAAAACTTTGATCTTTGATTTCTGATCATTGAATCTGATTATGGAAAGCTATACACTGATCATGGCTCAATATTTCATTCTCTCTTACTCTAGATTTCGGATTTTGTAGAGAGAGAAAGGGTTGGATAGAATGAGCATAAAAGTAAGATTTTTATTACTTTAATCTTTCTACTTTTTGATTCCATGGCCAAGAATGTTGCAATGTGGCCTCATGGCTGATTTGTGGTGTAGTGGGACACTTGTCAAGTCCCTTTGGTGCATCACCACACAATCCAAAATATCATATACTTACTAAATATACAAAAGGGCAAAATGGTCATTTCCATACCATTTTATTTCTAGAATTGTCATTTGTTGCAAACCCTGAGGGTTTAGGGTTTAAACCCTTTAGGGTTTAGGGTTTGGAAATCCTTAGAATTTTGAAAATAAATTCTAGAATTTCCAAATTAGGTTTTCAAAAAATAAAAATTTAATATTTCTAAATTATAATTAGAAATTTCTAATTATATTAAAATTTCTTAATCATAATTTAAATATTGCTAATTAGGATTAGTATTTCCTAATAAAAATTGCTAATTTAGCAATTAGGGTCAAAATCATGCATTAGGGTTTATAACCCAAAAATTAGGGTTTCTAATAGAAAAATAATTTTCTAATTTAAAAATTAGATTTCCTAATTAGATTAGGGTTTTCTAATTACTTATAACTTAAAAATTAGGATTAAGGTTTCCTAATTAACATTACAATTATTAAATTAACACTTAGGTTTTCCCGAATTATAAATTAGGGTTTCAAATCCAAAAATTAGGGTTTTCAAAATGTGAAATTAGGGTTTGCTAATTAATTAAGCTTTACCCTAATTAATCTTATAATTATTTACACTTACGCCATTAAGTTCCCAATTTAGGGTTTCGTACACTGAATTAGGGTTTTGAATACCCGGAACCGAAATTAGGGTTTCCAGAACCGATTTTAGGGTTTCTTCTCAAACGCTAATGTTTTCTAACCGAATGTTGTCGTTCTTAATATATACTTAGGGTTTGTTACATATATATTTTATCTGGTCAACCCTTGACCCTTAACCACATACTGAACGCATACATAACCATATACACAGAACATATTCACATAAACACTTAATCCTGAATATTTCACCTAACTCCTTCACAGAATTTTGAAATCCTCAAAATTCCTTCTCAAAAATATCAAACGCATACACTTATTTTCTGTCTAGGTTCTAATATTGGACCTTACATCAATTAATAAATTTTTTAAAAATTTTCAAATTTCTCGGGTTGTCACAAGAAGTTTCTTAGGGTTAACTGGGTACTATCGAAGATTTATCCAATATTTTTCTAAGATAGCGACCTCGTTGACTAACCTGACGAGAAAGACAGTGAAATTTGTATGGACCAACAAATACGAAGAGAGTTTTCAAGAGTTGAAGAAGAGATTGAGCGAAGCGCCTGTGTTATCACTATCAGATGATGCGAGAAATTTTGTGGCGTATAGTGACGCATCGCACAAGGGACTTGGTTGTGTGCTCATGCAACACATCAAAGTCATTGCGTATGCATCACGACAACTAAAGGAGTTGAATATGCGTCAGAGAAGGTGGTTGGAATTGATCAAAGATTATGACTGTGATATTCTTTATCACCTTGGGAAGCCAAACGTGGTTGCCGACGCTCTTAGTAGGAAAGGAAGGGAGAAATTGTTTCAATTAACGACTCAGGAAGAGTTAATAAGAGAAATGGATAAATTGGATATAGAGGTAAAGGGACCTGAGAGGTCTGAAGAGAAGTTATTTGTAATGGAAGCTTGTCTGACATTGTTGGATAGAGTAAAAGAAGCACAGGAGAAAGATGAAGAATGTGAGAAGATCAGGAAAAGGATTACAAAAAATGAGGAAGAGAAATTTTGAATGGATAAAGAAGGTATCTTAAGATTCGAAGGAAGAGTGTGGGTATCAACGGTAACCGAGTTAAGAGAAGAGATTTTGCACGAGGCACACAATACAACGTATTCCGTTCATCCGGAAGGCACTAAGATGTACCGAGTGGGACAACATTTTTGGTGGCCCAATTTGAAACGGGAAGTCATAGAGTGCGTTAGTAGATGTTTGACTTGCCAACGCGTAAAAGAAGAGCATCAGCGGCTGAGTGGTTTACTACAACCGTTGGAAATACCAGAGTTGAAATGGGAGCACATTACGATGGATTTCGTAGTAGGACTTCCAGTTGCGCAGAAAGGTTATGATGCCATTTGGGTTATCGTGGATCGAATTACAAAGACCGCACATTTTCTACCAATCAAGATCTGCTATAGTTTGAACCAGTTAGCGAGCCTATACATAAAGGAGATTGTCTCACGATATGTATCTATTGTCTCTGATCAAGATCCGCGCTTCACGTCCAATTTTTGGAAGAGTTTGCGAGAGAGAATGGGAACACAGTTGAGGTTGAGTACCGCTTATCACCCTCAGATAGACAGACAAAGTGAGCGAACTATATAAATGCTAGAGGACATGCTTAGGACTTGCGTGATGGACTTCTAGGGAAATTGGGACGACCAGATACCCTTAGTTGAATTTGCGTATAACAATATTTATCATGCGAGTATCGGCATGCCACCATACGAAGCTCTTTACGGGAAAAAGTGCAGAACGCCATTATGTTGGGATGAAGTCGGAGAGCGACGAATACTCAGACCAGAGTTAGTACAACAAACCACAGACGTGGTGACAGTGATAAGATCCAGACTTGTAGCAGCTCAAGATCGCCAGAAGAAATACGCAGATTTGCATCGGCAGGATCGAGACTATAAAGTCAGCAGTTTTGTTTTCTTGAAGGTATCTCCATGGAAGGGAAAGATCCGTTTCGGCAAAAAAAGAAATTTGAGTCCAAGATTCATAGGACCGTTCGAGATACTGAAGAGAGTGGGCGAAGTGGCATACAAAGTTGCATTACCACCTGAGTTGGAGCAAATTCACAACGTGTTCCACATTTCTGTGTTGCGACCGTACAAGGCCGACTACAAGCACGTGAATTCTTACGAGCCCATTCAAGTGGAGAAGAACTTGGCGTATGAAGAAATTCCTGTCCAAATACTAGATAGGAAAGAGCAATTAAACCTTGAGAAATAAAGTTATTTCCTCTGTAAAAGTACTTTGGCGTAACCACGATGTCGAGGAGGCAACGTGGGAGTTAGAAGATAGGATGATGAGGGATTATCTCCATCTATTTGTGTAACCTTGTAGCAATTCCGGGATGGAATTTTTATAAGAGGGGGGGATATAATACCCGAGAATTTCCATATATTATTAAATAGATATATTAATTGAAATGAGTATTTATTTGAATAGAAATGATTTCGTGTTATGAGATGAGTTAACTCAATTATATTAAAGTGAATAATTGTAATAAGTGAGGAAATGTGGAGTTGTAATAAACTCGTTGAAATGCCTTGTGTGGCACCGTGATGAGAAATAATAGTGATTATATTAATTAACGAAAGAATTGTTAAGTGAACAAATAATCTATATTAATTGTTAATTGTTATTAAAGAATATTGATTAATCGCTATAGAATATTAATGGTGATTAATAATATGTGATTATTATTAGTGTAAGAGATATAATAACAATGAGCAACGTGTTTATAAATATAACAAGATTCATATTTATTTAATCAATTGTTATATAGATTAATAATGTCATTGATTAATAGGGAAGGGATTAATTAATATTATTATTAATTAATTGGTAAGATAAATAATTTATTAATTGCGATGTGCAAGCATGTGATAATTAAATATATATGTATAGTAGCTACTTATATGTATAATATAAAGTGTAAAGTGCAATGTGGCTATATTATATATAGAAACCATATAAGAAGATTTTTATTTATTGAGACCATATGTTATGAATACATCATAAAATGCTTATGTGACAATATGTGTGTGGGTATGCATTAAAATAATATACCATAAACATATTGTAAACTATTATTTTAATAAATAAGACAATGTAATGTGATAACATCCGAATAAAGTATATCGGTGTGATAAAATGTACATAGATTATATGTGTACCAATTTACACTTACTACATTGTGAGAATTATATAGTGACATTTCAATTGGAATTGAAACCTAAGTGTATTTGAACCATGTGTATGTATAAGATATATATAACCTAAGTGGGCTTATACATGTAACTATAGTATGTGGTATTAATTGAATTACAAATGCTAAGATTAAGGCTTGTCCCAAATTTAGTGTCCAATTGCTCCTCACTTCTCATTCATGTGTAACACATAAAGGCTAGGAGCTATTCCACATTCTTCTCCCAAGCTCCTTCTAGATTATGGGGGGAGTGGTTGTCATGATGATCTTCAACAACCATTTACTAACTCTCTCTTAACCATCATGTTAGTTCCCAGTAGGCACACAATAGATCTAGAAGGGGGGGGGGGGGGGGTTGAATAGATCCTTTTAAATTTCAAATACTTTTCTCGTTTATTTTGTATTGCTAATGATTTAGCTTATGACAAACATAAGAATCTTTTCAAGCACATCAAAATAAGTAAAAGATCCCCTTCATTGATATATTCATAATCATACGTACATTATTCTTAGAGTTAGTTCAGTGGTAAGTAGGTAATACATACATAACAGTTATAGCAGTTAAGTGCATAATGTAAATGACATAAAGCAAAAGACACAAGGGATTTTAATTGGTTCAGACACTCAAGCTCCTAATCCACTTTTCTACTTTCAACTAGCAGGATTTCCACTAAGGAAGGGCAGCACCCTGAATCACTTAGATTCCTTCAAGGCCAGAAGCCTTGGAACTTCAGTTCACTGAGAACTCTTCAAGGCCAACAACCTTGGAACTCCTCAAGTTCCCTAGGAACTCTTCAAGCCCAGCAGGCTATGAACTTCCTTTAGTCCCTTCGGACAAGAACCCCTCAGGCCCTGGCTTCTTGTTGTTGATATTGTTGTTGGTGGTGCTGAGCTGCTAAGATGTCTTTAAGCTTGAGCATCTTATGTTCTTAGCAGCTTGGCGTAGTCTTCTTGGCATTCTTTTTTGAGTCTGGACTACTTCTTCTTTGGTTCAGTTGATTTTCATTTTGTTCTGCTCATCTTCATACGATGTCAGCTATGCACCATCACCATTCCTTGAACCCTTCTTGATTCTGGTTGGCAAACATGGTTCTGCACTTGTTCTGGTTCATCTTTAGGTTCATATTGATTCGTAGAGTGGCTCTCTGGATCTTCTTTGTGCTTTATCACTCTTCTGAATGTTATCTTCTTGTCCTTTTCGGTTCTCAACTTAGCTGCCATCTTCAGTGGTATTCTCATCTTTGTTGAGTGAAGCTTTAGTCTGTTTAAGTCCATCTTCTAAGCCGCTTCACTTCCACCTTCTTAGTCTCACTGTCACTGAGACTTGTTCTGTTAAGCTCTGGTTGAACTCGTAGAGTCAACACTAGCATTCCAATAACTCAACGATTATGCAACTTGACAATCATCAACTCCTCTTGATCTTTGAAGTTCTTGTTGATTTATACTCCTTCCAAATCTTCTCATTGGTATATAGCCGTTGAAAGTTATTTGAATTGCTTCAAAGATCTCGAGTTATTTGGTGTAGACTGCAGATGTGACATGACATCTCCTTTATGACTTTCTGACACTGCAGTATACTGTTTCACCTACCCTATCAGAGATGTCACTTTGATGTCTCAGGCAGGTAGTCAAATTTATTTCCTCCTTCTGATTTCTCGATCAGAGTTTGTCCTTTTGCATTGATGCTCTCAATAAGCTCTATTCCAATATCAATCTTAAGATTGAACTGTTGCCAATGCTTCAACCTTCAGACGACCGAACTTTACGATTCTGATGCATATCTTCTTGGACCTGATCGTAATGTCTTATTGAATGTTTGCTCATTGACAGGTAGAGACAACACTACGATCCTAAAGAGTGTTGATTGGATCTTCAATGTAGAACACCTCTTCCTTCTTTTGTGCAGTGCTTCAATAATTCTGTTTGCCTCGACTGCTCTCAAATACTGATGGCTTGACTCCTTGTTCTGACCCCTTTTGAATAGCAAGACACTTCAGATTTATGGCATGCCCAACTCGTTTCTCCTTGTGATCTCCCGTTCACTTATCATCAATGGACTGACCCGATGCTTAATCACTTTAGCCTTGTTCTTCATAAGCTGACCAGTATTTCTATGTACACTCCATCAGTTCCTTCTATATTTGGAAAACACTATGATCCTGGTTAATCCCAAGATCGTTGTCTTCTATTCACTTGATAGCTACTGCATTTGCTAACTTTCCTAAGTCAGTTACTGAAGTCTTCTTCTGATCTACTTGTGGAAGACTTCATCTTAAATGGCTTCACAACTCAATCTGGATGTTGATTAGGTTGGCACTTAGTTCTTCTGTTAGCTTGCATGCCATTCGTTGAGTGCTCTCTGGTTTCCTTTAGGTGGGATGTATCTCTGCAGCTTAGACCAGAGGCTTCACACTTTGGCTATTATGGGAGTGCTCATTTGTTGAGAATCGTGTTTGCTCTACGATTCTGCCTTGGCGTTGTGAGCACATCTATTGAGGCCTTAGTTCTGCACTCTACGATTCAGCTTCGGCTGTTGTTGGGTAAAATCTAGTTATGCACAACACGCAAGTATACGTGGTCAACAAGTAATATAATAGTAAGTAAAGTATCGTTCCCTCAAAGACATTAATAAGAAATCAACCCTCACAATTACCAATTTCTTTTCAATCCTAATTTTATTAAACTAGCCAATCTTAAGTTTGTAACTAAAAGTATAAAAAATATTAAAATCACTAAGCAATCAACAAACTCTAAAAACTGAATTTTCAAACAAATAATGGAGAATTAGGCTTTCGACTTCACTCTAAGCATCAATCTGATTATTACACCTTTATTCCAGTTTAACTCACTATCCCAGTTTATTAATCAAGAACACGTATGTAGAACTAGCCACCTCTCGATGTACTAATACCGTATTAACTCAAATCCACAAATTAGATAGAATCAAGTTAAACACCTTAATCAACTAACTCACTATATCTCTATGTGAATTATAATTAAAGAAGGTTGAAGTTCAAGCCCTTTATCTGATTACATGTGATGTCAAGCATATCTCTACCCTAACATTCATCAAGATTCTGTTCTTTCACAAAATTCAATAACACATGCTATATTAACTAAGTCTAGACTCATATTTCATCTCTCGAGTTCATACAAGTCCACAAAGAACTGTTGATCAGACAATTCATAAATTCATGATCAAATTAATATAGATAAACTGGATAATAGCTTATTAAACTGAAAATCAAAGTTACATTATCATCGTTTCACTTAAAGATCCGTCATAAGCCTAAAAAGTAATTTAATTCATCATCAATGAAATAACAACTGAATAAATTAAAGATATCATCCTCCCAAATACAAATATAAAAACTAAAGAAGAAGAATAATTCAGAACACCCTTCACTTTAGCCTTAATCCGCAATCGATATGAAAGTTCCTTCAAAATCTTCACTCCAATGCTTGATATGAAAATCTGCCCTTAATCTCCGTTAATTGCCTTGCGTGATTATGATCTTGTTGTTTTTGATGTAGTTATATGTTCACCCCCATAATCTGAGTGCAATCCTCCCTCAATTAGAGTCCCAAAGCCATGCAAGTACTAAACTCATGTCCAGGCAGTGTTGGAATCAAATTAGACAACATAGCCGGTACCCTCGCCTCTACGGGGTATAAGTTGAAAATGCCCGCCCGTGAACTTATCTCTCTATGTCGATGTTGAAGACTCCACTTCGGCGGTGTAAGTAAGTGTGACACCCCCAAATCCAGGTATCTTCCAACCCAACAGATAGTGCTACACGGTGCTACAATTCACACAAACATTCAATTGAAATACCTCA
The DNA here is from genome assembly GCA_020205605.1 of Panax ginseng. NCBI lineage: Eukaryota > Viridiplantae > Streptophyta > Magnoliopsida > Apiales > Araliaceae > Panax > Panax ginseng. Next base: position 98,169,391 of record CM035136.1, on the reverse strand, counting down.
AAAGAATGAATATGTCTTATATATATTCAAAATAATATTAACATTCCCCAGGTTCTTTATAACTGTTACATTTGTCCTTGTCATAATATCAAATATTATTCTTACAAAACTATACTATTACATAAGTAATCTACGGGTTTCCCTTCGCCTTCCCTTTATCCTTGCCGGATCCATTGGTCCGTTCGATCTTAGCTGCATTCATATGGTTCAAGCAAGAGTGAGCCTAACTAGCTCAGCAAGTACACCAATTTTAATAAAACTAGCATGCTTCCAATATAGAAATCGTATATCTTCAATAACTTAACAAAAGTAAGAAGTACTATCGATAATTCAAAATAGCACTTCTTTTCATTCAAAACATTTTACAACAACAATATTCAGTAAAACATCAATTCCCGGTCCAAGACCATGAGCATTTCATAAGTACTTTGAAAAGGACATCTCTAAGACGAAGTCCGTAAGTCCCAAGATAGCTTACGAAAGCACGTATAGGTGATCAAATTATAGTACTCTATGTTGATCAACACTACATTCATTAAACGTGTATACGTTTAAGTTGTGGCAACCTCACGTGCCTGTCGTTTAATGACAAAACAATTTGGCATACTCTGTCTCTTTTTGAAAACCAAAACAATATTAGTTTGACAAATCATTGTCCGTACTTGAAAGATTAAAAGAAATTCCACATATCGCAAGCCTAGCCGAAGGAATTGGCGTTGAATTCATCAGACATTAACTCATGCGAAGAATACATGAATCACAAAGCTTATCCAGATCGAACTAGAACAAGGGTTAGAGTACTTTCCTTTAGCGTCTGCTTACAGATATAACACACACACTTTAAGTCTTTAAGTCTCTACAGTAGATGATAACATCACATAGCATATTAGGTCATGAATAATCATACATGGTTCCTAAAGAATCTTACACTTCTTCTCAATCTAATTATGTATTAGATTTGTTATTATTGGTTCCGGCTTTCCGTTACGTTATTCTTACGTTCACATGCAATTGACTTTCTTGAACTCTAAGTGATCATATTTAAGGTTTAATCATGACTTAATAATGTTTTATTAAGTCCCTTAGTTCATTGTTAAACAATTTTCATTCATGCTCTACTTGTAACCATTCTTTACTATCTAGGTTTTAAGGTCGAAATTTATGGCCACTTTATTACTCTCTCATGCCGCACTACTGGATCACATATCATTAGAAGACCAGACTCGGTTCTGCGACGCGAGTCTCCTTTGTTACGGCCGCGTTGTGGCACCACTCTTTAGTAGGTTATGGCTTTGCTCGACCAAGCTCGGTCTTTCATGGCCATGCAGGCTTTTTATTCTTAATTGCCCATGGCCACGACTCATGCACCGTAAAACTTTGATGATTTTTCAACTTGTGAGATTCCTGGAATCGTAACTTCTTCGTTATAAGTCTGAATTGGCTCGTTTAAGAGCCTACGGTTCACAAATCACGTACTCTACGTGTTCAAGCAAGAATTTTATCTATTCGACTTTGTTTGCTAAAAATTGACCTATTAGTTCATTTTTAACGAAAATGATAAACGTTCGTGAACGTTCAACGCTCGTTTCTTCGTTCTAAGTTGGAATCCGGTCATTTTTGAGTCCGCAACTCTATAATGCCAAATACGAATTGTCTCCATCAAAAACCAACGTTTCCGAGTTCAAACACAAAATCCGACTTCCATTTTGAGAATTTCACGAATTCGACGATTATCGTCCAATCGTGTGAATTCCGGCAAAACTTCATTACTAACAATTTGTTCATCATTTCAAATGGATTCATTTCACTAACTAGACATCTCAACCTATATATTACACTAACTTATCTTTAAATTTGGTTATGGTTTATTTCTTATAAGTTCATAACTTAGCAAATTCTTCATATAAGATTTTTATCATATGGCAAATTCATCATTGTTCTTCATAAGTTCCTAACTTATTTAGGTTAAAATTTCTTATTTCTTACTTATTCGGCTTAAGTCCATTGATTATCCAATCCTTATAGGTTCTTAGCATACATGTCCATTAAATTACACTTCTCTTATCACCCTACAATGATAGAGATGAAGGATATAAGATCATTACCTTTGAAGACTAACTTCTTCTTGTTTGGAAATCTAACAATGGAAGGTTGGACTTGAAAGTGCTTATTCTCTCTACTAAATAAGTTATTTTGCAAGGAGAGTTTGTTGGATGAAATTTGAACAAGCTAAATAATGAAATCTAACTTGCTATTTATAGAGCATTCAAGGTTAGGGCATTATAGTCATTAAGGCCTTCCACCTCTTTACTAAACTCCTTACTATTTCATTCTTAACCCATAAGTAATCTTGGCCATCACACTTAATTCTTGCCCACCACACAAAGGTCTTGGTCACCACATCACCCATGGGTTGTCCCATGGATCTTAATTAACTAGTGGATCATCATTTGGGCTTAGGTTGAGTTTGATTAACCAAATCTTTTGGGCTTGCTTTAATTTAGTTTAGGCTTACATTAATAAACACTTCGGCTTAATTATTACTCCCCCATGGGCTTACACCTTTAATCAAGTTGGACTTGTAATTCATACAACATCCTACAATTCATTTCATTGGACTTTAATTCGTTAACGTTCTCGAATTAAGTCCGCATGTGAAATATTGCATTTTCCATACTTAGATTATTATTACATAATCCATCTCACCTCGATATTATAACGTTACGTATTTCTTGGAAGTTCAAAAATAATTCTCGAGGGATAAAAGATGAATAATGTTTTTCAGAAAATTTCTCGAAAAGCTTTTTTTTTTCGTCTCGGAAATTCAAACACTTTAATTCCCTCACGTAGTTAAAATATTACGATGTTCCGACGTTTTTAGGTTATAGAACGACATACGTCTTATTAACACATAGTAATAACAAATAATATTATTTTATTCATTATTTAATTCTTTCAAGTATTTTGCAAAGGATCCGAATTTCTCGGTCATTATAGTAAGGCGTAAATAGGCTCGCCCCAGCGGGGTTAGGCTCTTTCAACTGATGTTCTATTTTGCCCATTTGCATGCCACAATGTACCATAACTCCACCCTTTTTGATTAATTCGCAACACAACCAAACGTACACAATAGAATAACACTAAACAAATCAAAACAACATAAAAACTAGGAATTAACATTGATTAAGCTTTAATTAGGAACCAATTCGCAGGTATATAAACCATTTATCAGCTGTGCAAACACTATGACTCCGAGATCAGATCTTGACACTCTACGATTTCTATCGTTATACTTGTTGTCTTCATCTGATCTTGCTCGACTACGATCTTTACCTCTGTTATGATCAGTAGACTCTACGACTCTGAGTGTAGTCTACGATTCTTGACTTGGCTTTGACAGATGCCCGGTCGGCTCGTAGACAGGCTATCTCTACGATTCTAAACATGAATTCCTCAGCAGATTACGGCTCCGAGGAAGTTCTTCTCGACACACTACGATCCTTCCTCGTCTCTCTTGGCAGTCTACGAACTCCGAGATCTACTATCTTATAGACTACGATTCTGCCTTGATAGCTCTCGAGTTTTCCTTGACTCTCCTAGCGATCACTCACGATTTACAGTGCGAAGGCTCGACGATCGATGCAAGCCTATCTATTACATTATAAGATCAACCTAACAAGCTTGATGTTTCTATATTTATAGTCCTTGTACATCATTTCTTTTTAAGGACTTTACAAAGCTGTTTTGCTTATATTGGATCAACCTAACATATTTGATCAATTCATTCTAAGTCATTGAACATATATTCTTATTATCTATCAAAGGACTTTACAGCTTTTCTTAATACAAGCATACTTGCATATTCATTCATATATATCATAATCAAATTGTGACGCCCCCAAAATCGGTATACATCACCTATTCTGAGTCGCCAAATACATGGTACAAAATTCAAATACAACTTAATCATACAACAGTCGTGTAAAATACGACTAAACATATGCTGTGAGTTTTAATATAAATATTGTCATCTAGACAATATACAAACTCAATGGGGTCCTTGTGACAACCCGAGAATTTGAATATTTTTAAAATTTTTAATTAATTGATTTAAGATTCAAAATTAGAACCTAGATAGAAAATAAGTGTATGCGTTTGATATTTTTAAGAAGGAATTTTGAGGATTTCAAAATTCTGTGAAGGATTTAGGTGAATTATTCAGGATTAAGGGAATACGTGAATATGTTCTGTGTATATGTGTACAATATGTGGTTAAGGGTCAAGGGTTGACCAGATAAACGATATCTGTAACAAACCCTTATTATATATTAAGAACGTCAACGCTCGGTTAGAAAACTCTAGCGTTTAACAAGAAACCCTAAAACCAGTTTTAGAAACCCTAATTTCAGTTCTGGGAATACGAAACCCTAATTTTGGAATTTAAAACCCTAATCTTGGAACTTAAATGATTATTATAATTCTCAAGTGCTATTAATTATAATCTTAATTAGGGTAAAGCTTAATTATTTAGTAAACCCTAATTTCAAATTTAGAAAACCCTAACTTCGGAATTTGAAATCCTAATTTATAATTAGGGAAAGCGAAAGTGTTAATTTAATACTTTTAATGTTAATTAGGATATATTAATTATAATTTTCAAGTTATAGTAATTAGAAAACCCTAATCTCATTAGGAAATCTAATTTCGAAATTAGAAATGTTATTTTAATTAAAACCCTAATTGGTGGGTTATAAACCCTAATGACCATTTTGACCCTAATTGCTATATTAGCAAATTTAATTAGGAAATTCTAATCTTAATTATTAATATTTAAATTATGATTACGAAATGTTAATATAATTAGAAAATTCTAATTATAATTTAGAAATATTAATTTTCTATTTTTTAAAACCTAAATTGGAAATTTTAGAAAATTAAATTGCAAACCCTAAGGGTTTCAAACCTTAAAATGGTTTAAACCCTAAACCCTAACTCAAACCTTAAACCCTAAGGGTTTGGCTAATTGACAAGAATGCCATTAAAATGTTATGCAAAAAGACTAAAATGCCCTTACTTAGAAGCTTAAAGTTTTTCTAGAAATTGCATGACTCATCATGTTAGGTATGGAACATGTGCTAGAAAATCAATATACAATCTGACCTAGAGTGTCATCTTACATTACTTGGATTCATTGAATCAAATATAAGAGATTTAGAGAGAGAGAATGGCCACTTTATATTTCATTTTTCTCCTAACCCTTCTCTCACTAGAAATTCGGGATATAGAGTGATAGAGAGAGAAAAGATGAACCATGATCAGTTAATAGCAAGTCAAGAACAAGATTAAAGATCAGAAATCAAAAATCAAGTTAGAAAGAGGTATAAACCCTAATTTCCTAAAATCTTTAATCTGATGTTGGTTGTTGTAAGTTGTTGGTTAAAGATGTGTTATAAGGTGTCAATTAGAGATCTGGGTTGTTGGATCATGGATCCATAACATCTAGATGCTCGAATCTAAAGTTTGAAAAAATCTGGAAAACTGATAAATGGTGGTCTGACAACTGAATGTCAGTGCCCCTGGATCTTTCGTGTTAGGTGTTAGTGGTATTTGATGTTATGGATTTGTTCTTTGTTGTATGGTCTTTGATCTTAATCTTGAATTAAGCTCAGATCACATGTATATGGTAAGTTATGAAGGATCAAAGGTCGTTGACCCGCATTGACCAACTGTTCTGGGTAACCCAGATTTACCCAGAAACTGTCTGACAACGATTTGCAGGCTCTAGATCTTGCAATCTTTTTATTTTTTGGTCAAGTTGTTGTTTTATTGTTGTATACTGACATACAGGCTATACATAAATGCCTTTAGATCACTCAGATCCGTAGTCAAATCGTAGAAATTAGTGGTCAAACTACTGTTGACCGAACTGCTCAAGAATATTTTTGGAAAACCCAAAAATGTTCAAGAACAATCCGGATTACTACTTTGACCGACCATGATTGCTTATATATGTTGTTGTTAGATTGATGTGTTGTTTTATAGTTATTTTTCCCTGACACCTCGACTACACCTATGAACTATTGTATCACAGAAAGGAAACCCAGAACGCATGAAATAAGGATTCAAAGTAGACACCATGAACTGCCTGGGTTTCTAGGTTACTCATAAAACCCAGACCAGTCTCTGACATGAAGATTGAGAGCTTAGATCTCTCCGTTTTATTGTTGTTTGGTCATGCCATTAGCTTGTTCTTGTAGTATTACATCATTACTATACATATAACACCATTAGCTGACCAAAAGATAATAGGAGCATGAAAACTTTATGGTCAAAGTAAAGAACCTTGTTAATCGACTTGAAGGCTCAAGAACACCTCAAGAACACCATTAGCGACGGATTCGTCACCTAAGGCCCCTATAGCGACACTTAATTTCGAAAATTAATTATTAAATTCCAAAAATTATTTAGTTTAAATAAATAAATAGAAAAAAATGGTTTTAATTATTAAAATACATAATAAATTCCAAAAAATTATTTAAAATCTGAAAAATAGTTTTTATATATTTAAAGTATATTTCATAAATATTTAATATTTTTGGAATATAAATGGTATTTAATTTATTTAATTATAATATTAAATAAATGATTTAATACATGAAAAATCATGAAAAATAATATTGTGGTATAATAAAATATTTTAAGTTATTTTAGTGACTTTAAATATTTTAGGATGAATTTCATTAATTAATTAATATTAATGATAATTAATTAATTTTATAAATATATAAAATAAATTATGAAAAATAGAATAAATGTTTTAAAATAATATGAAAATGATTTAAGTATTATAAAAATATTTTAAGTTATAAAATATAACTTTTTGAAATTTTGTCATGAAAATATTAATATTTTAATATTAATATCAATTATCTGGATAATGGATTTAAGTGTTTAAAAATCATATAAATATGATTTTACTAAGTATTAAAAATACTTTATGATATTATAAATATATTATAATATTATGACATGTATTTGATAATAAATAAATTTTAATGATAAAAGAATTATGTGGTATTTAATTTATTTAAATACGTGTTTAATGATTAAAAATTTACGATAAATAGTAATAATTATTTAAAAATTATTATGAGACTTAGAAAAATATTTTGACTGTTAATAAATTATCATAGATAATGGTTAAGTGTTTAGACAGAGCTTAATTGAACTTAAACTCGAAATTTGTTCCGACTAGACCGTCGGGATGTCAGAATTGTGTCAGATTTAAGTTAGAATGAAATAGTTTAATTTAATACTGAGTCTTATGTGTGTTATAGACTGATAGGATTATGTGTTATGTGTTATGTGTTTAGGTTATTCTATGTATATATATATATATAATATTATTATATTGTGATGATATTATTCTAATATTGGAGATCTATATTACTAATATTATGTCTTCGGATAAAGCGATATAAATTGCGTAGCGGTAATCAACGGCTCAGGCAAGTTTGTTTTTACTTAACTCTACTAAGAGTTGTTTCATTCGGATAAGCTTATGGTTAATCATTGCTGGTTGCCATGAATTGTACTCTGTACATATTGCATGTATAAGTCAGGTATGAAAGGCTGATCACCTTCATTACCAGTTGGTTCAGATATATTTGTTCATGTATAATACTTGTTCAGTCATAAATTTGTTCCTGCTAGTTCACAATTATATTGTTGAATTATAGCCATCTTATTATTAAGACTCATTCAATCATGATATATCGTTATATTATTGAACTTAAACTTGCTGGGCAACTTTCATGCTCACCCTTGCTATATCATGATAAAATATTGCAGATTAAGGCGGATCGTGGATACAAGGAAAGGTTAAGGATGCGGTGCCGACTTAAAGTTAATGTCTTGCTATTAGTTTTGTAATAGTATTGTATATTAATGTTATTGTAAGTCAAATAACTTATGTAATGTGTATTAAGTTAAGGTTACTCGACCTTGGGGAATAGTGTGTAAAGTTATTGTATAAATAATTTATGTTTATATCTTCCGCAAATAGTAATAGTTGTATAGAATGATCGAACTGGATCCGCAGTGATTCGGGACCTCGGATTCGGGGCCCTCACAGTTGGTATCAAAGCTGTAGGTTATGAACCTTAGGTAGGAATACCTGAGACTAATGACCGTAGTGATTAGGATAAGATTTAACTCACATAGAGTTAGTTTGTCGGTAAGATTCAAAGACGAATCTCGACGAGTTATAAGATACAGAGTTCCCTAACTCTGATAATAAAGTTGAATAGTAAGTGGTGAATAGATAGAGTCTAAAAGACTAAAAGTACAGTGATAGGAGATCGTAAAAACAAAACGATAGTATAATAAAAATGAATCGTAATATATACGATGTGATCACCCCGTGATCGGATAAGGTTATAGTATGGAGAAGGATCAAGCGAATGCTTGAAAAGTTTACAGCAAGATTACTGGGAACGATATCTATAACAAACCCTAATTATATATTAAGAACGTCAACGTTCGGTTAGAAAACCCTAGCGTTTAACAAGAAACCCTAAAACCGGTTCTGGAAACCCTAATTTCAGTTATGGGAATGCGAAACCCTAATTTGGGAATTTAAAACCCTAATATGGGAACTTAAATGATTATTATAATTCTCAAGTGCTATTAATTATAATCTTAATTAGGGTAAAGCTTAATTATTTAGTAAACCCTAATTTCAAATTTAGAAAACCCTAACTTCGGGATTTGAAACCCTAATTTATAACTAGGGAAAGTGAAAGTGTTAATTTAATACTTTTAATGTTAATTAGGATATATTAATTCTAATTTTCAAGTTATAGTAATTAGAAAATCCTAATCTTATTAGGAAATCTAATTTCGAAATTAGAAATGTTATTTTAATTAAAACCCTAATTGGTGGGTTATATATAAACCCTAATGACCATTTTTACCCTAATTGCTATATTAGCAAATTTAATTAGAAAATTCTAATCCTAATTAGTAATATTTAAATTATGATTACGAAATGTTAATATAATTAGAAAATTCTAATTATAATTTAGAAATATTAATTTTCTATTTTTTAAAACCTTAATTGGAAATTTTGGAAATTAAATTGCAAACCCTAAGGGTTTCAAACCCTAAACCCTAAAATGGTTCAAACCTTAAACCCTAACTTAAACCCTAAACCCTAAGGGTTTGGCTTATTGACAAGAATGCCATTAAAATGTTATGCAAAAAGACTAAAATGCCCTTACTTGTAAGCTTAAAGTTTTTCTAGAAATTGCATGACTCATCATGTAAGGTATGGAACATGTGCTAGAAAATCAATATACAATCTGACCTAGAGTGTCATCTTACATTACTTGGATTCATTGAATCAAATATAAGAGATTTAGAGAGAGAGAATGACCACTTTATATTTCATTTTTCTCCTAACCCTTCTTTCTCTAGAAATTCGGGATATAGAGTGATAGAGAGAGAAAAGATGAACCATGATCAGTTAATATCAATTCAAGAACAAGATCAAAGATCAGAAATCAAAAATCAAGTTAGAAAGAGGTATAAACCCTAATTTCCTAAAATCTTTAATCTGATGTTGGTTGTTGTAAGTTGTTGGTTAAAGATGTGTTATAAGGTGTCAATTAGAGATCTGGGTTGTTGGATCATGGATCCATAACATCTAGATGCTCGAATCTAAAGTTTGAAAAAATCTGGAAAACTGATAAATGGTGGCCTGACAACTGAATGTCAGAGCCCCTGGATCTTTCGTGTTAGGTGTTAGTGGTATTTGATGTTATGGATTTGTTCTTTGTTGTATGGTCAAAGGAGATCGTAAAAACAAAACGATAATATAATAGAAATGAATCGTAATATATACGATGTGATCACCCCGTGATCGGATAAGGTTATAGTATGGAGAAGGATCAAGCGATTACTTGAAAAGTTTACAGCAAGATTGCTGGGTGTCAGTTGTAGTATGAATTGGTACAGATTCAGGAAAGGATTATGAATACGAGTGGAATGAAATTCGTATTGAGAATGGGATTAGGATTAAGTGGGGATTATGAAATGTTTGTGTCGCGTTATTTGCTATATGCATGTTAAGAGGGTGATTCCTTTCTCATGTGTAGAACAGATAGATAGGTCATAGGTAGAGAATATAAGGTTAAGTACGAATTCTTAAAACCTATACTTATGTAACATACTTGATTCATAGTTATATGAAATGTTTATGAACCCCTCAGCGAATGAACGCCATAGGTCTGTCTAGGAAAGTTTTTAAACTCATATGATTGTGGCAATTTATGGACTCATAAGTGTGGTTTGACGAACTGGGTATAGTTGTGTGTAAACGAAATATTGATGATAATAGGAACAGATAGATTGTTAAGCAAATGATTGTTAGTGGAGACATAAGTTTTCCAAAACTCCTAGCTATGTTAGACTTCGAAATTTTGACATCAAGCTAAATACGCACTATGTGGTTCTGAAAAAAAATATATATATGTAGACTCGTAATCATTTTTGAAACGGTTTAAAGAATAGCTTATGCTACTTATTCCAGCTAGACGCAAATGATTTGAAATATTAAAATTTATTTTATTTATCACTCATGTACCATGTAACGTGGTGGAAAGATGATAAAAGTTGATAGAGTTGTAAATACAGGAATACTTAGTGCGAATTCGATCTGAAAATCATTGTTCCACTATTGTATGATGTGTTATGACAAAGTCACTCGATGACGGCATCCTCAAACGGACTGTTAATACAGTACGGCATCATGACGTCATTCTCAGAAATATTTTGAAAAATTTTAATTTGCCAACGGGGTTTAGCTACACTTAAATAATTCGAATGAATTGAATTATTGATATGAGTCTATGCTATTCGATTCAGCGAGACAAACATTTATGAAAACTCTAAGTGTTCATTGAAGAAATTTCCAACCAAATTGTTTTGGTGCGAATCCAAATGAAGATTGAGGTAGAATTTTGTGCCTATGGCGGGAAGAAAAATGACAAAAATCGAGACATGGCGATCAGACATATCTAAGTTAATCACCCTCCGTATGCGAAAGTTATGACGGTTTCTTTTATGAATTTCCAGTATAACCTTTCCAATAATGATGCATAAATAGTCTATATGACTCCTCTGCAAAATTTGAAATTTTTTACTCTTGTGAGTGGTGTATTGGGTAGCATGTGATGCTGTGTATGTATGGTGTATGGTGTATGGTGTAAGGTGTAAGGTAAATTTCGGGGACAAAATTTTTAGAAGAAGGGGTGAATGTGATAAACCGAGAATTTGAATATTTTTAAAATTTTTAATTAATTGATTTAAGGTTCAAAATTAGAACCTAGACAGAAAATAAGTGTATGCGTTTGATATTTTTAAGAAGGAATTTTGAGGATTTCAAAATTCTATGAAGGATTTAGGTGAATTATTCAGGATTAAGGGAATACGTGAATATGTTATGTGTATATGTGTATAGTATGTGGTTAAGGGTAAAGGGTTTTATTACGGATAATAAATGATTTAAAAATAATATAAAAATGATTTAAGTATTATAAAAATATTTGAAGTTATAAAATATAACTTTTGATATTTTGTCATAAAAATATTAATATTTTAATATTAATATCAATTATTGAATAATGGATTGAAGTGTTTAAAAATCATATAAATATGATTTTACTATATTAAAATACTTTATGATATTATAAATATATTATAATATTATGACATGTATTTTATTAATATTTGATAATAAATAAATATTAATGATAAAAGAATTATGTGGTATTTAATTTATTTAAATACGTGTTTAATGATTAAAAATTTATGATAAATAGTAATAATTATTTAAAAATTATTATGAGACTTAGAAAAATATTTTGACTGTTAATAAATTATCTTAGATAATGGTTAAGTGTTTAGACAGAGCTTAATTGAACTTAACTTGAAATTTGTTCCGACTAGACCGTCGGGATGTCAGAATTGTGTCAGATTTAAGTTAGAATGAAATAGTTTAATTTAATACTAAGTCTTATGTGTGTTATAGACTGATATGATTATGTGTTATGTGTTATGTGTTTAAGTTATTCTATGTATATATATATATAATATTATTATATTGTGATGATATTATTCTAATATTGGAGATCTATATTACTAATATTAGGTCTTCTGGATAAAGCGATATAAATTATGTGAGCGTAATCAACCTGTTCAAGCAAGTTTGTTTTTACTTAACTCTACTAAGAGTTGTTCCATTTGGATAAGCTTATGGTTAATCATTGCTGGTTGCCATGAATTGTACTCTGTACATATTGCATGTACAAGTCAGGTATGAAAGGCTGATCACCTTCATTACCAGTTGGTTCAGATATATTTGTTCATGTATAATACTTTTTCAGTCATAAATTTGTTCCTGATAGTTCACAATTATATTGTTGAATTATAGCCATCTTATTATTCAAACTCATTCAATCATGATATATCGTTATATTATTGAACTTAAACTTGCTGGGCAACTTTCATGCTCACCCTTGCTATATCATGATAAAATATTGCAGATTAAGGCGGATGCGTCGGATACAAGGAAAGGTTAAGGACAGTGCCATCTTAAAGTTAATGTGCGCTATTAGTTTTGTAATAGTATTCTATATTAATGTTATTGTAAGTCAAATAAGTTATGTAATGTGTATTAAGTTAAGGTTACTCGACCTTGGGGAATAGTGTGTAAAGTTATTGTATAAACAATTTATGTTTATATCTTCCGCAAATAGTAACAGTTGTATAAAATGATCGAACTGGATCCGCGGTGATTCGGGACCTCGGATTCTGGGCCCTCACAGTTGTTATCAAAGCTGTAGGTTATGAACCTTAGGTAGGAATACCTGAGACTAATGACCGCAGTGATTAGGATAAGATCTAACTCACATAGAGTTAGTTGGTCGGTAAGATTCAAAGACGAATCTCGGCGAGTTATAAGATACAAAGTTCCCTAACTCTGATAATAAAGTTGAATAGTAAGTGGTGAATAGATAGAGTCTAAAAGACTAAAAGTACAGTGATAGGAGATCGTAAAAACAAAACGATAATATAATAGAAATGAATCGTAATATATACGATGTGATCACCCCGTGATCGGATAAGGTTATAGTATGGAGAAGGATCAAACGAATGCTTGAAAAGTTTATAGTAAGATTGCTGGGTGTCAGTTGTACTATGAATTGGTACAGATTCAGGAAAGGATTATGAGTACGAGTTGAATGAAATTCGTATTGAGAAGGGGATTAGGATTAAGTGGGGATTATGAAATGTTTGTGTCGCGTTATTTGCTATATGCATGTTAAGAGGGTGATTCCTTTCTCATGTGTAGAACAGATAGATAGGTCATAGGTAGAGAATATAAGGTTAAGTACGAGTTCTTAAAACTCATACTTATGTGACATACTTGATTTATAGTTATATGAAATGTTTATGAACCCCTCAGCGAATGGACGCCAAAGGTCTATCTAGGAAAGTTCTTAAACTCATATGATTGTGGCAATTTATGGACTCATAAATGTGGTTTGACGAACTGGGTATAGTTGTGTGTAAACAAAATATTTATGATAATAGGAACAGATAGATTGTTAAGTAAATGATTGTTAGTGGAGACATAAGTTTTCCAAAACTCCTAGCTATGCTAGACTTCGAAATTTTGACATCAAGCTAAATACTCACTATGTGCTTTTGAAAAAAAATATATATATGTAGACTCGTAATCATTTTTGAAACGGTTTAAAGAATAGCTTATGCTACTTATTCTAGCTAGACGCAAATGATTTGAATATTAAAATTTATTTTATTTATCACTCATGTACAATGTAACCTGGTGCAAAGATGATAAAAGTTGATAGAGTTTTAAATACAGGAATACTTATTGGTCGTTGATGTTCGGCCCTAACTTTTTGACAAGTCAAGCACCTACTCACATACTCGGCTATCTCTCTCTTCATGTTCGGCCACCAAAAACTCTGTCGAATGTCTTGATACATCTTAGTGCTACCAAGATGAATCGAGTACCTCGAACTGTGAGCCTCTTATAAAACTTGTTCCTTTAATTCCGTCTCATTTGGAACCCAAATTCTTCCTTCAAATCTTAATAATCCCTCATTATCAAGACTAAACTTAATATCTTTTTCATTGGTCAACTACTTCTTCATCTGGTCACACTCATCAGTTTTGAGTTATACTTCCTTGACTCTCTCTACGATGGTAGATTGGATCTCCGTCGCAAATAGTCTCTGATCCACTTCACTCGGCAACTTCACCTCTATCTCCATCCTAGTCATCTCTGTTATTAACTCAGTTTGAGCCATTAACATAGACAACTTCTCCCGACCCTTTCTACTTAAGGCATCGGCCACTACATTGGCTTTTTCAGGGTGATACAGGATTTCATAGTCGTAATCCTTTATCAACTCCAGCCATCTCCTTTATCTCATATTCAACTCCTTCTGTGTGAAGATATATTTTAGACTCTTATGGTCCGTGTATATCTCACACTTTTCTCCGTAAAGATAATGTCGCCATATCTTCAAGGCAAACACTACTGCGGCCAGTTCCAGATCATGAGTAGGGTAAACTTTCTCATAATCCTTCAACTGCCTAGATGCATACGCAATGACCTTGCCATACTGCATGAGCACGCAACCAAGTCCTCTATGCGAAGCATCGCTATATACTACAAAATTTCCCGTGTCATCGGGTAATAACAAAACAGGCGCTTCACTTAACCTCTTCTTCAGTTCTTGAAAGCTGTCCTCACATTTCTCAGTCCATACGTACTTCACCTTCTTCCTTGTCAAGTTAGTCAACGGAGTAGCTATCTTTGAAAAATCCTGAATGAATCTTCGATAGTAACCCACTAACCCTAAGAAACTCCACACCTCCATCGGCGTTTTTGGTTGTTCCCAATTCATCACGGCTTCCACCTTCGCTGGATCTACTGAAATCCTCTCATGGTCAATGACATGACCTAGAAGTTGTACCCTCTCTAGCCAAAATTCATACTTCATGAATTTCGCATATAACTTCTCCTTCCTCAGTGTTTCCAACACTATTCTTAGGTGTTCAGCATGATCCTCCGGCGTCTTAGAATAGACTAGAATATTATCGATAAACACCACGACGAACTTGTCCAAATATTGTTTGAACACTCTGTTCATCATATCCATAAATGCAGCTGGTACATTAGTCAACCCAAATGACATCACCAGAAACTCGTAATGACCATAATGAGTCCTGAATGCCGTCTTTGGTACATCTTCATTCCTAACCTTTAGCTGATGGTACCCCGTCCTTAAATCTATTTTAGAAAAATACTTTTCCTCTTTTAACTGATCAAAAAGATCATCGATCCTAGGCAATGGATACTTATTCTTTATTGTTAACTTGTTCAACTCACGATAGTCGATACAAAGTCTTAACGATCTGTCCTTCTTCTTGACAAACAAAGATCAAAGCAGTTCTCCCCACGGCGAAACACTTTCAGTTGTATATCTTTCTCATCCAATGCTTCTTGTAAATCGCACCATCAACTCCTTCATCTCCATCAAGCGCCATACGATACAAAGGTTCGAAATCGTGCCGCTTCCTAGCACAATGTCTATTACGAATTCGGTCTCCCTATCTAGCGGAAGACCCGACAATTCGCTTGGAAATACATCCACGAATTCACTCACTATAGGTATTTGTTCCATGGTCGCTCCCACTCTCTGGGCATCAACCACATGGCACAAATAACCTACACACCCCTTCCTTAATAGTTTCCTAGTTTGTGTCATGGTAAGACAACATGAACGTCCCGGTGATTTATTATCGTAAAATACTATCTGAGGTTGTTTTAACGTTCTAATATTTACGCATTTCTTTTGATAATCTATTATTGCCCTATGGTTTACCAACCAATCCATTTCGAGAATTACGTCGAATTCTCCTAACTTTATCGGTATCAGGTCTACCGATAATTTACAACCACGAATGTCTACACAACAACTCCTATGAATATCTTCAACTTGAATTATTTCTTCGTTTGCTACCTTAATAATTAAAGGTATTGACAACTTTTCAGGAAGTAATGCTAATCGTCTAGCAAAATCACATGCGATAAATGAACAGGTAGCACCCAAATCAAACAGCACGTATGCATTTAGATCGTTGATCGAAATAATACCTGCGACTACATCCCCTGAGGCCATCGCATCTTGGACAGTCATGTTAAACGTACGGGCCATCGGTCTACCCAGCTGCGCTGGACCCCTAATAGTTAACTTACCACTATTGGCGCCCTTTTTCCCATCCATTCCCTTCCTCGGGCAGTTCTTTGCCATGTGGTCAGTTGACCCACACACAGAGCATCCGTGGTTCTTCTTCGGACTCGGACAGTTAGGCGCAATGTGCCCCTCCTGTCCACAATTGTAACACACGGCCTTACCCTTGAGACAGACTCCTAAATGAGTCTTACCACAGGTCTTGCATGCCTCCATCCTCCTCTTAGGTCCCCTAGTTTCACTCCGGTATTCCAAGAGCTAATCACCTTCGCCACTCCCGCTGGCTCCCTCGATCTTCACTCCCCTGTCTACTTTCCCTTTATTCTTCTTGTCTTTGTGGTACTGGCTCAACCCCTCGCTACCACCTTCGGCGATTATCGCCTTCTCTAATATGATTCCAAATGAAGTACTTTGGAACACCGATATGCGATTATAGAGCCAGGGTTTCAAGCCCTGCTCGAACCGTTGCGCCTTCTTATCCTCAGTGTCCACTTGGTGTGGAGCGAACCTCGCCAGTTCGTTAAACTTGGCAGCGTATTGGGGAACTGTCATGTCCCCTTGTTTCAATTCTAGAAACCGCATCTCCATCCTTCCTTGCATGCTTGTGGGAATGAAGTTCTCATAAAATATCTCTTTGAACCTTGCCCACGTTAGAACCTCTATCCCGACCCTAGCTTGATTGGCCTCCCACCAGAAGTTGGCCTCTTCCTTCATCATGTAGGTTTCAAAGGCAACCTTCTGGGCCTCATCGACATTTTCTATCACAAATGCCTTATCGATTTCCTTCACCCACGTTTGGGCTTCGATAGGGTACGTAGTTCCTTTGAACTCCGGCGGACCCACGCTTTTAAAATCCTTAAACGTAGTAGCTCGTACTACACCAGCATTTACGGGGATGTTAGCCCCAGTTCTATTAAATGTTGCAGTTAAAAGATTTACAAACTCCTGCATGGGGTTAACCGGACCTCCCTCTGGTTGATTTACATTCGCACCTTGATTACGTGGTACTCTTCTTGGTGGCATTTTGCTGTTACAACAAACAACACATTTCGTTATTATTTATTTCTTGATAGTTAGTTATTATTCAATTTTAAACAATAACTCAAACATTCATTACTCAGCATGTTCCGAAAAAGATTTATATTGATTCATTGTAGTATAACACTACATCAGTTACATTTCACAGCCTAAGCTGATTACATTACTTTCCCGCAATTTCTTTCCAAAAATTGGGATTTACAAAAGACTACCCTTTGTTATACAAAAGAGGGTTTTACGTCACTACTAGATACAAAATATTTATATATCTAAACTACTCTAGCCACTACTAGATCACATCTGCCTTAAGGCATTCTCAAAATCCGCCTTGGCAAGACCGGCGATAATATTACGATTGATATGTCATGCGCGTCGCCTTATATTTCTGGGGATAACCACTATCTGCAATGAAGTCCACATGAGAACTCCTATGTATATAGGACATTCTCCCTATCTTCTATTTCTTGGTCTTTAGCTCCCCTCTGAGCTCAAAGACCTCCTGTTTCAGCTCATGGACCTTGTCATTGGCTAAAATCCTCTCATCATGCTCCTGCTCCCACATGGACTCCACGTCCGTCTTATCTTCTTTTACCGTCTGGAGCTCTGCTTTCAGCTCCTTAACCTCCTGACAGTAGTGGATGTTTCTATCAAACACTGACATGAAAAGTGACATCATTGACTCCCCCAGAGCCATCTCTGCTGCTATAGCTACTGGGTTGAAGGAAACCACCTCCACCTCTTCTTCTAGCATGCCGTCGAACACGGACATGAGGTCTAAGCTCTCTGAGTCTCCAGACTCAACCACTACTATCTTGGGATCTGCTGCTATGGGGTTCGGTATGACCTCTATCTGATTCACCGACCCTTCACTTACTACCTGTACGTCTCTATTTTCTCCTGACATCTATAAGAACACAAAAAGTTTGATTAGTACACGTCAGTAGAATAATAAAAACACATAACATATATAATGCATTTTTATAAGGTCAATTTACATCTTTTATTATTTGACCTTTCTTAAGGTTATGACTTAAGGTTTAAATCCCCCCCATACATTTTATAACCTAATGCTTTGATACCAACCTGTGACGCCCCCAAATTCGTGTATCTTCCAACCCGACAGATGGTGCTACACGGCGCTACAATTCACACAAACTTTCAATTGAAATACCTCAAAAGAATGAATATGTCTTATATATATTCAAAATTATATTAAAATTCCCCAGGTTCTTTATAACCTTACATTTGTCTTTGTCATAATATCAAACATTATTCTTATAAAACTATACTATTATATAAGTAATCTACGGGTTCGCCTTCGCCTTCCCTTTATCCTTGTCGGATCCATTGGTCTGTTCGATCTTAGCTGCATTCATATGGTTCAAGCAAGAGTGAGCCTAACTAGCTCATCAAGTACAACAATTCTAATAAAACTAGCATGCTTGCAATATAGGAATCGTATATCTTCAATAACTGAACAATAGTTACGAAGTACTATCGATAATTCAAAATAGCACTTCTTTTCATTCAAAACGTTTTACAACAACAATATTCAGTAAAACATCAATTCCCGGTCCAAGACCATGAGCATTTCATAAGTACTTTGAAAAGGACATCCCGGCACGAAGTCCGTAAGTTCGGCATAGCTTACGAGCACGTCTAGGTGATCAGCCTATAGTACTCTATGTTGATTAACACTACATTCATTAAACGTGTATACGTTTAAGTTGTGGCAACCTCACGTGCCTGTCATTTGACGATAAAACAATTTGGTATACTCAGTTTCCTTTTGAAAACCACAACAATATTAGTTTGATAAATCATTGTCCATACTTGAAAGATTAAAAGAAATTCCACATATCGCAAGTCTAGCCGAAGGAATTGGCGTTGACTTCATCAGACATTAACTTATGCGAAGAATACATTAATCACAAAGCTTGTCCAGATCGAACTGGAACAAGGGTTAGAATACTTGCCTTTAGCGTCTGCTTACAGATATAACACGCGCACTTTAAGTCTTTAAGTCTCTACAGTAGATGATAACATCACATAGCATATTAGGTCATGAATAATCATACATGGTTCCTAAAGAATCTTACCCTTCTTCTCAATCTAATTATGTATTAGATTTGTTATTATTGGTTCCGGCTTTCCGTTACGTTATTCTTACGTTCACATGCAATTTACTTTCTTGAACTCTAAGTGATCATACTTAAGGTTTAATCATAACTTAATAATGTTTTATTAAGTCCCTTAGTTCATTGTTAAACAATTTTCATTCATGCTCTACTTGTAACCATTCTATACTATCTAGGTTTTAAAATTTGGTGATGCACGGCCTGATTATTACTTTTTGTCTTGGCAATGGCTGTCATCATATTTTGGGCTAGAAGACCAGACTCACCATGGCCATGAGTCTCCTTTATTCTGACCATAACTGCGCTTCCTCTCGAAAGAGGTTATGGCTTTGCTCGGCCAAGCTTCGCTCAAGCTGGCTGGCTTTTTTTTAAGTTGGGCTTGCATGGCCACCTTGCGGCACCGTAAAAACTTTGACAGATTTTTCAACTTGTGAGATTCCTAGACTCGTAACTTCTTCGTTATAAGTCTGAATTGGCTCGTTCAAGAGCCTACGGTTCACAAATCACGTACTCTACGTGTTCAAGTAAGAATTTTTTCTATTCGACTTTGTTTGCTAAAAATTCACCTATTAGTTCATTTTAACGAAAATGATAAACGTTCGTGAACGTTCAACGCTCGTTTCTTCGTTCTAAGTCGGAATCCGGTCATTTTTGAGTCCGCAACTCTATAATGCCAAATACGAATTGTCTCCATCAAAAACCAACGTTTCCGAGTTCAAACACAAAATCCAACTTCCATTCCAAGAATTTCACGAATTCGACGATTATCGTCCAATCGTGTGAATTCCGGCAAAACTTTATTACTAACAATTTGTTCATCATTCCAAATGGATTCATTTCATTAACTAGACATCTCAACCTATATATTACACTTACTTATCTTTAAATTTGGTTATGGTTTATTTCTTATAAGTTCATAACTTAGCAAATTCTTCATATAAGATTTTTATCATATGACAAATTCATCATTGTTCTTCATAAGTTCCTAACTTATTTAGGTTTAAATTTCTTATTTCTTACTTATTCGGCTTAAGTCCATTGATTATCCAATCCTTATAGGTTCTTAGCATACATGTCCATTAAATTACACTTCTCTTATCACCCTACAATGATAGAGATGAAGGATATAAGATCATTACCTTTGAAGACTAACTTCTTCTTCTTTGGAAATCTAACAATGGAAGGTTGGACTTAAAAGTGCTTATTCTCTCTACCAAATAAGTTGCTTTGCAAGGAAAGTTTGTTGGATGAAATTTGAACAAGCTAAATAATGAAATCTAACTTCATATTTATAGAGCATTCAAGGTTAGGGCATTATAGTCATTAAGGCCTTCCACTTCCTTACTAACCTCCTTACTATTTCATACTTAACCCATAAGTAATCTTGGCCATCACACTTAATTCTTGCCCACCACACAAAGGTCTTGGTCACCAC
This sequence comes from Panax ginseng, assembly GCA_020205605.1. Lineage (NCBI taxonomy): Eukaryota > Viridiplantae > Streptophyta > Magnoliopsida > Apiales > Araliaceae > Panax > Panax ginseng. The sequence goes on along the minus strand of CM035136.1, from coordinate 98,148,428 downwards.
TTCACCCATGGGTTGCCCCATGGATCTTAATTAACTAGTGGATCATCATTTGGGCTTAGGTTGAGTTTGATTAACCAAATCTTTTGGGCTTGCTTTAATTTAGTTTGGGCTTACATTAATAAACACTTGGGCTTAATTATTACTCCCCCATGGGCTTACACCTTTAATCAAGTTGGACTTGTAATTCATACAGCATCCTACAATTCATTTCATTGGACTTTAATTCGTTAACGTTCTCGAATTAAGTCCGCATGTGAAATATTGCATTTTCCATACTTAGATTATTATTACATAATCCATCTCACCTCGATATTATAACGTTATGTATTTCTTGGAAGTTCAAAAATAATTCCCGAGGGATAAAAGATGAATAGTGTTTTTCAGAAAATTTCTCGAAAAGCTTTTTTTTTTTCGTCTTGGAAATTCAAACACTTTAATTCCCTCACGTAGTTAAAATATTACGATGTTCCGACGTTTCTAGGTTATAGAACGACATACGTCTTATTAACACATAATAATAAAAAATAATATTATTTTATTCATTATTTAATTCTTTCAAGTATTTTGCAAAGGATCCGAATTTCTCGGTCGTTATAGTAAGGCGTAAATAGGCTTTCATTTCCGGTGGGGTAGGCTCTTTCAACTGATGTTCTATTTTGCCCATTTGCATGCCACAATGTACCATAACTCCACCCTTTTTGATTAATTCGCAACACAACCAAACCTACACAATAGAATAACACTAAACAAATAAAAACAACATAAAAACTAGGAATTAACATTGATTAAGCTTTAATTAGGAACCAATTCGCAGGTATATAAACCATTTATCAGCTGTGCAAACACTATGACTCCGAGATCAGATCTTGACACTCTACGATTTCTATCGTTATACTTGTTGTCTTCATCTGATCTTGCTCGACTACGATCTCTACCTCTGTTATGATCGATGAGACTCTCGACTTCGAGTGTAGTCTACGATTCTTGACTTAGCTTTGACAGATGCCTTCGGCTCGTGAGCAAAGCTATCTCTACGATTCTAAACATGAATTCCTCGGTGATTACGGCTCCGAGGAAGTTCTTCTCGACACACTACGATCCTTCCTCGTCTCTCTTGGCAGTCTACGAACTCCGAGATCTACTATCTTATAGACTACGATTCTGCCTTGATAGCTCTCGAGTTTTCCTTGACTCTCCCAGCGCATCTACGATTTACAGTGCGATTTTCTCGACGATCAGACAAGCCTATCTATTACATTATAAGATCAACCTAACAAGCTTGATGTTTCTATATTTATAGTCCTTGTACATCATTTCTTTTTAAGGACTTTACAAAGCTGTTTTGCTTATGTAGGATCAACCTAACATATTTGATCAATTCATTCTAAGTCATTGTACATATGTTCCTATTATCTATCAAAGGACTTTACAGCTTTTTTTAATACAAGCATACTTGCATATTCATTCATATATATCATAATCAAATTGTGACACCCCCAAAATCGGTATACATCACCTATTCTGAGTCGCCAAATACATAGTATAAAATTCATATACAACTTAATCATACAATAGTCGTGTAAAATACGACTAAACATATGCTGTGAGTTTTAATATAAATATTGTCATCTAGAAAATATACAAACTCAATGGGGTCCTTGTGACAACCCGAGAATTTGAATATTTTTAATTTTTTTAATTAATTGATTTAAGATTCAAAATTAGAACCTAGATAGAAAATAAGTGTATGCGTTTGATATTTTTAAGAAGGAATTTTGAGGATTTCAAAATTCTGTGAAGGATTTAGGTGAATTATTCAGGATTAAGGGAATACGTGAATATGTTATGTTTATATGTGTACAGTATGTGGTTAAGGGTCAAGGGTTGACCAGATAAACGATATTTGTAACAAACCCTTATTATATATTAAGAACGTCAACGCTCGGTTAGAAAACCCTAGCGTTTAACAAGAAACCCTAAAACCGGTTCTAGAAACCCTAATTTCAGTTCTGGAAATACGAAACCCTAATTTGGGAATTTAAAACCCTAATCTTGGAACTTAAATGATTATTATAATTCTCAAGTGCGATTAATTATAATCTTAATTAGGGTAAAGCTTAATTATTTAATAAACCCTAATTTCAAATTTAGAAAACCATAACTTCGAGATTTGAAACCCTAATTTATAATTAGGGAAATCGAAAGTGTTAATTTAATACTTTTAATCTTAATTAGGATATATTAATTATAATTTTCAAGTTATAGTAATTAGAAAACCCTAATCTCATTAGGAAATCTAATTTCGAAATTAGAAATGTTATTTAATTATTTAAATTGCAAACCCTAAGGGTTTTAAACCCTAAACCCTAAAATGGTTCAAACCCTAAACCTAACTCAAACCCTAAACCCTAAGGGTTTGACTAATTGACAAGAATGCCATTAAAATGTTATGCAAAAAGACTAAAATGCCCTTACTTGTAAGCTTAAAGTTTTTCTAGAAATTGCATGACTCATCATGTTAGGTATGGAACACGTCTTGGAAAATCAATATACAATCTGACCTAGAGTGTCATCTTACATTACTTGGATTCATTAAATCAAATATAAGAGATTTAGAGAGAGAGAATGGCCACTTTATATTTCATTTTTCTCCTAACCCTTCTCTCTCTAGAAATTCGGGATATAGAGTGATAGAGAGAGAAAAGATGAACCATGATCAGTTAATAGCAAGTCAAGAACAAGATCAAAAATCAAAAATCAAGTTAGAAAGAGGTATAAACCCTAATTTCCTAAAATCTTTAATCTGATGTTGGTTGTTGTAAGTTGTTGGTTAAAGATGTGTTATAAGGTGTCAATTAGAGATCTGGGTTGTTGGATCATGGATCCATAACATCTAGATGCTGGAATCTAAAGTTTGGAAAAATCTGGAAAACTGAAAAATGGTGGCCTGACAACTGAATGTCAGAGCCCCTGGATCTTTCGTGTTAGGTTTTAGTGGTATTTGATGTTATGGATTTGTTCTTTGTTGTATGGTCTTTGATCTGAATCTTGAACTAAGCTCAAATCACATGTATATGGTAAGTTATGAAGGATCAAAGGTCGTTGACCCGCATTGACCAACTGTTCTCGGTAACCCGGATTTACCCAGAAACTGTCTGACAACGATTTGCAGGCTCTAGATCTTGCAGTTTTTTGTTGTTTGGTCAAGTTGTTGTTTTATTGTTGTAGACTGACATACAGGCTATACATAAATGCCTTTAGATCACTCAGATCCTTAGCCAAATCGTAGAAATTAGTGGTCAAACTACCGTTAACCGAACTAATCAAGAACATTTTTGGAAAACCCAGAAATGTTCAAAAACAGTCCGGACTACTACTTTGACCGACCATGATTGCTTATATAAGTTGTTGTTAGATTGATGTGTTATTTTATAGTTATTCCCTGAAACCTCGACTACACCTATGAACTATTGTATCATAGAAAGGAAACCCAGAACGCATGAAATAAGGATTCAAAGTAGGCACCGTAAATCGCCTGGGTTTCGGGTTACCCAAAAACCTGCACCGAGTCTACGACATGAAGATTGAGAGCTTAGATCTCCCTGTTTTATTGTTGTTTGGTCATGCCATTAGCTTGTTCTTGTAGTATTACATCATTACTACACATATAACACCATTAGCTGACCAAAAGATAATAGGAGCATGCAAACTTTTGTGGTCAAAGTAGCAACCTTGTTAACTGACTTGAAGGCTCAAGAACACCTCAAGAACACCATTAACGACGGATTCGTCACGTAAAGCCCCTATAGCGACACTTAATTTCGGAAATTAATTATTAAATTTCAAAAATTATTTATTTTAATTAAATAAATAGAAAAAAGGTTTTTAATAATTAAAAATACATAATAAATTCCGAAAAATTATTTTAAAATCTGAAAAATAGTTTTTATATATTTAGAGTATATTTTATAAATATTTAATATTTTTAGAATATAAATGTTATTTAATTTATTTAATTAAAATATTAAATAAATAATTTAAAAATGATTTTAATACATGAAAAATCATGAAAAATAATATTATGGTATAATAAAATATTTTAAGTTATTTTAGGGACTTTTAATATTTTAGGATGAATTTCATTAATTAATTAATATTAATGATAATTAATTTATTTAATAAATATATTAAATAAATTATAAAAAATAGAATAAATGATTTACAAATAATATGAAAATGATTTAAGGGTTATAAAAATATTATAAGTTATAAAATATAACTTTTGATATTTTGTCATGAAAATATTAATATTTTAATATTAATATCAATTATTGGATAATGGATTTAAGTGTTTAAAAATCATATAAATACGATTTTAAGGTATTAAAAATACTTTATGATATTATAAATATATTATAATATTATGACATGTATTTCATTAATATTTGATAATAAATAAATATTAATGATAAAAGAATTATGTGGTATTTAATTCATTTAAATAATGTTTTAATGATTAAAATTTATTTAAATAATAAATAATTATTTTAAAATTATTATGAGACTAAGAAAAATATTTTGACTGTTAATAAATTATCTTAGATAATGGTTAAGTGTTTAGACAGAGCTTAATTTAAATTAAACTCAAAATTTGTTCCGACTAGACCGTCGGCATGTCAGAATTGTGTCTGATTTAAGTTAGAATGAAATAGTTTAATTTAATACTGAGTCTTATGTGTGTTATAGACTGATAGGATTATGTGTTATGTGTTTAGGTTATTCTATGTATATATATATAATATTATTATATTGTGATGATATTATTCTAATATTGGAGATCTATATTACTAATATTAGGTCTTCGAATAAAGCGATATAAATTGCGTAGCGGTAATCAACGGTTCAGGCAAATTTGTTTTTACTTAACTCTACTAAGAGTTGTTTCATTCGGATAAGCTTATGGTTAATCATTGCTGGTTGCCATGAATTGTTCTGTACATATTGCATGTATAAATCAGGTATGAAAGGCTGATCACCTTCATTACCAGTTGGTTCAGATATATTTGTTCATGTATAATACTTGTTCAGTTATAAATTTGTTCCTGCTAGTTCATAATTATATTGTTGAATTATAGCCAGCTTATTATTCAGACTCATTCAATCATAATATATCGTTATATTATTGAACTTAAACTTGCTGGGAAACTTTCATGCTTACCCTTGCTATATCATGATAAAATATTGCAGATTAAAATGCGGATCGTCGGATCTGAAAGAAAGGTTAAGGACGATTACCGACTTAAAGTTAATGTCTTATTATTAGTTTTGTAATAGTATTGTTTATTAATGTTATTGTAAGTCAAATAAATTATATAATGTGTATTAAGTTAAGGTTACTCGACCTTGGGGAATAGTGTGTAAAGTTATTGTATAAACAATTTATTTTTATATCTTGCGCAAATAGTAATAGTTGTATAGAATGATCGAACCGGATCCACGGTGATTCGGGACCTCGGATTCGAGGCCCTCACAGTTGGTATCAAAGCTGTAGGTTATGAACCTTAGGTAGGAATACTTGAGACTAATGACCGCAGTGATTAGGATAAGATCTAACTCACATAGAGTTAGTTGGTCAGTAAGATTCAAAGACGAATCTCGGCGAGTTATAAGATACAGAGTTCCCTAACTCTGATAATAAAGTTGAATAGTAAGTGGTGAATAGATAGAGTCTAAAAGACTAAAAGTACAGTGATAGGAGATCGTAAAAAAAAATAATATAATAGAAATGAATCGTAATAGATACGATGTGATCACCCCGTGATCAGATAAGGTTATAGTATGGAGGAGGATCAAACGAATGCTTGAAAAGTTAACAATGAAGATTCTTTGGGTGTCGGTTGTACTATGAATTGGTACAAGTGCATTCAGAAAGGATTATGAATACGAGTTGAATGAAATTACAGTATTGAGAAGGGGATTAGGATTAAGTGGGGATTATGAAATGTTTGTGTCGCGTTATTTGCTATATGCATGTTAAGAGGGTGATTCCTTTCTCATGTGTAGAAACAGGATAGATAGGTCATAGGAAGAGAATATAAGGTTAAAGTCGAGTTCTTAAAACTCATACTTATGTGACATACTTGATTCATAGTTATATGAAATGTTTATGAACCCCTCAAATGAATGGACGCCAAAGGTGCATGCAGGAAAGTTCTTAAACTCATATGATTGTGGCAATTTATGGACTCATAAGTGTGGTTTAATGAACTGGGTATAGTTATGTAAACGAAATATTGATGATAATAGGAACAGATAAATTGTTAAACAAATGATTGTTAGTGGAGACATAAGTTTTCCAAAACTCCTAGCTATGCTAGACTTGAAATTTTGAGACGCCCCCAAAATAGGTCCATTCCATCCAACCCATTCTGAGTCGCCCAATACATGGGTCAGAAAATAACTACAACTTTATTATTACAACATATAAATGGTGAGTTTAAATACGATATTGCCATCTAGACAATATCCACACGCAAATAAATCCCCATCATAATTATTGATACATTATTTTACAAAAATGGTGAGGACTACTAAACAACTCTCTCTAGAACCTTCATTCCATACCCCGACTAGTACTCGCTACATTCTCGCCTCCTGAGAAGAAAAAAAATGGAACAAAAAGGAAAAGGGTGAGCTCAACTAGCCCAAGAAAATAATATTATGACTAAGATAATATACAACAAATTATCGTTAGTCTTCAACAGGAAAAAAATATAATAGAATACAATAGACAAACCAGCTTTAAATCAACAATCGCAATGGAAACAACAATTCATTAGAAGAGTTAAGTAGAGAATGCAAACTACTATCTTCTATATATGAATTTAAAAGTTCATCGTCGATATTTTATCCCCAGAACATCAATCAATATATATCCGAATCAAATATTCATCTTTGCACTACAGCCAAAGATATTCATCACTTGGTCATGTTCATCTAAACACTGCTCATCTTTGCACTACGGCCCAAAGATATTAATCACCATTATGTGTTCATCTCAACACTGCTCATCTTTGCACTACGCCAAAGATATTCATCAAGAAATCATTCATCTTTGCACTACAAAAAGCCAAAGATATTCAAGAATATCATCATTTAGGACCGAGGATGATGAAAATATTTTAAAGGAAACGAATCCAAAGGAAACAAAAGAACAATATTAAGGATTCAGATTTTAAACAATCCAAGTTCAAAAATACTTCATAAGTAATCGAGAGGAGTAAAATTCAAGAATGATCAAAACATGGATACAATCAAAGCTAGTATCCATAATAGATATTTTGGACAAAAAGAAGAAATTTCATTTTTCATGAATAAAGTCGATTCGTGAATAGTGTCGATAATGTGAATAGTGTCGATACGTGAATAGTAACTCTCGACACCAAAAAGATAGAAATTTCACAAAAAAACATCTTCACGCTTCGTGAATAAGTACTCGTGAATAGTACTCGTGAATAAGAACTCATGAATAGTAACTCATGAATAAGAACTCGTGAATAGAATGAAAAAAATCCAAATTTGATAAAAATTTCCAACCAATATTTCGCATAATGATATTGAAGAAATAATATCATTTTCAATAAAATAACATCCTTTACCTCGAAAGACAAGATTTCTAGTTGAAACACCTGATATAGGCTATGACTTGAACTTGCACCGTATAGCAATACTCAAAGTATACTCAAAATACTCACAAGAATACGCCGATAATATAGAGAGAGAAAAACTTCAGCTTCGTGTGATTTTCAATTCTAACCCAAGCACCCTATTTATAGAAAATGCTTAGAACACCAAAGTAGAAAATTTAATATAATAATAATATATATATTAATTTGTCTACGCCCACTTAGAATCATCTGAATTCAAAGAACTTAGCATGTGTTAAAGATGCCCACCAAACACAAAAAAATGTTTTTCTTATTTAAATTATTTTAAACTTCCAAAAATCAATTATTTTGAGCTTCGAACTTCAATAATTCATAATAAATAGCCCTTTTTATCGAAAAATTCAAATCTCAAAACTTTTATAGGAAATTCAATTCTCTACAACTTTGCGTAAGAAAGTTTTTCCAAATTCCAAATGTAAATTGACCAAATCCATAAACCAAGCATTTTACAAAGCTATAATCAAATTTCTACCAATAATTGTGTCCACCAACACACAAAATATGTGTTAAACATTTAATGCCACAAAAATACTCTTCCTCCTCATATACTCATATATCCCACATTCATTATAAAATATCACCATTAATATATTATTAAAATAATATATTTAAATGAATTATTTTATCGTAAAAGATAAAATATTAATTTTCAACAATTGTCACATTAAAAATTTCTCCATCTATATCCACATAAAATCAATATTTTCTCATCATATAAATCAATAATTAATTATTCACAAATAATATTACAGTAATCACAAGATCGGCAACCAGTGCCGCTCCTGAAAGAGGGGCTTTCCAATAAGGATCTCTCCTCATCGGCGCCGCAATTAGGTGACCAAACCTCTCCTTAGATGTAACTTTCTAGACATTGCCAATAATGTTATCCAATAATATTATTCAGATAATATGAATTATTGTCTCGATAATGGAAAATACCGTAAATGACAATTTATCAAACAACAAGAAATATAAAATATCAATGCAAAGAATTATTGAATCAATAAAATAAAATATCGAATAAGAATTATCGTAATAATTATTGAGTAGTGCCTTCTTACGTAAGAATCAATAATTGGTGCAATACCGCAGCTGCCATCGCTCAACAACGCCAGATAGTGTGTTTTTAACCACCGGGTATTCCAACAAGATAATCTGTAATAACTACGCCGCTATTTATAAACAACTTATATTTGTCGCTTTCTTCATCCAATCGCTTTTCACATGGGGCCCATAAAAAGATCAAGCTACCGTCGCATTTAATATTCCCCGACAAAGATTTAATATTCCACGCACCAAACGAATATTCCCCGATAATAATGAATATTTTATAACCACTTGCTTATTCAAATATTTATGATTTTACCCATAACTATCCACATTAATCAAATCAACCCTTACTATTTCAAAATAATAAATAGAGGAAAATAAATTTCATTTATTAATAATTTGGGGTCTTACAACCTCCCTCCTTATGAAATTTCGTCCTCGAAATTGACGACGACTGGTGTGTTTCAAAAGATGAGAATACCTCGCTTTCATTTCCTTTTCCAACTCCCGTGTCATTTCCTCAATAGCATGGTTTCTCCACAAAACTTTAACTTGTGGTATAACCCTCAGACATAGGACATGTTCTTTCCTATCCAAGATCTTGACAGTACCTCCTCGACGTTAAGTCTTCTATTATCTCGTCCGGCTTCTAACTCAATGACGTGGTTCGGTCGTCCACATATTTACGTAAACATCGACACGTGAAAAACGTTATGAACACGCCATCATACTTGGCGCGGAAAACGAGTCTATAGGCCACGCCTCCTATTCGATCGAGAATTTCAAATGGATTAATAAATCAAGGTTTGAGCTTTCCTCACCTCACCGATTCTCGCTTTTGAATAACAACTTTCGCACCTCCTTCTTCAAATTCATCACCCGGTAGTAGCTTTGAATAACTTTTAACTTTATCGATTAAAGTCGATTATACTCAGATATCATCACGCTGGTACCTAGAGTTTTCATCTCCATCTCTATTATTTGTAAATTATACTGAAATGAGTCTTTGACAATATCGTACTCAGATTTGATATACGATCTTCTACTCAACACGCCGCCTACCACGCTCGCTTTTCCAGATGGCATGGTCGTAACATGTGCCAAATGAGTCTCCTCTTGAGTTCTTCAAGCTCTTCCCACATTCCTTGCTCCATTCAAATTTTGTATCTCTACGAGTCACCACCGCTAAGTAATGGAATAGCGATTCAAGAATATCCTTCAACGAATCTCCGATAATAACCAACTAAGCCTAGAAAGCTACGATTTCGATTACCGACTTTAGTTGTTCTCAATCGTGACTCATATCCCAACCTTGATAAGACGCTACAATGACACCTATCGCTTTACTATCGCATTTAATATGGTGTCCCTACTACGAGAGTCTCGGCTTTGCAGCATTCCACAAAGGAAGTCACCAGATAAAGGCTCAGTACCAAATTTATAGTTGAATTTTTAACTCCTCAAGTTCAATAGAGCCATTCGATATGAGATTTTAGAAATGAGTTTTGTACCGGTTCAAAGTCGATACAAAATTTAATATCACTTTGGGAGTAAACCAAGAAATTCTTCAGAAATACGCCAGAAAAATCAATAACAACAGAATATTATTCAAATCGACGTGTCTTTATTCAAATCCATAACATGGACTAAGAAAACTTGACATCCGTAATAAACGAATGACTTCATGGCTTGATATGAAAATGTTTGACTACAAATGGTTTGATTGCTTGAATTCAATAACAAAGTTGCTTAGAATATGAAAACTAACAACCTTACGAAAAGTAATCAATTTCATTGATGAGAGTAGTTAACCTTAAAATCACATCAAAAGCAAATATCTCTATAGAAATAAGGTTAACAGTAATGTGATAGTGCCAACCTCGAATCAAGCAAGATTTCTAAACAACGGATGTAATGAAAGTTTCTCCTAATCTGAGTCTCCATAAATAGGTCAAAGTCTAATTTCTCCGTAGTCAAGTTCAAACGCTGAGCGCAAGCAAGAGAGATAAAAGAATGGGTAGAACCGGTATTCTAGTAAGGTATAAACTTCGCAAGAATTTATAATTAACTAACCCGCGCTAACTTCGTCGTTTCCTCGATTTTGACCGGCCACGACAAACGCCTTCCAGAAACCGCTGACTTTGACTTTTCTCGACATCCTTTTGAGTCACCATTCCTCACCGGATCGGGTTTCGATACCGCATAATCTCGAGCGATATGTCCTTCTTTTCCACAATTATAGCATACCTTAAACTGCTAGGGCGCTTTGGGCCGATATGTCCTCTTTCCCAAGATTTGTAACATACGACCGGTGGTCTTTTCTCCTCCTTGAACCAGCTTGCATCGGGCGCCGACGCCTTCACATGGTCGTTGTTGAATCTCCTCTTTTAAAATCTCCTCCCACTCGCTTCTTCTATTTTCATGGCCACGATTACCACCAGAGTGGTTACCGCTTTTTGTCCGTATTCTTCTTTCTCCGCCGGTTATCGTTATTCGATGATCGCTATCTTCTGTGATGATCCTCGTTATGGTCCCCTGCTGAACGTATTTCAAGTATCTCGCCTAACAACCGAGCCCCGCTGACAACATCCGAATAGAGAGAAAATTTATGAGAAATGAGATACCGACGATGCCGGTTTCAAACCTCTCGTAAACATCCGCGCCATACGCTCCTCATTCTCCACCAAATGAGGTGCAAACTCGATAACTCCGCTAACTTCGCCAGATCGGGACACCGCCATGTTATTCTCGCTTCAGCCTAATAAACTCCACTTCCTTCATATGACGAATACTTTCGTGGAAGTACTTGTCATTGAACTATTTCAAATGTCTCCCATGACATGCCGAAAAGTACAAATGGATGGGTACGCTTCACGATTCCCACCAAGAATCCGCCTCGCTACTTTTAACATAAAAGTAGCGAATGGAACTTTCTGTTCTCCGCATCCCCAAGACATCGAATATCTTGGTAATTTGTTTGACCCACGCCTCCGCCTTTAATCGGATCCGCTTTCCCTGCACTTCGGTGGTCCCAACTTCTTTGAACTGCTCATGTGACCACCCGTGAATTGCTATCATTTCTCCTCAGATTTTGAACACGAAGTCTCCTCTCGTCTGATTTTGCATGAAACGCAAAAAGCTTCTAAACATCCCCTCGCTCATCATCTCGCCAAAGGGTGTTGTTCACAGAGGTACATTGCCACCACAGTTGTACGCTCTCCTCGCTGGTAAGGCAGTGCATCATCTCCACTGGCCTCATTTACTCCATCATTAATATTCTCAATGACATTCTCAAATACATCGCCATAAAACAAGGGTTAATTAAGGAAATCAATATATCACATAATATCCCTATATACTAACCAACTAACAAATAAGCTTAGTAGACACACTAGCTAAGGATTTACTCTGCCTCCCTCCTAGTTCTATTCCCCATCTCCGCCAGAGATCATATCCCTAAGCTCGATACCAACCGTGACGCCCCCAAAATAGGTCCATTCCATCCAACCCATTCTTGAGTCGCCAAATACATGGTACAGAAATAACTACAACTTTATTATTACAACATATAAACCGTGAGTTTAAATACGATATTGCCATCTAGACAATATCCACACGCAAATAAATCCCCATCATAATTATTGATACATTATTTTACAAAATGGTGAGGACTACTAAACAACTCTCTCTAGAACCTTCATTCCATACCCCGACTAGTACTCGCTACATTCTCGCCTCCCCGAGAAGAAAAATGGAACAAAAAAAGAAAAGGGTGAGCTCAACTAGCCCAAGAAAGAATATTATGACTAAGATAATATACAACAAATTATCGTTAGTCTTCAACAGGAAAAATCTAATAGAATACAATAGACAACCAGCTTTTAAATCAACAATCGCAATGAAAACAACAATTCATTAGAAGAGTTAAGTAGAGAATGCAAACTACTATCTTCTATATATGAATTTAAAAGTTCATCGTCGATATTTTATCCCCGTAACATCAATCAATATATATCCGAATCAAATATTCATCTTTGCACTACAGCCAAAGATATTCATCACCGGGTCATGTTCATCTAAACACTGCTCATCTTTGCACTACGCCAAAGATATTAATCACCAACATGTTCATCTCAACACTGCTCATCTTCAGCACTACGCCCAAAGATATTCATCAAGAAATCATTCATCTTTGCACTACAAAAGCCAAAGATATTCAAGAATATCATCATTTAGGACCGAGGATGATGAAAAAATATTTTAAAGGAAACGAATCCAAAGAAACAAAAGAACAATATTAAGGATTCGTATTTTAAACAATCCAAGTTCAAAAATACTTCATAAGTAATCGTGAGGAGTAAAATTCAAGAATGATCAAAACATGGATACAATCAAAGCTAGTATCCATAATAGATATTTTGGACAAAAAAAAGAAGAAATTTCATTTTTCTATGAATAAAATCGATTCGTGAATAAGGTCGATACGTGAATAGTGCCAGATACGTGAATAGTAACTCTCGACACCAAAAGATAGAAATTTCACAAAAAAATCATCTTCACGCTCGTGAATAAGACTTGAATAGTAACTTGAAATAGTAACTCATGAATAGTAACTCATGAATAAGAACTCAATAGTAATATAGAACTCCCACATGAAAAAATTCCAAATTTGATAAAAATTTCCAACCAATATTTCTAAGATAATGATATTGAAGAAATAATATCATTTTCTAATAAAATAACATCCTTTACCTCGAAAGACAAGATTTCTAGTCAAACACCTGATATAAAGGCTATGACTTGAACTTGCACCGTATAGCAATAATACTCAAAGTATACTCAAAATACTCACAAGAATACGCCGATAATATAGAGAGAGAAAACTTCAGCTTTCGTGTGATTTTCAATTCTAACCTAAAGACCCTATTTATAGAAAAATGCTTAGAACACCAAAGTAGAAAATTTAATATAATAATAATATATATATTAATTTGTCTCACGCCTACACTTAGAATCATCTGAATTCAAAGAACTTAGCATGTGTTAAAGATGCCCACCAAACACAAAAAACGTTTTTCTTATTTAAATTATTTTAAACTTCCAAAAATCAATTATTTTGAGCTTCTAACTTCAATAATTCATAATAAATAGCCCTTTTATCGTAAAATTCAATCTCATGAAATTTTTATAGGAAATTCAATTTCTACAACTTTACGTAAGAAAGTTTTTCCAAATTCCAAATGAAATTGACCAAAATCCATAAACTATGCATTTTACAAAAAGCTATAATCAAATTTCTATCAATAATTGTGTCCACCAACACACAAAATATGTGTTAAACATTTAATGCCACAAAATACTCTTCCTCCTCATATACTCATATATCCCACATTCATTATAAAATATCACCATTAATATATTATTAAAATAATATATTTAAATGAATTATTTTATCGTAAAAAGATAAAATATTAATTTTCAACAATTGTCACATTAAAAATTTTCCATCTATATCCACATAAAATCAATATTTTCCTCATCATATAAATCAATAATTAATTATTCACAAATAATATTACGTAATCACAAGATCGCAACCAAAGCCGCTCCTGTGAAAGAGGGGGCTTTCCAATAAGGATCTCTCCTCATCGGCGCACAATTAGGTGACCAAACCTCTCCTTAGATGTAACTTTCTAGACATTGCCAATAATGTTATCCAATAATATTATTCAGATAATATGAATTATTGTCTCGATAATGGAAAATACCGTAATGACAATTTATCAAAACAACAAGAATATAAAATATCAATGCAAAGAATTATTGAATCAATAAAATAAAATACCGAATAAGAATTATCGTAATAATTATCGAGTAGTGCCTTCACGTAAGAATCAATAATTGGTGCAATACCGCAAAGCTACTCGCTCAACAACGCCAGATTAGTGTGTGTTTTAACCACCGGGTATTCCAACAAGATAATCTGTGAATAACTACGCCGTTATTTATAAACAACTTATATTTGTCGCTTTCTTCATCCAATCGCTTTTCGCTATGGGGCCCACAAAAGATCAAGCTACCGTCAGCATTTAATATTCCCCGACAAAGATTTAATATTCCACGACCAAACGAATATTCCCCATAATAATGAATATTTTATAACCACTTGCTTATTCAAAATATTTATGATTTTACCCATAACTATCCACATTAATCAAATCAACCCTTACTATTTCAAAATAATAAATAGAGGAAAATAAATTTCATTTATTAATAATTTGGGGTCTTACAATCATGTTAGGTATGGAACATGTGCTGGAAAATCAATATACAAGAACAGGATCAAAGATCAGAAATCAAAAATCAAGTTAGAAAGAGGTATAAACCCTAATTTCCTAAAATCTTTAATCTGATGTTGGTTGTTGTAAGTTGTTGGTTAAAGATGTGTTATAAGGTGTCAATTAGAGATCTGGGTTGTTGGATCATGGATCCATAACATCTAGATGCTCGAATCTAAAGTTTGGTAAAATCTGGAAAACTAAAAAATGGTGGCCTGATAACTGAATGTCAGAGCCCCTGGATCTTTCGGTGTTAGGTGTTAGTGGTATTTGATGTTATGGATTTTTTCTTTGTTGTATGGTCGTTGATCTGAATCTTGAATTAATCTCAGATCACATGTATATGGTAAGTTATGAAGGATCAAAGGTCTTTGACCCGCATTGACCAACTTTTCTGGGTAACCCAGATTTACCCAGAAACTTTCTGACAATGATTTGCAGGCTCTAGATCTTACAGTCTTTTTATTTTTTGATCAAGTTGTTTTTTTATTGTTGTATACTGACATACAAGCTATACATATATGCCTTTAGATCACTCAGATCCGTAGTCAAATCGTAGAAATTAGTGGTCAAACTACCGGCCGACCGAATCGCTTCAAGAATATTTTTGGAAAACCCGAAATGTTCAAGAACGATCCGATTACTACTTTTTAATTACCATGATTGCTTATATATGTTGTTGTTAGATTGATGTGTTGTTTTATAGTTATTTTCCCCGACACCTCGACTACACCTATGAACTATTGTATCACGTAAAGGAAACCCGTAACGCATGAAATAAGGATTCAAAGTAGGCACCATAAATCGCACAGGGTTTACGGGTTACTCATAAAACCAGCACTATCTCTCGATATGAAGATTGAGAGCTTAGATCTCTCCGTTTTATTGTTGTTTGGTCATGCCATTAGCTTGTTCTTGTAGTATTACATCATTACTACACATATAACACCATTAGCTGACCAAAAGATAATAGGAGCATGAAAACTTTTATGGTCAAAGTAGAAACCTTGTTAACTGACTTGAAGGCTCAAGAACACCTCAAGAACACCATTAGCGACGGATTCGTCACCTAAGGCCCCTATAACGACACTTAATTTCGGAAATTAATTATTAAATTCCGAAAATTATTTATTTTAATTAAATAAATAGAAAAAAATGTTTTTTAATTATTAAAAATACATAATAAATTCCAAAAAATTATTTTAAAATCTGAAAAATAGTTTTTATATATTTAGAGTATATTTCATAAATATTTAATATTTTTGGAATATAATGGTATTTAATTTATTTAATTATAATATTAAATAAATGATTTAAAAATGATTTAATATATATATATATATATATATATATATATATAATATTATTATATTATTATGATAGTATTCTAATATTGGAGATCTATATTACTAATATTAGGTATTCGGATAAAGCGATATAAATTGCATAGCGGTAATCAACGGTTCAGGCAAGTTTGTTTTTACTTTACTCTACTAAAAGTTGTTTCATTCGGATAAGCTTATGGTTAATCATTGCTGGTTGCCATGAATTGTACTCTATACATATTGCATGTATAAGTCAGGTATGAAAGGCTGATCACCTTCATTACCAGCTGGTTCATATATATTTGTTCATGTATAATACTTGTTCAGTCATAAATTTGTTCCTGCTAGTTCACAATTATATTGTTGAATTATAGCCAGCTTATTATTCAGACTCATTCAATCATGATAAATCGTTATATTATTGAACTTAAACTTGCTGGGAAACTTTCATGCTCACCCATGCTATATCATGATAAAATATTGCAGATTAAGGCGGATGCGTCAGATACAAGGAAAGGTTAAGGACAGTGCCAGCTTAAAGTTAATGTGCGCTATTAGTTTTGTAATAGTATTGTATATTAATGTTATTGTAAGTCAAATAAGTTATGTAATGTGTATTAAGTTAAGGTTACTCGACCTTGGGGAATAGTGTGTAAAGTTATTGTATAAACAATTTATGTTTATATCTTCCGCAAATAGTAATAGTTGTATAGAATGATTGAACCGGATCCGCCGTGATTCGGGACCTCGGATTCGGGGCCCTCACAGTTGGTATCAAAGCTGTAGGTTATGAACCTTAGGTAGGAATACCTGAGACTAATGACCGTAGTGATTAGGATAAGATCTAACTCACATAGAGTTAGTTGGTCGGTAAGATTCAAAGACGAATCTCGGTGAGTTATAAGATACAGAGTTCCCTAATTCTGATAATAAAGTTTAATAGTAAGTGGTGAATAGATAGAGTCTAAAAGACTAAAAGTACAGTGATAGGAGATCGTAAAAATAAAACAATAATATAATAGAAATGAATCGTAATATATACGATGTGATCACCCCGTGATTGGATAAGGTTATAGTATGGAGAAGGATCAAGCGAATGGTTGAAAAGTTTACGACAAGATTCTTTGGGTGTCGGTTGTACTATGAATTGGTGTAGATTCGGAAAAGGATTATGAATACTGAGTTAAATGAAATTCATATTGAGAAGGGGATTAGGATTAAGTGGGGATTATGAAATGTTTGTGTCGCGTTATTTGCTATATGCATGTTAAGAGGGTGATTCCTTTCTCATGTGTAGAACAGATAGATAGGTCATAGGTAGAGAATATAAGGTTAAGTACGAGTTCTTAAAACTCATACTTATGTGACATACTTGATTCATAGTTATATGAAATGTTTATGAACCCCTCAGCGAATGGACGCCAAAGGTCTGTCTAGGAAAGTTCTTAAACTCATATGATTGTGGCAATTTATGGACTCATAAGTGCGGTTTGACGAACTGGGTATAGTTATGTGTAAACGAAATATTGATGATAATAGGAACAGATAAATTGTTAAACAAATGATTGTTAGTGGAGACATAAGTTTTCCAAAACTCCTAGCTATGCTAGACTTCGAAATTTTGACATCAAGCTAAATAAGCACTATGTGCTTTTGAAAAAAAATATATATATGTAGACTCGTAATCATTTTTGAAACGGTTTAAAGAATAGCTTATGCTACTTATTCCAGCTAGACGCAAATGATTTGAAATATCAAAATTTATTTTATTTATCACTCATGTACCATGTAACCTGGTGCAAAGATGATAAAAGTTGATAGAGTTGTAAATACAAGAATACTTAGTGCGAATTCGATCTGAAAATCATTGTTCCACTATTGTATGATGTGTTATGACAAAGTCACTCGATGACGGCATCCTCAAACGGACTGTTAATACAGTACGACATCATGACGTCATTCTCAAAAATATTTTAAAAAATTTTAATTTTCCAACGGGGTTTGGCTACACTTAAATAATTTGATTGAATTGAATTATTGATATTAGTCTATGCTATTCGATTCAGCTAGACAAACATTTATGAAAACTCTAAGTGTTCATTGAAAGAAATTTCCCGAACCAAATTATTTTGGTGAGGAATCCAGTAAGACTGAGGTAGAATTTTGTGCCTATGGCAGGGAAGAAAATGACAAAAAATCAAGACATGGCGATCTGAGACATATCGGGCTAATCACCCTTTGTGTCTGTAAGTTTATGACGGTTTGCGGATGAATTTCAGTATAACCTTTGCGAAAATGACAGACAAATAGTCTATATAACTTCTCAGCAAAATTTGAAAATTTTTACTCTTGTGGGTGGTGTATTGGGTAGCATGTGATGCTGTATATGTATGGTGTATGATGTATGGTGTATGGTGTATGGTGTAAGGTGTAAGGTAAATTTCGGGGACGGAATTTTTAGAAGAAGGGGTGAATGTGACAATCCGAGAATTTGAATATTTTTAAAATTTTTAATTAATTGATTTAAGGTTCAAAATTAGAACCTAGACAAAAAATAAGTGTATACGTTTGATATTTTTAAGAAGGAATTTTGAGAATTTCAAAATTCTGTGTAGGATTTAGGTGAATTATTCAGGATTAAGGGAATACGTGAATATGTTCTGTGTATATGTGTACAATATGTGGTTAAGGGTCAAGGCTTGACTAGATAAACGATATCTGTAACAAACCCTAATTATATATTAAGAACGTCAACGTTCAGTTAGAAAACCCTAGCGTTTAACAAGAAACCCTAAAACCGGTTCTGGAAACCCTAATTTCAATTTTGGCAATGCGAAATCCTAATTTGGGAATTTAAAACCCTAATATGGGAACTTAAATCATTATTATAATTCTCAAGTGCTATTAATTATAATCTTAATTAGGGTAAAGCTTAATTATTTAGTAAACCCTAATTTCAAATTTAGAAAACCCTAACTTCGGGATTCGAAACCCTAATTTATAATTAGGGAAAGTGAAAGTGTTAATTAGGATATATTAATTCTAATTTTCAAGTTATAGTAATTAGAAAACCCTAATCTTATTAGGAAATCTAATTTCGAAATTAGCAATGTTATTTTAATTAAAACCCTAATTGGTGGGTTATAAACCCTAATGACCATTTTGACCCTAATTGTTATAGTAGCAAATTTAATTAGAAAATTCTAATCCTAATTATTAATATTTAAATTATGATTACGAAATGTTAATATAATTAGAAAATTCTATTTATAATTTAGAAATATTAATTTTCTATTTTTTAAAACCTAAATTGGAAATTTTAGAAAATTAAATTGCAAACCCGAAGGGTTTCAAACCCTAAACCCTAAAATGGTTCAAACCCTAAACCCTAACTCAAACCTTAAACCCTAAGGGTTTGGCTAATTGACAAGAATGCTATTAAAATGTTATGCAAAAAGACTAAAATGCCCTTACTTGCAAGCTTAAAGTTTTTCTAAAAATTGCATGACTCCTTATGTTAGGTATGGAACATGTGCTGGAAAATCAATATACAATCTGACCTAGAGTGTCATCTTACATTACTTGGATTCATTGAATCAAATATAAGAGATTTAGAGAGAGAGAATGGCCACTTTATATTTCATTTTTCTCCTAACCCTTTTCTCTCTAGAAATTCGGGATATAGAGTGATAGAGAGAGAAAAGATGAACCATGATCAGTTAATAACAAGTCAAGAACAAGATCAAAGATCAGAAATCAAAAAGTTAGAAAGAGGTATAAACCCTAATTTCCTAAAATCTTTAATCTGATGTTGGTTGTTGTAAGTTGTTGGTTAAAGATGTGTTATAAGGTGTCAATTAGAGATCTGGGTTGTTGGATCATGGATCCATAACATCTAGATGCTCGAATCTAAAGTTTGGTAAAATCTGGAAAACTAAAAAATGGTGGCCTCGATAACCAATGTCGAGCCCTGGATCTTTCGGTGTTAGGTGTTAGTGGTATTTGATGTTATGGATTTTTTCTTTGTTGTATGGTCGTTGATCTGAATCTTGAATTAATCTCAGATCACATGTATATGGTAAGTTATGAAGGATCAAAGGTCTTTGACCCGCATTGACCAACTGTTCTGGGTAACCCAGATTTACCCAGAAACTTTCTGACAATGATTTGCAGGCTCTAGATCTTGCAGTCTTTTTATTTTTTGATCAAGTTGTTTTTTTATTGTTGTATACTGACATACAAGCTATACATATATGCCTTTAGATCACTCAGATCCGTAGTCAAATCAGAAAATTAGTGGTCAAACTCATGTTGACCGAATCGCTCAAGAATATTTTTGGAAAACCCAAAAATGTTCAAGAACAGTCCGGATTACTACTTTGACCGACCATGATTGCTTATATATGTTGTTGTTAGATTGATGTGTTGTTTTATAGTTATTTTTCCCTGACACCTCGACTACACCTATGAACTATTGTATCACAGAAAGGAAACCCAGAACGCATGAAATAAGGATTCAAAGTAGGCACCATAAACTATCGTAATATATACGATGTGATCACCCCGTGATCGGATAAGGTTATAGTATGGAGAAGGATCAAACGAATGCTTAAAAAGTTTACAGCAAGATTGTTGGGTGTCAATTTGTACTATGAATTGCATGAGTTTCGTGAAAGGATTATGAATACGAGTTGAATGAAATTACATATTGAGAATGGGATTAGGATTAAGTGGGGATTATGAAATGTTTGTGTCGGCGTTATTTGCTATATATGCATGTTAAGAGGGTGATTCCTTTCTCATGTGTAGAACAGATAGATAGGTCATAGGTAGAGAATATAAGGTTAAGTACGAGTTCTTAAAACTCATACTTATGTTACATACTTGATTCATAGTTATATAAAATGTTTATGAACCCCTCAAATGAATGGACGCCAAAAGGTCCTGCATCAGGAAAGTTCTTAAACTCATATGATTGCGCACAATTTATGGACTCATAAGTGTGGTTTGATGAACCGGGTATAGTTGTGTGTAAACGAAATATTGATGATAATAGGAATGTATAGATTGTTAAGCAAATGATTGTTAGTGGAGACATAAGTTTTCCAAAACTCCTAGCTATGCTAGACTTCAAAATTTTGACATCAAGCTAAATCGCACTATGTGCTTTTGAAAAAAAATATATATGTAGACTCGTAATCATTTTTGAAATCGGTTTAAAGAATAGCTTCGCTATTTATTCCAAATTAGGACGCAAATGATTTGAAATATCAAAATTTATTTTATTTATTACTCATGTACCATGTAACCTGGTGCAAAGATGATAAAAGTTTATAGAGTTGTAAATACAGGAATACTTAGTGCGAATTCGATCTGAAAATGATTGTTCCACTATTGTATGATGTGTTATGACAAAAGTCTCTCGATGATGGCATCCTCAAACCAGACCATGATTAATCTGATGGGGCATCATGGACGTTATTCTCAAAAATATTTTCAAAAATTTTAATTGGCAAGTTTGGCTACACTTAAATAATTCAATTGAATTGAATTATTGATATGAGTCTATGCTATTCGATTCAGCTAGAAAACATTTATGAAAACTCTAAGTGTTCATTGAAAGAAATTTCCCGAACCAAATTATTTTGGTGAGGAATCCAGTAAGACTGAGGTAGAATTTTGTGCCTATGGCAGGGAAGAGAAACAGACAAAATCAGTACATGGCCAGTACAAGACATATCGGGCTAATCACTCGTTGTGTCTGTAAGTTATGACGTTTTGCGGATGAATTTCTGTATAACCTTTGCGAAAATGACTGACAAATAGTCTATATGACTCCTCAGCAAAATTTGAAAAATCTTTACTCTTGTGAGTGGTGTATTGGATAGCATGTGATGCTGTGTATGTATGGTGTATGGTGTATGGTGTATGGTGTATGGTGTATGGTGTAAGGTGTAAGGTGTAAGGTAAATTTCGGGGACAAAATTTATAGAAGAAGGGGTGAATGTGATAACCCGAGAATTTGAATATTTTTAAAATTTTTAATTAATTGATTTAAGGTTCAAAATTAGAACCTAGACAGAAAATAAGTGTATGCGTTTGATATTTTTAAGAAGGAATTTTGAGGATTTCAAAATTCTGTGAAGGATTTAGGTGAATTATTCAGGATTAAGGGAATACGTGAATATGTTCTGTGTATATGTGTACAATATGTGGTTAAGGGTCAAGGCTTGACCAGATAAACGATATCTGTAACAAACCCTAATTATATATTAAGAACGTCAACGTTCGGTTAGAAAACCCTAGCGTTTAACAAGAAACCCTAAAATCGGTTCTGGAAACCCTGATTTCAGTTCTGGGAATGCGAAACCCTAATTTGGGAATTTAAAACCCTAATCTGGGAACTTAAATGATTATTATAATTCTCAAGTGCTATTAATTATAATCTTAATTAGGGTAAAGCTTAATTATTTAGTAAACCCTAATTTCAAATTTAGAAAACCCTAACTTCGGGATTTGAAACCTTAATTTATAATTAGGGAAAGTGAAAGTGTTAATTTAATACTTTTAATGTTAATTAGGATATATTAATTCTAATTTTCAAGTTATAGTAATTAGAAAACCCTAATCTCATTAGGAAATCTAATTTCAAAATTAGCAATGTTATTTTAATTAAAACCCTAATTGGTGGGTTATAAACCCTAATGACCATTTGACCCTAATTGTTATAGTAGCAAATTTAATTAGAAAATTCTAATCCTAATTATTAATATTTAAATTATGATTACGAAATGTTAATATAATTAGAAAATTCTAATTATAATTTAGAAATATTAATTTTCTATTTTTAAAACCTAAATTGGAAATTTTAGAAAATTAAATTGCAAACCCTAAGGGTTTCAATAAACCCTAAAATGGTTCAAACCCTAAACCCTAACTCAAACCTTAAACCCTAAGGGTTTGGCTAATTGACAAGAATGCCATTAAAATGTTATGCAAAAGACTAAAATGCCCTTACTTGCAAGCTTAAAGTTTTTCTAGAAATTGCATGACTCATCATGTTAGGTATAGAACATGTGTTTGGAAAATGAATATATAATCCTCGACCTAGAGTGTCATCTTACATTACTTGGGTTCATTGAATCAAATATAAGAGATTTAGAGAGAGAATGGCCACTTTATATTTCATTTTTCTCCTAACCCTTCTCTCTCTAGAAATTCGGGATATAGAGTGATAGAGAGAAAAAGATGAACCATGATCGATTAATAGCAAGAAGTCAAGAACAAGATCAAAGATCGTAAATCAAAATCGAAGTTAGAAAGAGGTATAAACCCTAATTTCCTAAAATCTTTAATCGATGTTGTTCGTTTGTTGTAAGTTGTTGGTTAAAGATGTGTTATAAGGTGTCAATTAGAGATCTGGGTTGTTGGATCATGGATCCATAACATCTAGATGCTCGAATCTAAAGTTTGGAAAAATCTGGAAAGCTGAAAAATTGTGGCCTGACAACTGAATGTCTGAGCCCCTGGATCTTTCGGTGTTAGGTTTTTAGTGGTATTTGATGTTATGGATTTGTTCTTTGTTGTATGGTCTTTGATCTGAATCTTGAATTAAGCTCAGATCACATGTATATGGTAAGTTATGAAGGATCAAAGGTCGTTGACCCGCATTGACCAACTGTTCTGGGTAACCCAGATTTACCCAGAAATTGTCTGACAACGATTTGCAGGCTCTAGATCTTGCAATCTTTTTATTTTTTGGTCAAGTTGTTGTTTTATTGTTGTATAATCTTGACATACAAAGCTATACATAAATGCCTTTAGATCACTCAGATCCGTAGTCAAATCGTAGAAATTAGTGGTCAAACTACTGTTGAACGAACTGCTCAAGAATATTTTTGGAAAACCCAAAAATGTTCAAGAACAGTCCGGATTACTACTTTGACCGACCATGATTGCTTATATATGTTGTTGTTAGATTGATGTGTTGTTTTATAGTTATTCCCTGACACCTCGACTACACCTATGAACTATTGTATCACAGAAAGGAAACCCATAACGCATGAAATAAGGATTCAAAGTAGGCACCATGAACTGCCTGGGTTTCTAGGTTACTCAGAAAACCCAGACCAGTCTCTGACATGAAGATTGAGAGCTTAGATCTCTCCGTTTTATTGTTGTTTGGTCATGCCATTAGCTTGTTCTTGTAGTATTACATCATTACTACACATATAACACCATTAGCTGACCAAAAGATAATAGGAGCATGAAAACTTTTATGGTCAAAGTAGCAACCTTGTTAACTGACTTGAAGGCTCAAGAACACCTCAAGAACACCATTAGCGACGGATTCGTCACCTAATGCCCCTATAGCGACACTTAATTTCAGAAATTAATTATTAAATTTCGAAAATTATTTATTTTAATTAAATAAATAGAAAAAATGGTTTTTAATTATTAAAAATACATAATAAATTATGAAAAATTATTTTAAAATATGAAAAAATAATTTTTATATATTTAGAGTATATTTCATAAATATTTAATATTTTTGGAATATAAATGGTATTTAATTTATTTAATTATAATATTAAATAAATGATTTAAATACATGAAAAATCATGAAAAATAATATTATGGTATAATAAAATATTTTAAGTTATTTTTAGTGAATTTTAATATTTTAGGATAAATTTTATTAATTAATTAATATTAAAGATAATTAATTAATTTTATAAATATATTAAATAAATTATGAAAAATATAGATAAATGATTTAAAAATAATATAAAATGATTTAAGTATTATAAAAATATTTTAATTTATAAAATATAACTTTTGATATTTTGTCATGAAAATATTAATATTTTAATATTAATATCAATTATCTGGATAATGGATTTAAGTGTTTAAAAATCATATAAATATGATTTTAAGGTATTAAAAATACTTTATGATATTATAAATATATTATAATATTATGAGATGTATTTTATTAATATTTGATAATAAATAAATATTAATGATAAAAGAATTATGTGGTATTTAATTTATTTAAATACGTGTTTAATGATTAAAATTTATTTATAAATAGTAATAATTATTTAAAAATTATTATGAGACTTAGAAAAATATTTTGACTGTTAATAAATTATCTTAGATAATGGTTAAGTGTTTAGACAGAGCTTAATTGAACTTAAACTCAAAATTTGTTCCGACTAGACCGTCGGGATGTCAGAATTGTGTCGGATTTAAGTTAGAATGAAATAGTTTAATTTAATACTGAGTCTTATGTGTGTTATAGACTGATAGGATTATGTGTTATGTGTTTAGGTTATTCAATGTATATATATATATATATAATATTATTATATTATGATGATATTATTCTAATATTGGAGATCTATATTACTAATATTAGGTATTCAGATAAAGCGATATAGATTGCGTAGCGGTAATCAACGGTTCTGGAAAGTTTGTTATTACTTGACTCTACTAAGAGTTGTTTCATTCGGATAAGCTTATGGTTAATCATTGCTCTTTGCCATGAATTGTACTCTGTACATATTGTATGTATAAGTCAGGTATGAAAGGCTGATCACCTTCATTACCAGTAGGTTCAGATATATTTGTTCATGTATAATACTTGTTTAGTCATAAATTTGTTCCTGCTAGTTCACAATTATATTGTTGAATTATAGCCAGCTTATTATTCAGACTCATTCAATCATGATATATCATTATATTATTGAACTTAAACTTGTTGGGCAACTTTCATGCTCATCCTTGCTATATCATGATAAAATATTGTAGATTAAGGTGGATGCGTCGGATACAAGGAAAGGTTAAGGACAATGCCATCTTAAAGTTAATGTGCGCTATTAGTTTTGTAATAGTATTGTATATTAATGTTATTATAAGTCAAATAAGTTATGTAATGTGTATTAAGTTAAGGTTACTCGACCTTGGGGAATAGTGTGTAAAGTTATTGTATAAACAATTTATGTTTATATCTTCCGCAAATAGTAATAGTTGTATAGAATGATCGAACCGGATCTGCGGTGATTTGGGACCTCGGATTCGGGGCCCTCACAGTTTGTATCAAAGCTGTAGGTTATGAACCTTAGGTAGGAATACCTGAGACTAATGACCGCAGTGATTAGGATAAGATCTAACTCACATAGAGTTAGTTGGTCGGTAAGATTCAAAGACGAATCTCGGCGAGTTATAAGATATAGAGTTCCCTTACTCTGATAATAAAGTTGAATAGTAAGTGGTGAATAGATAGAGTCTAAAAGACTAAAAGTACAGTGATAGGAGATCGTAAAAAAAATGGTAATATAATAGAAATGAATCGTAATATATACGATGTGATCACCCCGTGATCGGATAAGGTTATAGTATGGAGAAGGATCAAACGAATGCTTAAAAAGTTTACAGCAAGATTGTTGGGTGTCAGTTGTACTATGAATTGGTACAGATTCAGGAAAGGATTATGAATACGAGTTGAATGAAATTCGTATTGAGAATGGGATTAGGATTAAGTGGGGATTATGAAATGTTTGTGTCGCGTTATTTGCTATATGCATGTTAAGAGGGTGATTCCTTTCTCATGTGTAGAACAGATAGATAGGTCATAGGTAGAGAATATAAGGTTAAGTACGAGTTCTTAAAACTCATACTTATGTTACATACTTGATTCATAGTTATATAAAATGTTTATGAACCCCTCAGCGAATGGACGCCAAAGGTCTGTCTAGGAAAGTTCTTAAACTCATATGATTGCGGCAATTTATGGACTCATAAGTGTGGTTTGACGAACTGGGTATAGTTGTGTGTAAACGAAATATTGATGATAATAGGAACAGATAGATTGTTAAGCAAATGATTGTTAGTGGAGACATAAGTTTTCCAAAACTCCTAGCTATGCTAGACTTCAAAATTTTGACATCAAGCTAAATACGCACTATGTGCTTTTGAAAAAAAAATATATATGTAGACTCGTAATCATTTTTGAAACGGTTTAAAGAATAGCTTCTGCTATTTATTCCAGCTAGACGCAAATGATTTGAAATATCAAAATTTATTTTATTTATTACTCATGTACCATGTAACCTGGTGCAAAGATGATAAAAGTTTATAGAGTTGTAAATACAGGAATACTTAGTGCGAATTCGATCTGAAAATGATTGTTCCACTATTGTATGATGTGTTATGACAAAGTCTCTCGATGATGGCATCCTCAAACGGACTGTTAATACAGTAGGGCATCATGACGTTATTCTCAAAAATATTTTCAAAAATTTTAATTGGCAAGTTTGGCTACACTTAAATAATTCAATTGAATTGAATTATTGATATGAGTCTATGCTATTCGATTCAGCTAGAAAAACATTTATGAAAACTCTAAGTGTTCATTGAAAGAAATTTCCCGAACCAAATTATTTTGGTGAGGAATCCAGTAAGACTGAGGTAGAATTTTGTGCCTATGGCAGGGAAGAAGCAATGATAAAATCGATACGGCGATCAAGACATATCGGGCTAATCACTTTTTGTTGTGTCTCATAAGTTATGACGCTTGCGGATGAATTTCATATAACCTTTATGCGAAAATGACCGACAAATAGTCTATATGACTCCTCAAAGAAAATTTGAAAATCTTTACTCTTGTGAGTGGTGTATTGGATAGCATGTGATCTCGTGTGTGTATGGTGTATGGTGTATGGTGTATGGTGTATGGTGTAAGGTGTAAGGTGTAAGGTAAATTTTGGGGACAAAATTTATAGAAGAAGGTGAAATGTGATAACCCTGAGAATTTGAATATTTTTAAAATTTTAATTAATTGATTTAAGGTTCAAAATTAGAACCTGTACGTAAAATAAGTGTATGCGTTTGATATTTTTAAGAAGGAATTTTGAGGATTTCAAAATTACATGAAGGATTTAGGTGAATTATTCGTGATTAAGGGAATACGTGAATATGTTCGTGTATATGTGTACAATATGTGGTTAAAGGGTCAAGGCTTGACCAGATATAAACGATATCTGTAATAAACCCTAATTATATATTAAGAACGCCAACGTTTCGGTTAGAAAAAACCCTAACGTTTAACAAGAAACCCTAAAATCGGTTTACGAAACCCCGATTTCAGATTTAAGAAATCAAAACCCTAATTTGGGAATTTAAAACCCTAATCTGGGAACTTAAATGATTATTATAATTCTCAAGTGCTATTAATTATAATCTTAATTAGGGTAAAGCTTAATTATTTAGTAAACCCTAATTTCAAATTTAGAAAACCCTAACTTCGGGATTTGAAACCTTAATTTATAATTAGGGAAAATGAAAGTGTTAATTTAATACTTTTAATGTTAATTAGGATATATTAATTCTAATTTTCAAGTTATAGTAATTAGAAAACCCTAATCTCATTAGGAAATCTAATTTCAAAATTAGCAATGTTATTTTAATTAAAACCCTAATTGGTGGGTTATAAACCCTAATGACCATTTTGACCCTAATTGTTATAGTAGCAAATTTAATTAGAAAATTCTAATCCTAATTATTAATATTTAAATTATGATTACGAAATGTTAATATAATTAGAAAATTCTAATTATAATTTAGAAATATTAATTTTCTATTTTTTAAAACCTAAATTGGAAATTTTAGAAAATTAAATTGCAAACCCTAAGGGTTTCAATAAACCCTAAAATGGTTCAAACCCTAAACCCTAACTCAAACCTTAAACCCTAAGGGTTTGGCTAATTGACAAGAATGCCATTAAAATGTTATGCAAAAAGACTAAAATGCCCTTACTTGCAAGCTTAAAGTTTTTCTAGAAATTGCATGACTCATCATGTTAGGTATAGAACATGTGCTGGAAAATGAATATATAATCTGACCTAGAGTGTCATCTTACATTACTTGGGTTCATTGAATCAAATATAAGAGATTTAGAGAGAGAGAATGGCCACTTTATATTTCATTTTTCTCCTAACCCTTCTCTCTCTAGAAATTCGGGATATAGAGTGATAGAGAGAGAAAAGATGAACCATGATCAGTTAATAGCAAGTCAAGAACAAGATCAAAGATCAGAAATCAAAAATCAGGTTAGAAAGAGGTATAAACCCTAATTTCCTAAAATCTTTAATCTGATGTTCGTTGTTGTAAGTTGTTGGTTAAAGATGTGTTATAAGGTGTCAATTAGAGATCTGGGTTGTTGGATCATGGATCCATAACATCTAGATGCTCGAATCTAAAGTTTGGAAAAATCTGGAAAGCTGAAAAATTGTGGCCTGACAACTGAATGTCAGAGCCCCTGGATCTTTCGGTGTTTGGTTTTTAGTGGTATTTGATGTTATGGATTTGTTCTTTGTTGTATGGTCTTTGATCTGAATCTTGAATTAAGCTCAGATCACATGTATATGGTAAGTTATGAAGGATCAAAGGTCGTTGACCAAGCGATTGACCAATGCTCAGGTAACCTGCATTTACCCGTAAATCGTTCGACAACGATTTACGTGCTCTAGATCTTGCAATCTTTTTATTTTTTGGTCAAGTTGTTGTTTTATTGTTGTATACTGACATACAGGCTATACATAAATGCCTTTAGATCACTCAGATCCGTAGTCAAATCGTAGAAATTAGTGGTCAAACTCTCATTGAATCTAATCGCTCAAGAATATTTTTGGAAAACCCAAAATGTTCAAGAACGATCCGGATTACTACTTTGATCGACCATGATTGCTTATATATGTTGTTGTTAGATTGATGTGTTGTTTTATAGTTATTCCCTGACACCTCGACTACACCTATGAACTATTGTATCACAGAAAGGAAACCCATAACGCATGAAATAAGGATTCAAAGTAGGCACCATGAACCGCCTCGGGTTTCTTTTGTTACTCGAAAAAACCTGCACTAGCCTCTCGACATGAAGATTGAGAGCTTAGATCTCTCCGTTTTATTGTTGTTTGGTCATGCCATTAGCTTGTTCTTGTAGTATTACATCATTAATATACATATAACACCATTAGATGACCAAAAGATAATAGGAGCATGAAAACTTTTATGGTCAAAGTAAAGAACCTTGTTAATCGACTTGAGGCTCAAGAACACCTCAAGAACACCATTAGCGGCATTTTATTCGCTCACCTAAGGCCCCTATAACGACACTTTAATTTCGAAATTAATTATTAAATTCAAAAATTATTTATTTTAATTAAATAAATAGAAAAAATGGTTTTAATTATTAAAAATACATAATAAATTCCAAAAATTATTTTAAAATCAAAAAATTGTTTTTATATATTTAGAGTATATTTCATAAATATTTAATATTTTTGGAATATAAATGGTATTTAATTTATTTAATTATAATATTAAATAAATGATTAAAAATGATTTAATAAATAAAAATCATGAAAAATAATATTATGGTATAATAAAATATTTTAAGTTATTTTAGTGACTTTTAATATTTTAGGATGAATTTCATTAATTAATTACTATTAATGATAATTAATTAATTTTATAAATATATTAAATAAATTATGAAAAATAGAATAAATGATTTAAAAATAATATGAAAATGATTTAAGTATTATAAAAATATTTTAAGTTATAAAATATAACTTTTGATATTTTGTCATGAAAATATTAATATTTTAATATTAGTATCAATTATCGGATAATGGATTTAAGTGTTTAAAATCATATTATATATGATTTTAAGGTATTAAAAATACTTTATGATATTATAAATATATTATAATATTATGAGATGTATTTTATTAATATTTGATAATAAATAAATATTAATGATAAAAGAATTATGTGGTATTTAATTTATTTAAATACGTGTTTAATGATTAAAAATTTATTTATAAATAGTAATAATTATTTAAAAATTATTATGAGACTTAGACAAATATTTTGACTGTTAATAAATTATCTTAGATAATGGTTAAGTGTTTAGACAAAGCTTAATTGAACTTAAACTCGAAATTTGTAGCGACTAGACCGTCGGAATGTCAGAATTGTGTCGGATTTAAGTTAGAATGAAATAGTTTAATTTAATACTGAGTTTTATGTGTGTTATAGACTGATAGGATTATGTGTTATGTGTTATGTGTTTAGGTTATTCTATGTATATATATATATATATATATATATATATATATATATTATTATATTATTATGATATTATTCTAATATTGGAGATCTATATTACTAATATTAGGTATTCTGGATAAAGCGATATAAATTGCATAGCGGTAAATCAAATCTTCGAGCAAGTTTGTTTTTACTTTACTCTACTAAGAGTTGTTTCATTCGGATAAGCTTATGGTTAATCATTCTTTGGTTGCCATGAATTGTACTCTATACATATTGCATGTATAAGTCGGTATATGAAAGGTGATCACCTTCATTACCAAATTGGTTCGGATATATTTGTTCATGTATAATACTTGTTCACTCATAAATTTGTTCCTGCTAGTTCACAATTATATTGTTGAATTATAGCCATCTTATTATTCAGACCCATTCAATCATGATATATCGTTATATTATTGAACTTAAACTTGCTGGGCAACTTTCATGCTCACCCTTGCTATATCATGATAAAATATTGCGATTAAGGCGATGCTATTCTGAAGGAAAGGTTAAGGACAGTGCCACCTTAAAGTTAATGTGCGCTATTAGTTTTGTAATAGTATTGTATATTAATGTTATTGTAAGTCAAATAAGTTATGTAATGCGTATAAAGTTAAGGTTACTCGACCTTGGGGAATAGTGTGTAAGTTATTGTATAAACAATTTATGTTTATATCTTCCGCAAATAATAATAGTTGTATAGAATGATCGAATCGATCCATGCGGTGATTCGGGACCTCGGATTGGGGCCCTCACAGATTGGTATCAAAGTCAGGGTTATGAACCTTAGGTAGGAATACCGAGACTAATGACCGCATGATGATTAGGATAAGATCTAACTCACATAGAGTTAGTTGGTCATAAGATTCAAAGATTTAATCTCGGTGAGTTATAAGATACAAAGTTCCCTAACTCGATAATAAATTTGAATAGTAAGTGGTGAATAGATAGAGTCTAAAAGACTAAAAGTACAGTGATAGGAGATCGTAAAAACAAAACGATAATATAATAGAAATGAATTGTAATATATACGATGTGATCACCCCGTGATCGGATAAGGTTATAGTATGGAGAAGGATCAAATGAATGCTTGAAAAGTTTACAGCAAGATTGCTGGGTGTCAGTTGTACTATGAATTGGTACAGATTCAGAAAAGGATTATGCATACGAGTTGAATGAAATTCGTATTGAGAAGGGGATTAGGATTAAGTGGGGATTATGAAATGTTTGTGTCGCGTTATTTGCTATATGCATGTTAAGAGGGTGATTCCTTTCTCATGTGTAGAACAGATAGATAGGTCATAGGTAGAGAATATAAGGTTAAGTACGAGTTCTTAAAACTCATACTTATGTGACATACTTGATTCTTAGTTATATAAAATGTTTA
This sequence comes from Panax ginseng, assembly GCA_020205605.1. NCBI lineage: Eukaryota > Viridiplantae > Streptophyta > Magnoliopsida > Apiales > Araliaceae > Panax > Panax ginseng. Next base: position 98,115,442 of record CM035136.1, on the reverse strand, counting down.
TGAACCCCTCAGCGAATGGACACCAAAGGTCTGTCTAGGAAAGTTCTTAAACTCATATGATTGTGGCAATTTATGGACTCATAAGTGTGGTTTGACGAACTGGGTATAGTTGTGTGTAAATAAAATATTGATGATAATAGGAACAGATAGATTGTTAATTAAATGATTGTTAGTGGAGACATAAGTTTTCCAAAACTCCTAGCTATGCTAGACTTCGAAATTTTGACATCAAGCTAAATACGCACTATGTGCTTTTGAAAAAAAATATATATATGTAGACTCGTAATCATTTTGGAAACGGTTTAAGGAATAGCTTATGCTACTTATTCCAGCTAGACGCAAATGATTTGAAATATCAAAATTATTTTATTTATCACTTATGTACCATGTAACTTGGTGCAAAGATGATAAAAGTTGATAGAGTTGTAAATATAGGAATACTTAGTGCGAATTCGATTTGAAAATGATTGTTCCACTATTGTATGATGTGTTATGACAAAGTCACTCGATGACGGCATCCTCAAACGGACTGTTAATACAGTACGACATCATGACGTTATTCTCAAAAATATTTTCAAAAATTTTAATTTGCCAACGTGGTTTGGCTACACTTAAATAATTCGATTGAATTGAATTATTGATATGAGTCTATGCTATTCGATTCAGCTAGACAAACATTTATGAAAACTCTAAGTGTTCATTGAAAGAAATATCCCGAACCAAATTGTTTTGGTGCGGAATCTAGTAAGACTGAGGTAGAATTTTGTTCCTATGGCAGGGAAGAGAAACAGACAAAATCAGTACATGGCCAGTACAAGACATATCGGGCTAATCACTCTTTGTGTCTGTAAGTTATGACGGTTTACGGATGAATTTCCATATAACCTTTGCGAAAATGACAGACAAATAGTCTATATGACTCCTCAGCAAAATTTGAAAATCTTTACTCTTGTGAGTGGTGTATTGGATAGCATGTCCTGCTGTGTATGTATGGTGTATGGTGTATGGTGTATGGTGTAAGGTGTAAGGTAAATTTCGGGGAAAAATTTTTTAGAAGAAGGGGTGAATGTGATAACCCGAGAATTTGAATATTTTTAAAATTTTTAATTAATTGATTTAAGGTTCAAAATTAGAACCTAGACAGAAAATAAGTGTATGCGTTTGTTATTTTTAAGAAGGAATTTTGAGGATTTCAAAATTACATGAAGAAGATTTAGGTGAATTATTCGAGATTAAGGAATACGTGAATATGTTACTCGTATATATGTGTACAATATGTGGTTAAGGGTCAAGGCTTGACCAGATAAACGATATCTGTAACAAACCCTAATTATATATTAAGAACATCAAAGTTCGGTTAGAAAACCCTAGCTTTTAACAAGAAATCCTAAAATCGGTTCTGGAAACCCTAATTTCAGTTCTGGGAATGCGAAACCCTAATTTGGGAATTTAAAACCCTAATCTGGGAACTTAAATGATTATTATAATTCTCAAGTGCTATTAATTATAATCTTAATTAGGGTAAAGCTTAATTATTTAGTAAACCCTAATTTCAAATTTAGAAAACCCTAACTTCGGGATTTGAAACCCTAATTTATAATTAGGGAAAGTGAAAGTGTTAATTTAATACTTTTAATGTTAATTAAGATATATTAATTCTAATTTTCAAGTTATAGTAATTAGAAAACCCTAATCTCATTAGGAAATCTAATTTCGAAATTAGCAATGTTATTTTAATTAAAATCCTAATTGGTGGGTTATAAACCCTAATGACCATTTTGACCCTAATTGTTATAGTAGCAAATTTAATTAGAAAATTCTAATCCTAATTATTAATATTTAAATTATGATTACGAAATGTTAATATAATTAGAAAATTCTAATTATAATTTAGAAATATTAATTTTCTATTTTTTAAAACCTAAATTGGAAATTTTAGAAAATTAAATTGCAAACCCTAAGGGTTTCAAACCCTAAACCCTAAAATGGTTCATACCCTAAACCCTAACTCAAACCTTAAACCCTAAGGGTTTGGCTAATTGACAAGAATGCCATTAAAATGTTATGCAAAAAGACTAAAATGCCCTTACTTGCAAGCTTAAAGTTTTTTTAGAAATTGCATGACTCATCATGTTAGGTATGGAACATGTGCTGGAAAATGAATATACAATCTGACCTAGAGTGTCATCTTACATTACTTGGATTCATTGAATCAAATATAAGAGATTTAGAGAGAGAGAATGACAACTTTATATTTCATTTTTCTCCTAACCCTTCTCTCTCTAGAAATTCGGGATATAGAGTGATAGAGAGAGAAAAGATGAACCATGATCAGTTAATAGCAAGTCAAGAACAAGATCAAAGATCAGAAATCAAAAATCAAGTTAGAAAGAGGTATAAACCCTAATTTCCTAAAATCTTTAACTGGATGTTCGTTGTTGTAAGTTGTTGGTTAAAGATGTGTTATAAGGTGTCAATTAGAGATCCGGGTTGTTGGATCATGGATCCATAACATCTAGATGCTCGAATCTAAAGTTTGGAAAAATCGAAAATCGAAAATGGTGGCTTCGATAACCGAATGTCGAGCCCTGGATCTTTCGGTGTTAGGTGTTTAGTGGTATTTGATGTTATGGATTTGTTCTTTGTTGTATGGTCTTTGATCTGAATCTTGAATAAAGCTCAGATCACATGTATATGGTAAGTTATGAAGGATCAAAGGTCGTTGACCCGCATTGACAAACTATTCTGGGTAACCCAGATTTACCCAGAAACTGTCTGACAACGATTTGCAGGCTCTAGATCTTGCAGTCTTTTTATTTTTTGATCAAGTTGTTGTTTTATTGTTGTATACTGACATACATGCTATACATATATGCCTTTAGATCACTCAGATCCGTAGTCAAATCGTAGAAATTAGTGGTCAAACTACCGTTGACCGAACTGCTCAAGAATATTTTTGGAAAACCCAGAAATGTTCAAGAACATTCCGGATTACTACTTTGACCGGCCATGATTGCTTATATATGTTGTTGTTAGATTGATGTGTTGTTTTATAGTTATTTTTCCCTGACACTTCGACTACACCTATGAACTATTGTATCACAGAAAAGAAACCCGTAACGCATGAAATAAGGATTCAAAGTAGGCATGATAAATGTACTGGGTTTTGGGTTACTCGAAAACCTGCACCAGATCTCGACATTAAGATTGAGAGCTTAGATCTCTCCGTTTTATTGTTGTTTGGTCATGCCATTAGTTTGTTCTTGTAGTATTACATCATTACTACACATATAACACCATTAACTGACCAAAAGATAATAGGAGCATGAAAACTTTTGTGGTCAAAGTAAAGAACCTTGTTAACTCGACTTGAAGGCTCAAGAACACCTCAAGAACAATTAATTAGCTGACGGATTCGTCACCTAAGGCCCTATATAGCGACACTTAATTTTCGAAATTAATTATTAAATTTAAAATTATTTATTTTAATTAAATAAATAGAAAAAAATAGTTTTAATTATTTAAAATACATAATAAATTCAAAAAATTATTTTAAAATCTAAAAATAATTTTTATATATTTAGAGTATATTTCATAAATATTTAATATTTTTGGAATATAAATGGTATTTAATTTATTTAATTATAATATTTAATAAATGATTTAAAATGATTTAATAAATAAAAAATCATAAAAAATAATATTATGGTATAATAAAATATTTTAAGTTATTTTTAGTGACTTTTAATATTTTAGGATGAATTTCATTAATTAATTAATATTAATGATAATTAATTAATTTTATAAATATATTAAATAAATTATGAAAAATAGAATAAATGATTTAAAAATAATATGAAAATGATTTAAGTATTATAAAAATATTTTAAGTTATAAAATATAACTTTTGATATTTTGTCATGAAAATATTAATATTTTAATATTAATATCAATTATCTGGATAATGGATTTATGTTTAAAAATCATATTATATATGATTTTAAGGTATTAAAAATACTTTATGATATTATAAATATATTATAATATTATGAGATGTATTTTATTAATATTTGATAATAAATAAATATTAATGATAAAAGAATTATGTGGTATTTAATTTATTTAAATACGTGTTTAATGATTAAAAATTTACGATAAATAGTAATAATTATTTAAAAATTATTATGAGACTTAGAAAAATATTTTGACTGTTAATAAATTATCTTAGATAATGGTTAAGTGTTTAGACAGAGATTAGATAATGGTTGTGTGTAAATAAAATATTGATGATAATAGGAACAGATAGATTGTTAAGCAAATGATTGTTAGTGGAGACATAAGTTTTCCAAAACTCCTAGCTATGCTAGACTTCGAAATTTTGACATCAAGCTAAATACGCACTATGTGCTTTTGAAAAAATATATATATATGTAGACTCGTAATCATTTTTGAAACGGTTTAAAGAATAACTTATGCTACTTATTCCAGCTAGACGCAAATGATTTGAAATATCAAAATTTATTTTATTTATCACTCATATACCATATAACCTGGTGCAAAGATGATAAAAGTTGATAGAGTTGTAAATACAGGAATACTTAGTTCGAATTCGATCTGAAAATCATTGTTTCACTATTGTATGATGTGTTATGACAAAGTCACTCGATGACGGCATCCTCAAACGGACTGTTAATATAGTACGACATCATGACGTTATTCTCAAAAATATTTTAAAAAATTTTAATTTGCCAACGGGGTTTGGCTACACTTAAATAATTCGATTGAATTCAATTATTGATATGAGTCTATGCTATTCGATTCAGCTAGACAAACATTTATGAAAACTCTAAGTGTTCATTGAAAGAAATTTCCTGAACCAAATTATTTTGGTGCGGAATCTAGTAAGACTGAGGTAGAATTTTGTGCCTATGGCGTGGGAAGAAAGCAGCACAAAATCAAGATATGGCGAAGACAAGACATATCGGGCTAATCACTGTCAGTGTCTCGTAAGTTATGACGCTTTGCGGATGAATTTCTCAGATAACCTTTATGAAAATGATGTAATAAATAGTCTATATGACTCCTCAGCAAAATTTGAAAATCTTTACTCTTGTGAGTGGTGTATTGGATAGCATGTGATGCTGTGTATGTATGGTGTATGGTGTATGGTGTATGGTGTATGGTGTAAGGTGTAAGGTGTAAGGTAAATTTCGGGGACAAAATTTATAGAAGAAGGGGTGAATGTGATAACCCGAGAATTTGAATATTTTTAAAATTTTTAATTAATTGATTTAAGGTTCAAAATTAGAACCTAGATAGAAAATAAGTGTATGCGTTTGATATTTTTAAGAAGGAATTTTGAGGATTTCAAAATTCTATTAAGGATTTAGGTGAATTATTCAGGATTAAGGGAATACGTGAATATGTTCTGTGTATATGTGTACAATATGTGGTTAAGGGTCAAGGCTTGACCAGATAAACGATATCTGTAACAAACCCTAATTATATATTAAGAACGTCAACGTTCGGTTAGAAAACCCTAGCGTTTAACAAGAAACCCTAAAACCGGTTCTGGAAACCCTGATTTTAGTTCTGGGAATGCGAAACCCTAATTTGGGAATTTAAAACCCTAATCTGGGAACTTAAATGATTATTATAATTCTCAAGTGCTATTAATTATAATCTTAATTAGGGTAAAGCTTAATTATTTAGTAAACCCTAATTTCAAATTTAGAAAACCCTAACTTCGGGATTTGAAACCCTAATTTATAATTAGGGAAAGTGAAAGTGTTAATTTAATACTTTTAATGTTAATTAGGATATATTAATTCTAATTTTCAAGTTATAGTAATTAGAAAACCCTAATCTCATTAGGAAATATAATTTCGAAATTAGCAATGTTATTTTAATTAAAACCCTAATTGGTGGGTTATAAACCCTAATGACCATTTTGACCCTAATTGTTATAGTAGCAAATTTAATTAGAAAATTCTAATCCTAATTATTAATATTTAAATTATGATTACAAAATGTTATTATAATTAGAAAATTCTAATTATAATTTAGAAATATTAATTTTCTATTTTTTAAAACCTAAATTGGAAATTTTAGAAAATTAAATTACAAACCCTAAGGGTTTCAAACCCTAAACCCTAAAATAGTTCAAACCCTAAACCCTAACTCAAACCTTAAACCCTAAGGGTTTGGCTAATTGACAAGAATGCCATTAAAATGTTATGCAAAAAGACTAAAATACCCTTATTTGCAAGCTTAAAGTTTTTCTAGAAATTGCATGACTCATCATGTTAGGTATAGAACATGTGCTGGAAAATGAATATACAATCTGACCTAGAGTGTCATCTTACATTACTTGGATTCATTGAATCAAATATAAGAGATTTAGAGAGAGAGAATGGCCACTTTATATTTCATTTTTTCTCCTAATCCTTCTCTCTATAGAAATTCGGGATATAGAGTGATAGAGAGAGAAAAGATGAACCATGATCAGTTAATAGCAAGTCAAGAACAAGATCAAAGATAAGAAATCAAAAATCAAGTTAGAAAGAGGTATAAACCCTAATTTCCTAAAATCTTTAATCTGATGTTGGTTGTTGTAAGTTGTTGGTTAAAGATGTGTTATAAGGTGTCAATTAGAGAACTGGGTTGTTGGATCATGGATCCATAACATCTAGATGCTCGAATCTAAAGTTTGGAAAAATCTGGAAAACTGAAAAATGGTGGCCTGACAACTGAATGTCAGAGCCCCTGGATCTTTCGGTGTTAGGTGTTAGTGGTATTTGATGTTATGGATTTGTTCTTTGTTGTATGGTCTTTGATCTGAATCTTGAATTAAGCTCAGATCACATGTATATGGTAAGTTATGAAGGATCAAAGGTCGTTGACCCTTATTGACCAACTGTTCTGGGTAACCCAGATTTACCTGTAAACCGTCTCGACAACGATTCTTGGTGCTCTAGATCTTGCAGTCTTTTTATTTTTTGGTCAAATTGTTGTTTTATTGTTGTATACTGACATACAGGCTATACATATACGCCTTTAGATCACTCAGATCCGTAGTCAAATCGTAGAAATTAGTGGTCAAACTACTATTGACCGAACTGCTCAAGAATATTTTTGGAAAACCAAGAAATGTTCAAGAACAGTCCGGATTACTACTTTGACCGGCCATGATTGCTTATATATATGTTGTTGTTAGATTGATGTGTTGTTTTATAGTTATTCTCTGACACCTTGACTACACCTATGAACTATTGTATCACAGAAAGGAAACCTAGAACGCATGAAATAAGGATTCAAAGTAGGCACCATAAACTGCCTGGGTTTCTGGGTTACTCATAAAACCCAGACCAGTCTCTGACATGACGATTAAGAGCTTAGATCTCTCCGTTTTATTGTTGTTTGGTCATGCCATTAGCTTGTTCTTGTAGTATTACATCATTACTACACATATAACACCACTAGCTGACCAAAAGATAATAGGAGCATGAAAACTTTTGTGGTCAAAGTAACAACCTTGTTAATCGACTTGAAGGCTCAAGAACACCTCAAGAACACCATTAGCGACGGATTAAGTCACCTAAGGCCCCTATATAATGACAATTAATTTCGAAATTAATTATTAAATTATGAAAATTATTTATTTTAATTAAATAAATAGAAAAAAATAGTTTTTAATTATTAAAAATACATAATAAATTCAAAAAAATTATTTTAAAATATGAAAAATAGTTTTATATATTTAGAGTATATTTCATAAATATTTAATATTTTTGGAATATAAATGGTATTTAATTTATTTAATTATAATATTAAATAAATAATTTAAAATGATTTAATAAATAAAAATCATGAAAAATAATATTATGGTATAATAAAATATTTTAAGTTATTTTTAGTGACTTTTAATATTTTAGGATGAATTTCATTAATTAATTAATATTAATGATAATTAATTAATTTTTAGATATATTAAATAAATTATGAAAAAATAGAATAAATGATTTAAAAATAATATGAAAATGATTTAAGTATTATAAAAATATTTTAAGTTATAAAATTTAACTTTTGATATTTTGTCATTAAAATATTAATATTTTAATATTAATATCAATTATCGATATAATGGATTTAATTTTAAAAATCATATTATATATGATTTTAAGGTATTAAAAATACTTTATGATATTATAAATATATTATAATATTATGAGATGTATTTTATTAATATTTGATAATAAATAAATATTAATGATAAAAGAATTATGTGGTATTTAATTTATTTAAATACGTGTTTAATGATTAAAAATTTACGATAAATAGTAATAATTATTTAAAAATTATTATGAGACTTAGAAAAATATTTTGACTGTTAATAAATTATCTTAGATAATGTTTAAGTGTTTAGACAGAGCTTAATTGAACTTAAACTCGAAATTTGTTGCGACTAGACCGTCGGGATGTCAGAATTGTGTCGAATTTAAGTTAGAATGAAATAGTTTAATTTAATACTAAGTCTTATGTGTGTTATAGACTGATAGGATTATGTGTTATGTGTTTAGGTTATTCTATGTATATATATATATATATATATATAATATTATTATATTATTATGATATTATTCTAATATTGGAGATCTATATTACTAATATTAGGTATTCGGATAAAGCGATATAAATTGCATAGCGGTAATCAACGGTTCAGGCAAGTTTGTTTTTACTTTACTCTACTAAGAGTTGTTTCATTCAGATAAGCTTATGGTTAATCATTGCTGGTTGCCATGAATTGTACTCTATACATATTGCATGTATAAGTCAGGTATGAAAGGCTGATCACCTTCATTACCAGTTGGTTCAAATATATTTGTTCATGTATAATACTTGTTTAGTCATAAATTTGTTCCTGCTAGTTCACAATTATATTGTTGAATTATAGCCATCTTATTATTCAGACTCATTCAATCATGATATATCGTTATATTATTGAACTTAAACTTGCTGGGCAACTTTCATGCTCACCCTTGCTATATCATGATAAAATATTGCGACATTAAAGGCTGATCGCTCGGATACAAGGAAAGGTTAAGGACAATTACCACTTAAAGTTAATGTGCGCTATTAGTTTTGTAATAGTATTGTATATTAATGTTATTGTAAGTCAAATAAGTTATGTAATGTGTATAAAGTTAAGGTTACTCGACCTTGGGGAATAGTGTGTAAAGTTATTGTATAAACAATTTATGTTTATATTTTCCGCAAATAGTAATAGTTGTATAGAATGATCGAACTGGATCCGCGGTGATTCGGGACCTCGGATTCGGGGCTCTCACAGTTGGTATCAAAGCTGTAGGTTATGAACCTTAGGTAGGAATACCTGAGACTAATGACCGCAGTGATTAGATAAGATCTAACTCACATAGAGTTAGTTGGTTCAGAAGATTCAAAGATTTAATCTCTACGAGTTATAAGATACAAAGTTCCCTAACTCTGATAATAAAGTTAAATAGTAAGTGGTGAATAGATAGAGTCTAAAAGACTAAAAGTACATTGATATGAGATCGTAAAAACAAAACGATAATATAATAAAATGAATCGTAATATATACGATGTGATCACCCCGTGATCGGATAAGGTTATACTATGGAGAAGGATCAAACGAATGCTTGAAAAGTTTACAAAGAAGATTGTTTGGGTGTCATTTAGACTATGAATTGAGTATGATTCGTGAAAGGATTATGCATACGAGTTGAATGAAATTCGTATTGAGAAGGGGATTAGGATTAAGTGGGGATTAGGAAAGGATTATGCATACGAGTTTAATTAATTGATTTAAGGTTCAAAATTAGAACCTAGATAGAAAATAAGCGTATGCGTTTGTTATTTTTAAGAAGGAATTTTGAGGAATTCAAAATTCTGTGAAGGATTTAGGTGAATTATTTAGGATTAAGGGAATACGTGAATATGTTCTGTGTATATGTGTACAATATGTGGTTAAGGGTCAAGGCTTGACCAGTTAAACGATATCTGTAACAAACCCTAATTATATATTAAGAACGTCAACGTTTGGTTAGAAAACCCTAGTTTTTCTAGAAATTGCATGACTCATCATGTTAGGTATGGAACATGTGCTGGAAACTGAATATACCATCTGACCTAGATTGTCATCTTACATTACTTGGATTCATTGAATCAAATATAAGAGATTTAGAGAGAGAGAATGGCCACTTTATATTTCATTTTTCTCCTAACCTTTCTCTCTCTAGAAATTCGGGTTATAGAGTGATAGAGAGAGAAAAGATGAACCATGATCAGTTAATAGCAAGTCAAGAACAAGATCAAAGATCAGAAATCAAAAATCAAGTTAGAAAGAGGTATAAACCCTAATTTCCTAAAATCTTTAATCTGATGTTGGTTGTTGTAAGTTGTTGGTTAAAGATGTGTTATAAGGTGTCAATTAGAGATCTAGGTTGTTGGATCATGGATCCATAACATCTAGATGCTCGAATCTAAAGTTTGGAAAAATCTGGAAAACTGAAAAATGGTGGCCTGACAACTGAATGTCAGAGCCCCTGGATCTTTCGGTGTTAGGTGTTAGTGGTATTTGATGTTATGGATTTGTTCTTTGTTGTATGGTCTTTGATCTGAATCTTGAATTAAGCTCAGATCACATGTATATGGTAAGTTATGAAGGATCAAAGGTCGTTGACCCGCATTGACAAACTGTTCTGGGTAACCCAGATTTACCCAGAAACTGTCTGACAACGATTTGCAAGCTCTAGATCTTGCAGTCTTTTTATTTTTTGGTCAAGTTATTGTTTTATTATTGTATACTGACATACATGCTATACATATATGCCTTTAGATCACTCAGATCCGTAGCCAAATCGTAGAAATTAGTGGTCAAACTACCGTTGACCGAACTGCTCAAGAACATTTCTGGAAAACCCAAAAATGTTCAAGAACAGTCCGGACTACTACTTTGACCGACCATGATTGCTTATATATTTTGTTGTTAGATTGATGTGTTATTTTATAGTTATTCCCTGACACCTCGACTACACCTATGAACTATTGTATCACAGAAAGGAAACACAGAACACATGAAATAAGGATTCAAAGTAGGCACCATGAATCGCACAGGTTTTACGGGTTACTCGTCGAAAAACCAGACCCGATCTCGACATGAAGATTGAGAGCTTAGATCTCTCTGTTTTATTGTTGTTTGGTCATGCCATTAGCTTGTTCTTGTAGTATTACATCATTACTACACATATAACACCATTAGCTGACCAAAATATAATAGGAGCATGAAAACTTTTGTGGTCAAAGTAGCAACCTTGTTAACTGACTTGAAGGCTCAAGAACACCTCAAGAACACCATTAGCGACGGATTCGTCACCTAAGGCCCCTATAGCGACACTTAATTTCGAAAATTAATTATTAAATTCTAAAAATTATTTATTTTAATTAAATAAATAGAAAAAAATGGTTTTTAATTATTAAAAATACATAATAAATTCCGAAAAATTATTTTAAAATCTGAAAAATAGTTTTTATATATTTAGAGTATATTTCATAAATATTTAATATTTTTAGAATATAAATGATATTTAATTTATTTAATTATAATATTAAATAAATGATTTAAAAATGATTTTAATACATGAAAATCATTAAAAATAATATTATGGCATAATAAAATATTTTAAGTTATTTTAGTGACTTTTAATATTTTAGGATGAATTTTATTAATTAATTAATATTAATGATAATTAATTAATTGAATAAATATATTAAATAAATTATGAAAAATAGAATAAATGATTTAAAAATCATATGAAAATGATTTAAGTATTATAAAAATATTTTAAGTTATATAATATAACTTTTTGATATTTTGTCATGAAAATATTAATATTTTAATATTAATATCAATTATCTGGATAATGGATTTAAGTGTTTAAAAATCATATAAATATGATTTTAAGGTATTAAAAATACTTTATGATATTATAAATATATTATAATATTTGACATGTATTTCATTAATATTTGATAATAAATAAATATTAATGATAAAAGAATTATGTGGTATTTAATTCATTTAAATACGTGTTTAATGATTGAAAATTTACGATAAATAGTAATAATTATTTAAAAATTATTATGAGACTTAGAAAAATATTTTGACTGTCAATAAATTATCTTAGATAATGGTTAAGTGTTTAGACAGAGCTTAATTGAACTTAAACTCGAAATTTGTTCCGACTAGACCGTCGGGATGTCAGAATTGTGTCGGATTTAAGTTAGAATGAAATAGTTTAATTTAATACTGAGTCTTATGTGTGTTATAGACTGATAGGATTATGTGTTATGTGTTTAGGTTATTCTATGTATATATATAATATTATTATATTGTGATGATATTATTATAATATTGGAGATCTATATTACTAATATTAGGTCTTCGGATAAAGCAATATAAATTGCGTAGCGGTAATCAACGGTTCAGGCAAGTTTGTGTTTACTTAACTCTACTAAGAGTTGTTTTATTCGGATAAGCTTATGGTTAATCATTGCTGGTTGCCATGAATTGTACTTTGTACATATTGCATGTATAAGTCAAGTATGAAAGGTTGATCACCTTCATTACCAGTTGGTTCAGATATATTTTTTCATGTATAATACTTGTTTAGTCATAAATTTGTTCCTGCTAGTTCACAATTATATTGTTGAATTACAACCAACTTATTATTCAGACTCATTCAATCATGATATATCGTTATATTATTGAACTTAAACTTGCTGGGCAACTTTCATGCTCACCCTTGCTATATCATGATAAAATATTGCAGATTAAGGGGGATGCGTCGGATACAAGGAAAGGTTAAGGACAGTGCCGACTTAAAGTTAATGTGCGTTATTAGTTTTGTAATAGTATTGTATATTAATGTTATTGTAAGTCAAATAAGTTATGTAATGTGTATTAAGTTAAGGTTACTCGACCTTGGGGAATAGTGTGTAAAGTTATTGTATAAACAATTTATGTTTATATGTTCCGCAAATAGTAATAGTTGTATAGAATGATCTAACTGGATCCGCGGTGATTCGGGACCCTCACAGTCCTCATTACATTTATTATCACACTATTTCATAGAATAGTGATGACTACTAATGCTATTATCTGGACCATCACTTTATTCCCCGACTAGTCCCTGTTACGTTCTCATTTTCTGAAGAGAACAATGAAAGCAAAAGGGTGAGCTCAACTAGCCTAGTAAGAAATATTATGACTAAGATAATGCAAAATAATTTATCATTAGTCTTCAACAGTGTTAAACTGATAAAATATAACAAACATCAAGTTTAACTATAGCAGAACAAGCAATCCATTAGAAGAGTCAAGTAAAGAATAAAATCTACTATCTTTTATGATTTAAAAGGTTTTTCATGACTTTTATCGCTGAGACTCAGCTAAAAAAATAATCCACATCATCCCTGCACTACGGCCAAGGATATTCATTAGTATCTCAACCACAAATTATCCATAAACCACAGCCAATGATATTCGTGTATTCATCAATGGTCATGCATGCCAACAACTGTCCATCAGTGCACTACGACCAATGAGGATTTTTACCACATCATTTGTAACATTACGGTCATGATTATACCGAATAATCCCTGGTCATAATCATACCAAGTCTATCTATGCACTACAGGCCACATATGATTTTCAACATATTATAAACATGAGGATGATGATAATTCAATAAAATAAGTTCAAGAATAAATTTTAAAGATATATAAGTTAATTTATCCTGAACTCAATAACGGTCAAATTGTCAACACGATACAGCTTTGTGGAGTAAAATTCAAGAATGATCAGAAGAATATTTCCATGAAAAGATACTGGATGAAGCGTAAATATCAAGGATATTCCACTAATTTCATGGAGTATAGCAGCCAAAACTTTAACCAACTGAGTATAATAAAGAATGGAATAACAAAAGAAGTCACCAGGCATGCAATAGACTGTACAGACATGTTATTCCAACAGAATAATAAATAATGGAACCAGGTCATGCGTAAATGTACAGACAAGATATTCCAATGTAATAATAAATAATGAACTGGAACGTCATGCGTAAGCGCACGCATGTGATGTTCCAACAGAATAATAAATAACGGAACCCGTGTCATGCGTAACGCATGCATGTGGGATGTTCCAATGAATAATAAAGAATGGAATAATAGAATAATTTCACCATGTATGCGGTACTTTGCATAGACAGGTTATTCCAACATAATAATAAAGAATAGAATAACAGAAGTTCTCTTCATGAAGACGGAAGAAAGAAATAATACCCCTTACCGTAAAAGAAGAGTATTTTGACTGGTAGGGCGAGGATATACTCAAAGAAAACTTGCACTAGGCTCAAAGCTTTCTTAAACTCTAAAGAAATACGCTCAAGATTATAGAAGAAGAACTCTCTCTATAGTTTCTCTCTCTAGAGTTTCAGTGAATTCGTAAGAAATAATGAAGGAATGAGCTTCTATTTATAGAAGAATGGACTACATAGTAACTAATTCATGAACGATCCATATTGATTTACTTTAAACGGACGGTCCAGATTGGTTTACAATAAAATATAATATATTCTATTTATAATCTAATAAAACGAATAACTTTATAAAAGTATTCTATTTTATATAAAAAGATTTTACTATGCAAACACTATGCATAATAAAATATAATATATTCTAATTATTGTCTAATAAAACAGATAACTTTATAAAAGTATTCTGTTTTATATAAAAAGATTTTACTATTAGTCTAATAAAACGAATAACTTTATAAAGTATTCTGTTTTATATAAAAAGCTTTTCTGTTTTATTACATTAATAATACTAGTAAAACAAAACTCATCATCATTATTATAATTCCCAATATTAATCGACTAGGTCGTTCCCAGGAAAGAGGGGGCTTTTCAATTAGGATTTCTCCCCATTGGCGCGCAATTAGGTGACCAAACCTCTCATTGACAGAACTTTTAGACATCGTTAATATTGCAAATAATAATATTAATAACTTTGTCATCTCAATTATTGATTATAAAATATTGACAATAATTGAATCAAATAACGTGAGATACTATACAACAATTACTGTAACAATAATTGAACAAAACTGAGTGACTTCTCACGTAAGCATCAATAATCAATACCGTAATACTCTTTGTAACGACGCCAGACATCGTTCTTTTAACACCGGTGTTTCAATCAGCAGATTGATGGTAAAACTTTCACCGTTATTTTCATAAAGTATTTTTGTCATTTTCTCAATCCGACAATAATTCCGTTGTGGGGTCCACCAATGATTGTTCCATTGTACGAATATTGCCTGTTAAAACGAATATTCCCCGACCAATCGAATATTATATAACAACTTGCGTACTTTGAAAAATTTATAAATATTACCCACAACTATAACATTATATCAAATTCATTCCATAATATTCAAAAATGATATTTATAGAAAATTCTTCTTTATTCATAAAAGTTGGGGTCTTACACAAATCATATATAAATAGGAATATCATTCACATGCTTATTCCTGACAATCTCCTCCTATTTGATTATGACAAAAATAATTAGTGCGTATGCATGAGATGAATGAATCTTATATACAGTGAGCAACTGTATTTCTAAAACAGATAATCATGAATGTCATTGATAATAATATGGAATTTCATAAGTTATGACACTTTACATCCTGGATCCAGAACATACCTAATTAGTTAGAGATGTAACTCTTTTGCTCCATGTGAGTTTCTAGGATGTCTGTTGATTGGTTACTTATCTACTTGATATTTTTGCTCCTGTTCCCCTTGGGATGGTGACTTCATTTCTTTTCTCTGCTCCCCCTCAAATTCATGCTCTTCTGCTTTTTTTTGGCTCGCCCTTAATCTCTGCATTCATAGGATCATCATCCTTTGGCTCCCCCTCAGATGATGATTCAGTTCTATAGCTGCTATCTTCTTCTTTGTGTTTCTCTTGGCCTTCTTGTTTTCTTTTCTTCTGCTTTCCTTGCTCTCCCTTGAATGCCTTTTCTTATGCCTCTTTTTTCCCCCTTTTTGTCATTAATCACTTATGAAAGTTGCTCCATGTTGGACATAAGTTGCTCCATCAGGTAAGATGAGTTTCCAATCTCAATCTTGAGTTATTGTTGGCTCAACTCAAGTTGTAGAGAGAAAGACTGATTCAGATTGTCAATCTTTTCAGATAGGGCTTGGATTTGCTCTTCATTAGCGTTCTGTGCTCTTAGAGCTTCTACCTTCTGATCATTCATAGCTTTCAGATAGATTTGATCTCTCTCTTTGATTTTGTGAGATATATCGGATATAGTGGCTTAAAGTCTGTCTTGAGATGCATAGTCTCCTGCTTCTGTCAACATCTTTGACTTTTCAGTGATGAGAGATATTTTCTCAGCCAGCTCATCAGAATTCGCTTGTAACTCCTACTCCATTGGAGTTTGGTCATATGGTTGGGCAGACTCTTATTGAACACCAGATTGAACTCTACGATTTTTATTTTTGGATAGATTTTCAAAAACAATGATAATATAAAAATTTGTTGAGTGCCAATCATTGGTGGAGGATAGCGGAATATCAGACAACTGTTCTTGGGCAGAGGGAAGCTTCTCAAACTGAACTTGATCATTTTTAGTGATAGAATGAAGGGACTCTACGATCATGTCCTTGGCCATGATCTTTCTGCCATCAGAACCCACTATACCATCATACGGAATGTAATGGTTGCCAGCATGCCGATAAACTTTGTAGTGAGGCTGGTCTTTGATCATCATGGTTACAAATCTCTTCACCCTCGAAAAGTTCTGTGCCACTAGCTCTACGTTGGGAAGGTGAGAAAAGACCCATGTGAGATAGATGTTATCTTTAGTTAGGGATGCCTTTACCCATGGCATGTGAGAGTAAAACCATCTTATATCATGATTCTTAGCTTCAAGCTCATATATCACAGTTGAAGTGTCCAGCTTCATTGCTCTACGATTGTTGAGCAAGTTTTCTGAGGTCATCATTCCATATTTAACCTTCCATCTCCATGATTAATCCATCTGCCAGGAAGCACCTCTAATGGTTCTTCATCAACTTCCACTACAATTCTTCTCTTGTGATGAACAGGGTGGGGAATGTGAAAATCTTCTGGTTCTTCTTCTTCAGACATGGAGTCTCTTTCACCGTCTCTCTGTTCTGAACTGGAGTGAGACCTTTGTAGACTTCCCTCTAATTCCTTATTTTCAGAGCTAAAATCTTTCTATATTTCTTCACCTTCTGAGCTTGAATAATGCTGACTCCTTTCATCAGATTCATCAGTGAATCCTTCTTGCTGATTTTCATTATTAGTACCTTCTTCAGCCTCTTCTCCCTTGGATTCAACTTCATCATCACTAACTTCAATGATTACAGTAGAGGGTTCCCCTTGCTTCTTTGGGACAGATTTAGCAAGCAGTCTGTTGCTCTTTCTTCTCCTTGAAGGTTCAGCTATAGGAGAGTCAGATTTTTCTTCTTCTTTAGAATCTGAAGCTTTTGTATCATCAGACAGACTTCCTTGATGTTTATCAACAGTAGGGGCATGTCCTTCTTCTTCAGACTCAACATCTTTTGAGCCATCATGTGAACTTGTTGGAGCATTATAAGTGGGGGATGCAATTGTGTTAACTCACAACCTTTCTTCATCATCAGAGTGGATCCTCTGAGAGTTAGCCATAAGGCTCGTACATTCTTCTACATTTCTAGACTTGCTCTTTGGGGACTCAATGTTGAGACTTTCAGTTCCATTCTCATCTTCTGACTCTTTTCACTCATCCTTGGAAGATAGATTTTCTTAGGGAAATAGGACTGATTTCTTTATCACATCCTTCAGATTTACATTCCACTTGTAATGCATTAACCTCTTGCCTTCTTCAATGTCAACTTCGTTGAGGTTTATCAGACCTTGGTTGGTAAACCCTAGACATTGATTGATGTCTGATGCCCTTATTTTTAGACTTGCGCCTTTGACCTTCGTGGATAGGAAATCAGAATCTATTGATACATTAGAGTAGAACTGCTTCACTAGCTCTGTATAGACTGGAGTGTCGGCCTCCAAGTACTCAGAAAACCTAGCTTTCTTTACAAGCTCAAGTATGTCCTTGAACTTCTTTTCTGATCTTTCGAACTTCTTTAAACCGAGTTGGATTCCAGTTATAACTCGCTATTCTTCCATTATGAGGGTTCAAAATATATGGGTATTTGGTTTCAGACCTCTTATGAGAGATAGTTGAATGCGATTTGGGAGAATCTAGAGGTTTGATGGATTTAGGCTTTGAAGAGGATTCTAGGGTTTAAAAAAGGAAAAAGGAGGGAGAGAGAGGTTCAACAGCCTTTGATAACTATTCGCAGATATTGAATTTATCTTTATGACATTTCCTTTCAACTCTGCATAAGCTGTGATGTGTTAACCAGTCATTGGTTGCACGATGACCAGTAATAAACTGTAACTCCCCATAACCTTTTAAGTTTGATATTTCTTGTAAGAAACTAGGTGTCAATAACGTGGGTTGACCGTTAACCATTTTGGTTCGTAGAGTAACTTAGTGAGGTAGCTATGGACTCTACGTTTTCCTTTGTTGACTCAACGATCTTCTTTTAAGAAATAATGCAGTGGATGGTTTGATACTAATCCTC
This sequence comes from Panax ginseng, assembly GCA_020205605.1. Classification (NCBI taxonomy): domain Eukaryota; kingdom Viridiplantae; phylum Streptophyta; class Magnoliopsida; order Apiales; family Araliaceae; genus Panax; species Panax ginseng. Next base: position 98,096,675 of record CM035136.1, on the reverse strand, counting down.
ATCTTAAAACTGCATATCTTAGCCACTGATGTACTTTATGAAGGTTTGGGCACTCTACTTCTGAGATGAGTCTGCAGGTCATCTTTCCAACCAGTATTCAAACTTGTCTTCTCATGATCTGAATAGTTGAGCATTTGTTTAGTTTTTCAGAACTCCTTATAAGCTAGTGTATCCTCTGGGAAGCCTGCGATCATCGAGTCTACTCCTACGATTGTTGAGGTTGCACTATGATCGTTGAGTTTACTTCAAACTCTACTCTACGATCGTTGTCTGTTCTGGTCCTTGAGATGAATTTGACTAAGCAATCCTTCTAGGTTAAGGTAGCTCAGGAAGGGCCAACCTCTTAGAGTGAACTAAGGGTCAGGTTTTTCCCTAGGGCGCTTTCCAGATGAAAAACTTTAGAAGTGATTTGAACTGATATCTCATTTGACCTTTTCTATTAGGGAGTTCCTCTACCAACTTTAGACATTTGCATTGGTTGTAATCGTGGTGTCTTCCTGCTCTTACACTATGATCAGATGTTTGATCATAGGCACTCCACGATTTTGAGTTGGGTGGTTGATAATGTAATCAGTAGTACGTTTTGAGACGTTCCTACTGACTATGGATTTTCATTTGGTTCATCAACCAAAAAGTTTTGGGACTCTGTAACTGGGATATTGCTTTATAGTGTATTTCTGATATTTTAGTGCTGCTATTTTGTTAGCAGATCACTGCTCCCCCATGGTTGATACTATCTTCTCAGAGAGGTATGAGTTCTTCTTCTTCATGTGTATCAGAAAATAGCCTTGCATATCTCATTCTTGCTGAAGTCATTAAATTTTCTTGTATCATAGAAATGGGTATCTTCAGGACTGATCACTTCACTATCATTTGACAGAACTACGAACGTAGTCTTCTTTGACATTTTGTACTCGTGGAGTTCTACTTCCGTACTGAGTTCCTCATCATTAATGCTCGATGATCCTCTGATGTGAACTTCCTTGAGGATTCTTCTCATATGACATGCTTTGCATGATTGAGCATATAAGACCCTTTTCATCTTAGGTTGAATGGCCTATTTCCATATAAAGATCAGCAGCCATGTGAGCTTCATTCAGATTAGCTCAATAGGTCTTCAAGGACTGGCTTTGACACATTAGAAATTGATCAGAATCATTTCTGATCAGTCTTAAGCCTTCTGCTGGTTGAATCTTCTTGACTGAAGTGTTCTGCTTCATCATTCCTTAGTGTGGTTAAATAGACCAAGTACCTGCAGGTTAGATATATTTCTTTTTTTGGTACCCATAGTTAAATGGGTCCTGCTAGGTTAGTTTTCAAAATCATTGTTCCTCATATATTTGAATAATCATCATATTGATCACCAGCAATCATATTCACGCATGTAACTAATTTAGATATTACATTTTGAGATGCATAATGATAAGTGTGTGTAAGATTAGCCATTTTAATAATCTTTGATGGTTTCATCATTTGCTTGGTTATGTTCACAGAGTTTAAATTTTCACAGAGTGAGAATGAACTCTATCACTTATTTGCATCTGGTTGATTGATGGAGGTGATCAATTTCTACGAATCTTCAAGATACTCTTGTAGAACTGATCATTCTCTATGTGTTATCAAAAATTTAGAACATATGTTTGAACATACATACTAACTCATCATTAAAAATTACTCCACTTAAGACTAGTTAAACCTTGATATGCTTCTTTCTATTTCAGACTTCTTTCAAGATGTTATCTTCAACCTAAAGCTTGGATGGAGAGAAAGTTTGTTAGCATTTGAGTTTCCAGCTTCATTGTACTTTCTCTCTTCCCCTTTTTAGGTAGAATATGGTCTCTTGATAGAATACTGTTATAGTGCATAACTTGGTGAAATATGATGTACATATTTATATTAGTGAGGAACCGTACCTTTCTACTGTTAGTTTCTTAACAGTCATTTAACTTAGATATATTGAGGTTAGGTATTGATGTGCATAATTTTTAATTTTCTCCTGACAGCCTGTTGCTCCAGTTGTCCTTCAATCAATCAGTCATGGTCTTGAAGATGTAAGCTAAGAGAATCTTGGCATCTTTAGTTCTTTGACATTCTTGAGTCCACAAGGTTCACATCCAACTGCTGGTTGGCCAAATACATATTTGAGAAGTTCTTCTCTGGATAAGCACTTCTTAGCATGTATGACCTTTTCATCTTTCAGGCTGGTGGATGTTTGACTCTTTGCTGTTGATTTCTCTTGTGCTTTCTCGCCTAGTCTTCAGACTACAATATTGACTGCGGCCAAGGATAGGTCTTGTTGTAATGACATTTAAGAACATGGACCAATCTGAGCAGCTTTAGGTGTATATACACATTTACCTATATGCAATATTTCCAACATGTGAGTTCATCTGCATTTACAAGTGACTTACTACTAAACTAAGTTTAGAACAATGTTTGTGCCTAGGATCAGACTTAAAGCAATTAGCTTTTGAATAGCATGAGAACCTGCACTGATACCAATTGTTAGTTCCCAGTAGGCACACAATAGATCTAGAAGGGGGGGGGGGTTGAATAGATCCTTTTTAATTTCAAATACTTTTCTTGTTTATTTTGTATTGCTAATGATTTAGCATATGACAAACATAAGAATCTTTTCAAGCACAGCGGAATAAGTAAAAGATCCCCTTCATTGATATATTCATAATCATACGTACATTGTTCTTAGAGTTAGTTCAGTGGTAAGCAGTTAATACATACATAGCAGTTATAGCAGTTAAGTGCATAATGTAAATGACATTAAGTGGTTCAGAGACTCAAGCTCCTAATCTACTCTTCTGCTTTCAACTAGCAGGATTTCCACTAAGGAAGGGCAGCACACTGAATCACTTAGATTCCTTCAAGGCTAGTAGCCTTGGAACTTCAGTTCACTGAGAACTCTTCAAGGCCAATAGCCTTGGAACTCCTCCAGTTCCCTAGGAACTCTTCAAGCCCAACAGGCTTGGAACTTCATTTAGTCACTCCGAACAAGGACCCCTCAGACCCCGACTTCTTGTTATTGTTGATGTTGTTGTTGTTGGTGTTGAGTTGCTAAGATGTCTTTAAGCTTGAGCATCTTATGTACTTAGCAGCTTGGCGTAGTCCGCTTGGCATTCTGTTTTGAGTTTGGACTACTTCTTCTTTGGTGCAGCTGATCTTCATTCTGTTCTGCTCATCTTCATACGATGTCAGCTATGCACCATCACCATTCCCTGAACCCTTCTTGACTGGTTGGCAGACATGGTTCTGCACTTATTCTGGTTAAGGTTTAGGTTCATGGTGATTCGTAGAGTGGCTCTCTGGATCTTCTTTGTGCTTTGCCACTCTTTTGAATGCTATCTTCTTGTCCTTCTTGGCTCTCAGCTTAGCTACATCTTCAGTGGTATTCTCATCTTTGTTGAGTGAAGCTTTAGTCTGTTCAAATCCTTCTTCTAAGCCATTTCACTTCCATCTTCGTAGTCTCACTGTCGCTGAGACTTGTTCTGTTAAGCTCTGATGAAACTCGTAGAGTCAACACTAGAATTCCAACAACTCAATGATTCTGCAGCTTGACAATCATCAACTCCTCTTGATCTTTGAAGCTCTTGTTGATTTATACTCCTTCCCAATCTTCCCGTTGGTATATAGCCGTTGAAAGCTATTTGAATTGCTTCACAGATCTTGAGTTATTTGGTGTAGACTGCAGATGTGACATGACATCTCCTTTATGACTTTCGGACACTGCAGTCTGCTGTTTCACCTACCCTGTCAGAGATGTCAGTTTAATCTCTCAGGCAGGTAGTTGACTTTATTTCCTCCTTCTTATTTCTCGATCAGAGGTTGTCCTTTTGCATCGATGCTCTCAATAAGCTCTGTTCAAATCTCAATCTTCAGATTGAACCGTTGCCAATGTTTCAACCTTCAGACGATTGAACTCTACGATTCTGATGCATATCTTCTTGGACCTTATCGTAGTGTCTTGATAAATGTTTGCTCATTGATAGGTAGAGACAACACTACGATCCTGAAGAGTGTTGATTGGATCTTCAATGTAGAACACCTCTTCCTTCTTTTGTGCAGTGCTTCAATACTTCTATTTGCCTCGACTACTCTCAGATACTGATGACTTGACTCCTTGTTCTGGACCCTTCTGAATAGCAAGACACTTCATATTTGTGGCATGCCCAACTCGCTTTCTCATTATGATCTCCCGTTCATTTATCAGCAATGGACTGACCCGATGCTTAATCACTTTAGCCTTGTTCTTCATAAGCTGACCAGTATCTCTGTGTACACTCCATCAGTTCTGTTGGGAGACTGCATATTTTGATTTGATGTTTAAAGTAAATGCTCATGATTATATGTAAAGTCCTTCAAGTAATATATGTACAAGGACTTAGTGATAGATCAAATTTGTTAGGTTGATCTAAACTTTTAATATTTATCATTTTGTAACTGAATGTATATATGAAGAGATCAAAGATGTTAGGTTGATCTATGACTTGAGATTTAATAGATATGCTTCAACCAAATCGTAGTCTATCAAGCAAATCAAGAGATTGTAGAACCCAAGGCAGAATCGTAGAGCATCGAGGATCGTAGTGTGTCTACCTTGAAGGGCCTCTCCATAAATCATAAAGTGGTTCAAACGTTTGCTGAGCCAACTCAGAGATCGTAGTGTGCTCTGGGAAATGTAGAGTCTGCAAGACAAGCAAGTAAAGATCGTAGTGTGCAAGTCCTTAAGAGAAATCGTAGTGTTCTCGTTTGCTAGTATTAGATCAAGCACCAAGGTGGCAAGACACCTCGATCAGAATCGTAGAGTATCATCTTCCTGTGTCAGAAGCATCAAGCCTTGCCCATTTGTTTAAGGATAAATCTCAACAAATGTGGAATGGATTATAAACGTTGAAGTCCTCACCTGTCCCAATGACAGAAAAGATATCCTAAGTATACAACAAGGAAACGTATTGAAGAAGCTAAGGAAAGTACCATGGGCCAGAGGAAAACACAGTTTCAGGTGTTAGGTGAGATAGCGATCTTTGTGTCGGGTGGGCGGTAGCTCGCAAATTAGCAGATGTGCAGAAAAGTCTCCATCAAAGTTCAGAAATGTCAAACGCATTTAATGCTTCAATGACTGTCTTCAACAGATAGATTTCAAAGACCTAATATATGCAAAACATCAGCAAATGATTCAACTAAGCAAGCATTGAAAAAAACGCTGAAGAACACTCCATGCTCAACTCTACGATCTGAAAAGAGAAAGCTTGCTCAGCTACTCAGTTCTTTTGAACAAAGAGCTTAACTGCCACTGAATAGCACCCATCAAGAACTCATCAACTACTATCAACTGAAGTAAGAAGTTCCAAGTCAGAAGGACTTGAAGAGTTCTAAGTGAACTGTGAAGAACTAAGTCTGCTGGACTTGAAGAGTTCAAAAGTGAACTGAGAAGTGCCAAGACTGCTGGTCTTGAAGGAATCTGTGAGATTCAGAAAGTGTAAATGATATCCTTAGTGGATTTCCTACTCGAGGAGTAGAAGAGTGGACTAGGAGCTTTAAGTGCTCTGAACCACATAAAACTGTCGTGTCTCTTACATTCTTGCTATAACTACTATAACTGTTATAACTGCCTCACTCTCATTAACTCACTATATCTAAAAGGGAGAACAAACAAATCTTAATTCCGCTGTGTTTGAAACATTAACAAAACTAACAAAGTATTTTGAAAAGAATTTAAAATATCTATTCAACCTCCCCTTCTAGATAACTATTATGCCTCCGAGAACTAACAATTGGTATCAAAGAAGGTTCTATTATATATCCTACAAAGCTTAAGTAGATCCACTGGCACATCTGATAAGCGAATCAAAGATTGGACGAGGCAACAAGCCACCTATGTGCAACAAAGACAAATTCTCCACCTGGAAAGTTCGGATACAAGCATACATGGATTCAATAGATGAAGATCTATTTGAAACTGTTCAGAATGGGTCCTATGTTCCTACAAAGCTTGCACCAACTACAGACGACCCAAACAGAATACAGATCAAAGTCAAAGAAGAATGGACAGACAACGAAAAGAGAGCTGTTCAACTCGACAAAAAGGCCAAGAATATTTTGTTCTAATCCTTAGAAGATGATTTGTTCAAGAATGTGGTCAATAGCAAAATAGCAAAGGAGGTTTGGGAAGCATCACTCATCATACATGCATGAACAGAAGAAGTCAGAGAAAATAAGCAATCTCTTCTAACTCAGCAATATGAGATGTTTGCACACGTTTAAGGAGAAAACGTCACTTCCACCTACGAAAGATTCAATGTACTGTTCAACTCTCTACGAGCCTATGAAAAGATCTATCAAAATAAAGATCTAATCATAAAGTTCATGATAGCCTTACCTAGCAAGTGGGATGCCAAAACCACTGCTATCAGAGAGTCAAAAAAACTCCATGAAATGACTGTTCAACAGCTATATGGCAACCTTCTTACATATGAACTGGAGCTGACTCAATGAGCAGAAACTCTATCTGAAGGAAGAAAGAAGGATAAAGGAGCTGCTCTCAAAGCACCTAACAACATCTCCAAAGTCAACACTGAAAATGACTCTGACTATGATGAAGATAATGATGAAGACTTTGCAATGCTGGTAAAAAGACTCAGAAGGTTCATACGTCAAGGCAGAATCAATAAACCAAAGAAAGTCAACAACTACAGCATCCAGGAGCAGATAAATGATCTATGATACAATTGCAAGAAGCCTGACCATTTTATTGCAAACTGTAACAAACCTCTTAAAGAAGAACTGAAGAAGAAATCACACTCAAAGAAGGAATTCAAAGGCAACAAAAGGCCACAGAAGAAAGACAAAGGTCTTGTAGCTGGAGGATCATGGAGTGACTCAGACAATGACTCAACTCCCGAATCTGGAGATGATGAAGATCCTCAAATGACAAATCTTTGCCTGATGGCCAAGCATGCAAAGGATAAAAAGAACTCCAACATTCATGAAATAAGTATTGACGAGGTATTTGACTTTGACTCTCCTGATGTAGACATTGATGATTTAAGAACTACACTACATGGCATAACATCTGATCTGCATTAATACATGAAATGGTTTAGAGTTCTATCCAAAGACTATTCACTTCTTCAAAAGGAAAAAGAGAAAGTTCAGGAAGAACTGGAAACAGCCCTTCTAAGTACTGACTCTCTCTCCAAGTTTGAAGATGAGAGTAAGCTCTTAAAACAGACCAATGAGCTCAATGCACAGAGAGAATCAAGTCTAACCTCTAAAATTGAGGAACTAGAAAGGACAATCTCTACATGGAATAAATCCTCTTCATCCTTGGACTCCATGCTCTCTAGTCAGAGAAGTGCATCTAACATAACATGTTTAGGCTTTGGGGAATCCACCTCAGAGCCATGTGTGGAAAGGATAAAGGAAACTAGCCCTAATAATGCTTCAAGTTTCAGTAAAAGCATTACATTTATGAAATCCTCACAGAAGGAAGAACCAATCCAACCCTACCCTTCTGATTCAATCCATATTCCAAGGAATAAAGGATCCCATGCTGGCTTGGGTTTCAGAAAAGAGAAGAGTAACCTAGCCACTACTTTCTAACCTTGAAGGATCGTAGAGTCGAGTAAAATCAACTCAACAAGCCAACTTGGGAGGAACAGTTGAGGAAAGGTACACTCCTCACAAATCATGAAACACAAGTATACATGGAAGAAGGAGAACCAATTTAAAAGAAGGATGGCTGAGAATCCACATAAGTCCAAATGGAGGAAGAATCCACATACACACAAGCATGCATCATATTAGATGTTTTTTGTGCAATAAGGTTGGTCACAAGGCTGCAATATGCTATCATAATCTTATGCATGTGAGACCCAAAATCAAGCAGATTTGGGTTCCCAAGGGTACTAACAAAGTAGGACCCATGCAAGTAGGGGTACCAAAATGAAAGTTTAATGTTACCACAGGAACAGAGCTCCACGATCACAACCTGGTATCTGGATAGTGGATGCTCAAGGCACATGACTGGGAACAAAGCCCTTCTGTCTAACTACATAGAGAAAGAGGGTCCCTCAGTCATCTTTGGAGACAATGGCTCTGACAAGACAAGAGGATATGGCTCAGCTGGGAATGGTGCAATGTCCTCCAGTAAAGTGGCCTATGTGGAAGGACTACAACATAATCTTCTGAGCATAAGTCAACTCTGCGACAAGGGTCATCAAGTAACATTCCTCAATAATCAATGGCAAGTCAGAGATCTGAAGACATCCGCCATAAAGCTGACCGGAAAAAGAGAAGGAAATTTCTTCACAGTAAATCTTGGACAACTAAGCTCAGACGAGACAATATGCTTTCTGGCTAAAGCATCTGAAGAAATGAGCTGGCTATGACATAGAAGACTATCTCATCTTAACTTCAAGAGCATGTCTAAACTGGCCTCAAAAGATCTAGTTGCAGGGTTACCCAAGTTCAGCTTCATCAAAGAAAGGCCTTACAATGCCTGTCAACTTGGAAATCAGACTAGAAGCTCATTTAAGAGCAAAACTGTCAACTGAATTGACAAGCCCCTGCAGCTGCTTCACATGAATGTATTTGGGCCAATTCCAACAACGAGCCTTGGAGGGAAGAGATACTCACTAGTCGTAGTGGACAACTACACCAGATTCACATGGGTGTACTTTCTAAACTCGAAAGATGAAACAAGCTCCCAACTGATCAAGATGTTCAGACTAGTGATGTAATAACCTGATATTTTCTATATAATTAAATCAGAAATTTTGCATATAAATTTTTTTATTATTTATTTTAAAGGTGAGAATATGTGCCAGATAGTGTGTTTATGTGATAAATTTAAAATTTATTTATTACAAGAATAATTACAAACAATATTTTTAGAATTATTGTTCATTATAAATTATATTCTTATAATAATTGGTTTTATAGTAATAATGTTTTTATTAATTATTTTCCATGAAAATATGATTATATTTTATTTAAATAATATATGATATGATTATAGAATTATTATAATAACTATTTTATTATATGAATTGATTTAAGAATTAATTAAGCTAATTATTTAACTTAATTAATAATGGGATGTATATGTTAGAAAATCAGATATAGAATCCAAACCCTAAATATGGTTTTGGAATAAGGAAACAGAATAATAATATATTATTATTCTATCTCAGTACTATAAATATGTACTGTTTGTGTGTAATATTAATTTGTGAAACAGTTTTGGTGGAACAGTAGAAAACTCTAGTAGTATTTAAATAAACCCTAATTCGATAGTCAAATTAGACTTTAAGATTTCAAGTAATTATGTTATGTTATGAATGTCACGTGTTATGTGGTATATGATTTGTATTGTAAGTATTAATGGTAATTATGGAAAACCCTAATTAGTAATTAAAAATCCTAATTTTCTATACTAACCCTAATTAATATTTATGGACCCTAATAGATTAGAAACCCTAATTTGAAACTCAATTATAAGTTAAAGACTATAATATAACCGTGTTATACTATTTATGTGTGTATTATATAATTCTATGATTAATTAGGTAAATCCTAATTAATATTTAGAAATATTAAATTTCTAAAAATTCTAATATTTATATTATAAACCCTAATTTGCTAATTGGTGCCATAATTGCTAAATTAGCGAGGTTAATTATAATTAGTAAATTCTTAATTTAGTTTTCAAGTTTAGATAATTAGAAATCTAATCTAATTAAGGAAAACCCTAATTTTATTTTTTTAGAAACTAAAATTTTGCACAAACCCTAAATAAAAATCCTAGAATTTCAAATTTGTGCAAACCTTAGGGTTAAACCCTAAGGGTCAAACCCTAAGGGTTTGCCGTGTTTATAAGATTGCCATTAAAAATAAAAGCGAAAAGAACAAATTTCCCTCTTGCATAATTGAAGTTAACATGTAGGTTTTGACCTTAGGTGAGTCGGTGACCAAATTCAACCACCCCATTTGAAATTAAATATCACAGATCAGTAGCAAATCTCGGTCAAACTCATTGTATGTCAATATATATATAGATTGAAAGAGATAGAAAGTTCATTTTTAGCCCATTTGTACACCAACTCACTACCAAGACCCTCTCTCTCTCTAACCCACGAAATTGACAAGTATTTCAGTCCCATAAACAAGCCCCACGATTTCCATTAACAGATCAGGATGCCAGAATCAAGAATTGATGAATAAAGGTATAGAATCCTAATTAATCAAAAATTGGACCCTTGATCTTCTGTTAAGAGTAGTGTTTATGTGTTGAAATATTTTCTATGTAGTGTCTATAAGTGATCTGGGTTGGCACATGTTAGATTCATAACATCAAAGTGCTCGAAATTTAAGTTTTTCAAAATCCGGGAAAATTATTTTTTGTTGTCTGACAACGAATGTCAGACCCTGTAGATCACAGGATGTTAAGTGTTTTTGTTGTTTAAAGGTTTGATCTTGTAGTATGTTACGAGCTCTTTGATCTAAAACTTGAATCAAGTCCAGACCGTGTATAGATTTAAAGTTATTCATGGTCAAAAGTCGTTGACCGACCATGACCTAGCAAAATCTAGGTAACCCAGATGTTACCTAGAACTCTCTGACAAGATGTTCATGCTCTTAGATCTTTCATATGTTTGTTGGTTTGTTCTGTTTATTGCATCTAGATTGTAACCTGGTATTTGGACTGTAAAGTAAGGCCTTTAGAACACCTAAATGATTAACAAGGTGGAAGTAGTGGCTGGTCAAACATGTATAAAAGATCACAAAAATGGTTTTCTAGAATTTCCAGAAAAATCAAGAACATGTCGTCTGACATTGTTTGACCGGATGGTTGATCATGATTCTGTTATAGTTTAACTGATTTGATGAATGTTATATGTACTCTGTTATTTAGACTCCAAGTTTGACCCATTATATTACCATAACATCAATCAGAACCCTTAATTATTTAAGCCACAAAGTGCCTACTCGAAGCTGACTGGGTTTCTGGGTTACCTAGAAAAACCCAATAAGCTCTGACAGCTTATTTAAAGCCTTAGATCTTGACTCTTGTTGATTTTCAGGCAATATAAAGGCTTAAAACATGTACTATGTTAGTTAGTCTACACGACCCAACATCTAGAACACCTGTGACATAAACCGATTGTCCGGAATAAGGCCACCAATGTAGTTGACCGACATTGACCAAATTTTTCTGGGCAGCCCAGAACTTGATGAACAGCCCTGACAATCATTTTAAAGGCTCAGATCTTGCATTTGAATTGTTTTATGACCAATCTGATTGTGGGAAAGTGTAATATTATATTAGTACTACGATCTAACAACATTAGGTGGCCCAGATTATGCTTAAACAGAGAATTACATTAGGTCAAACCGAGCACCTTGACCACTGACTTGTCAGTGTTCTTGAGCTCAAGAACACCTAAAGTGACAAAAGCAAATCATTAAAACTTTTAGCTTATGATTTAATTATTTTAGTTTTCTAATTTTCGGAAAAAGTTAAAAATAGAAATAAATTCTAAAAATCATATAAAAATTGAAATTAATTTCTGAAAATTACAAAAATTATTTTAAAAATTATTTTAAGTTATAAAAATTAAATTTTAATAATTTTACATATTTTTCCATAAATATTAGTATTTATTGGAATATTATTGATATTTAGATTATTTGATAAATGCATTAAATAAATTAATTAAAAATGATTTTATTATATTAAAATCATTTTAAATGATAATAAGGTAATTAAAAATATTTGAAGTTATAAAACAATTTTTAATATTTTAAGGCACATTTCCTTAATTATTTACTATTAATGATATTAGAATTATTTAATAATTATATTAAATAAATTAGTTTAAAAATGATTTTAATATTATAAAAATAATTTAAAATGAAAATAAAGTGTTTAAAGATATTTTAAGTTATAAATTATAACTCTTGATATTTAAACGTAAATTTCATTAATTATTTATTATTAATGATATTAAAGTTATTTAATAATTATATTAAATAATTTAGTTTAAAAATGATTTTAATATTATTAAAATTATTTTAAATGAAAATAAAGTGTTTAAAGATATTTTAAGTTATAAAATATAAATTTTACTATTTAAAGGATAATTTCATTAGTTATTTAATATTAATCATATTAAATTTATTTAATAATTATATTTAGTTTAAAATGGTTTTATTAATTTAAAAATCATTTAAAAAGTATATAAATGAATTAAAATATTTTAATTTATAATTAATGAATTTTAATATTTTAATAAATAATACCTTAATACTTTAATATTAATGGTAATTATTTAAAAATAATTTTAAATATTTTAAAAATCATTTAAGGGTAACATTAATACTTTAAAAGTACTTTGCGTTATTATAAATAACTTTAACATTTTGGAAATGGTTTCATTAATAGTTTAATATTAATTAAATATTAATGATAATATAATTGTTTAATATTTAAATCATTTAATAATGATTTCGATGTTTGAAAATTCATGATAAATTATAATAAATGTTTAAAAATTATTATAAGTCATTTAAAAATAATATGACTGATACTTACAGATGTTAAACTACAGGATAGAGTCTTAGACTCAAGTATTACCCGATAAAGCCGTCGGTACACCGACATGTTTCTGAAATTAATCTAGACTTAGATATTTTGACTATATTAATGTTTGTTTGTGATTCAATGACTGTGGAATATGTGTGTGACAATGTGATTAGGTTACGTGCTGACTGCAATAAGCAGTGCTATGTGTTATAGTATGTTATTCTAGTCGAACGAATGATCTTATTAATGATAGGTCGTGAGATAAATGATAAAACTAAGTTGCATATTGTAAGTAGCAGACCATGCAAGTATCCTACCTTTGCATTTCCTTTATGCAATGGACATAAGTAAGAAGTTTCAGAATTATATTATTATTGTACTAGATTATTAACCCTATTGTCGTATATATTATATCCGATCATTGTTTATCAACATGATATTATATTATATAACTTTCATATATATATATTACATTCATTAATTTGAAATATGGTTATACACGTGTTCCCCACTTGGATAATCATTGTATTTAATCACATGTTGATATATATATATATATATATATATATATATATATATATATATATATATATATATATATATATATATATATCTAAGCTATTTGATTAACTAGACACAGATTTAGAAATATCGTTCAATATGATAAAACCTTCTTGTATCCAATCAAATTGTTTTGGTTCAGATTCTAGACTAAGTATGAACATCCCGATCAAGGGAAAACTTTTATGCGTCCAAGGCGGATAGAGTGAACGATAATATCGTTCTTGTATGTTGTATTGATCAAAACAGGGCACATGGGAAGTACAACCTCGCGCCCGTAAGTTATGACGGTTTGCAGATGAAGTTCTGCTAAACCTTAGCGAAAACTAAAAATAATGTTCATAGTGCATCGACTAATACCTATTTATAGTCAATACGTAGTTTCAAAATGTGATATAGAGTTGTTATGTTATTATTATCGGTTTAGTTTACTTCACACTATTGAATCGTTGTAGAAGTGATGTATAAAAAAACATTTAGTTCTTTTCATTTAAATATAATTATAATTGCTATTACTTGCTGGGCACTCAAATGCTCATCCTTGCTTAATTTAAATGTTTTCAGCCAATCGTGATCAACCTGAAGGGTCATGCATAAACAAAGGAAAAAGGAAAGCAAACAAAATAAGATTTTTGGTATTCTATGTAATAGTATGACTTTATTAAGACAATGATAACTATTAAGTATCATGTAAATGAATGTTTAAAGGTCGCGTACCTAGGAGTAGACTCTGATGCATATATAAATTGAGTTTGATATTCATATTATTGTTATTATTATTAGTATTATTTAGCTCATAGAAATGGTATCGTAAAGCATCGAGTTCGGGTTTCAAGTACCTAAATTTGTGGGCGTTACAAGTTGGTATGAGAGCTTAGGGTTAAAAACCTTAGGTGGGCTAGACCTTAGGCTATAACCTTAGGACAGAGGGAAACATTGAAAATACAAATAACTCATATAGAGTTTAAAAGGAGATGAATCGGATAAATTCATCGTCAAACAAAATAAAAGATAACTTATATAAAATTATTGTTTGTTGTGTGTATAAACTATATGCTAATCAGGATAATTTATGTTTGTAGATGACAGGTGGAAAAGGCTTATCATATGCTTATAGCATGAAGAAAGATCAAATCCATACATCCGAGCTAATATCGAAGTCAATAGCTGAAATAGAGCCTCACAATGAAACCAACTCGGATGAGGTGGTTATTTTGGAAAACGTAGTACCAGATCCGAAAATGGTGGAACTAACAGATAGTGATTCAGACACCAAAGTTGGAGCTGATCAAGCATCAACGGAAGTGCAGAATCTGAGGAACCAGGTTACCTCTCTGGAAAAGCTGTGGGAAATAGAAAAGCTGCTAAATAGTCAATTGCAAAAAGCCTTAATAGAAACAATGGAAGAACAAGATAAGCTTAAAATCCAAATTGATCAGATGAGAGCCAAAAACAACATATCGAGTGCAGCTCCGAGCAATAAGGGGAAAAGAAAGATGAAAGACCACGACTTAGGAAAATCCAATAAAAACCAAGGGAAAAGATATGTTATATTTGCGGCCATGAGGGACATACCTCTCCTCATTGTCCCAACTTTAAGCAAGGTGCATATTTTATTTGTGGGTTTGGAAGGTCATTGGGTGAAGGATTGTCCAGAATCAGGAAAAAGGTGTAGGAATAATTAGGATTAGTAGTTGATTATGTATGTTTGATAATGTGCATGTGTAATGTAATATTCTCAACTTTTGTATTAGGCAAGACTGTAAATCCCGACTTTTGTGGTCACAAAGGGATAGCTGATGTTTAAAGCATTATGTGATATGCTATGTAAAGTATTCATTAAATGAACATAAATCTATGTTTAAATAATGAAACAAGTTTAATATATTAAACTTATATGATAAGGCTTAGAATGTAAGAATAATTTATGATAATACTGCAAAGACGAAAACGAAACTCAAGGATAGAAGAACCTATCAACAAAGCTGGAGAACAACCAGACCCGATACAGAATTTCTCGAATGTGATCGCTCAAGCTATGCATAATGGAATACCAGCCGCGGGAAATTAACCTGACAATCAATTGACGAATTTCAAAGGCTTCAAGGCCGTCGTACTGCCAGGACCTAGAAGATCAACTGACCATGTTGACGCGTTTGTGATAACTAGGGTAACAGAGGGACAAAAGAAAGCTTTTGCCACCTATACGATGAAAGGAGATAATTTCGATAATACTTAAGTTAGGCCGGGGTGTGTTTAAAAAGAAAGTTTGTGTGCTAAGTGTGGGCAGGAGGGACATATCTCTCCTAACTGCCTCAATCCAAGAGTATATAGTGGGTGTTTTATTTGTGAATCAATGGAGCATAAGGTGAAAGACTGTCCAAGAAGGAGAAAGGAGACAAAGAATGCGAATACGAGGAAAAGCAGCAGGACATTGGCGATAACGAGACCGACTTCAACAAACAGAACCTACTACAAGAGTCTTCAGCACGACTATTCAGGATTCGGTAGCAGTCGGGGATGCAACTCCAGGTATTATTCGAACAAATTTTATTTTCTTATATACGATTTTCCTATATATATATAATGAATTATTTTATAAATTATGTTGAAGGAGGAATTTGAGTTCTTTTAGAAATCAAATTTCTGTTTAAGTAGATAGACACGCTATTTGCTGAATAGTTAAAGATCGGTTCGATCTACTTGCAATGATTGTATATGCTATGTACCTTGGTATGTATAGGTTTTAAAATGGTGATTCCGGGGACAGAATCTTTATAAGGGAGGGTGAATGTAATAACCCAATATTTTCTATATAATTAAATCAGAAATTTTGCGTATAAATTTTTTTTATTATTTATTTTAAAGGTGAGAATATGTGCCAGATAATGTGTATGCATTTATGTGATAAATTTAAAATTTATTTATTACAAGAATAATTACAAATAATATTTTTAGAATTATTACTCATTATAAATTATATTCTTATAATAATTAGTTTTATAGTAAAAATGTTTTTATTAATTATTTTCCATGAAAATATGATTATATATTATTTAAATAATATATGATATGATTATAAATTATTATAATAACTATTTTATTATATGAATTGATTTATGAATTAATTAAGCTAATTGTTTAACTTAATTAATAATGGGATGTATATGTAAGAAAATCAGATATAGAATCCAAACCCTAATTATGGTTTTGGAATAAGGAAACAGAATAATAATATATTATTATTCTATCTCAGTACTATAAATATGTATTGTTTGTGTGTAATATTAATTTGTGAAACAATTTTGGTGGAACAGTAGAAAACTCTAGTAGTATTTTAATAAACCCTAATTCGATAGTCAAATAAGACTTTAATATTTCAAATAATTATGTTATGTTATGAATGTCACGTGCTATGTGGTATATGATTTGTATTGTAAGTGTTAATGCTAATTATGGAAAACCCTAACTAGTAATTAAAAACCCTAATTTTCTATAGTAACCCTAATTAATATTTGTGGACCCTAATAGATTAGAAACCCTAATTTGAAACTCAATTATGAGTTAGAGACTATTATATAATCGTGTTATACGATTTATGTGTGTATTATATAATTCTATGATTAATTAGGTAAACCCTAATTAATATTTAGAAATATTAAATTTCTAGAAATTCTAATATTTATATTATAAACCCTAATTTGCTAATTGGTGCCCTAATTTCTAAATTAGCGAGGTTAATTATAATTAGTAAATTCTTAATTTAATTTTTAAGTTTAGATAATTAGAAATCTAATCTAATTAAGGAAAACCCTAAATTTATTTTTTTTAGAAACTAAAATTTTGCACAAATCCTAAATAAAAATCCTAGAATTTCAAATTTGTTCTAACCTTAGGGTTAAACCCTAAGGGTCAAACACTAAGGGTTTGCCACGTTTACAAGATTGCCATTAAAAATAAAAGCGAAAAGACCTAATTGCCCCTCTTGCATAATTGAAGCTAACATGTAGGTTTTGACCTTAGGTAAGTTGGTGACCAAATCCAAGCACCCCATGTGACATTAAATATCAAAGATCAGCAGCAAATCTCGGCCAAATTCATTGTATGTCAATATGTATATATAGATTGAAAGAGAGAGAAAGTTCATTTTTAGCCCATTTGTACACCAACTCACTACTAAGTCCCCCTCACTCTCTCTCTCTAACCCACAAAATTGACAAGTATTTTAGTCCCATAAACAAGCCCCACGATTTCTATTAACAGATCAGGAGGCCAGAATTAAGAATTGATGCATAAAGGTATAAAACCCTAATCAAAAATTCGACCCTTGATCTTCTGTTAAAAGTAGTGTTTATGTGTTGAAATATGTTCTATGTAGTGTCTATAAGTGATCTGGGTTGGCACATGTTAGATTCATAACATCAAAGTGCTTGAAATTTAAGTTTTTCAAAATCTGGGAAAATTATTTTTTGTTGTCTGACAACGAATGTCAGGCCCTATAGATCACAGGATGTTAAGTGTTTTTGTTGTTTAAAGGTTTGATCTTGTAGTATGCTATGAGCTCTTTGATCTAAAACTTGAATCAAGTCCAGATCGTGTATAGATTTAAAGTTATTCATGGTCAAAAGTCGTTGACCGACCATGACCTAGCAAAATCTAGGTAACCCAGATGTTACCTAGAACTCTCTGACAAGATGTTCATGTTCTTAGATCTTTCATATGTTTGTTGTTTTGTTCTGTTTGTTGCATCTAGATTGTAACCTGGTATTTGGACTGTAAAGTAAGGCCTTTAGAACACCTAAATGATAAACAAGGTGGAAGTAGTAGCTGGTCAAACATGTATAAAAGATCACGAAAATGGTTTTCTGGAATTTCCAGAAAAATCAAGAACATGTCGTTTGACATTGTTTGACCGGATGGTTGATCATGATTCTGTTATAGTTTAACTGATTTGATGAATGTTATATGTACTCTGTTATTTAGACTCCAAGTTTGACCCATTATATTACCATAACATCAATCAGAACCCTTAATTATTTAAGCCACAAAGTGCCTACTCGAAGCTGACTGGGTTTCTGGGTTACCCAGAAAAACCTAGTAAGCTCTGACAGCTTATTTAAAGCCTTAGATCTTGACTCTTGTTGATTTTCAGGCAATATAAAGGCTTAAAACATGTACTATGTTAGTTAGTCTACACGACCCGACGTCTAGAACACCTGTGACAATAACCAATTGACCGGAATAAGGCCACCAATGTAGTTGACCGACATTGACCAAATTTTTCTGGGCAACCCAGAACTTGATGAACAGCCCTGACAATCATTTTAAAGGCTTAGATTTTGCATTTGAATATTTTTATGACCAATCTAATTGTGGGAAAGTGTAATATTACATTAGTACTACGATCTAGCAACATTAGGTGGCCCAGATTATGCTTAAACAGAGAATTACATTAGGTCAAACCGAGCACCTTGACCACTGACTTGTCAGTGTTCTTGAGCTCAAGAACACCTAAGGCGACAGAAACCGTCGCTAAAGCCTTTAGCGACGGATTTAATTATTTTAGTTTTCTAATTTTCGAAAAATATTTAAAAATAGAAATAAATTCTAAAAATCATTTAAAAATAGAAATTAATTTTTGAAAATTACAAAAATTATTTAAAGTTATAAAAATTAACTTTTAATAATTTTACATTTTTTTCCATAAATATTAGTATTTATTTGAATATTATTGATATTTAGATTATTTGATAAATGCATTAAATAAATTAATTAAAAATGATTTTATTATATTAAAATCATTTTAAATGATAATAAGGTAATTAAAAATATTTTAATTTATAAAACATAATTTTAATATTTTAAGGCACATTTCCTTAATTATTTACTATTAATGATATTAGAATTATTTAATAATTATATTAAATAAATTAGTTTAAAATAATTTTAATATTATAAAAATTATTTAAAATGAAAATAAAGTGTTTAAAGATATTTTAAGTTATAAATTATAAATTTGATATTTAAAGGTAATTTCATTAAATTTTTATTTTAATGATTTTAAAGTTATTTAATAATTATATTAAATAATTTAGTTTAAAAATAATTTTAATATTATAAAATTATTTTAAATGAAAATAAAGTGTTTAAAGATATTTTAAGTTATAAAATATAACTTTTACTATTTAAAGGATAATTTCATTAATAATTTAATACTAATGATAATAATTTAATATTAATGATTTTAAATTTATTTAATAATTATATTTAGTTTAAAAATGGTTTTATTAATTTAAAAATTATTTAAAAAGTATATAAATGGATTAAAAATATTTGAAGTTATAATTAATGACTTTTAATATTTTGATAAATAATACTATAATACTTTAATATTTATGGTAATTATTTAAAAATGATTTTAAATGTTTTAAAAATCATTGAAGGGTAACATTAATACTTTAAAAGTATTTTGAGTTATTATAAATAACTTTAACATTTTAGAAATGGTTTCATTAATAGTTTAATATTAATTAAATATTAATGATACTATAATTATTTAATATTTAAATCATTTAATAATGATTTGATGTTTGAAAAATCATGATAAATTATAATAAATGTTTAAAAATTATTATAAGTCATTTAAAAATAATATGACTGATACTTATAGATGTTGAACTACAGGATAGAGTCTTAGACTCGAGTATTACCCGAATAAAGTAGTTCGACAATCGCAATATATTTAAATTGATCTGAACTTAGATATTTTGGTTTGTATTAATGTTTATTTACGATTGATACGACGTGAATATGTGTGTGACAATGTGACTAAGTTATGTGCTGACTGCAATAAGCAGTGCTATGTGTTATAGTATGTTATTCTAATTGAACGAATAATCTTATTAATTATAGGTCGTGAGATAAAAGATGAAACTAAGTTGCATATTGTAAGCAGCAGACTAGACAAGTATCATACCTTTGCATTTTTTATGCGATGATGATAAGTAAGTTTGAAATTATATTATTATTATACGGTTATTAACCCTATTATCGTATATATTATATCCGATCATTATTTATCGACATGATATTATATTATATAACTTCATATATATATATTACATTAGTTAATTTTAAAATATGGTTATACAAGTTGCCCACTTGGATAATCATTGTATTTAATCACATGTTGATATATATATATATATATATATATATATATATCACGTCTAAGCTATTTGATTATTTAAACACAGATTTAGAAACATCGTTCAATATGATAAAACCTTCTTGTATCCAATCAAATTGTTTTGGTTCAGATTCTAGACTAAGTATGAACATCCCGATCAAGGGAAAACTTTTATACGCCCAAGGCAGACAGAGTGAACGATAATATCGTTCTTGTATATAGTATTGATCAATATAGGGCACATGGGAAGTACAACCTCGCGCCCGTAAGTTATGACGGTTTGCAGATGAAGTTCTGCTAAACCTTAGCGAAAACTAAAAACAATGTTCACAGTCAGTCGACTAATACCTATTTATAGTCAATACGTAGTTTCAAAAATGTGATATAAAGTTGTTATGTTATTATTATCGGTTTAGTTTACTTCACAACTATTGATTCGTTGTAGATGTGATGTATAAAGAAAACATTTAATTCTTTCAGCTAAATATATTTATAATTGTTATTACTTGCTGGGCACTCAAATGCTCATCCTTGCTTAATTCAAATGTTTTCAGCCAATCTTGATCAACCTGAAGGGTTATGCAGAAACAAAGGAAAAAGGAAAGTAAACAGAATAAGATTTTTGGTATTCTATGTAATAGTACGACTTTATTAAGATAATGATAACTATTAAGTATCATGTAAATGAATGTTTAAAGGTCACGTACCTGGGAGTAGACTCTGATGCATATGTAAATTAAGTTTGATATTCATATTATTGTTATTATTATTAGTATTATTCCGCTCATAGAAATGGTATTGTAAAGCCCCGAGTTCGGGTTTTAAGTACCTGAATTTGGGGGTGTTACAAGTGATGAACGAGAAAGGGGAAAAAATCAAGGCAATACAGAGTGATCACGACAGAGAATTTGACTTCTCTGAAATGGACTGGTTCTGCACTGACAATGGCATCAGTCATAACTTCTCAACTCCATGAACTCCTCAACAAAATGGAGTAGCTGAGAGAAAGAATAGAACGTTGATAGAGGCTGAAAGAACTCTACTAGCAGCAACCCATCTGCCTGAATACTTCTGGGCCGAAGCGGTCAACACTGCATGCTACACTCAGAACAGATCACTCTACGATTAAGAAGACTCCCCTACGAACTGTGGAAAGGGAGAAAGCCAAACATCAGCTACTTCCATGTATTCGGTTGTGCATGCTATATTCTCAACAATGGGAAACAGTATCTGACAAAGTTCCAACCCAAGTTAGACGAAGGAATCTTTCTTGGAGATGCCACAGAATAAGGCCTATAGAGTGTTCAACAAAAAGACACTAAGTGTTGATGTCTCGATTCACATCATCTTTGATGAAATAGACATGGACAAAAAAGTGTCTCAAGACACTACGAATGACAATTCAGACACTACAAATGAGATCGTCGAGCTCAATACCACGATCGTAGTTCCAGATAGTGAAATCGCTGAGCAAGGAAATGAGATTGTAGCGAGGTCTACGCAAGACAACGAACCCCCACATCAAGAAGCAGAAATTGATCTTGAAGATCTTAGGCAAGTAGGCATCAGGATAGATGTTCCAACAGGAAACAGATGGGCAAGAGATCACACTCAGGACTTAATCATTGGAGATCCAAGTGCAAAAATACTAAGCTACGATGTTGTCGTATTATATAAAAGAAGTTTGTATTTGATTTATGTACCATGTATTTAGAGACTCATAATGGGTGATGTATACCTATTTTGGGGGCGTCACAGTTGGTATCAAAGCTTAGGGATATGATCCCTGGCTGGGATGTGAGACTAGAACTAGGAGGGGAGAGACGGTAAATTCCTTCGCTAGTATGACCTTCCTAAGTTTATTTGGTATTTATTTTGTCGGTCAGAGTATAGGGATAATATGTGACATGTCAATTAACCCTTGTTTTGTTGCAGTATTTGAAAATGGCATCCAAAAATGTTGAGATAAGCAATGAAGCAAATACGACAGTTGAGACACCAATGATCAATACCCAGGATAATGTGCATCAGGATGGCAATAATCCTCAGGAAAATAACAACGCTGACTAAATAATGAACGGTGGGATATTCAGAGGCTTTATGCAATTCATGCAACATCAGGCAAGAACGACTCTGTTCAAAATGCGAGGAAAACACTGGCAACTCTCGACGATGATCGCTAAATGCTAAGCAGTTCGAGGCTGGGACCATCGGAGTTTATTGGAGAGCTAAAACTACTTAAGGCGGAGATGTGGATAAAGCAGATCACCAAGATATTTGATGTCCTGGGATGCTCTGAGGAGCAAAAGGTTCCTTTTACCACCTTTATGTTGCGAATAGAGGCAGATTACTGGTGGGAATCGGTAAAGCGTACTCAACCTTCCGTATTGAAGATGTCTTGGGAGAAGTTCCAAGAACTGTTCAACGACAAGTACTTTCCTGAAAGCATTCGTCACATGAAGGAGATAAAGTTTATCAAGCTAGAGCAAAACAATATGATCATGTCGCAGTACGAAGCTAAGTTTGCCGAGTTATCCCGGTTTGCGTCCCACTTGGTTGATAATTAGGAGAGAATGACGCGGATGTTTCTAAGAGATTTGAAACCCATGATACGTCAATATCTAATTTCTCACAAACTGTGTTTGTATTCAGATATTGTAAATATGATTTAGTTATTAGAGTGAGATAACGAGTCAACCCAACCAAGAGAGAGTAGCCGACAAAATGATAATATTAGTGGTAGCAGTCATCGAAGCGCTAACAACCCAGTCATAGAAGTCAACATGCTAGAAATGGTAACAACTTCGGTGGTAATCATAGCCAAGATAATAAAAGTGGGAATTTCAAGAAAGGGAGATTCAATAATGATGGAAGGACGTCAGCACCAGCACCTGTTGTTAAGGAAGGAGAACGATCGTCGGTCGTATGTTACAAATGCGGAGGGAAGGGACACATCAGTCCAAACTATACGCAACAGTCCAAATTATGTTACAATTATGAAAGAGAAGGTCATCTAGCCCAATTTTATCATGCACCGAAGTCAAGTCCAGCTGGGATGGAGGCATCAAAGGTTGTCCCAGACAAAACAAAACTGGTAGGTCAAAGGAGAGTGTTTGTCGTAACCTCCCAAAAAGCGAGGAATCCAAACGAGGTGATCACGGGTAAGCTAATTATAAACTCTAGCGAAGTCTATAACTTATTTGATACCAGTTCTCCCCATTCTTTTATTTCTCTTACTTGCGCTCAATGTTTAAATTTAACTCCGGAGAAATTAGACTTTGATTTATCTGTTAAAACTCTGTTGGAAGAAACCTTCATTACCTCAACTGTTTATAAGTCTTGTTCGATTCAAATCGGTAACCGCACGTTACCTGTCGATCTTATCTCTTTGAAAATACTTGAATTTGATGTGATTTTAGGGATTGATTGGTTAACTACTCATCATGCTAAAATTGATTGTTTTCGTATGGTTGTTAGCTTTCATATTCCTAACCAACCTATTATGCGAATTCAAGCAACCAAACCACTAAAATCAATCACTGTCACATCAAGCCATAAAACTATTCGTTTATTGAAAAACGAATGTCAAGCTTTCTTAGCACATGTCACTGATTTAAACAAAAATACGTTAGATTTGAATGATATTTCTATTGTTAATAAATTTCCTGACGTATTCCCTGAAGAACTTCTGCCTACCCCCGGGCGTGAAATTGAATTTTGTATTGACCTTGAATGCAGTACAAACCCATTTCAAAGCCCCATATCGAATGACTCTATTGAACTTCGTGGAGTTAAAAACCCAACTACGAGAATTGTTAGATATCGGTTTTATTCGACCTAAATCGTCTCCTTGGGGTGCTCCTGTTGTATTCGTGAAGAAGAAATATGGAAGTATGCGACTTTGTATTGATTACCGGGAGTTGAATCATGTCACCATCAAAAATAGGTACACATTACCTCGTATTGATGATCTGTTTGACCAGTTGCAAGGTGCCAAATTCTTTTCAAAGATCGATCTTCGTTCTAGATATCATCAATTAAAGATTAAAACGGATGACATTTCAAAGACTGCTTTCAGAACTCGGTACGGGCATTACGAATTCCTAGTCATGTCTTTTTGATTGACTAATGCTCCTGCTGCCTTCATGGATTTGATGAACCGAGTATTCAAGGAATATTTGGATCACTTTGTGGTCGTCTTTATTGATGACATCCTCATTTACTCCAAAAGCCGTGAAGATCATGAGCAACACTTGAGGCTCATACTCCAAAAGTTTCGTGAAAATAAGTTATATACCAAGTTGAAGAAATGCGAGTTATGGCTTGAGGAAGTAGCATTCCTTGGGCACGTGATATCAAATCACAGGATATCTATTGACCCGACAAAGATTGAAGCAATTCAAAGTTGGGAGCAACCTAAGTCAGTGACCGAAGTACATAGCTTTTTGGGTTTAGCTGGTTATTATCGGAGGTTCGTGGAAGGATTTTCTCGAATCGCTACTCCATTAACTCAGCTGACTCGAAAAGAAACAAAATTCAGTTGGAGCGAGAAATGTGAGAAGAGTTTTCAAGAACTAAAGAGGAGGCTCTTTTCAGCACCTGTTCTGACATTACCTATAAGACCCCAACTTTTTATAAATAAAATCAAATTTTCTCTAATTATTATTGTGAATAATAAGGTGTTAATTTGATATAATACTTTAGTTATGGGTGAAATGTGCAAATTTTGCAAAATAAGCAATTAGTTAAAAAATATTCATTGTTGTCGGGGAATATTCATTTGGTCGTGGAATATTCTTTTTGTCGGGGAATATTCGTACAACGGCGTAGCCATTTGTGGGCCTCATAACGAAAAACAGTCAGATGAAGAAAACGACAAGTTGAGTTTTTATAAATAACGGCGTAATGGTTATCGTTAACACTGTTGGAATACCCGGTGGTTAAAATACTGATGTCTGGCGTGGGCTGCGTAGTAGCACCGATATTGCATAAATATTTTTGAATTATTAATTCTTACGTAAGAAGGCACTACTCAATAATTGTTACAGTAATTATTGTTCAATATTTTATTTTATTGATTCAATAATTGCTACGTTGATATTTTATATTATTGTTGTTTCAATAATTATCACTGCACAGTATCTCCATTATCAGATCAATAATTCATATTATTTGAATAATATTATTAGATATCATTATTGGCAATGTCTAAGAAAGTTCTGTCTAGGAAAGGGCTTTGGTCACCTAATTGCGCGCCAGTAAGGAAAATCCTTATCGGAAAGCCCCCTCTTTCCTAGGAACGACCTGGTTGTCATAATTGCGATTCTGTAATATTATTTGTGAATAATTAATTATTGATTTATATGATAAGGAAATATTTATTTTACGTGGATGGATAGGGAAATATTTATTTTGTGTGGTTATAAATGAAGGAATTAATGCTGAGGTATTTTATCAGTATTTTGTCAAAATGGAGGTATTAAAAATCGTCTGTATGTGGATTTTGGGCATTTTTCGTTTTGAATTTGGAAAAACATAAAGCTACAAAGTTGTAGAGAATTTAATTTCCTATGAAATGGACATAAAATTCGTATTTTTCTGATAAAAGGGCTATTTATTATGAATTATTAAAATTTCAGAAATTAAATGTTTTTATTAAAATTATGGGTGGGACCCACTTTTGTTTTTTTGAAAACATATGCTCAGATTTTTTTCCAGAAATGGCATGCTGGCTTATTCAACAAATTATGCGTAGAAGAAGAAAAAAAATATTAATATTTTATTATTTAGTCTCATTTGGCGTTCTAGCATATTCCTATAGTATAGGTGCTTATGTGACGCCCCCAAATCTGGGTATCTCCTAACTCGACAGATGGTGCTCCACGATACTACAATCCATACAATCATTCTATTGAGATAACAACAAAATGAGTGTAATTACTATCTTTGTATTACATTAGTAATAAATCCTTTCCCAGGTTCATAAACCGAATACATTCTTTGTTCTTCATAAGTATATTACATAAAAATACACTAATCTATTACAGGACGATTAATTGTCCATCTTAGCCTTGCCTTTATCTCTTAGAACTCTCGGTTAGTTTAAACTTTAGTCATGAACATATGGTTCAAGCAAGAATGAGCATGACTAGCTCAACAAGTCTTAACAAAGAATCATATGATTATCACATTAGCAATTACATGCTTTACTTCCATAAATGAATAATTAACTACGAAGCACTATGAAACATTTGACTAGTACTTCTCATGTCATAACAACAATTCTAAAGTACATATAATAGTTTCGGAATTCTGAACCGGTCAATAGACCATGAACATACTCTTTTAGTTTTCATACTTGAAAAGGACATCCAGCACTAAGGCCATCCATCCGTCTTTATTTACGAGCACTTCTAGGTGATCATCCTATTGTATTCTATGTTGATCAACACTCTTTTGTTAAACGTATTTACGTTTAACATTTGGCAACCTCGCGTGCCCATTGAATAATCGATGAAAATACTTTTGTTTGTACATAGACAAACTTACCTTCTCATCCGTACCAAATACTTGGCATAGGATAGCATTAACAGTTTTTTATATCAAAAGACCTGTAAGCAAAATCAATCAATTCTTCAGTATTAGTCTAGCCGAGCTAAAACATGCATTGACTCTTTCTTTAAAACCATTCATGCATCTTATAACATGCATCACAGAAAACTTGGCTAACACGAAGGTTAGACAAGCGTTAAGAAAGACTTGCCTTCAAGCGTCTTCGAATAAATAATTCAACAATTCTCAGTCTTTACAGGATCTACATGATATATTCACATAGCACACTGTAATTAATATCAAACAACTAACTTTATTCTCCCTAACCAACTTCTTTCTCTTCTATGTCTTACTTGAATTAACTTTGTTATTAAACTCGATTTAACTTTCTATACTTTGTTACGGCTCATTAACGTTCTTACGTCATTAACCGACATTCGATCATTATTGGTGAAGTACCAAAGTTGAACGTCATTTACGGTTTACTTATTACGTTCTCGCGTTCTTCGTTTCATTTCTATTAAACCTTACTAAATCTTCTTATATTATCACCTTATAAGTGATTTAAGGTCAGCTTAATTATGTACATTAAGTACCTTCAATATCTTACTTTAGGTCTACATTCAAATGAAACAAAAACCTAACTTGGTCAACATTTTTACACCGCCGTATTTGGCAAGACATCCTAGTACTAACTTCGACCTGCGGTGTGAGTTAACGGTACTTTCGGCGAGATCAACCAACTGCGGCGCGACCATTATACCTTTGGGTTGGCATTTGCGGCGCCGCCCCACACTGCACAACCAAAAGCAGTTTTGTTTTTTACGAAACTCCCAACTTCCTAATTTGTTCGTTTTACATCTGAATTGACCCATTCGAAAGCCTACAACTCATAAATCACATCCTTTATGTGTTCATATAAGAATTTCACATTTTTGAATTTGTTAACTCAGAATTCACCTTTGAGTTTATATTTGAGTGTTCGTTTAACGTTTTTGACCGTTCAATACTCGTTTTCTCCGTTATAAGTCAGAATTCGATGATTCTTGCGCCAACGACTCTTAATAACCTTATCTCACGTGTTGACATTGGAAACCAACATTTTCAAGTCACACGTCAACTTTTGACCCCTAATTCGAGATTTTTACGTTTTCGACGTTTAACGTCTATTTTTGCAAAATTCGCCATAACTTCGTTACTCGAGTTCTATAAGCCAAATCAAATGAAACACTCCATTGATTCACCATATACCTCCTAACCAAATAATATGCACATTCCTTAACTATATGGTTTTCAAATCGTTCATTCAACTAAGTTCACATTCAAGACTTTTTACGATTTTAAATCACGTAAACACTTACGATTTCTATTTGGTCATGACCTATCAACGATTTGGTCATTAATAGACATCTTTATATCTTCTCAATAAACAAGCTCCACCTATCTACGATTCTTCTATGAGAAAGAAATCGAAAAAGATGAAGATTACGGTTTATGAGAATTTACCTTTGAAGTAATACACGTTCTTGATAAACGTCTAAAGATCTGCTTGGAAGTAGAATGATTAAGTGTTTCTAGCTCTTTCTCTTTCTTAATATAGGTTGAACAATGTTTACAAAACATCAAAAGTCCAATTCAAGCTTTGTATTTATAGAAATCCAAATAAGGGCAAAATTGTCCATTTCCCCCACCTCCTTACTATTGCACCTCCTTTGCAACTTAGCCACCAAGTAATCACTTTAATTGGTGGCCAAGTGGCCGGCCCACCTCCCCTTTTTGTCATCTCATGGGTTGCCCCATGGGTTTTACCCATCCCATAACCCACCGATTCGACCCGCGATTTAAGTTTTTGGATTGGGCTTGACATAACTTAACGTTGGGCCTTGACTTGGGCTTGCTTATATAATTCATTGGGCTTGCTATTGGTTTAAGTCCAATTGGATTATACCAAAATTCTTTAATCATACTCCATTAATACTTCTTGTATTCTACGCGTATAACTCCCGTATTCTCTTCGTCTAATACTCATACGATATTCGTATTATACGTCATATTATTCTTTATACCATACTCATATTCATACTAGTATAATACTCGTATCTCATATGTATAATCATCGAAATGACTATACGCATTGTATTTCCCTTTCAGAAACCTCTTTCACAAACCCTTAGGTTTTAAGTCCGCAAGCAAAAACTTCGTTTGCCACGGAAATATTATTGGATATTCCATAATATCTTCATATTCTATCATTACACGTTTCTCAAAATTTCAAACCCTAGCTCTGAATGAAATTGGATGAATAGTATTTTTACGGAAAACTTCTCAAAAAACCTTCATTTTCGTCTTCATAATTCACAACAATTAATCCTAGCACAAAGCCAGAATACTAACCACATCTGTATATTCTAGATCATAGAACGACCTTCGAATATCTTACTCATATAATAAATCAACTAAATTCATTTAATTCACATAATCAAATAAAAATTTAATTCATTCAAAATTCGAAATTCTCGGGCGTTACAGCTTAGGTTAGAATTGAAACACACCAGAAACATAAGTTTTCTCTCTTTATATTATCGAGCGTATTTTTGTGAGTATTTAGATACTTTGAGAGTTACTATTCAGTGTAAGTTTCCTTCAGCTTTACATCCGATATTCCGATCAGAAGTACTGTTATTTTAAGGTAAGGGATGTTATTTTCTTCGTAAATGATATTATTTCTTTCAATATCATTATGCCAAAATATTGGTATAAATTTTATTATGGAATTTCTACCTTTTTGTGCCGGAGTTACTATTCACGTATACGACACTATTCACGTATACGGCACTATTCACAAATACGACACTATTCACCGAAAAAAATTAAATTTTCTCATTTTTGTTCAAGATGTCTATTAAGGTTACTATCTTTGATTGTATCCATGTTTTGATCATTATTTTTGAATTCTGCTTCAAAATTGGTTATTACGGAGTATTATTGAACTTGGATAAACTTTAATACGAATTCCTAATATTTATTCTTTTGTCTCATTGGATTCGTTTTCTTTAAGATATTTTTAATACGAATCCCTAATACGGACCTGGAGTTGATGCGTATGAAGAAGAAAGTGCAAGAAGGTGTTATCCCAGAAGCAAGAATTGATGAGAAAGGAATACTTCGAGTCAACTCCAGAATTTGTGTTCCTAACGATTCTGACTTGAAGCATAGAATCGTGATGGAGGCACACAACACACCATTTGCAATCCATCCTGGTAGTACAAAAATGTATCATGATCTTTGACATACATTTTAGTGGAACAATATGAAGAGAGAGATCGCGAAGTTTATCTCGAGGTGTTTAACTTGTCAACGTGTAAAGGCAGAGCATCAAGTGCCAAAGGGTCCATTGCAACCACTTGATATTCCGAAATGGAAGTGGGAACAAATTACTATGGATTTCGTTACGGGTCTTCCCAAGGTTTCTCAAGGCATAGATGCGATTTGGGTTATTATTGATAGATTAACCAAGTCTGTCCATTTCTTGCCTATACGGGAGACTTATTCCCTTGAACGTCTTGCTCGTATGTACGTAAATGAGATTGTGAGTTACATGGCATGCCAGTATCCATAGTTTTGGATCGTGACCCAAGATTCACTTCACAATTTTGGGTTAGCTTGCAGAAAGCTATGGGCACAGATTTACGATTTAGTTCGGCATACCATCCTCAAACGGATGGGCAATCAGAGAGGACTATTCAAACTCTTGAAGATCTATTAAGACTCCGTGTCCTAGATTTCAAAGGGAGTTGGGATAAGTACCTACCATTGGTGGAATTCTCATACAACAATAGTTATCAGGCAAGTATAGGTGTGGATCCATTTGAAGCATTGTATGGACGAAAGTGTCGCTCTCTAGTATGCTGGGATGAGGTGTGAGAAGCAACATTGTTGGGACCAGAATTGGTATGCATAACTACAGAAAAGATCCAAACGATTCGACAACGTATACAAATGACACATGATCGACAAAAGAGTTATGCGGATCTTCATCGAAAGGACGTGGAATTTAATATTGGGGATCATGTATTGTTATGTATTGCTCCATGGAAGGGAGTTACAAGTTTTGGGAAGAGAGGAAAGCTTAATCCAAGATTTATTGGTCCATTTGAGATTCTTGACAGAATAAGAAATGTGGCCTATAGACTCGCATTACCTCCAAGCATGTCTCTTGTTCATAATGCTTTTCACATATCTATGCTTCGTAAATATGTGAAAGACCCGAACTACATTATTGAGTTAGAACCGGACGAGATAGCCAAAGATTTAACGTACGAGGAGGTACCTATTAAGATCTTGGATAGGAAAGAGCATTTCCTACGCACGAAGGTTATACCATAAGTTAAGGTTTTGTGGAGAAACCATGCTATTGAAGAAATGACATTAGAGTTGGAATCAAAAATGGAAGCAAGGTATCCTCACCTTTTCGAAACACCAGGTACGTACATCAATTTCAAGGATGAAATTTCATAAGAAGGGAAGGTTATAAGACCCCAACTTTTTAAAAATAAAATCGAATTTTCTCTAATTATTATTGTGAATAATAAGGTGTTAATTTGATATAATACTTTGGTTATGGGTGAAATGTGCAAAATTTGCAAAATAAGTAAGTGGTTATAAAATATTCATTGTTGTCGGAGAATATTTGTTTGGTCGTGAAATATTCTTTACGTAGAGGAATATTAAATGCGGCGGCAAGAACTATTTAGGGGCCCATAACGAAAAAACTAGTCGGATGAAGAAAACGACAAGTTGAGTTTTTTTAAATAACGGCGTAATGGTTACCGTTAACATTGTTGGAATACCGGTGGTTAAAATACGATGTCTGGCGTGGTAGTGCATAAAGATAACACTGCGGTATTACATGATATTTTGAATTATTATTTCTTATGTAAGAAGGCACTACTCAATAATTGTTATAGTAATTACTGTTCAATATTTTATTTTATTGATTCAATAATTGCTACATTGATATTTTATATTATTGTTGTTTCAATAATTTTCACTGCATAGTATCTCTATTATCAGATCAATAATTCATATTATTTGAATAATATTATTAGATATCATTATTGGAAATGTCTAAGGAAATTCTGTCTAGGAAAGGACTTTGGTCACCTAATTGCGCGCTAACAAGGAGAAATCCTTATCGGAAAGCCCCCTCTTTCTTGGGAACGACCTGGTTGTCATAATTGCGATTCTGTAATATTATTTGTGAATAATTAATTATTGATTTATATGATTAAGGAAATATTTATTTTATGTGGATGGATAGGGAAATATTTATTTTGTGTGGTTATAAATGAAGGAATTAATGCTGAGGTATTTTATCAGTATTTTGTCGGAATGGAGGTATTAAAAATCGTCCGTATGTGGATTTTGGGCATTTTTCGCTTTGGAATTTTGAAAACCTTAAAGCTACAAAGTTGTAGAGAATTTAATTTCCTATGGAATGGACATATAATTCGTATTTTTCTGATAAAAGGACTATTTATTATGAATTATTGAAGTTTTGGAAATTAAATATTTTTATTAAAATTATGGGTGAGACCCACTTTTGTTTTTTTTTGAAAACATGTGCTTAGATTTATTTTTTCCAGAAATGGCATGCTGGCTTATTCAATAAAGGATGCGTAGAAGAAGAAAAAAATATATTAATATTTTATTATTTAGTCTCCTTTGGCGTTCTAGCATATTCCTATAAATAGGAGCTTAGGTTAGAATTGAAAATCACACCAAAAACATAAGTTTTCTCTCTATATATTATCGAGCGTATTTTTGTGAGTATTTAGATACTTTGAGAGTTACTATTCAGTGCAAGTTTCCTTCAGCTTTACATCCGATATTCCGATCAAAAGTACTGTTATTTTGATGTAAGGGATGTTATTTTTCTTCGTAAATGATATTATTTCTTTCAATATCATCATACCGAAATATTGGTATGAATTTTATTGTGAAATTTCTACCTTTTTGTGTCGGAGTTACTATTCACGTATACGGCACTATTCACGTATACAACACTATTCACAAATACGGCACTATTCACCGGAAAAAATGAAATTTTCTCCTTTTTATTCAAGATGTCTATTATGGTTACTATCTTTGATTATATCCATGTTTTGATCAATATTTTTGAATTCTGCTTCAAAATTGGTTATTACGGAGTATTATTGAACTTGGATAAACTGTAATACGAATCCATAATATTTATTCTTTTGTCTCACTGGATTCGTTTTCTTTAAGATATTTTTCATCATCCTCAGTCCTAAATGATGATATTATTGAATATCTTTGGCATGTAGTACAAAGATGAATGATTAACTGATGAATATCTTTGGCCCGTAGTGCAAAGATGAACATGTGTTGTGATGAACATGACCAACTGGTGATACAAATGAATATCTTTGGCCTGTAGTGCAAAGATGAATATTTGATTAAAGATATATATTGATTGTTGTTACAGGGATAAAAAATTGATGATGGACTTTTAAATCTTAGAAGATAGTAGAACTCATTCTCTACTTGACTCTTCTAATGGATTGTTGTGTCCGCTACAGTTGTTGATCTAAAATTTGTTGTCTATTATATTCTATCATATTTTTCCCTGTTGAGGACTAATGATAATTTGTTGTATATTATCTTAGTCATAATATTCTTTATTGGGATAGTTGAGCTCACCTTTTTCCTTTTTGTTCCATTGTTCTTCTCAGGAGGTGAGAATTTAGCAGGAACTAGCCGGGGTATATAGTGATGATTCAAGATAGTTGTTTTAGTAGTCCTCACTATTTTATACAATAATGTGATAATAATTATAATGAGGACTCCTTTTGAGTTTGTATACTGTCTATTAGACAGTATTTGTATTTAAACTCACAGTATATGTGTTGTCGTATTTTTCCCGACAATTGTATTAATGAAGTTGTATTTGTTTATGTACCATGTATTTGGCGACTCAGAATGGGTGATGTATACCTATTTTGGGGGCATCACAGTACCAGCTGGTTCGGAGGGATTTGTCATATACATCAATGCTTCAGGTAAAGGTTTAGGATGTGTTCTCATGCAACATGGGAAAGTCATAGCCTATGCCTCACAGCAACTCAAAGAATATGAGAGGAAGTATCCTACTCATGACCTCGAGTTGGCAGCTATCGTTTTTGCGCTTAAGATTTGGAGGCATTACCTGTATGGAGAGAAGGGGGAGATCTATACGGATCATAAAAGCCTCACATATTTCTTCACTCAAAAAGAACTCAACATGCGACAACGACAATGGGTTGAGCTATTGAAAGATTACGATCATACCATTCAATACCATCCTGGAAAAATGAATGTCGTAGCTGACGCATTGAGTAGAAGATCATATGCGGGTATGAGTGCGATATTGTCAACACAAAGTCCCATTTTTTATGACTTGAAAAGGATGGAGATAGAGTTAAATACTCCAGGGACGCACGTGATGATGACAAATATAAGAGCAAAACTGACTTTAATCGATAAAGCTAAAGCTTCTCAAGCTACTGATCTGGAGCTGATGCGTATGAGGAAGAAAGTGCAAGAAGGTGTTATTCCGGAAGCAAGAATCGATGAAGAATGAATACTTCGAGTCAACTCCAGACTTTGTGTTCCTAACAATTCTGAATTGAAGTATAAAATCATGATGGAGGCGCACAACACACCATTTGCAATCCATCTTGGGAGTACCAAAATGTATCGTGATCTTTGACATACATTTTGGTGGAGCAATATGAAGAGAGAGATAGCGGGGTTTATCTCAAGGTGTCTAACTTGTCAACGAGTCAAGGCGGAGCATCAAGTGCCAAAAGGTCCATTGCAACCACTTGAAATTCTAGAATGGAAGTGGGAGCACATTACCATGAATTTTGTTACTGGTCTTCCCAAGGTTTCTCAAGGCATAGATGCGATTTGGGTCATTATTGATAGATTGACCAAGTCTGCTCATTTCTTACCGATACGAGAAACTTATACACTTGAACGTCTTACTCGTATGTACATAAACGAGATTGTAAGATTGAATGGTATGCCAGTATCCATAGTTTCTGATCGAGACCTAAGATTCACTTCACGATTTTGGGTTAGTTTGCAAAAAGCTATGGGCACGGATTTATGATTTAGTTCAACATATCATCCTCAAACGGACAGGCAGTCATAGAGGACTATTCAAACTCTTGAAGATTTATTAAGACTCCGTGTCCTTGACTTCAAAGGAAGTTGGGACAAGTTCTTACCATTGCTGGAGTTTTCCTATAACAACAGTTATCAAACAAGTATTGGCATGACTCCATTTCAGGCGTTGTATGGAAAAAAGTGTCGTTCTCCAGTATGCTGGGATGAGGTGGGTGAAGCAACGTTGTTGGGACTGGAGTTGGTATGTATGACTACGGAAAAGATTCAAACGATCCGACAACGTATAAAAATATCACAAGATCGATAAAAGAGTTATGTTGATCTTCATCGAAAAGACGTGGAATTCGATATTGGAGATCATGTGTTGTTATGTGTTGCTCCATTGAAAGGAGTTACGAGATTTGGAAAAAGAGTAAAGCTCAATCCTCAATTCATTGGCCCATTTTTAATCCTCGATCGAGTAGGAACTGTGGCCTATAGACTCTCCTTACCACCAAGTATGTCTCGCGTTCTTAACGTTTTTTAATATCTATGTTACGTAAATATGTGAAAGACCCGAACCACATTATTGAATTAGAACCGGACGAGATAGCGGAAGATTTAACGTATGAGGAGGTACCTGTTAAAATCTTGGATAAGAAGGATCATATTCTACGCTCCAAGGTTATACCTCAAGTCAAAGTTTTGTGGAGAAATGACGATGTTGAGGAAATGACCTGGGAGTTAGAATCTGAAAGGAAGTCAAGGTATCCTCTCCTCTTCGACATACCAGGTACGCACCCTAATTTTGAGGACGGAATTTCATAAGAAGAAGAGATTGTAAGACCCCAACTTTTATGAATAAAGATTACTTTTTTCTCAAAATATTTTTTTGAATATTATGGTGTGGATTTGATATAATGTTATAGTTGTGGGTATTATTTACAAATTTTGCAAAGTAAGCAAGTGGTTATATAATATTCGATTGGTCGGGGAATATTCGTTTTAACAGGAAATATTCATACGACGGCACAATCATTGGTGGACCCCACAATGGAAGTATTGTCGTAGTTAGAAAAGGACATAATTATCTTTTTATAAAAATAATGGTGAAAGTTTTACCGTTAAAATGTTGAACTACCCAATGGTAAAAGTACAGTAATACACGTGGTTGCATAGTAGAACACAATATTGATTATTGATGCTTACGTGAGAAGTCACTCAGTTATACTCAATTATTGCTACAGTAATTGCTGCATAATATTTTATATTACTAAATCAATAATTGAGACGATAAAGTTATTCATATTATTATTTACAATATTGACAATGTCTAGAAAGTTCTGTCAAGGAGAGGTTTGGTCACCTAATTACGCGCCAATAGGGAGAAATCCATATCAAAAAAGCCTTCTCTTTCTTGGGAATGATCTAGTTGTTAAATATTGTGAGTTATAATATTAATGATGAATAAGTTCGTGTTGATTAAAGATGAAATTTATGTTTCCATTGTGTTAGGATTATTAGTGTTAGTGGAAATCGACATCTATTCCGATAATAATTGATGTATGGAGGTTATATTGACCAATCGGGTAATTAATCGGATAAATGAACAATTAATTGCTATTAATTCAAATGCTTATAACTGTTTGTTCACATGTGTGTACTATTGATTCACATGCATGTACTATTCGGGGAGGTAGTGCAAGATTGATAATACTTGCATGACTAAATTAAAAATAGAGGTATAGATGAAGGTACTATACTGTAACTATTTTTTCACATGTATAGAACTATTGATTCTCATGAATGTACTATTGATTCACATGATGTACTATTAGGGGAGGTGGTGCAAGTTTGATAATACTTGCAGGACTAAATTAAAAATGAAGGAAAAGATGAAGGTATTATCTTTGTAATATTTCGAGCCCCAAAAGCGTGCAATTATCGAAACTATATTTTCCGATAAATAAAGCTCATTCTTCTTTCATTCTCACCAATTCACTAAGACTCACAAGAGAAATTATAGAAAGAGAAGCTATAGAGAGAAAAGCTTTAGAGAGAAAGTAGAAAAGAAGTTTGTTACCTCTTTATTCCAGTATCCAGTCTTCTTCTGAGGTAAAGGATATTATTTTTTTCAGTATTCATAAGGAATAATATTTTCTTCCATACTCTGTAGTATGTGAGTAATATTATTTCATCTCGTATTCCTGATTATACCCTCATTTTGTTAAAGTATTGCTTCTATACTCCATGAAATTAGTAGAATATCCTTGAAATTTACGCTTCATCTAGTATCGTTTCACAAGGATATTTTCTGCACATTCTTGTTAAATTTTAAGCTTTTCATGCCGGAGTACTGTCCATGAGTAGTATTCATTTTTATGGTACTATTCATAAAGTACTATTCACAGGGTACTATTTGCAAAGTACTATTTGTAAAGTACTATTTACGGGGTACTATTCTCGAAATACTATTCACGGGGTACTATTCACTCAGGTACTAGTCACCCGGAGAATTATTCATGACAAAAATTGATTACTTTGCTATCCAAATCATTTTTGATACAATATTATTCTTGAATTTTACTCCACAAAGCAGTATCATGTTAACAATTTAGACATTATTCAATTCTGGATAAATTAAGTTATAAATCTTTAAAAATTTATTCTTTGCTTTCTTTTAATTGAATTCTTATATCATTATCATCATCCTCATTCTTATATTGTGATAAAAGTCATCTGTGGCTAATTACGTGCATAGATGTACTATTGATTGGTATGATTATGACCAGTGATTATTCGGTATAATCATGACCATAATGTTACAAATGATGTGGTAAAAGTCCTCATTGGCCCGTAGTGCATTGATAGAAAGTTGTTGGTATGATCATGACCATTGATGATTACATGAATATCCTTGGCCCATAGTGCATAGATGATTCGATGATGTGGTTTATTTATTTAGCTGAGTCTCAGCGATAAAGTTGATGAAAAACTTTTTAAATCATAGAAGATAATAGATATCATGCTCTAACTGACTCTTCTAATGGATTGCTTGTTCCGCTGCAGTTAAACTTGATGTTTATTATATTTTATCAGTTTAACACTGTTGAAGGCTAACGATAATTTATTTTGCATTATCTTAGTCATAATATTTCTTACTAGGCTAGTTGAGCTCACCCTTTTGCTTTCATTGTTCTCTTCAGGAAATGAGAACGTAGCTGGGACTAGTCGAGGAACAAAGTGACGATCCGAGATGGTGGCTATACTAGTCCTCACTATTTTATGAAATAGTGTGATAATAAATGTAATGAGGACTTCATTTAAGTTTGAATATTGTCTATGAGACAATATTCATGTAAAAACTCTAAGCTACGATGTTGTCGAATTGTATAAAAGAAGTTTGTATTTGATTTATGTACCATGTATTTGGCGACTCAGAATGGGTGATGTATACCTATTTTGGGAGCGTCACAATTTATGCTCCTAAGCTACTATGCAACTACATGTTTACATGAATGCAACATTTAAAAATCCTAAAACTAAACAATGAACTAACATATTCAAACCTAGCTAATGAAATCAAATATACAAACATGAAACTAGATCCCCCCAAACTTGAAAGTTATAATGCCCTCATTGTATAGATATAACAATAAATATGTGAGGATTTCCCTGTAATTGCCTAAGTCTGGGGTGGTGGTGGGTGGTCTTCTTCATCGGAATCACTTGGTGGAAACCTTGGCATTGGGGCTGGCTGCTGGTATGGGAATTGAGTATTAGGATTGAAACTCTGGAGTGTTGTGTTCAATGAGGCGAATGATAGATTCATGGCTTCAAACATGTGGTCATTCCTCGCTGCGATTCGTCGCATCTCTCTTCTTGTTTCCTTGTGGTGTTCATCCGCCATTCGTTGAAAGTTCAGGAATTGAGGGCTAGATATGATATTGGGATATGGTGTCGCCTCTGTTCCTTGCTCTCCCATCGCTGCATCTTCCTGAAACTCATCATCATCCGAGGTGTCTTCGGCGTCAGCCTTGTCCTCTAAAGTTGAGGGAAATATAAAGCCTACTCCTCTTGGATGTGACTCACCCCCAGCCCACACCGCATATCGCGCAATCATTCTTAAATCTAGTAGTTGAAACGACATCTAAGTGGGTTCATCATCGGACCATCTAACACCCGCTTGGCGACATAACCCACAAATGAGTGATGAGTGTGGCAAGCTGCCCGAGAAATTTCCTCGTAAGCATCGTCGAATTGAAAAACTGATTATAGCCCTTATGTCGATGATGAAATCTTGCACAATTGCATATAAGAGTAATGTCATTTCTTTAATCAGATCCGATGTGTGTGTGGATGGAAACAAATTGGCACACTAGAATGCATAAAATATCTTCCTATACCTGCTGAGATCCTTGCTATGAAATACAGTGCCTCATTTGCGACCCTTGATCCATGTTGTTCCCGGCTTAGTCATTTCCTTCAAAATAGCCTCAAAGTCATGATCTTTGTCACATAAGTGAACGTACTGGCAAGGTGTCAGTACTCTTAACTGGTAGTAAGTGTTGATAGCATCGGCACTGAAAGGTACTAGCCTCCCCCGCACAAAAGCATTGAAAGGGGCCTTATCTTTGGCGTTAGCATAAAATTCTTTGACCACACTCACAACTGCAGGCTCGGGCTCTTCCGTTAACTTATTCCAACCCTTCTGATATATTTGTTGCATCATTTCACCGTCGACATGGTCCAGTGCCAACCCCCGCTCCGGTGTAAGTGCTTTTGTCACCATGTAGTCGTAACGGTCGGCGGCGACGACACTTTTGAATTTTCGCCGATCAAAGGTCCGTGTTGGTTGTGCAAACCGTGAACTTTCTCCCCTTTGTCATTTTGATGTGGGTTGAGACACCATTGAATTAAAACTCAGGAAGCTTTAACAACAATATTCCCCTCAAATTTCACTCACATAATCTGTCGAACACTTAGTGTGCACACTGTTTTATCCCCCCAAACTTGATGATTTTGTGGCAACTATGGTGATAGAAGATGAAGAATTGGAAGATAAGTAACTCACTCTCAAGTGCAATATAAATTCCCTCAATGAGAACCCTAATTCGTAGCTTTTTGAGTTTGAATTGACTGTATGTGGTGAAATTGGGTTGTGAGGGTATGAATTTATAAAGATGGTGTGATGGTGCAAGGTTGTGGTGTAAAGTAATGGATTGAAATAGTGGGTGCGTGTGTTAATGAAGTGGGATGGTAGATTGTAACTCGCCAAAACGTGGGTATATAAAGATGGTGGTGTGGTGTTTCAGTTGGGAACTAAGTAGTAGTGGGCAAAAATAATGTAACTGTCGATATTTGCTGGTTCAAATTCAGGACCCCCGCCCCGGCAGGGGGTACTATGCCTTATAGGTCCACCCCAGTGAACATGCACGCTGTCAACAAGATTGGGAGACTCCTCCCCCAGCGGGGGTAATAAGCTTGTATGGGCCTGCCCCAGCGGGCTATTGTTCTGCAATTTGCCTCTGTTTTGCTTATTTCTTCCCTTCAACTCCAAACCATGATCATATTAAGATCCTGCAATACCATGCAACATAAATATGAGTAGATTTTGAGCAATTTTAAAGCATGGTGATAAGATTATCTATAAAATACAACTTAACTAATTAGTTAATGAACTTATTCTATAGTACTAATTATTCTAAACTATAAATTGACGGTCATGAATAAAAATATGAAGAATAAAAGTACGATTGGGTTGCCTCCCAATTAGCGCTTGATTTTAAATCATTCAACCTGACTACTCCATGTTTATGGTACGTCGGCTAGTGTGATTGCGATGACATCCATGTTTGAATCGACACCCTAATAATGATTTAGCCTTTGACCCTTGACCTTGAACGTTTTCAATGGATTTCTACGGTAGAGCTCAACGGCGCCATGTGAGAAAACTCTTTTAATGGTAAATGGACCCGACCATTTTGATTTTAGCTTCCCTGGGAACAACCTCAACCTTGAGTTGAAAAGTAATACTGATTGCCCCGGTTCGAACGTTCTTTGCATGATTTTTTGGTCGTGCCATTTCTTGACCTTTTCTTTGTATAACTTAGAGTTTTTGTAAGCTTGAAGTCGGAATTCATCAAGCTTATTTAACTGAAGTAATCTCTTTTCACCCATAGCTGCTTGATCAAAGTTAAGTTTCTGAATAGCCCAGTAGGCTTTGTGTTGTAACTCCACAAGCAGTTGACATGCTTTCCCATAGACCAATTAAATAGTCTAGTAGGCTTTGTGTTGTAACTCCACAGGCAGTTGACATGCTTTCCCATTGGGGTTGTTTTGCATCGTCTTTCATCAGAAATTTGTGCATGCAAAAGGATGGGTTGATTCCCTTGATATCCGTAATTGTCCATCCTATGGCCGTTTTGTGTTCCCTAATCACTCTCAGCAACTTTTCTTCCTGCAATTCGTTAAGTGCAGCAGAAATAATAACAGGTAAAGAATTAGAATTGCCTAAATGTGCATACCTGAGATATTTAGGGAGTGGCTTAAATTCAAGAGTAGATGGCTCCTCCAATGAAGGTTTCATCCTTGTTGTGGATTTTTCATCTATGTGCAATTGTTCAAAGGGTGCTTTAAATTTGCTAACTCGTGGCAGGGAGTCTAGCATCTGCAAGTAATCCATAAATTCTGGATCATCTAAATCTTCATCTCCCAATAATATGTTGTTTTCAATGGATCATTAGCCAAACTTTTAACCATATCTTCGCTGATTATCTG
Source organism: Panax ginseng (assembly GCA_020205605.1). Taxonomy (NCBI): domain Eukaryota; kingdom Viridiplantae; phylum Streptophyta; class Magnoliopsida; order Apiales; family Araliaceae; genus Panax; species Panax ginseng. The sequence goes on along the minus strand of CM035136.1, from coordinate 98,054,823 downwards.
ATCAATGGCATCCATACTGAAACACTCCTCTTCATCCGTGGGGAATTTTATGGCCTTGAACACATTGAACTTTACTTCTTGATCTTGGACCCTCATCGTTAGTTCTCCTTTTTGTACGTCGATGAGCGTCCTACCCATAACCAAGAAAGGTCTCCCTAGGATAATTGGGATGTTCTTATCTTCCTCAAAATCTAGAATTATGAAATCCGCAGGGAATATAAATTTGTCAACCTTGACCAAAATGTCCTCCACAATGCCTCTCGGGTACGTGACTGACCTATCTGCCAACTACAATGAGATGTTCGTAGGCTTTGGAGCTAGAAAACCCAATTATGTATAAACTGATAACGGCATAAGGTTCACACTTGCCCCCAAATCACATAAACACTTGTTAAACGCCATGTTCCCAATCATGCACGGAATGGTGAAGCTCCCCGTATCTTTTAACTTTTGTGGCAACTTTCGCTGTAAAACAGCACTGCACTCCTCTGTTAATGCCACTATTTCAAAATCTTCCAACTTCTTTTTCTTGGACAAAATCCCTTTCATAAATTTCACATAACTTGGCATCTACTCTAAGGCTTCTGCGAAAGGGATGTTAATCTGAAGTTTCTTAAAAACTTCCAAAAATTTTACGAACTGCTTATCTGATTTCTGCTTTTGGACTCTCTGCTGAAACGGTGGTGGAGGATAAACAACCAGTTTGTCATCTAACTTTGTTTGTCAACTTGCTTATCCTCACCATGTTTTTAGTCAACCACTTTGTTCTCATTAACTTTGTCATCTGTTCTAACTGAATTTTCTGCACTTTTCCCATCTAGACGTTTTCCACTTCTAAAAGTGATTGCCTGACACTATTCGTGATTTCCCTTCAGATTTCTTTCGGTGTCACTTGGTAGAGTCCCTTGTGGTGTATTGTTCAATGCTAATGCAATTTGTCCCATCTGATTTTCCAAATTCTTGATGGCTATCTCGTGTGATTTCATGGCCATTACTTAGTTTTTCATCGCTACCTTGTTGCTTGTTATATACTTAGACAACAACTCCTCTAGATCTGATTTCCTCTCTTAATGTTGAGTTGGTTGTTGATTATGAAATCATGGGGGATAAGATGGGCGTGAAGCTTGCTGATGCTGATTATTACTTCACGAAAAGTTAGGATGATTCTTATTCCCCGGATTGTATGTGTTCTGGTACGTATTCTGTGGAATTCTGTTGTAGCTACCCACAAATTGCACTGACGCTAGGTTGATTGTACATTGATCTAAAGGATGTTCACCCGCACACAATTCACAAATAACAACAACTTGTTGTGTCTTTACCCTTGACCAAGCATCGAACTTCTTAGCGAGAGCTGAAATCTGTGCTGTTATTATCGTCACTCCATCTAACTCTAACACTCCAGCTACCGTAGGTTATGTCATTCTCGTCGTGGGCCACTGATAATTATTAGATGTCATTGTCTCTATCAATTGATACGTCTCCTCATAATTCTTTGCCATAAAAGCTCCACCCGAAGATGCGTCAATACTGGTCCTGAGATTCCCATGTAATCCATTGTAAAATGTGTTCATCTGTAACCACTTAGGCAATCCATGATGTGGGCATTTTTTGAGCAACTCTTTGTATCTCTCCCATGTCTCGTACAATGATTCCCCATGTTGTTGATCAAACATAGTAATCTCGTTTCTCATCTTTGCAGTCTTCGCTGGCGGGAAAAATTTAGCTAGAAACTTTTGAGCCAGGTCATCCCAAGTAGTTATTGAACCCGATGGTAGAGAATGTAACCAACTTTTCGCCTTATCCCGCAAAGTGAATGGGAACAAGCGAAGTCTGACTGCTTCATTTGACACCCCATTGTATTTGAAAGTGTCTCATATCTTCAGAAAACTGATCAAATGTTCATTTGGATCATCATTTGCAAGTCCCCTAAACTGAACTGAGTTTTGGATCATTTGGATAGTCCCAGGCTTAATCTTGAATGTGTTAGCAGCTAAAGCAGGCCTGGTGATACTCGACTGTAGCTCAGTCACCTTGGGTGTAGCAAAGTCCCTCAACGCTTTCTGGTCTTCGGCAACCATTGCTTCTTCTTTTTAAAATTTTAAAAGTCTTTCCTTGTCTCCTTAATCCATTTACTTAACATTTGAAAGCGTCTCTCAATGTCGTCCTCAAAAGGAAGCAAGTCTGGATTTTTGGATCGAGTTTACATAAACCAACTTCAAAAACCTGAAATAAGACGAACAAAACAAAAAAATAAAAATGTTTAAGTAAAACTGGACTAATTAAACTAATATCACAAAATATTAAAATCTATACTAAGTCCCCGGCAACGGCACTAAAAACTTATTGGGTAAAATTTAATTATGCACAACACGCAAGTATACGTGGTCAACAAGTAATATAATAGTAAGTAGAGTATCGTTCCCACAGAGTCTAGCAAGAAATTAACTTTCATAATTATCAATTTCCTATTAATCCTAATTTTATTAAACTAACCAATTTCAAGTTTGTAACTAAAAGTATTAAAAATATTAAAATTACCAAACAATCAACAAATCCTAAAAACTGAATTTTTCAAACAAATATTGGAGAATTAGGTTTACGACTTCATGCTAAGCATCACTCTGATTATTACACATTTATTCCAGTTTAATTCACTATCCCAGTTTATTAATCAAGAATACGTAAATAGAACTAGCCACCTCTCGATGTACTAATATCGTATTAACTCAAATCCATAAATTAGATAGAATTAAGTTAAACACCTTAATCAACTAACTCACTATATCTCTATGTGAATTACAATTAAAGAAGGTTCAAGTTCTTTATCTGATTACATGCGATGTCAAGCATATCTCCACCCTAACATTCATCATGATTCTGTTCATTCACAAAATTTAAGAACACATGCCATATTAACTAAGTATGGACTCGTACTTCCTCTCTCGAATCCATACATGTCCACAAAGAATTGTTGATCATGCAATTCATAAATTCAAGCTCGAATTAATATAGATAAACTGAATAATATCTTATTAAACTGAAAATCAAAGATTACATAACCATTGTTCCACTTAAAGATCCGTCATTAGCCTAAAAAGTATTTAGTTCATCATCAATGAAATAACAACTGAATAAATTAAAGATAACATCCTTCCAATTACAAATATAAGATTAGAGAAGAAGAATAATTCAGAACACCCTTCACGTTAGCCTTATTCTGCAATTGATATGAAAATCCTTCAAAATCTTCACTCCAATGCTTGCTCCAAAAATTTGTCCTTAATCTCTCTTAAATGCCTCGTGTCCTCCTTGATCTTGTTGTTTGATGTTCAATATATATCCAATATATGCATTTTGGTTGCAATCCCACGCCATCTAGAGTCCCAAAGCAATCCAACTACTTAAACTCACAATATAGCAGTGTTTAAAACAAATTAGGAATGCTTTGTTTCGGGACCCCCCGCCCCGACGGGCCTAGTTCCTGTTATCTTATATGAAGACCCCTCGCCCCGGCGGGGGTTTTGTATGGGAAATAGCCCGCCTCGGCGGGGGTGGCTTCTAACTTCTATCTTGTTTTGCTCACTTTCTTGCCATAATGCACCTTAACTCCACCCTTTTTGATCAATTGCAACACCACCAAACCTACACACAAAATAACACTAAACAAATAAAAAAACATAAAAAACAAGGAATTAACATCGATTAAGCTTGAATTAGGAACCGATTCGCGGGTATAAAACCCACTTATCACTTGTAATTGAAAAATTCTTGGACTTCTCCCAAGACATCTTTAGTGTGGCAGGTTGAGTACGTTTTACAGATTCCCACCAGTAATCTGCCTCTCCTCACAACATGAAGGTGGCAAAGGGAGCCTTTTGCTCCTCAGAGCATCCCAAGACATCAAATATCTTGGTGATCTGCTTAATCCACGTCTCTGCCTTAAGTGGTTCTGGCTTTCCCAAAAACTTCGGTGGTCCCAGCTCCTTCAATTGCTTAGCGATGACCATCCGAGAGTTGCCAGTGTTTCCACCTGCATTTTGAACATGAGTCTTTCTCGCCTGATGTTGTATGAATTACAGAAAGCTCCTAAACATCTCGTCGTACATCATTTGGTCGGTGTTGTTATTTACCTGAGGATTATTACCTTTATGATGCACATTATCCTGGTTATTGATCATCAGTGACTCAACGGTCTCATGTTTTCCATTGCTTATCTCAATATTTTCATATGTCATTTTCAAACACTGCCACAAAACAAGGGTTAATTGACATGTCATATATTATTCCTATATTTTGACCGACCAATTAAATAACAAATAAGCTTAGGTAGGTCATACTAGTGAAGGATTTACCCTTCTCTCCCCTCCTAGTTCTAGCCTCATATCTCAGCCAGGGATCATATCCCTAAGCTTTGATACCAACTGTGACGCCCCCAAAATAGGTATACACATCCATTCTGAGTCGCCAAATACATGGTACATAATTTAAATACAAATTTCATTTATATAATACGACAAAACGTAGCTGAGAGTTTTAACACAAATATTGTCTCGTAGACTATAAGACCCCAACTTTTATGAATAAAGATTAATTTTCCTCGAAATATATTTTTTAATATTATGGTGTGGATTTGATATAATTTTATAGTTGTGGGTATTATTTACAAATTTTGCAAAGTAAGAAAGTGGTTATATAATATTCGATTGGTCGGGGAATATTCGTTTTAATAGGGAATATTCGTACGACGGTACAATCATTGGTGGTCCCCACAACGGAAGTATTGTCGTAGTTAGAAAATGACAGAATTATCTTTTTATAAAAATAACGGCAAAAGTATTGTCGTAGTTCCATTGTGTTGGGGTTATTAGTGTTGGTGGAAATCGATATTTATTTCGATAATAATTGATGTCTGGAGGTTATATTGACCAATCGGGTAATTAATCGGATAAATGAGCAATTAATTACTATTATTTCACATGCTTATAACTATTTGTTCACATGTGTGTACTATTGATTCACATTCATGTACAATTAGGGGAGGTGGTGCAAGATTTATAATAGTTGCATGACTAAATTAAAAATGGAGGTATAGATGAAGGTACTATACTGTAATTAGTTTTTTTACATGATTATACTATTACGTCAGATGAATGAACTATTAATTCATATTATTTACTATTAGGGGAGGTGGTGCAAGTTTGATAATACTTGCAGGACTAAATTAAAAATGAAAAAAAGAGGTGGGTATTATACTGTAATATTTCGAGCCCCAAAACGTGCAATTATCGAAACTATATTTTCCTATAAATAGAAGCTCATTCTTCTTTCATTCTCACAAATTCACTAAGTCTCACAAGAGCAATTATTATAGAGAGAAATTATAGAGAGAAAGAATAATAGAAGTCTGCTACCTCACTATTCCAGTATCCAGTTTCTTCTAAGGTAAGGGGTATTATTTCTTTCGTATACAAGAAGAGAGTTATTTTCTATCAATACTCATAAGGGTTGTTATTCCATTCTTTATTATTCTGTTGGAATAACCTGTCTGTGCGGTCTATCATATGCCTGGTGAATTCTTTTGTTATTCCATTCTTTATTATTACATTTGAATAATGCATCTGCATGCGGCCTATCGCATGCCTCGATGAATTCATTGTTATTCCATTCTTTATTATTACATTTGGAATAACATGTCTGCATGCGATCTATCGCATGCCTAGTGAATTCTTTTGTTATTCAATTCTTTATTATTACATTAGAATAACATGTACATGTGGACTCTGCGCATGGCGAAAAAAATCCATTTGCGATTTCATATGTTCTATTATACTCAGTTGGTTAAAGTTTTGACTTTTATACTCCATGAAATTAGTAGAATATCCTGGATATTTGCACTTCATCCAGTATCTTTTCATGGAAATATTCTTCTTAGCATTCTTGAATTTTACTCCACAAAACAGTATCATGTTGACAATTTGTACGTTATTGATTTCTGGATAAATTCAATTATAAATCTTTAAAAATTTATCCTTGAACTTGTTTTATTGAATTCTTATATCATTGTCATCATCCTCATGTTTATAATATGTTGAAAGTCATATGTGGCCTGTAGTGTATAGATGGACTTGGTATGATTATGACCAGGGATTATTCGGTATAATCATGACCGTAATGTTACTAATGATGTGGAAAAAGTCCTCATTGGCCCTAGTACATTGATGGACATTTGTTGGCATGATCATGACCGTTGATGAATACACGAATATCCTTGGCCCGTAGGGCATGGGTAATTTGTGGTCATGATACTAATGAATATCCTTGGCCGTAGTGCAGGGATGATGTGGTTTATTTATTGTCGAGTCTCTAGCGATAAAAGTGATGAAAACCTTTTAAATCATAGAAGATAGTAGATTTTATTCTCTACCGACTCTTCTAATGGATTGCTTGTTCCGCTCTGATTAAACTTGATGTTTGTTATATTTTATCAGTTTAACACTGTTGAAGGCTAATGATAAATTATTCTGCATTATCTTAGTCATAATATTTCTTACTGGGATAGTTGAGCTCACCCTTTCTTTTGATGTTCTCTTGTGAAATGAGAATATAAATTGGGACGAGTCGGGAAAAGGATTGATGATTCGGATGATTGTTTTAGTAGTCCTCACTATTCTATAAAATAGTGTGACAATAAATGTAATGAGGACTCCATTGAGTGTGGATATTGTCTAGATGACAATATTCTTATTAAAACTCTTAGATTATGTTTTGTCGTATTTTACACGAATCGTTGTATAATTAAGTTGTATTTAAATTTTGTACCATGTATTTGGCGACTCAAGATGGGTGATGTATACCTATTTTGGGGGCGTCACGGTTGGTATCAAAAACTTAGGGATATGATCCTGGCTAAGATGTGAGACAAGAACTAGGAGGGGAGACAGGGAATTTCCTTCGCTAGTATGACCTACCTAAGTTTATTTGGTATTTAATTGGTGGAAATCACGTAGTATAGGAATAATATGTGACATGTCAATTAACCCTTGTTTTGTGGCAGTATTTGAAAATGACATCCGAGAATGTTGAGAATAGCAATGGAGCACAGGAGACCGTTGAGTCACCACAGATCAACACCCAGGATAATGTGTATTAGGAAGGCAATAATCCTCAGGTGAACAACAACACTGACCAAATGGCGAACGACGGAATATTTAGGAGCTTTCTGCAATTCGTGCAACATCAGGCAAGAGACACTCCTGTCCAAAATGCAGGTGTTTACACTGGCAACTCTCGGACGGTCACCGCTAAACATTTCAAGGAGCTGGGACCATCGGAGTTTATTGGAGAGCCAAAACCACTTAAGGCGGACACGTGGATAAAGCAGATCACCAAGATATTTGATGTCTTGGGATGCTCCGAGGAGCAAAAGGTTTCCTTTGCCTCCTTTATGTTGCGAGGAGAGGCAGATTACTGGTGGGAATCGGTAAAGCGTACTCAACCTGCCGCACTGAAGATGTCTTGGGAGAAGTTCCAAGAACTATTCAACGACAAGTACTTTCCCGAAAGTATTCGTCACATGAAAGAGGTAGGGTTCATTAAATTGGAGCAAAACAATATGATCGTGTCGCAGTACGAAGCTAAGTTTGTTGAGTTGTCCCGATTTGCGTCTCACTGAGTTGATAATAAGGAGAGAATGACGTGAATGTTTCTAAGAGGTTTGAAACCTGAGATACATCAATACCTTATCTCTCATAAACTGTGTTTGTATTTAGATGTTGTGAATAGGGTTTAGTTATTAGAGCGTGATAACGAGTCAACCCAACCAAGAGAAAGCAGCCGGCAAAATGATAATACCAGTGGTAGCAGTCATCGAAGCGGTGACAATAAACGTAGAGGGAATCAACACGCCAGAAATGGTAACCACTTCGGTGGTAATCATGGCCAAGACAATAAGATTGGACATTTTAAGAAGAGGAGATTCAACAATGGTGGAAAGACGTCAGCACCAGCTCCCGTTGTTAAGTAAGGAGAACGATCACCTATCATATGCTTCAAATGCGGAGGGGAGGGACACATCAATCCAAACTGCGCGATACAATCCAAAGCGTGTTATAATTATGAAAGAGAAGGTCACGTAGCCCGATTTTGTCATGCACCGAAGACAAATCCAGCTGGGATGGAGGCACCAAAGGCCGTCCTAGAAAAGTCAAAACCGGTAGTTCAAGGGAGAGCGTTTGTCGTGACCTCCAAGAAAGCAAGGAACCCAAACGAGGTCATCACGGTTAAGCTTATCATAAACTCTAGCGAAGTATATACTTTATTTGATACCGGTTCTACCCATTCTTTTATTTCTCCTACTTGCGCTCAACGTTTAAATATGACTCCAAAGAAATTAGACTTTGACTTATCTGTTGAAACTCTGTTGGGAGAAACCTTGATTACATGCACTGTTTATAAGTCTTGTTTGATTCAAATCGGTAACCGCACGTTACCTGTCGATCTTATCTCCTTAAAAATACTTGCATTTGACATGATTCTAGGGATTGATTGGTTAACTATTCATCATGCTAAAATTAATTGTTTTCGTAAGGTTGGTAGATTTCATATTCCTAATTAACCTATTATGCGAATTCAAGCGACCAAACGATTAAAATCAATCACGGTCATCTCAAGCCATAAAGCTATTCGTTTATTGAAAAATGGATGTCAAGCTTTCTTAGCTCATGTCACAGATTTAAACAAAAATACGTCAGATTTGAATGATATTTCTATTGTTAATAAATTTCCTAATGTATTCCTCGAAGAACTTCCTGGCCTACCCCCGGAGCGTGAAATCGAGTTTTGTATCGACCTTGAACCTGGTACAAAACCCATTTTAAAAGCCCCATATCGAATGGCTCCTATTGAACTTCAGGAGTTAAAAACCCAACTACAGGAATTGTTAGATATCGGTTTTATTCGTCCTAGTACGTCTCCTTGGGGTGCTCCTATTCTATTCGTGAAGAAGAAAGATGGAAGTATACGACTTTGTATTGATTATCGGGAGTTAAATCATGTCACCATCAAAAATAGGTACCCATTGTCTCGCATTGATGACATGTTTGACCAGTTGCAAGGAGCCAAATTCTTTTCAAAGATCGATCTTCATTCCGAATATCATCCGTTAAAGATTAGAACCGATGATATTCCAAAGACGATGTTCAGAACTCAGTACGCGCATTACGAATTCCTAGTCATTTCTTTTGGATTGACTAATGCTCCTGCTTCCTTCATGAATATGATGAACCGAGTATTCAAGGAATATTTGGATCACTTTGTGGTCATCTTTATTGATGACATCCTCATATATTCCAAAAGCCATGAAGATCATGAGCAACACTTGAGGTTGATACTCTAAAAGCTTCGTGAAAATAAGCTTTATGTCAAGTTGAAGAAATGCGAGTTCTGGCTTGAGGAAGTAGCATTCCTTGGGCACATAGTATCAAATCATGGAATATTTGTTGACCCGGGAAAGATTGAAGCTATTCAAAGCTGCGAGCAACCTAAATCAGTGATCGAAGTACGTAGCTTTCTCGGCTTAGGTGGTTATTATCGGAGATTCGTAGAAGGGTTTTCTCGAATCGCTACTCCATTAACTCTGCTGACTCAGAAAGATACAAAGTTCGGTTGGCGCGAGGAATGTGAGAAGAGTTTTCAAGAACTCAAGAGGAGACTCATTTCAACATCTGTTCTGACAATACCATCCGGCTCGGAGGGATTTTTCATCTACAGCGATGCTTCAGGCAAAGGGTTAGGATGTGTTCTCATGCAACATTGGAAAGTCATAGCCTATGCCTCTCGGCAACTCAAAGAATATGAGAGGAATTATTCTACTCATGATCTAGAGTTGGCAGCTGTTGTCTTCGCACTTAAAATTTGGAGGCATTACTTGAATGGGGAGAAAGTGGAGATCTTTACGGATCATAAAAGCCTCAAATATTTCTTCACTCAAAAGGAACTCAACATGCGGCAATGATGTTGGCTCGAACTGTTGAAAGATTATGATCATAATATTCAATACCATCCTGGAAAAATGAACGTGGTAGCTGACGCATTGAGTAGAAGATCATATGCGGGTACGAGTGCGATATTGTCAACGCAAAGGCCCATTTTGTGTGACTTGAAAAGTATGGAGATAGAGTTAAAGACTTCAGGGACCCATGTGATGATGGCTAACATACGAGTTGAACCGACTTTAATTAATAAAGTTAAAGCTGTTCAAGGTACAGACTTGGAGCTGATGCGTATGTGGAAGAAAGTGCAAGAAGGTGCTATGTCGGAAGCAAGAATCGATGAAGAAGGAATACTTTGAGTCAACTCCAGAATTTTTGTTCCTAACGACCCTGATTTAAAGTATAAAATCATGATGGAGGTGCACAATACACCGTTTGCAATCCATCTTGGGAGTACCAAAATGTATCGTGATCTTCGACATACATTTTGGTGGAGCAATATGAAGAGAGAGATCGCAGAGTTTATCTCAAGGTGTATAACTTGTCAACGAGTCAAGGCGGAGCATCAAGTGCCAAAAGGTCCATTGCAACCACTTTAAATTCTAGAATGGAAGTGGGAGCACATTACCATGGATTTCATTACTGGTCTTCCCAAGGTTTCTCAAGGCATAGATGCAATTTGGGTCATTGTTGATATATTAACCAAGTCTGATCATTCCTTACCTATACGAGAAACTTATACACTTGAACGTCTTGCTCGTATGTACATAAACAAGGTTGTAAGATTGCATGGTATGCTAGTATCCATAGTTTCTGATCGAGACCGAATATTTACTTCAAGATTTTGGGTTAGTTTACAAAAAGCTATGGGCACAGATTTACGATTTAGTTTGGCATATCATCGTCAAACGGACGGGCAGTCGGAGAGGACTATTCAAACTCTTGAAGATCTATTAAGACTTTGTGTCATTGACTTCAAGGGAAGTTAGGACAAGTTCTTACCATTGGTAGAGTTTTCCTACAACAACAGTTATCAAGCAAGTATTGGCATGGCTCCATTTGAGGCGTTGTATAGAAGAAAGTGTCGTTCTTCAGTATGATGGGATGAGGTGGGTGAAGCAACATTGTTGGGACCGGAGTTGGTACATATGACTACGAAAAAGATTCAAACGGTCCAACAACGTATAAAAACCTCACAAGATCGACAAAAGAGTTATGTTGATCTTCATAAAAAGGACGTGGAATTCAATATTGGAGATCATGTGTTGTTACATGTTGCTCCATGGAAAGGAGTTACGAGATTTAGAAAGAGAGGAAAGCTCAATCCTTGATTCATTGGCCCATTTTTAATCCTCGATTGAGTAGGAATTGTGACATATAGACTCGCCTTACCGCCAAGTATGTCTCGTGTTCATAACGTTTTTCAAAAATCTATGTTACGTAAATATGTGAAAGACCCGAACCACATTATTAAATTAGAACCGGAAGAGATAACGGAAGATTTAATATATGAAGAGGTACCTGTTAAAATCTTGGATAAGAAGGATCATATTCTACGCTCCAAGGTTATATATCAAGTCAAAGTTTTGTGGAGAAACCACGATGTTGGGGAAATGACATGGGAGTTAGAATCTGAAATGAAGTCAAGGTATCCTCACCTCTTCGACATACCAGGTACGCACCCTAATTTTGAGGACAAAATTTCATAAGAAGGGGAGGTTGTAAGACCCCAATTTTTATGAATAAAGATTAATTTTTCTCGAAATAAATTTTTGAATATTATGGTGTGGATTTGATATAATGTTAGAGTTGTGGGTATTATTTACAAATTTTACAAAGTAAACAAGTGGTTATATAATATTCGATTGGTCGGGGAATATTTGTTTTAACAGGGAATATTCGTACGATGGCACAATCATTGGTGGACCCCACAACAGAAGTATTGTTGTAGTTAGAAAATGACAGAATTATCTTTTTATAAAAATAACGGCGAAAGTTTTACCGTTAAACTGTTGAACTACCCGGTGGTAAAAGAAATACAAAGAATACGCTGGGTTGCATAGTAGCACACGGTATTGATTATTGATGCTTACGTGAGAAGTCACTCAGTTATACTCAATTATTGCTACAGTAATTGTTGCATTATATCTCTCATATTATTGATTCAATTAATGTCAAAGTATCATCTGCATAATATTTATTATTGTTAAATCAATAATTGAGACGACAAAGTTATTCATAATATTATTTACAATATTGACAATGTCTAGAAGTTTTGTTAAGGAGAGGTTTGGTCGCCTAATTGCGCGCCAATAAGGAGAAATCCTTATGGGAAAGCCCCCTCTTTCCTAGGAACGACCTGGTTGTTAAATATTATGAGTTATAATATTAATGATGAATAAGTTCGTGTTGATTAAAGATGAAATCGATAGTTCCATTGTGTTGGGATTATTAGTGTTAGTGGAAATCGACATTTATTTCTATAATAATTGATGTTTGGAGGTTATATTGACCAATCGGGTATTTAATCAGATAAATGAGCAATTAATTACTATTATTTCAAATGGTTATAACTAATTGTTCACATGTGTGTACTATTGATTCACATTCATATACTATTAGGGGAGGTGGTGCAAGATTGATAATATTTAAATGACTAAATTAAAAATGGAGGTATAGATGAAGGTATTATACTGTAATTAGTTTTTTCACATGATTATACTATTAAGTCACATGAATGAACTATTAATTCACATTATTTACTATTAGGGGAGGTGGTGCAAGTTTGATAATACTTGCAGGACTAAATTAAAAATGAAGAAAAAGAGGAAGGTATTATACTGTAATATTTCGAGCCCCAAAACGTGAAATTATTGAAACTATATTTTCCTATAAATAGAAGCTCATTCTTCTTTCATTCTCACAAATTCACTAAGTCTCACAAGAGCAATTATTATAGAGAGAAATTATAGAGAGAAAGAATAATAGAAGTCTCACTCCTCACTATTCCAAAGATCCAGCTTTTCTAAGTAAGGGTATTATTTCTTTCAGATACAAGAAGAGAGTTATTTTCTTTCAATACCCATAAGGGTTGTTATTCCATTCTTTATTATTCTGTTGGAATAACCTGTATGTGCGGTCTATCGCATGCCTGGTGAATTCTTTTGTTATTTCATTCTTTATTATTCTGTTGGAACAATCTGTCTATGCGGTCTATCGCATGCCTGGTGAATTCTTTTGTTATTCCATTCTTTATTATTCTGTTGGAATAACCTGTCTGTGTGGTCTATCGTATGCCTGGTGAATTCTTTTGTTATTCAATTCTTTATTATTCTATTGAAATAACCTGTCTATGTGGACTACCGCATGCCCGGTGAATAATCCTTTGTATTCATTCCTTATTAAATTATGGAAATGATCTGTCTACGTGGATTACCGCATGGCGGGCAAAAATCCATTTCCAGTTTCATATATTCTATTATACTCAGTTGGTTAAAGTTCTGGCTTTTATACTCCATGAAATTAGTTGAATATCCTAGAAATTTGCGCTTCATCCAGTATCTTTTCATGAAAATATTTTTCTGAGAATTCTTGAATTTTACTCCACAAAACAGTATCATGTTGACAATTTGGACGTTATTGATTTTTGGATAAATTAAATTATAAATCTTTAAAAATTTATCCTTGAACTTGTTTTATTGAATTCTTATATCATTGTCATCATCCTCATGTTTATAATATGTTGAAAGTCATATGTGGCCTGTATTGCATAGATGGACTTGGTATGATTATGACCAGGGATTATTCGGTATAATCATGACCGTAATGTTACAAATGATGTGGTAAAAGTCCTCACTGGCCGTAGTGCATCGATGGACAGTTGTTGGCATGATCATGACCATTGATGAATACACGAATATCCTTGGCCCGTAGGGCATAGATAATTTGTGGTCATTATACTAATGAATAGCCATTTTGCCAAGGTGGCTTCGACTTCTATCTGCTTTTGCTCATTTGCTTGCCACAATGCACCTTAACTCCACCCTTTTTGATAAATTGCAACACCACCAAACCTACACACAAAATAACACTAAACAAATAAAAAAACATAAAAACAAGGAATTAACATCGATTAAGCTTGAATTAGGAACCGATTCGCGGGTATAAAACCCACTTATCACTTGTAATTGAAAAATTCTTGGAACTTCTCCCAAGACATCTTTAGTGTGGCAGGTTGAGTACGTTTTACAAATTCCCACCAGTAATCTGCCTCTCCTCGCAACATGAAGGTGGCAAAGGGAACCTTTTTCTCCTCAGAGCATCCCGAGACATCAAATATATTGGTGATCTGCTTAATTCACGTCTCTGCCTTAAGTGGTTATGGCTTTCCCAAAAACTTCGGTGGTCCCAGCTCCTTGAATTGCTTAGCGATGACCATCCGAGATTTGCCAGTGTTTCCACCTGCATTTTGAATATGAGTCTCTCTCGCCTGATGTTGTACGAATTACAGAAAGCTCCTAAACATCTCGTCGTCCATCATTTGGTCGGTATTGTTATTTACCTGAGGATTATTACCTTTATGATGCACATTATGCTGGTTATCGATCATCGGTGACTCAATGGTCTCATGTGTTTCATTGCTTATCTCAACATTTTCATATGCCATTTTCAAACACTGCCACAAAACAAGGGTTAATTGACATGCCACATATTATCCCTATATTCTGACCGACCAATTAAATAACAAATAAGCTTAGGTAGGTCATACTAGTGAAGGATTTACCCTTCTCTCCCCTCCTAGTTCTAGCCTCATATCTCAGCCAGGGATCATATCCCTAAGCTTTGATACCAACTGTGACGCCCCCAAATTAGGTATACACATCCATTCTGAGTCGCCAAATACATGGTACATAATTTAAATACAAATTTCATTTATATAATACGACAAAACGTAGCTGAGAGTTTTAACACAAATATTGTCTCATAGACTGTAAGACCCCAACTTTTATTAATAAAGATTAATTTTTCTTGAAATATATTTTTTAATATTATGGTGTGGATTTGATATAATGTTATAGTTGTGGGTATTATTTACAAATTTTTCAAAGTAATCAAGTGGTTATATAATATTCGATTGGTCGGGGAATATTCGTTTTAATAGGGAATATTCGTACGACGGCACAATCATTGGTGCTCCCCACAATGGAAGTATTGTCATAGTTTGAAAACGACAGAATTATCTTTTTATAAAAATAACGGCAAAAGTTTTACTGTTAAACTGTTGAACTACTCGGTGGTAAAAGTACAGTAATACGCGTGGTTGCATAATAGCACACGGTATTGATTATTGATGCTTACGTGAGAAGTCACTTAGTTATACTCAATTATTGCTACAGTAATTGATGCGTCATATCTCTCATATTATTGATTCAATTATTGTCACAGTATCATCTGCATAATATTTATTATTATTAAATCAATAATTGAGACGAAAAAGTTATTCATGTTATTATTTGCAATATTGATAATGTCTAGAATTTTTGTCAAGGAGAGGTTTGGTCACCTAATTGCGTGCCAATAAGGAGAAATCCTTATCGAAAAGCCCCCTTCTTTCCTGGGAACGACCTGGTTGTTAAATATTGTGAGTTATAATATTAATGATGAATGAGTTCGTGTTGATTAAAGATGAAATTGATAGTTCCATTGTGTTGGGATTATTAGTGTTGGTGGAAATCGACATTTATTTCTATAATAATTGATGTTTGGAGGTTATATTGACCAATCGGGTAATTAATTGGATAAATAAGCAATTAATTACAATTATTTCACATGCTTATAACTATTTGTTCACATGTGTGTAATATTGATTCACATTCATATACTATTAGGGGAGGTGGTGCAAGATTTATAATACTTGCATGACTAAATTAAAAATGGAGGTATAGATGAAGGTACTATACTGTAATTAGTTTTTTTACATGATTATACTATTACGTCAGATGAATGAACTATTAATTCACATTATTTACTATTAGGGGAGGTGGTGCAAGTTTGATAATACTTGCAGGACTAAATTAAAAATGAAGAAAAAGAGGTAGGTATTATACTGTAATATTTCGAGCCCCAAAACGTGCAATTATCGAAACTATATTTTCCTATAAATAGAAGCTCATTCTTCTTTCATTCTCACAAATTCACCAAGTCTCACAAGAGCAATTATTATATAGAGAAATTATGGAGAGAAAGAAGAAGAGAAATATGCTACCTCGCTATTCCAGTATCCAGTTTCTTCTAAGGTAAGGGGTATTATTTCTTTCGTATTCATGAAGAGAGTTATTTTTTTTCAATACTCATAAGGATTGTTATTCCATTCTTTATTATTCTATTGGAATAACCTGTCTGTGTGGTCTATAGCATGCCTGGTGAATTCTTTTGTTATTCCATTCTTTATTATTCTATTGGAATAACCTGTTTGTGCGGTCTATCGCATGCCTGGTGAATTCTGTTGTTATTCCATTCTTTATTATTCTGTTGGAATAACATGTCTGTGCGGTCTATCGCATGCCTGGTGAATTCTTTTGTTATTCAATTCTTTATTATTCTGTTAGAATAACATGTCTATGTGGACTACCGCATGGCGGGAAAAAATCCATTTGCAGTTTCATATGTTTTATTATACTCAGTTGGTTAAAGTTTTGACTTTTATACTCCATGAAATTAGTAGAATATCCTGGATATTTGCACTTCATCCAGTATCTTTTCATGGAAATATTCTTCTTAGCATTCTTGAATTTTACTCCACAAAACAGTATCATGTTGACAATTTGGACGTTATTGATTTCTGGATAAATTAAATTATAAATCTTTAAAAATTTATCCTTGAACTTGTTTTATTGAATTCTTATATCATTGTCATCATCCTCATGTTTATAATATGTTGAAAGTCTTATGTGGCCTGTAGTGCATAGATGGACTTGGTATGATTATGACCAGGGATTATTCGGTATAATCATGACCGTAATGTTACAAATGATGTGGTAAAAGTCCTCATTGGCCATAGTGCATTGATGGACAGTTGTTGGCATGATAATGACCATTGATGAATACACGAATATCCTTGGCCCGTAGGGCATGGATAATTTGTGGTCATGATACTAATAAATATCCTTGGCTGTAGTGCAAGGATGATGTGGTTTATTTATTAAGCTGAGTCTCAGCGATAAAAGTGATGAAAAACCTTTTAAATCATAGAAGATAGTAGATTTTATTCTCTACTTGACTCTTCTAATGGATTGATTGTTCCGCTGCAGTTAAACTTGATGTTTGTTATATTTTATCAGTTTAACACTGTTGAAGGCTAATGATAAATTATTCTGCATTATCTTAGTCATAATATTTCTTACTGGGATAGTTGAGCTCACCCTTTCTTTTGATGTTCTCTTCAGGAAATGAGAATATAGCTGGGACGAGTCGGGGAAAGGATTGACAGTTCAGATGATTGTTTTAGTAGTCCTCACTATTCTATAAAATAGTGTGACAATAAATGTAATGAGGACTCCATTGAGTGTGGATATTGTCTAGATGACAATATTCTTATTAAAACTCTTAGATTATGTTTTGTCGTATTTTACACGACTATTGTATAATTAAGTTGTATTTGAATTTTGTACCATGTATTTGGCGACTCAAGATGGGTGATGTATACCTATTTTGGGGGTGTCACAATTAGTATCAAAGAGGGATATGATCCCTGGCTAAGATGTGAGACAAGAACTAGGAGGGGAGAGATGGGGAATTCCTTCGCTAGTATGACCTACTAAGTTTATTTGGTATTTAATTGGCTCACGAGTATAGGAATAATATGTGACATGTCAATTAACCCTTGTTTTGTGGCGATTTGAAAATGACATCCGAGAATGTTGAGAATAGCAATGGAGCACAGGAGACCGCTGAGTCATCATGAGATCAACACCTGTGATAATGTGCATCGTGAAGGCAATAATCCTCGGTGAACAACAACACCACCAAATGGCGAACGACGGTATATTTAGGAGCTTTCTGCAATTCGTGAAACATCAGGCAAGAGACACTCCTGTCCAAAATGCAGGTGGAAACACTGGCAACTCTCGGACGGTCACCGCTAAACATTTCAAGGAGCTGGGACCACAAGAGTTTATTGGAGAGCCAAAACCTCTTAAGGCGGAGACGTGGATAAGGTAAATCTCCAAGATATTTGATGTCTTGGGATGCTCCGAGGAGCAAAAGGTTCCCTTTGCCTCCTTTATCTTGCGAGGAGGCATTCATCGGTGGGAATCCAGTAAAGCGTACTCAACCTGCCGCACTGAAGATGTCTTGGGAGAAGTTCCAAGAACTATTCAACGACAAATACTTTACCAAAAGTATTCGTCACATGAAAGAGGTAGAGTTCATTAAGTTGGAGCAGAAGAATATGACCGTGTCGCAGTACGAAGCTAAGTTTGCCGAGTTGTCCCGGTTTGCGTCTCACTTAGTTGATAATAAGGAGAGAATGACGCGAATATTTCTAAGAGGTTTGAAACCTGAGATACATCAATACCTTATCTCTCATAAACAGTGTTTGTATTCAGATGTTGTGAATAAGGCTCAGTTATTGGAGCGTGATAACGAGTCAACCCAACCAAGAGAAAGCAGCCGGAAAAATGATAATACCAGTGGTAGCAGTCATCGAAGCGGTGACAATAAACGTGGAGGGAATCAACATGCCAGAAATGGTAACCACTTCGGTGGTAATCATGGCCAAGACAATAAGCACCAGCACCCGTTGTTAAGGAAGGAGAATGACCACCTATCATATGCTTTAAATGCGGAGGGGAGTGACACATCAGTCCAAACTGCGCGATGCAATCAAAGCGTGTTATAATTGTGAAAGCGAAGGTCACCTAGCCCAATTTTGTCATGTACCGAAGACAAGTCCAACTGGGATGGAGGCACCAAAGGCCGTCCCAGAAAAGTCAAAACCGGTAGTTCATGGGAGAGCGTTTGTCGTGACCTCCCAGAAAGCAAGGAACCCGAACGAGGTCATCACGGGTAAGCTTATCATAAACTCTAGGGAAGTATATACCTTATTTGATACCGGTTCTACCCATTCTTTTATTTCTCCTACTTGCGCTCAACGTTTAAATATGACTCCGAAGAAATTATACTTTGACTTATCTATTGAAACTCTATTGGGAGAAACCTTCATTACATCCACTGTTTATAAGTCTTGTTTGATTCAAATTGGTAACCGCACGTTACCTGTCGATCTTATCTCCTTAAAAATACTTGCATTTGACATGATTCTAGGGATTGATTTGTTAACTACTCATCATGCAAAAATTAATTATTTTCGTAAGGTTGGTAGCTTTCATATTCCTAATCAACCTATTATGCGAATTCAAGCGACCAAACCATTAAAATCAATCACGGTCATCTCAAGCCATAAAGCTATTCATTTATTGAAAAATGGATGTCAAGCTTTCTTAGCTAATGTCACATTTTAAACAAAATACGCCGATTTGAATGATATTTCTATTGTTAATAAATTTCCTAATGTATTCCTCAAGAACTTCCTCGCCTACCTCGGAGCATGAAATCGAGTTTGGTATCGACCTTGAACCCTAGACAAAACCCATTTTAAAAGCCCCATATCGAATGGCTCTATTGAACTTCGTGGAGTTAAAACCCAACTACGTGAATTGTTAGACATCGGTTTCATTCATCCTAGTACGCCTCCTTGGGGTGCTCCTATTCTATTCGTGAAGAAGAAAGATGGAAGTATGCGACTTTGTATTGATTATCGGGAGTTAAATCATGTCACCGTCAAAAATAGGTACCCATTGTCTCGCATTGATGACATGTTTGACCAGTTGCAAGGAGCCAAATTCTTTTCAAAGATCGATCTTCATTCCGGATATCATCCGTTAAAGATTAGAACCGATGACATTCCAAAGACGGCTTTTAGATCTCAGTACGGGCATTACGAATTCCTAGTCATTTCTTTTGGATTGACTAATGCTCCTGCTTCCTTCATGAATATGATGAACCGAGTATTCAAGAAATATTTGGATCACTTTGTGGTCGTCTTTATTGATGACATCCTCATATATTCCAAAAGCCATGAAGATCATGAGCAACACTTGAGGTTGATACTCTAAAAGCTTCGTGAAAATAAGCTTTATGTCAAGTTGAAGAAATGCGAGTTCTGGCTTGAGTAAGTAGCATTCCTTGGGCACATAGTATCAAATCATGGAATATTTGTTGACCTGGCAAAGATTGAAGCTATTCAAAGCTGCGAGCAACCTAAATCAGTGATCGAAGTACGTAGCTTTCTCGGCTTAGGTGGTTATTATCGGAGATTCGTAGAAGGGTTTTCTCGAATCGCTACTCCATTAACTCAGCTGACTCAGAAAGATACAAAGTTCGGTTGGCGCGAGGAATGTGAGAAGAGTTTTCAAGAACTCAAGAGGAGACTCATTTCAACATCTGTTCTGACAATATCATCCGGCTCGGAGGATTTTTCATCTACGATGATGCTTCGTGCAAAGGGTTAGGATGTGTTCTCATGCAACATTGGAAAGTCAAAGCCTATGCCTCCTAAGAACTCAAAGAATATGAGAGGAATTATCCTACTCATGATCTAGAGTTGGCGCTTGTTGTTCTTCGACTTAAAATTTGGAGGCATTACTTGTATGGGGAGAAAGTGGAGATCTTTACGGATCATAAAAGCCTCAAATATTTCTTCACTCAACAGGAACTCAACATGCGGCAATGACGTTGGCTCGAACTGTTGAAAGATTATGATCATAATATTCAATACCATCTTGGAAAAATGAACGTCGTAGCTGACACATTGAGTAGAAGATCATATGTGGATACGAGTGCGATATTGTCAATGCAAAGGCCCATTTTGTGTGACTTGCAAAGGATGGAGATAGAGTTAAAGACTTCAGGGACCCATGTGATGATGGCTAACATACGAGTTGAACCGACTTTAATTGATAAAGTTAAAGCTGCTCAAGGTACAGACTTGGAGATGATGCATATGAGGAAGAAAGTGCAAGAAGGTGCTATGTCGGAAGCAAGAATCGATGAAGAAGGAATACTTTGAGTCAACTCCAGACTTTGTGTTCCTAACGACCCTGATTTAAAGTATAAAATCATAATGGAGGTGCACAACACACCGTTTGCAATCCATCCTGGGAGTACCAAAATGTATCGTAATCTTCGACATACATTTTGGTGGAGCAATATGAAGAGAGAGATCGCAGAGTTTATCTCAAGGTGTCAAACTTGTCAACGAGTCAAGGCGGAGCATCAAGTGCCAAAAGGTCCATTGTAACCACTTGAAATTCCAGAATGGAAGTGGGAGCACATTACCATGGATTTCGTTACTGGTCTTCCCAAGGTTTCTCAAGGCATAGATGCAATTTGGGTCATTGTTGATATATTAACCAAGTCTGCTCATTTCTTACCTATACGAGAAACTTATACACTTGAACATCTTGCTCATATGTACATAAACGAGGTTGTAAGATTGCATGGTATGCTAATATCCATAGTTTCTGATCAAGACCGAATATTCACTTCAAGATTTTGGGTTAGTTTACAAAAAGCTATGGGCACGGATTTACGATTTAGTTTGGCATATCAACCTCAAACGGACGAGCAGTCGGAGAGGACTATCCAAACTCTTGAAGATATATTAAAACTTTGTGTCATTGACTTCAAGGGAAGTTGGGACAAGTTCTTACCATTGGTGGAGTTTTCCTACAACAACAGTTATCAATCAAGTATTGGCATGGCTCCATTTGAGGCGTTGTATGGAAGAAAGTGTCGTTTTCAAAGATATCTTTGGGATGAGGTGGGTGAAGCAACATTGTTGGGACTGGAGTTGGTACGTATGACTATGGAAAAGATTCAAACGGTCCAACAACATATAAAAACCTCACAAGATCGACAAAAGAGTTATGTTGATCTTCATCGAAAGGACGTGGAATTCAATATTGGAGATCATGTGTTGTTACGTGTTGCTCCATGGAAAGGAGTTACGAGATTTATAAAGAAAGGAAAGCTCAATCCTTGATTCATTGGTCCATTTTTAATCCTCGATCGTGTAGGAATTGTGACATATAGACTCGTCTTACCGCCAAGTATGTCTCATGTTCATAACGTTTTTCAAAAATCTATGTTACGTAAATATGTGAAAGACCCGAACCACATTATTAAATTAGAACCGGACGAGATAGCGGAAGATTTAATATATGAAGAGGTACCTGTTAAAATCTTGGATAAGAAGGATCATATTCTACGCTCCAAGGTTATATATCAAGTCAAAGTTTTGTGGAGAAACCACGATGTTGAGGAAATGACATGGGAGTTAGAATCTGAAATGAAGTCAAGGTATCCTCACCTCTTCGACATACCAGGTACGCACCCTAATTTTGAAGACAAAATTTTATAAGAAGGGGAGGTTGTAAGATCCCAATTTTTATGAATAAAGATTAATTTTTCTCGAAATATATTTTTGAATATTGTGGTGTGGATTTGATATAATGTTATAGTTGTGGGTATTATTTACAAATTTTGCAAAGTAAACAAGTGGAAAGACGTCAGCACCAGCACCCGTTGTTAAGGAAGGAGAATGACCACCTATCATATGCTTCAAATGCGGAGGGGAGGGACACATCAGTCCAAACTGCGCAATGCAATCCAAAGCGTGTTATAATTGTGAAAGAGAAGGTCACCTAGCCCAATTTTGTCATGCACCGAAGAAAAGTCCAGCTGGGATGGAGGCACCAAAGGCCGTCCCAGAAAAGTCAAAACCGGTAGTTCATGGGAGAGCGTTTGTCGTGACAAAATTTTATAAGAAGGGGAGGTTGTAAGACCCCAATTTTTATGAATAAAGATTAATTATTCTCGAAATATATTTTTGAATATTGTGGTGTGGATTTGATATAATGTTATAGTTGTGGGTATTATTTACAAATTTTGCAAAATAAACAAGTGGTTATATAATATTCGATTGGTCAAGGAATATTTGTTTTAACAGGGAATATTCGTACGATGGCACAATCATTGGTGGACCCCACAACGGAAGTATTGTCGTAGTTAGAAAATGACAGAATTATCTTTTTATAAAAATAACAGCGAAAGTTTTACCGTTAAACCGCTGAACTACCCTAAGGGTAAAAGTACAAGAATATCTGCATTGGTTGCATAGTAGCACACTGTATTGATTATTGATGCTTACGTGAGAAGTCACTCAGTTATACTCAATTATTGCTACAGTAATTGCTGCATCATATCTCTAATATTATTGATTCAATTATTGTCAAAGTATCATCTGCATAATATTTATTATTGTTAAATCAATAATTAAGATGACAAAGTTATTCATATTATTATTTATAATATTGACAATGTCTAGAAGTTTTGTTAAGGAGAGGTTTGGTCACCTAATTACGCGCCAATAAGGAGAAATCCTTATCGAAAAGCCCCCTCTTTCCTGGGAACGACCTGGTTGTTAAATATTATGAGTTATAATATTAATGATGAATAAGTTCGTGTTGATTAAAGATGAAATTGATAGTTCCATTGTGTTGGGATTATTAGTGTTAGTGGAAATTGACATTTATTTTTATAATAATTGATGTCTGGAGGTTATATTGACCAATCGGGTAATTAATCAGATAAATGAGCAATTAATTACTATTATTTCAAATGGTTATAACTATTTGTTCACATGTGTGTACTATTGATTCACATTCATGTATTATTAGGGGAGGTGGTGCAAGATTGATAATATTTGCATGACTAAATTAAAAATGGAGGTATAGATGAAGTTATTATACTATAATTAGTTTTTTCACATGATTATACTATTAAGTCACATGAATGAACTATTAATTCACATTATTTAATATTAGGGGAGGTGGTGCAAGTTTGATAATACTTGCAGGACTAAATTAAAAATGAAGAAAAGAGGAAGGTATTATAATCGTAATATTTCGAGCCCCAAAACGCGTGCAATTATCGAAACTATATTTTCCTATAAATAGAAGCTCATTCTTCTTTCATTCTCACAAATTCACTAAGTCTCACAAGAGCAATTATTATAGAGAGAAATTATAGAGAAAAGAATAATAGAAGTCTCACACCTCACTATTCCAAAGATCCAGCTTTCTTCTAAGGTAAGGGTATTATTTCTTTCAGATACAAGAAGAGAGTTATTTTCTATCAATACTCATAAGGGTTGTTATTCCATTCTTTATTATTCTGTTGGAATAACCTGTCTGTGCGGTCTATCGCATGCCTGGTGAATTCTTTTGTTATTCCATTCTTTATTATTTTGTTTGAATAATCTGTGTGTACGGTCTATCGCATGCCTGGTGAATTCTTTTGTTATTCCATTCTTTATTATTCTGTTGGAATAACCTGTCTGTGTAGTCTATCACATGCCTGGTGAATTCTTTTGTTATTCAATTCTTTATTATTCTATTGGAATAACCTGTCTATGTGGACTACCGCATGCCTGGTGAATAATCCTTTGTATTCATTCCTTATTAAATTGTGGAAATATTCTATCTACGTGGATTACCGCATGGCGGGCAAAAATCCATTTCCAGTTTCATATATTCTATTATACTCAGTTGGTTAAAGTTTTAGCTTTTATACTCTATGAAATTAGTAGAATATCTTGGAAATTTGCGCTTCATCCAGTATCTTTTCATGAAAATATTTTTCTGAGCATTCTTGAATTTTACTCCACAAAACAGTATCATGTTGACAATTTGGACGTTATTGATTTCGGGATAAATTAAATTATAAATCTTTAAAAATTTATCCTTGAACTTGTTTTATTGAATTCTTATATCATTGTCATCATCCTCATGTTTATAATATGTTGAAAGTCATATATGGCCTGTATTGCATAGATGGACTTGGTATGATTATGACCAGTGATTATTCGATATAATCATGACCGTAATGTTACAAATGATGTGGTAAAAGTCCTCATTGGCCGTAGTGCATTGATTTACAGTTGTTGGCATGATCATGACCATTGATGAATACAAGAATATCCTTGGCCCGTAGGGTATGGATAATTTGTGGTCATGATACTAATGAATAGCCCGCCCCAGCGGGGGTGGCTTCTGACTTCTATCCTGTTTTGCTCATTTGCTTACCACAATGCACCTTAACTCCACCCTTTTTGATAAATTACAACACCACCTAACCTACACACAAAATAACACTAAACAAATAAAAAAACATAAAAACAAGGAATTAACATCGATTAAGCTTGAATTAGGAACCGATTCGCGGGTATAAAACCCATTTATCACTTGTAATTGAAAAATTCTTGGAACTTCTCCCAAGACATCTTTAGTGTGGCAGGTTGAGTACGTTTTACAGATTCCCACCAGTAATTTGCCTCTCCTCGCAACATGAAGGTGACAAAGGGAACCTTTTACTCCTCAGAGCATCCCAAGACATCAAATATATTGGTGATCTGCTTAATTCACGTCTCTGCCTTAATTGGTTATGGCTTTCCCAAAAACTTCGGTGGTCCCAGCTCCTTGAATTGTTTAGCGATGACCATCCGAGATTTTCCAGTGTTTCCACCTGCATTTTGAACATGAGTCTCTCTCGCCTGATGTTGTATGAATTATAGAAAGCTCCTAAACATCTCGTCGTTCATCATTTGGTTGGTGTTGTTATTTACCTGAGGATTATTACCTTTATGATGCACATTATGCTGGTTATTGATCATCGGTGACTCAACGGTCTCATGTGTTTCATTGCTTATCTCAACATTTTCATATGCCATTTTCAAACATTGCCACAAAACAAGGGTTAATTGACATGCCACATATTATCCCTATATTCTGACCGACCAATTAAATAACAAATAAGCTTAGGTAGGTCATACTAGTGAAGGATTTACCCTTCTCTCCCCTCCTAGTTCTAGCCTCATATCTCAGCCAGGGATCATATCCCTAAGCTTTGATACCAACTGTGATGCCCCCAAAATAGGTATACACATCCATTCTGAGTCATCAAATACATGTTACATAATTTAAATACAATTTTTATGAATAAAGATTAATTTTTCTCGAAATTTATTTTTGAATATTGTGGTGTGGATTTGATATAATGTTATAGTTGTGGGTATTATTAACAAATTTTGCAAAGTAAGCAAGTGGTTATATAATATTCGATTGGTCAGGGAATATTCATTTTAACAGGGAATATTCGTGCGATGGCACAATCATTGGTGGACCCCACAACGGAAGTATTGTCGTAGTTAGAAAATGATAGAATTATCTTTTTATAAAAATAACGGCGAAAGTTTTACCGTTAAACTGTTGAACTACCCTTATTGGTAAAAGTACAAAGAATACGCTGTGGTTGCATAGTAGCACCACCAGTATTGATTATTGATGCTTACGTGAGAAGTCACTCAGTTATACTCAATTATTGCTACAGTAATTGTTGCATCATATCTCTCATATTATTGATACAATTATTGTCAAAGTATCATCTGCATAATACTTATTATTGTTAAATCAATAATTGAGACGACAAAGTTATTCATATTATTATTTACAATATTGACAATGTCTAGAAGTTTTGTTAAGGAGAGGTTTGGTCACCTAATTGTACGCCAATAAGGAGAAATCCTTATCGAAAACCCCCTATTTCCTGGGAACGACCTGGTTGTTAAATATTATGAGTTATAATATTAATGATGAATAAGTTCGTGTTGATTAAAGATGAAATCGATAGTTCCATTTTGTTGGGATTATTAGTGTTAGTGGAAATCGACATTTATTTCGATAATAATTGATGTTTGGAGGTTATATTGACCAATCGGGTAATTAATCAGATAAATGAGCAATTAATTACTATTATTTCACATGGTTATAACTATATGTTCACATGTGTGTACTATTGATTCACATTCATTCTATTAGGGGAGGTGGTGCAAGATTGATTATATTTGCATGACTAAATTAAAAATGGAGGTATAGATGAAGGTATTATACAGTAATTAGTTTTTCCACATGATAATACTATTAAGTCACATGAATGAACTATTAATTCACATTATTTACTATTTGGGAAGGTGGTGCAAGTTTGATAATACTTGCAGGACTAAATTAAAAATGAAGAAAAAGAGGAAGGTATTATACTATAATATTTTGAGCCCCAAAACGTGCAATTATCGAAACTATATTTTCCTATAAATAGAAGCTCATTCTTCTTTTCATTCTCACCAATTCACTAAGTCTCACAAGTTTAAATTATTATAGAGAGAAATTATAGAGAGAAAGAAGAAGAGAAGTCTGCTACCTCACTATTCTAGTATCCAGTTTCTTCTAAGGTAAGGGGTATTATTTCTTTCGTATTCAAGAAGATAGTTATTTTCTTTCAATACTCATAAGGGTTGTTATTCCATTCTTTATTATTCTGTTGGAATAACCTGTCTGTGCGGTCTATCGCATGCCTGGTGAATTCTTTTGTTATTCCATTCTTTATTATTTTGTTGGAATAATCATCTGCAAGGCTATATCGCATGCTCTCGGTGAATTCTTTTGTTATTCCATTCTTTATTATTCTGTTGGAATAACCTGTCTGTGTGGTCTATCGCATGCCTGGTGAATTCTTTTGTTATTCAATTCTTTATTATTCTGTTGGAATAACCTGTCTATGTGGACTACCGCATGCCTGGTGAATAATCCTTTGTATTCATTCCTTATTAAATTGTGGAAATGATCTGTCTACGTGGATTACCGCATGGCGGGCAAAAATCTATTTGCAGTTTCATATATTCTATTATACTCAGTTGGTTAAAGTTTCGGCTTTTATACTCCATGAAATTAGTAGAATATCCTGGAAATTTGCGCTTCATCCAGTATCTTTTCATGGAAATATTTTTCTGAGTATTCTTGAATTTTACTCCACAAAACAGTATCATGTTGACAATTTGGACGTTATTGATTTCGGGATAAATTAAATTATAAATCTTTAAAAATTTATCCTTGAACTTGTTTTATTGAATTCTTATATCATTGTCATCATCCTCATGTTTATAATATGTTGAAAGTCATATGTGGCCTATAGTGCATAGATGGACTTGGTATGATTATGACCAGGGATTATTCGGTATAATCATGACCGTAATGTTACAAATGATGTGGTAAAAGTCCTCATTGGCCGTAGTGCCTTGATGGACATTTGTTGGCATGATCATGACCATTGATGAATACACAAATATCCTTGGCCCGTAGGGCATGGATAATTTGTGGTCATGATACTAATGAATAGCCCGCCCCGACGGGGGTGGCTTCTGACTTCAATCCTGTTTTGCTCATTTGCTTGCCACAATGCACCTTAACTCCACCCTTTTTGATCAATTGAAACACCACCAAACCTACACACAAAATAACACTAAACAAATAAAAAAACATAAAAAACAAGGAATTAACATCGATTAAGCTTGAATTAGGAACCGATTCGCGGGTATAAAACCCACTTATCACTTATAATTGAAAAATTCTTGGAACTTCTCCCAAGACATCTTTAGTGTGGCAGGTTGAGTACGTTTTACAGATTCCCACCAGTAATCTGCCTCTCCTCGCAACATGAAGGTGGCAAAGGGAATATTTTGCTCCTCAGAGCATCCCAAGACATCAAATATCTTGATGATCTGCTTAATCCACGTCTCTGCCTTAAGTGGTTATGGCTTTCCCAAAAACTTCGGTGGTCCCAACTCCTTGAATTGCTTAGCGATGACCATCCGAGAGTTGCCAGTGTTTCCACCTGAATTTTGAACATGAGTCTCTCTCGCCTGATGTTGTATGAATTATAGAAAGCTCCTAAACATCTCGTCGTTCATCATTTGGTCGGTGTTGTTATTTACCTGAGGATTATTACCTTTATGATACACATTATCCTTGTTATTGATCATCGGTGACTCAACGGTCTCATGTGTTCCATTGCTTATCTTAACATTTTCATATGCCATTTTCAAACACTGCCACAAAACAAGGGTTAATTGACATGCCACATATTATCCCTATATTCTTACCGACCAATTAAATAACAAATAAGCTTAGGTAGGTCATACTAGTGAAGGATTTACCCTTCTCTCCCCTCCTAGTTCTAGCCTCATATCTCAGCCAGGGATCATATCCCTAAGCTTTGATACCAACTGTGACGCCCCCAAAATAAGTATACACATCCATTCTGAGTCGCCAAATACATGGTACATAATTTAAATACAAATTTCATATATATAATACGACAGAACGTAGCTGAGAGTTTTAACACAAATATTGTCTTGTAGACTGTAAGACCCCAACTTTTATGAATAAAGATTAATTTTTCTCGAAATATATTTTTTAATATTATGGTGTGGATTTGATATAATGTTATAGTTGTGGGTATTATTTATAAATTTTGCAAAGTAAGCAAGTGGTTATATAATATTCTATTGGTCGGGGATATTCGTTTTAATAGGGAATATTCGTACGAAGACACAATCATTGGTGGTCCCCACAACGGAAGTATTGTCGTAGTTAGAAAACGACAGAATTATCTTTTATAAAAAAACGGAAAAAGTTTTACTGTTAAACTGTTGAACTACTCGGAGATAAAAGTACAGTAATACGTGTGGTTGCATAATAGCACATGGTATTGATTATTGATGCTTACGTGAGAAGTCACTCAGTTATACTCAATTATTGCTACAGTAATTGATGCGTCATATCTCTCATATTATTGATTCAATTATTGTCACAGTATCATCTGCATAATATTTATTATTATTAAATCAATAATTGAGACGACAAAGTTATTCATATTATTATTTGCAATATTGACAATGTCTAGAATTTTTGTCAAGGAGAGGTTTGGTCACCTAATTGCGTGCCAATAAGGAGAAATCCTTATCGAAAAGCCCCCTTCTTTCCTAGGAACGACCTGATTGTTAAATATTGTGAGTTATAATATTAATGATGAATGAGTTCGTGTTGATTAAAGATGAAATTGATAGTTCCATTGTGTTGGGATTATTAGTGTTAGTGGAAATCGACATTTATTTCGATAATAATTGATGTCTGGAGGTTATATTGACCAATCGGGTAATTAATCGGATAAATGAGCAATTAATTATTATTATTTCACATGCTTATAACTATTTGTTCACATGTGTGTACTATTGATTCACATTCATGTACTATTAGGGGAGGTGGTGCAAGATATATACTTGCATCACTAAATTAAAAATAGAGGTATAGATGAAGGTACTATACTGTAATTAGTTTTTTCACATGATTATAGTATTACATTAGATGAATGAACTATTAATTCACATTATTTACTATTAGGGGAGGTGGTGCAAGTTTGATAATACTTGCGGGACTAAATTAAAAATGAAGAAAAAGAGGAAGGTATTATACTGTAATCTTTTGAGCCCCAAAACGTGCAATTATCGAAACTATATTTTCATATAAATAGAAGCTTATTCTTCTTTCATTCTCACCAACTCACTAAGTCTCACAAGAGCAATTATTATAGAGAGAAATTATAGAGAGAAAGAAGAAGAGAAGCATGCTACCTCGCTACTCCAGTATCCAGTTTCTTCTAAGGTAAGGGGTATTATTTCTTTCGTATTCACGAAGAGAGTTATTTTCTTTCAATACTCATAAGGGTTGTTATTCCATCTTTATTATTCTATTAGAATAACCTGTCTGTGTGGTCTATAGCATGCCTAGTGAATTCTTTTGTTATTCCATTCTTTATTATTCTATTGGAATAACCTGTCTGTGCGGTCTAACGTATGCCTAGTGAAATTTGTTGTTATTCCATTCTTTATTATTCTGTTGGAATAACATGTCTGTGCGGTCTATCGCATGCCTGGTGAATTCTTTTGTTATTCAATTCTTTATTATTCTGTTAGAATAACATGTCTATGTGGACTACCGCATGGCGGGCAAAAATCCATTTGTAGTTTCATATGTTCTATTATACTCAGTTGGTTAAAGTTTTGACTTTTATACTCCATGAAATTTGTAGAATATCCTGGATATTTGCACTTCATCCAGTATCTTTTCATGGAAATATTCTTCTTAGCATTCTTGAATTTTACTCCACAAAACAATATCATGTTGACAATTTGGACGTTATTGATTTCTGGATAAATTAAATTATAAATCTTTAAAAATTTATCCTTGAACTTGTTTTATTGAATTCTTATATCATTGTCATCATCCTCATGTTTATAATATGTTGAAAGTCATATGTGGCCTGTAGTGCATAGATGGACTTGGTATGATTATGACCAGGGATTATTCGGTATAATCATGATCGTAATGTTACAAATGATGTGGTAAAAGTCATCATTGGCCGTAGTGAATTGATGGACAGGTGTTGGTATGATCATGACCATTGATGAATACACGAATATCCTTGGCCCGTAGGGCATGGATAATTTGTGGTCATGATACTAATGAATATCCTTGGCCATAGTGCAGGGATGATGTGGTTTATTTATTAAGCTGAGTCACAGCGATAAAAGTGATGAAAAACCTTTTAAATCATAGAAGATAGTAGATTTTATTCTCTAATTGACTCTTCTAATGGATTGCTTGTTCCACTGCAGTTAAACGTGATGTTTATTATATTTTATCAGTTTAACACTGTTGAAGGCTAATGATAAATTGTTCTGCATTATCTTAGTCATAATATTTCTTACTGGGCTAGTTGAGCTCACCCTTTCTTCTGATGTTCTCTTCAGGAAATGAGAAAATAGCTGGGACGAGTCGGGGAAAGGATTTACAGTTCAGATGATTGTTTTAGTAGTCCTCACTATTCTATAAAATAGTGTGACAATAAATGTAATGAGGACTCCATTGAGTGTGGATATTGTCTAGATGACAATATTCTTATTAAAACTCTTAGATTATGTTTTGTCGTATTTTACACAACTGTTGTATAATTAAGTTGTATTTGAATTTTGTACCATGTATTTGGATGTAAGACCCCAACTTATTATAAATAAAATCGAATTTCCTATATTTATTATTGTGAATAATAAGGTGATAATTTGATATAATACTTTGGTTATGGGGTGAAATGTGCAAATTTTGCAAAAAAAAACAAGTGGTTATAAAATATTCATTTTGTCAGGAAATATTCGTTTGGTCGTGGAATATTCTCTCTGTCGGGGAATATTCGTACGACGACGCAGCCATTTGTGGGCCCCATAACGGATAACTGTAGAATGAAGAAAACGACAAAGTTTGAGTTTTATAAATAATGACGTAATTGTTACCAAGTAACGCTGGAATAATACCGGTGGTTAAAATACAAAGAATACGCGTGGTTGCACAAAGAGCACACCCAGATTGATTGCAAAGATTGTTGAATTATTGATTCTTACGTAAAGAAGGCACTACTCAATAATTGTTACAAAGAATTAATGTTCAATATTTTATTTTATTGGTTCAATAATTGTCATGCGCTGATATTTTATATTATTGTTGTTTCAATAATTGTCACCGCATAAAGATTCTCCATTATCGATCAATAATTCATATTATTTGAATAATATTATTAGATAACATTATTGGCAATGTCTAGAAAGTTCTCACAAGGAGAGGTTTGGTCACCTAATCATGCTACCAAGAAGGAGAAATCCTTATCTGAAAGCCCCTCTTTCCTCGAAACTACCGGTTGTCATAATTGTGATTCTCGTAATATTATTTGTGAATAATTAATTATTGATTTATATGATAAGGAAATATTTATTTTATGTGGATATAAATGATGGATATATTTATTTTATGTGGTTATAAATGAAGGAATTAATGAAGAGGTGTTTTATCAAGATTTTGTCTGAATGGAGGTATTAAAATCATCCGCTTGTGGATTTCTTGATATTTTCTCGATTTGAATTTGGAAAACTTTTCTTCTACAAAGTTGTAGAGAATTCATTTCGTGTGGAATGGACATAAAATTCATATTTTTTCGATAAACGGCTATTTTCTATGAATTATCAAGTTTCGTAAAATAAAATGATTTTTATTAAATTGGGTGGGACCCACTTTTGATTTTTAAAACATGTGGGTCAAATGAGAAATTTTTTTCAAGAATGGTCGGCTTTGATTTTTTTCAAAGGTGTAAGTGCGAATGAAAAAAAAGAAATAATATTATTTTTTATTATTTAGTCTCCTTTCATGCTTCTAGCATTTTCCTATAAATAAAGCGCTTAGTTAGAATTGAAAATCACACCGTAAACAAGTTTTCTTTCTCTCTATATTGTCGAGCGTATTTTTGTGAGTATTTAGATACTTTGAGAGTTTCTATTCAAAGGTAAGTTTTCTTCTTGCTTTATAT
This sequence comes from Panax ginseng, assembly GCA_020205605.1. Classification (NCBI taxonomy): domain Eukaryota; kingdom Viridiplantae; phylum Streptophyta; class Magnoliopsida; order Apiales; family Araliaceae; genus Panax; species Panax ginseng. The sequence continues at coordinate 98,021,407 of CM035136.1, read as the reverse complement.
CCGATATTCCGATCGTAAATATTGTTATTTTTGAGGTAAGGGATGTTATTTTCTTCAGAAATGATATTATTTCTTTCAATATCATTATGCCAAATATTGGTCCTAACTTTTTATCAAATTTGGAACTTTTTGTGTCTGGGGTTACTATTCACGATACTAAGACTATTTCACGATACAACACTATTCACTTAATACGACACTATTCACCAAAAATGAAATTTTCTTTTTTTTTGTCCAAGATGTCTATTATGGTTACTATCTTTGATTGTATCCATGTTTTGATCTTTATTTTTGAATTCGCTTCAAAATTGGTTATTATGGAGTATTATTGAACTTGATAAAACCGTAATACTAATCCATAATATTTGTTCTTTTATCTCACCGATTCGCTTTTCTTTAAGATATTTTTCATCATCCTCACCCTAAATGATGATATAATCGAATATCTTTGGCCCAGTAGTGCAAAGATGAATGATTACCTAATGAATATCTTTGGCCTCAGTAGTGCAAAGATGAATGATTATTTAATGAATATCTTTGGCCCGTAGTGCAAAGATGAACAAAAGTTGAGATGAATACGACCAATCGGTGATACAAATGAATATCTTCTTGGCCTCAGAGTGCAAAAGATGAATATTTGATTCAAGATATATATTGATTGTTGTTACAAGGATAAAATATTGATGATGGACTTTTAAATCTTAGAAGATAGTAGAACTCATTCTCTACTTGACTCTTCTAATGGATTGTTGTTTCACCGCAGCAGCTGTTGATCTAAAACTTGTTGTCTATTATATTTTATCGATTATTCCCTCGTTGAAGACTAATGATAATTTGTTGTATATTATCTTAGTCATAATATTCTTTATCGGGCTAGTTGAGCTCACCCTTTTCCTTTTTGTTCCATTGTTCTTCCTGTGAGGAGAGAAATTAGCAGAACTAGCCGGGTAATGGAGTGATGATTCAAGATAGTTGTTTTAGTAGTCCTCACTATTTTGTAAAATAGTGTATCAATAATTGTAATGAGGACTCCTTTTGAGTTTGTATACTCTATTAGACAATAGTTGTATTCAAACTCACAAGATATATGTGTTGTCGTATTTTGCACACGACAATTGTATTATCGGTTGTATTTGTTTCTATACCATGTATTTGGCACTCGTAATGGGTGATGTATACCTATTTTGGGGGCGCCACAATTGGTATCAAAGCTTAGGATATGATCCCGGCCGAGATGTGAGACAAGAACTAGGAGGGGAGAGACGGGGAATTCCTTCGCTAGTATGACCTTAACTAAGTTTATTTGGTATTTATTTGGTTTGGCCGAGTATTAGGGATAATATGTGACATGTCAATTAACCCTTGTTTTGTGGGAGTATTTGAGAATGGCAAATGCAAATATTAACAATGAAGTGAATCGCACCGTGGAGACACCTTTTTAATCACCACCTGTGGGAACGTGCAAATAGAAGGCAATATTCCTCCCGTAAACAACACTACCGAACAAATGATGAATGATGGATGTTTAGAAGCTTTTTGCAATTCATGCAAAATCGCATTTAGGGAGACTCGTGCACAAAATACAGTGGAAATGATAAGAATGCGCGCTTGTCACAACCAAGCAGCTTCAAAGAGTCGGGACCACCGTAATTTATTGGAAAGCCGATCCGATCAAGGCGGAAACGTGGGTCAAACAAATTACCAAGATATTCAATGTCTTGGGATGCACGGAGGAACATAAGGTTCCATTCGCCACCTTTATGTTCCGCGAGAGAGCAGACATCGGTGGGAATCAGAAGCGCACTCTACCGCCGCCGACTCAACATGTCTTGGGAAATGTTTCAGAAACTGTTTAATGACAAGTACTTTCCTGAAAGTATTCATCATATGAAGGAGGTAGAGTTTATCAGACTGGAACAGAACAACATGACGGTGTCCCAGTACGAGGCGAAGTTTGCAGAGTTATCCGAGTTTGCACCTCATTTGGTCGAGAATGAGGAACGAATGACGAGGATGTTTCTATGAGGTCTAAAACCCGAGATTCAACAATATCTTATCTCTAATAAATTTTCTTTATATTCAGATGTTGTAAACAGGGCTCAATTATTAGAGCGAGATAATGAGTATGTTCAAGGCCACAACCAGTGGTCATATACCTGAGCAATGAAAACCAAAGCAGGAGGAAAAAACATTCTGGACAAAAGCTGTGAACCACTCCGTGGTAATCGTGGCCGTGATAATAGAAGGAGCGAGTCGGGAGGAGATTTCAAGAAGAGAAGGTACAAAAATGACAACGTAAAGACATCAGCACAAACATCAACTATTTTTAGGGGAGGAGAACGAGCACCGATTGTTTGTTACAAATGCGGAAAGAGGGACACATCACCAAATTTCCCACAACAATCCAAGGTGTGTTATAACCGTGGAAAGGAAGGTCATATAGCTAGAGATTGTCTAGTTGCAAAACCAAGTTCAACGGGATGGTGACTCCAAAGGTCATCCCGATAAGTCAAAGTCTGTGGTTCCAGAAGGGCGCTTTGTCGTGATCGCCCAAAACGCGAGGAACCCAAACGAGGTGATCACGGTAAGCTAATCATAAACTCTTGCAAAGTTTATACCTTATTAGATACCGGCCTCTACCCATTCTTTTATCTCTCCGCTTGTGCTCAACGCTTAAACTTGACTCGAGAAGTTAGACCTCGACTTATCTCGCTGAGACTCAAGCTAGAGAAACTTTCATTACATCTACTATTTATAAATCTTGCTTGATTCAAGTTGGTACCATCACATTACCTCGCCGATCTTATTTCGCTGAAAATTTTGCATTTGATGTGATTTTAGGATTGATTGGTTAACCACTCATCATGCTAAAATTGATTGTTTTCGTAAGGTTGTTAGTTTTCATATTCCTAACCAACCTCATGTTATGCTAATTCAAACAACCAAACCACTAAAATCAATCACCGCCATATCAAGCCATAAAGCTATTCGCTTATTGAAAAATGATGTCAAGCTTTCTTAGCCCATGTCACGACTTGAACAAAAACACGCCGATTTGAATAATATTTCGTTGTTAGTGAATTTCCGACGATTTCAAGAACTTCCCGGGCCTACCCCGTAACGTGAAGTTGAATTCTTTATCGACCTTGAACCCGCACAAAGCCCATTTCTAAAACCCCATATCGAATGGCTCCTATTGAACTTCGTGAGTTAAAGGTCCAACTACAGAGTTGTTGGACATCGGCTTCATTCTGGCCCTAGTACATCTCCTCGGGGTGCTCCTGTGTTATTTGTAAAGAAGAAAGACGGAGTAGTATGATTTTGTATCGATTACTACCGAGAATCAACCATGTCACTATCAAGAATAGGTATCCGCTACCTCGCATTGATGACTTGTTCGACCAAATAAGCAAGGAGCACAATTCTTTTCAAAGATCGATCTTCGCTCGATATCATCAAATCAAGATTAAAACCGAGGATATTCCAAAGACCGCCTTCGTAACTCTGGTACGGCATTATGAATTCTTAGTCATGTCTTTTGATCGACTAATGCCCCGCCGCTTTCATGGATATGATGAACCGTATTCAAAGAATATTTGATCAGTTCGTTGTTGTTTTTATTGATGACATCCTCATCTATTCCAAAAGCCGTGAAGATCATGAGCACCATTTGAAGTCGGTACTTCAAAGGCTTCGTGATAACAAGCTATATGCCAAGTCAAGAAATGCGAAGTTCGCTTGAGGAAGTAGCATTCCTTGGGCACGTGGTGTCAAAACATGGAGTATCCGTCGACCCAACGAAGATTGAAGCCATACAAAGTTGGGAGCAACCAAGTTGCGACCAAGACGAGCTTTCTCGGGCTTAATGGGTTACTATCGAGATTCGTGGAAGGATTTTCTCGAATCGCTACTCCGCTTAACTCAAATTGACTCAGAAAGATACAAAATTTGGTTGGAGCGAGGATTGTGAGAAGAGTTTTCAAGAACTCAAGAGAAGACTCATTTCGCACTGCTCGGCGACAATACCATCCGTTCGGATGGATTTGTTATCTACAAATGATGCTTCGTGCAAAGGGTTAGGATGTGTTCTCATGCAACATGGGAAAGTCATAGCCTATGCCTCACGATAACTCAAAGAATATGAGAGGAATTATCCTACTCATGATTTGAGTCAAGCAATGCTTTTTTCGCATTAAAGATCCGGAGACACTACCGTATGGGGAGAAAGTGAGATCTATACAGATCATAAAAGCCTCAAATATTTCTTCACCCAAAAAGAACTCAACATGCGGCAACGACGCTGCTACTCGAGCTATTGAAAGATTACGATCATACCATCCAATATCATCCTCGAAAAGCAAACGTAGTAGCCGACGATCGAGTAGAAGATCATATGCGGCACGAAAAGCAATGTTGTTAACACAAAGGTCCATTTTGTATGACTTGCAAAGGATGGAGATAGAGGTAAAGGCTCCAAGTACCCACGTGATGATATCAAACATACGAAGTAGAACCAACTTTAATCGATAAAGTTAAAGTCGCGCCAAGCTACTTGACATGGAGCTAATGCGTATGAAGAAGAAAGTGCAAGAAGGTGTTATTCCGTAAGCAAGAATCGATGAAGAAGAAGAAATACTCGAGTCAACTCCGCACTTTGTGTTCCTAACGATTCTACTTGAAGCATAGAATCATGATGGAGGCACACAACACACCGCTTGCAAATCCATCTCGAGTACCAAAATGTATCATGATCTTCGACATACATTTTGGTGGAGCAATATAAAAGAGAGATCGCAGAGTTTATCTCGAGGTGTTTAACTTGTCAACGTAAAGGCGAGAGCATCAAGTGCCAAAGGGTCCATTGCAACCACTTGAGATTCCAAAATGGAAGTGGGAACACATTACTATGGATTTCATTACGGGTCTTCCCAAGGTTTCTCAAGGCATAGATGCGATTTGGGTTATTGTTGATAGATTAACCAAGTCCGCCCATTTCTTGCCTATACGGAGACTTATTCCTCGAACGCCTTGCTAGTATGTACGTGAATGAGATTATAAGATTTCATGGCATGCCAAGATCCATAGTTTCGGATCGTGACCCAAGATTTACTTCACAATTTTGGGTTAGCTTGCGTAAAGCTATGGGCACGGATTTATTTATTCATTTAGCATACCATCCTCAAACGACGCAATCGAGAGGACTATTCAAACTCTGAAGATCTATTAAGACTTTGTGTCCTAGATTTCAAAGGAGTTGGGATAAGTACCTACCATTGGTGGAATTCTCCTACAACAACAGCTTATCGTGCAAGTATAGGTGTGGCTCCATTCGAAGCATTGTATGGACGAAAAATGTCGCTTCTCAAAGATGTTGGGACGAGGTGGGTGAAGCAAACATTGTTGGGACCAGAATTGGTACGCATAACTACAAGAGAAGATCCAAATGATCCGACAACGATACAAACGACACAGATCGATAAAAGAGTTATGCGATCTTCATCGAAAGGACGTGGAATTTAATATCGGGGATCATGTATTGTTACGTGTTGCACCATGGAAGGGAGTTACAAGATTTGGGAAGAGAGGAAAGCTCAATCCACGATTTGTTGGTCCATTTGAGATTCTTGACCAATAGGAAATGTGGCCTATAGACTCAAGATTACCTCCAAGTATGTCTCGTGTTCATAATGTTTTTCACATATCTATGCTTCAGAAATATGTTAAAGACCCAACCATATTATCGAAGTTAGAACCGACGAGATAGTCAAGATTTAACGTACGAGGAGGTACCGTTAAGATCTTGGATAAGAAAGAGCATGTCCCACGCACGAAAGGTTATACCACAAGTTAAGGTTTTGTGGAGAAACCATGCTATCAAGAGAAATGACCGGAGTTGAATCGTAAATGAAAGCGAGGTATCCTCACCTTTTCAAAACACCAGTACGTACGCCAATTTTGAGGATGAAATTTCATAAGGAGGGGAGGTTGTAAGACCCCAACTTATTATAAATAAAATCAATTTTCTCTATTTATTATTGTGAATAATAAGGTGTTAATTTGATATAATACTTTTATTATGGGTGAAATGTGCAAATTTTGCAAAATAAGCAAGTGGTTATAAAATATTCATTTTGTTTGGGAATATTCGCTTTGGTCGTGGAATATTCTTTCGGCCGTCAGGAATATTCAGGGCCCCATTTGTGGGCCCCATAACGAATAACTATTGATGAAGAAAATGACAAAGTTTGAGTTTTATAAATAATGGCGTAATTGTTACCGCTAACACTGCTGGAATACCCGTGGTTAAAATACGAAGAATACGCGTGGGTCGCACAAAGAAGACACCAGATTGCATGCAATATTTTTTGAATTATTGATTCTTACGTAAGAAGGCACTACTCAATAATTGTTACAAAGAATTACTGCTCAATATTTTATTTTATCGATTCAATAATTGTCATGCTGATATTTTAAATTATTGTTGTTTCAATAATTGTCACCGCACAAAGATTCCATTATCGATCAATAATTCATATTATTTGAATAATATTATTAGATAGCATTATTGGCAATGTCTAGAAAGTTCTGTCAATGAGAGGTTTGGTCACCTAATTGCGCCACCAAGAAGGAGAAATCCTTTATCTGAAAGCCCCTCTTTCCCGAAACTACTGGTCATTGTCATAATTGTGATTCTGTAATAATATTATTTGTGAATAATTAATTATTGATTTATATGATAAGGAAATATTTATTTTATGTGGATATAAATGATGGATATATTTATTTTATGTGGTTATAAATGAAGGAATTATTGATGAGGTGTTTTTTTATCAGTATTTTGTCAGAATGGAGGTATTAAAAATCGTCCGTATGTGGATTTCAGATATTTTTTTATTAGAATTTGGAAAACTTTCTTCTACAAAGTTGTAGAGAATTCGATTTCGTGTGGAATGGACATAAAATTAGTATTTTACTGATAAACGGGCTATTTTCTATTTATTACTGAAGTTTCAGAAAATAAAATGATTTTTATTAAAATTGGGTGGGACCCACTTTTGATTTTTAAAACATGTGGGTAATTTAAATTTTTTTTTCAAGAATGGTCAAGCTAGCTTTTGTTCAAAGGTGTGCGTGGAATGAAGAAAAAGAAATATATTATTTTATTAATTTAGTCTCCTTTTGGCGCTTTAGCATTTTCCTATAAATAAAAGCGCTTAGGTTAGAATTGAAAATCACACCGTAAACAAGTTTTCTTTCTCTCTATTTATCGAGCGTATTTTTGTGAGTATTTAGATACTTTGAGAGTTGCTATTCAGTGCAAGTTTCCTTCGGCTTTACATCCGATATTCCGATCAAAAATATTGTTATTTTGAGGTAAGGGATGTTATTTTTTTCGTAAATGATATTATTTCTTTCAATATCATTATGCCGAAATATTGTTCTGAACTTTTTATCAAATTTGGAACTTTTTATGTCCGGGTTACTATTCATGTATACGACACTATTCACGTATACGACACTATTCACTCACGAATACAAAGACTATTCAATTAAAAAATGAAATTTTCTTTTTTTTGTCCAAGATGTCTATTATGGTTACTATCTTTGATCAGATCCATGTTTTGATCTTTATTTTTGAATTCTCGCTTCAAAATTGGTTATTATGGAGTATTATTGAACTTGATAAAACTATAATACTTAATCCATAATATTTTGTTCTTTTTTATCTCACCGGATTCGCTTTTCTTTAAGATATTTTTCATCATCCTCACCCTAAATGATGATATAACCTATATCTTTGGTATGTAGTGCAAAGATGAATGATTATCTAATGAATATCTTTGGCCCAGAAGTGCAAAAGATGAATGATTACCTAATGAATATCTTTGGCCAGAAGTGCAAAGATGAACAAAAGTGTTGAGATGAATACTTACCAACCGGGTGATACAAATGAATATCTTTGGCCTCAGAAGTAAAAGATGAATATTTGATTCAAGATATATATTGATTGTTGTTACAGGATAAAATATTGATGATGGACTTTAAATCTTAGAAGATAGTAGAACTCATTCTCTACTTGACTCTTCTAATGGATTGTTGTTTCACTGCAATTGTTGATCTAAAACTTGTTGTCTATTATATTTTATCGATTATTCCCTGTTGAAGACTAATGATAATTTGTTGTATATTATCTTAGTCATAATATTCTTTGCTGGCTAGTTGAGCTCACCCTTTTCCTTTTTGTTCCATTGTTCTTCTCAGGAGGAGAGAATTTAGCAGGAACTAGCCATGGTATAGAGTGATGATTCAAGATAGTTGTTTTAGTAGTCCTCACTATTTTGTAAAATAGTGTATCAATAATTGTAATAAGGACTCCTTTTGAGTTTGCATACTCTCTATTAGACAATAGTTGTATTCAAACTCACAGTATATGTGTTGTCGTATTTTGCACGACAATTGTATTACTGAAGTTGTATTTGTTTCTATACCATGTATTTGGCGACTCATAATGGGTGATGTATACCTATTTTGGGGGCGGTTCACCCGCAGCTTAAACTTGGTGTTTGTTATATTTTATCAGTTTAACATTGTTGAAGGCTAATGATAAATTATTCTGCATTATCTTAGTCATCATATTTCCTACTAGGCTAGTTGAGCTCACCCTTTCTTTCACTGTTCTATTCAGAAAATGAGAATATATAGCTGGGACGAGTTGGGGAACGGATTGACGGTCCAGATGGTTGTTTGAGTAGTCCTCACTATTCTATAAAATAGTGTGACAATAAATGTAATGAGGACTCCATTGAGTGTGGATATTGTCTAGATGACAATATTCTTATTAAAACTCTTAAATTATATTTTGTCGTATTTTACACGACTGTTGTATAATTAAGTTGTATTTGAATTTTGTACCATGTATTTGGCGACTCAAGATGGGTGATGTATACCTATTTTGGGGGCGTCACATAGACAATATCCAAACCCAAATGGAGTCCTCATTATAATAATTATCACACTTTTTCATAGAATAGTGAGGACTACTATAGCCACCAGCTTGGACCATCACTCCATTCCCCGACTAGTCCCATCTATATTCTCATTTCCTGAAGAGAACAATGAAAGAAAAGGGTGAGCTCAATTAGCCCAATAAAAATATTATGCCTAAGATAATGCATAATAAATTATCGTTAGCCTTCAACAGTGTAAAACTGATAGAATATAATAGGAAACAAGTTTAACTGCAGCGGAACAAGCAATCCATTAGAAGAGTCAAGTAGAGCATGATATCTACTATCTTCTATGATTTAAAAGTTCATCATCAATATTTTATCACTATAACACAGCTCAATAAATAATCCACATCATCGAATTATCCATGTACTACGGGCCAATGATATTCATTAATATCACATCCACGAATTATCCATGCACGACGGGCCAATGATATTCGTTATTATCACCAATGGTCATGATCATGCCAACAACTGTCCATCAATGCACTACGGGCCAATGAAGACTTTTACAACATCATTTGTAACATTACAGTTCATGATTATACCGATATATAATTCCTGGTCATAATCATACCAATCAACAGTCCATTTATGCACTACGGGCCAAAGATGACTTTCATCACAATATAAGCATGAGGATGATGACAATGATATATGCATCAATCAAACGAAATCAAGGATAAATATTAAAGATTTTTAATATATCTAGAGTTTAAAAATGTCCAAATTGTTAACATGATAACTGCTTTGTGGAGTAAAATTCAAGAATAGCGTATCAAAAATAATTTGGATAGAAAAGAAATCAAATTTTGTCATAAATAGTATCACGGGTGAATAGTACCCCGTAAATAGTACTTCGTGAATAGTATCTCGTGAATAGTACCCTGGCTTGAAAAGATTAAAATTTAACAAGAATGTTCAGAAAAATATTTTCGTGAAAAGATACTCGATGAAGCGCTAATTTCAAGAATATTCTACTAATTTCAAGGAGTACAGAAGCAATACTTATCAAAATAACTGTAGAATTAGGAATATGAAATGAACTAATATTACTTACTGATGAGTATGAAATATGTTATATTTTTATTCCTTAATACTAAATCTTTTATAATTAGTATGTGCTTAAATATACTCATTATCTTTGTATTTCTATTTTAGGTACAATTGAAGGGTTCCATAATTTTGGGAATAATTTGAAGACATATCAAACATTTTTGGACCAAGAGATTAACACCTTAATATTTCAAGCTCGTGGGCACTTTTGAAAATTCACCATCCATACAAATTAAAGAAAATCACGTGGGCTTAAGACAGGACATGAAAAGGGAGGTTATTAAAGTGGGCAACATGGATGGGATGAATATTAAATGGATCTATTTTATATATCATATTGGCTGCCTTTTCTTACTATATTACATAGCCTTAATCAGTTCACACGGAAATTGAGTCACGTGGCCAGCATGGAATGTTATTATCCTAACAGTACACGGATTTTAATATCCAAGCAATCTTGCAAATTAAGTCACAAGGAATTCAGCAGCTTCACGCGACTTGGAAATTATTCACGTGGCTTGGAAATCCGAAGGCGGTTTGGAAAGTTCTTACACATCAATTGTATTAGATTTAGGATTTACTTTATATTAAGATTTATTTGCAAATTGAATTCTATTTTTTTATGAAAATGAGTGTAACTTGTAATTCCTTTTAGGATTTGAATTTCTATTTTCTATAAGATTTAGGAATTTGTCTAGCACTATAAATAGAGGATGAGAGTCATAGTTTTATTCATTCAATTATCAACTATCATCTATCATCTATTGGAGTGCAGACTCAAGAGCATGTCAGGCTAGTTCTAAAGGGAGGTGAATCCTTGTTACAAGTAATTGATTAATTGAGTATTATTATTTATTCATTCTTGTGTGAAATTTCTTCTGATAATCTGTTTTCATTGATTGCATGCTAATTGATTTAATTAATTTAATATGGCCAATTGAATTAGTTTGATCATTATCATATGCTAGATTAAGATTGATATTACGTGTAATTGATATTTTTCTTCATCATAATTAGCAACTTGGTAATACTAATTGTGGACAAGCTTTTGTGTATTACTAAGATTATCAGAAAACAAGTTAAACATATCGAGCTTATGTGTTTGTTGCTTGGATTAGCCTAATTCTCTATTTCTTAATGCTTCTATCATATTAAATCTAGAGAGCTTGTTTTAGGTTGTATGCTAGTTAGAATATGGTGGAGAGCTTGTTTCATACAATGATAATCTAAGGAGAATTTCGGATAGCAGCCCTTATTGTTATCTAGGGCTAATAGTTTCATTGAAGGAAAAATAATAATAACTTGATTAATTGATTGTTGTACTTGGTGAAACTGAACTGCAGAACTGAAGTTTTTTATATATTTGGTTAATTTCATCAATAATTCTTGTTCTCTTAGTTTAAAAATAATTTTCAAAAAACCCCCATCTTCCATCTTTATTTTCTGTTGAAATAGTAGAATAATTCTAAAATAACTTTACTCTATGTGGGATCGATCCTTACTTGCTACTGTGCTAATTATTATAAATTGTGAAGTGAAAGTGAGGTTAATTTAGGAGTGTCAACGACAGCTCCCAAATTTTGGCACCGTTGCCGGGGACTAATTTGGCGTTTTGTTTTTATTCTATTATTTATTTTTTTTCTTGTTTTATGACTCGATCTTCTCAGGCTACTATATTAGATTTTGATCCAGAAATTGAGAAGACTGCAAGGAGGCTAAAGATGGAAAAACTTAAAGTTCAACGGTCTTCTGAGACATATAGATTTAGGCTTCAGATCATCACTGAGCCTCAACTTAGCTTTGGAATTATTATCCAACGAATCATCCACCGCATCTGATAAAGAAAAAGAGATGGCGATTCAAAACAATAATAGAACTATCAGGGAGTTGGCAACTCCTAATTTAAATCAACAACCTTTGTGCATTGAATATCCTAATTTAGATGTTGCATTTGAACTTAAATCCGGACTAATCCATTTACTGCCTATTTTTCGCGGTCTTACAAGTGAGGACCCCTACAAACATATGAAGGAATTTCATGTGGTGTGCTCCACTATGAAACCACACGGAATCACAGAAGAGCAAATCAAGTTGAGAGCATTCCCATTCTCCCTAGCAGATTTGGCAAAGGATTGGTTGTATTACCTACCCTCAGGTTCAATACAGTCTTGGAATGACATGAAGCAGTTGTTCTTGCAGAGATACTTCCCAGCCTCAAGAGTAGCCAACATAAGGAAGGAGATCCGTGGGATTAGACAATTCAGTGGGGAGACACTATACGAGTATTGGGAAAGATTCAAAAAGCTTTGTTCCAGCTGTCCACCGCATCAAATAGATGAACAACACCTGATCCAGTATTTCTACGAAGGGTTGGTACCAATGGATAGAAGCATGATCGATGTAGCTAGCGGAGGAACACTAGTTGACAAGACCCCAGAGGCTGCAAGGAATTTAATTGCAAACATGGAAGCAAACTCGCAACAATATGGTACTAGAACAAATCATGCACCAGTAAGGGTAAGCGAGGTAAGCACTTGTGATTATGGTCAACAAATTTCTCAATTAATCACTATGGTTAGACAATTAGCTACTGTGTCAACTCGCCAATTGCAAAGGTTTGTGGAATATATCTACAACCAAATCATAATACGTATGAATGCCCAACATTACAAGATGATGAGGTCATGCAACAAGTTAATGCAATGGGAAATTATCACCACAACCTCGGAAAAGTATGATCCAGACTCAAACACGTATAACCCAGGATGGAGGGATCATCCAAATCTGAGTTATGGGAGCAAGCAAGCGGCACCACCTGCATTTCCACCTAGGCAGCAGGGCTTCCAACCAGCCCAACCTCAATATCAACCGAAGCAAGTAGTCCCTGCACCTACTGGAACATCATTGGAGGATATGTTCAAAGAATTCATGGGATATACACAAAAATTCATGAGACAAACACAACAGTTCATGAATCAGACACAGCAGTTCCAGCAAGAGACAAAAACTTCGGTTCAAGATTTGAGGAACCAAGTAGGACAACTGGCTACAACTGTGGGGATATTGGAATCTAGAGGCTCAGGAAAATTACCATCTCAAACAATAGTCAACCCAAGGGAGAATGAAAATGCCATAACTTTGCAGAATGGAACACAGTTGGATACACCACCGACCCCCGTAGAGTTTGAGGAGGAAGTAGCTAAGGAGGAAATAGAAAAATCCAAGGTACAACCTAACCCTCCTAATCAGCTTAAAAACATTCCTCTTCCCTTTCCTCACAGAAATTCTAAAACCTCAAAGAAAGATGAAAAAGAAAAAGAAATTTTGGAAACTTTTAGAAAAGTAGAAGTGAACATCCCTCTTCTTGATGCAATTAAACAAGTGCCACGGTATGCTAAATTTTTAAAAGAATTATGCACTAATAAAAAAAAATTGCGAAACGATGAAAGAATCACAGTTGGAGAAAATGTATCTGCTGTTCTTCAAAGAAAAATGCCTCCTAAATGTAAAGATCCAGGAATGTTCACAATCCCATGCAAAATAGGAAACACCAGATTTGAAAAAGCCATGCTACATTTAGGAGTTTCAATTAATGTTATGCTTTTATCTGTTTATGCTTCCTTAAATCTAGGCCCTTTGAAAAATACTGGTGTTATTATACAATTGGCAGATCATACTAACACCTACCCCCGAGGGGTAATTGAAGATGTCTTAGTGCAGGTGAACGAACTAATATTTCTTGTAGATTTTTACATTGTGGATATGGAAGATGATACATCATCAAACCTTTCCCACATCTTGTTAGGAAGACCCTTCCTGAAAACAGCAAGAACCATGATCGATGTGCATAATGGGACCTTGACTATGGAGTTTGATGGCGAGAAGATTCAGTTTAACATCTATGATGCCATGAGGTACCCTAGTGATATAGGACAGGTTTTTGCTATCGATGTGAGAGACTCCTTGGTGCATAGAGTTTTTGAACAACTACATAGGGACAGTTTGGAGATTGCAATCACCAACAGTTTGGACATGGACATGGAAGATGAGATTGAGCAAACCCAGGAATTGAAGGAGAATGTAGCTGCATTACATTCATTGCGAAAATTCTCAAATAATTCAACAATATATTGTATTCAATTTCCTGTTTCTCATCAAAAGTTATTACCTTCTGTTGTACAAGCCCCAATTCTAGAATTAAAACAATTACCTGCTCATTTGAAATATGCATATTTGGGGACTAATGACACTTTGCCTGTAATTATTGCTAGTAATCTAACCAAGGTGCAGGAAGAAAAATTGATGAGAGTCCTAAGGGACCATATTACAGTTTTTGGTTGGACAATAGCGGATATCAAGGGTATTAGTCCTGCCATGTGCATACATCAGATATTGTTAGAGGATGGAGCTAAGCCTACAAGAGATGCACAAAGGAGATTGAATCCACCCATGATGGAGGTGGTGAAAAAAGAGGTGCTCAAATTGCTTGATGTCGGTATCATATATCCCATCTTCGATAGTCAATGGGTGAGACCAGTGCAGGTAGTCCCAAAAAAATCCGGAACCGCCGTTATCAAGAACGATGATAATGAGTTGGTACCCACACGAATGCAAACAGGGTGGAGAGTGTGTATAGATTATAGAAAATTGAATGATGTAACAAGAAAAGATCACTTTCCTCTTCCTTTTATTGATCAAATGTTGGAGAGATTAGCTGGGCACACCTATTATTGTTTTTAGATGGTTTTTCATGATATAACCAGATTGTGATTGCACCCGAGGACCAAGAGAATACCACATTCACATGTCCCTTTGGTACTTTTGCCTATCGACGGATGTCTTTTGGACTGTGTAATGCCCCAGGTATTTTTCAGCTATGCATGGTAAGCATTTTTTTGGATCTTTTAGAAGAATGCATCGAGGTTTTTATGGATGATTTCATAGTTCATGGTGATTCTTTGGATGCATGTTTAGATAATTTAAATCGTGTTCTAGATAGATGCATGGAAACTAATCTTGTTTTAAATTGGGAAAAATGTCATTTCATGGTAGAACAGGGAATAGTACTTGGTCATGTTATGTCATCTAAAGGTCTTGAAGTTGATAAAGCTAAGATAGATGTTATATCTTCTTTGCCTTACCCCGTCAGCGTGCGGGAGATTCGCTCTTTTCTTGGTCATGCAGGATTTTATCGAAGATTTATCAAGGATTTCTCGAAGATTGTGTTACCCTTATGTAAGTTGCTGCAAAAAGATGTGGACTTTCAGTTTGATGATGAATGCAAAGAGGCTTTTGACACTTCAAAGAAATTATTAACTTATGCTCCTGTCATTCAACCACCAAATTGGAAGTTGCCATTTGAGATGATGTGTAACGTAAGCAACTATGCAGTGGGGGCTGTTTTGGGACAAATGATTGACAAAGTCGTTCATGCCATATACTATGCTTCAAGGACTTTGAATGAGGCTCAAATAAACTATTCCACAACTGAAAAAGAACTTTTATCTATGGGTTTTGCTTTAGATAAATTTCGATCATATTTGCTTGGTACTAAAATTGTAGTTTATTCTGACCATGTTGCTCTCATGTATTTTCTCATCAAGAAGGATTCTAAACCAATGATCGATGGATTCTGCTCCTACAAGAATTCGACTTAGAGATCAAGGATAAGAAAGGTGCGGACAACTTAGTAGCGGATCACCTGAGTAGGTTACTGCGAGACGAGGAGGAGCTACCGTTACATGATTCTTTCCCAAATGAGCAGTTACTTTCCATCCATACTGAGAGTCCCTGGTATGCAGATACGGTGAATTATTTGGTAAGTGCATATTTTCCTAAAGAATTTTCCAAATCCCAAAAGGAAAAGTTAAAAAGTGATACTAGACACTATGTTTGGGATGATCCATACTTATAGAAATTTTGTGCTGACCAGATAGTTAGACGATGTGTGCCTAACAGTGAATTTCAATCTATTCTTTCCTTTGCTTGTGGAGGACATTTTGGTCCAAAATGAACTGCTAAAAAAGTTTTGGAAAGTGGTTTTTATTGGCCATTGCTTTTTAAAGATTCCTATCTATATTGTAAAACATGTGTTAATTGCCAAAGGACGGGAAATATTTCTCAACGAAATTAAATGCCCCAAACTCCTATATTAGTTATTGAGATTTTTTATGTTTGGGGTATAGATTTTATGGGACCTTTCCCTTCATCCTTTGGGAATTTATATATTCTTTTGGCTATTGATTATGTCTCAAAATGGGTGGAAGCTAAAGCCACTAGGACTGTCGATTCTAAAGTTGTTGCAGATTTTGTTAGGACTAACATATTTGTCAGGTTTGGAACACCACGAGCCATCATTAGTGATCGCGAAACCAACTTTTGCAACAGGGTGTTAGCGGCTTTGTTAAAAAAATACAATGTTCTACACAAGGTTTCTACATCCTACCATCCGCAGAGTAATGGTCAAGCTGAGGTGTCTAACCGAGAGATCAAATCCATTTTGGAGAAGGTAGTCAACCCGAGCAGAAAGGATTGGAGTCTGAGATTAGATGATGCACTTTGGACCTATAGAACTGCGTACAAAACACCTATTGGGATGTCACCATACAGGATTGTGTTTGGAAAACCATGCCACTTACCTGTTGAGTTGGAGCATAGGGCTTTTTGGGCAATCAAGCAGTGCAACATGAGTTTGGAGGCAGCTGGAGTACACAGGAAATTGCAATTACAAGAGTTAGAAGAATTGAGGAATGAAGCCTATGAAAGTTCAAGATTTACAAGGAAAAGAACAAAGCTTTTCATGATAAGCAGATTGTGCGGAAAACCTTTATTGTGGGACAAAAAGTTTTGCTATATCATTCTCGGCTTCAGTTATTTCTAGGTAAATTGAGATCTAGATGGGTTAGTCCTTTTGTTATCACTAATGTGTTTCTTCATGGTGCAGTTGAGATTCAAAGCCCTATTGCAAACAAGATCCTTAAGGTGAATGGACATAGATTAAAGTCTTTCTATAAGGGGCATCAGGTGGAAAATATTGAGATGGTGAAGCTAGACGATCCGATCTATGAAAGCTGAGAAGAGAGGCATGACGTCGAGCTAAAGATGTTAAACACGGGCATCTGCTTGCGAGGCAACCCAAGATCTCAGATTTGATTTTTCTATCTCTTTACTTTTTAGTTTTTTTATTGCATGTTAGTTAGTAGTATTTCTTCTTTGCATGATTTTCTTACCTTGGGGACAATGTAAGGTTTGAGTGTGGGGGGAGATTTAGGTTTTATTTTATGTAGGAATAATAATCCAATTTTGATGGGAAGTTGAAAAAATTGAAAGAAAAAATAATAATAATAATATTCTGAAAACTTGGGTTCCATGGTTCTATTTTCCTATGTGTTCGAAGGTTAAAGTCAAAGATTGAAAATTGATGCTAAACTTCAGAATCTGTTTGATGCTTAATTTGTTAATGAATGATGACAACTAAGCCATGATCCATAGTAATTGATTTGAATTGAATTTGTGATACATGAGTACTTGAATATGAGAAGCATGTTTATTTGGCTAAATTATTTGTGGAGTTGTCTATGTGCACTGATTTCACGACTTAGAACTGTTTAACTTGCTTATGTTGTTGCAGAACCATGTGAAAAAAAATGATGAATGAAAAAAAAAATTGAAAATTGAAAATCTGCTTCAATGTCCATTGTGCGAAATAACTGGGTATCTAAGCCTCGGGAATCGTCGGTATTCACGCTGAAAAGTGCGATGGATAAAAATAGCTTGACTAGTCGACTTTTGTGGCCTTTGTTACTTGAATAAGTAAGCCTTAGGGGTGTCTCTACACCTAGCGCCTCTAAGATCATCTGGTTTGGGAGTCGTTGGTGGAAAGTTCACTAATGGGTAACTCAAAAGTTTAAGAAAAGAGATTCCATATGTCAATATATATATATATATATATATATATATTGACATATGGAATCTCTCTCTCTCTCTCTCTATATATATATATATATATATATATATATATATATATATATATATATATATATATGAAAAAGCATGAAAATACATTCATCTGTGCTAAAAATAAGGTTCTATAAAAAAAAAAATTAAAAAGTAAGAAAAATTTATTCTTGGTTGTGAGTCAGTGTGCACGGCTTTTGCTCCATGGTAACTAAGTTGAGTAAGTGTGTAGATTTTGGGAAAGTTACTTATGTGGCTACAGTTTGATTTAATAAAATTTATTGGTGAAATAGTAATGTTGTTCATTGTGAATTAACTGATAAGGCATTGATTAGAATTTTTCAAATTTAGTGTTGATAGTCATGATTTGTAATTTGAAATCTTTTGACACTACGGTTGAATAGAATTTTTCTGGACATCAAATTTTTGGTTTACACGAGGACATGTAAAAAGATAAGTGTGGGGGAATTTGATGAGTATGAAATATGTTATATTTTTATTCCTTAATACTTAATCTTTTATATTTATTATGTGCCTAAATATACACATTATTTTTGTATTTCTATTTTAGGTACAATTGAAGGGTTCCATAATTTTGGGAATAATTTGAAGACATATCAAACATTTTTGGACCAAGAGATTAACACCTTAATATTTCAAGCTCGTGGGCACTTTTGAAAATTCACCATCCATACAAATTAAAGCAAATCACGTGGGCTTAAGACAGGACATGCAAAGGGAGGTTATTAAAGTGGGCAACATGGATGGGACGAATATTAAATAGATCTATATTATATATCATATTGGCTGCCTTTTCTTACCATATTACATAGCCTTAATCAGTTCACACAGAAATTGAGTCACGTGGCCAGCATGGAATGTTATTATCTTAATAGTACACAAATTTTAATATCCAAGCAATCTTGCAAATTAAGTCACAAGGAATTCAGCAGCTTCATGCGACTTGGAAATTATTCACGTGGCTTGGAAATCCGAAGGCGGCTTGGAAAGTTTTTACACAGCAATTGTATTAGATTTAGGATTAACTTTATATTAAGATTTATTTTCAAATTGAATTCTATTTTTTTATGGAAATTAGTGTAACTTGTAATTCCTTTTTGGATTTGGATTTCTACTTCCTATAGGATTTAGGACTTTTTCTAGCACTATAAATAGAGGATGAGAGTCATGGTTTTATTCATTCAATTATCAACTATCATCTATTGGAATGCAGACTCAAGAGCATGTCAGGCTAGTTCTTTTTATTTAGTTCTAAAGGGAAGTGAATCCTTGTTACAAGCAATTGATTAATTGAGTATTATTATTTATTCATTCTTGTGTGAAATTTCTTCTGATAATCTGTTTTCATTGATTGCATGCTAATTGATTTAATTAATTTAATATGGCCAATTGAATTAGTTTGATCATTATCATATGCTAGATTAAGATTGATATTATGTGTAATTGATATTTTTCTTCATCACAAGTAGCAACTCGGTAATACTAATTGTGGACAAGCTTTTGTGTATTACTAAGATTATCAGAAAACAAGTTAAACAAATCGAGCTTATGTGTTTGTTGCTTGGATTAGCCTAATTCTCTATTTCTTAATGCTTCTATCATATTAAATCTAGAGAGCTTGTTCTAGGTTGTATGCTAGTTAGAATCTGGTGGAGAGCTTGTTTCATACAGTGATAATCTAACGAGAATTTCGGATATCAGAGCTTATTGTTATCTAGGGCTAATAGTTTCATTGAAGGAAAAATAATAATGACTTCATTAATTGATTGTTGTACTTGGTGAAACTGAACTGCAGAACTGAAGTTTTTTACATATTTGGTTAATTTCATCAATAATTCTTATTCTCTTAGTTTAAAAATAATTTTCAAAAAACCCACATCTTCCATCTTTATTTTCTGTTGAAATAGTAGAATAATTCTAAAACAACTTTACTCTCTGTGGGATCGATCCTTACTTTCTACTGTGCTAATTATTATAAATTGTAAAGTGAAAATGAGGTTAATTTAGGAGTGTCAACGACAGCTCCCATTTACATAGTACAGAGTATGGAAGAAAATATTATTTCTTACGAATATTGAACAAAAATAATAACCCTTACAACTGTTGAACGAAAATAATATTCCTTACGAATATTGAACGAAGATAATATTCCTTACGAATATTGAACGAAGATAATATTCCTTACAAATATTGAACGAAAATAAAATTCCTTACGAATACGAAAAATAATATCGTAAGCAAATATGAAATAAATAATACCCCTTACCTTAAAAGGAGAGTATTTCTGACTGGTATGGCGGGGATATTCTTGAAGAAAATTTGTACTATTTTCTATACTCAAAGCTTCCTTAAACTCTAAAGAAATACGCTCAATATTATAGAAGAAGAATTCTCTAATTGTAGTGTGATTTTCATTTTTAAACTGAGCATCCTATTTATAGGAGAATGGCAGGGCACTATTTAGAAAAATCACGGATGCACTGTAATGGAATTCACGGGAGACATTCAAGGGCGAATTCAATTAAAATTTTTGATTTTACTATGCAACACTATGCACACACTATGAAGTACTATGCAATAAAATATAATATATTCTATTTTATATAAAAACAAAACTTATAATATATATATATATATATATATTTTATAATAATAATAATAATAATAATAATAATAATAATAATAATAATTGTGATGATTTGATTGTTTGAGTTGTGATTCTGGGGACAAAATCCTTGTAAGGAGGGAATGATGTAACAATCCAAGATTTTATGTGTAATTTAAAATATTTATTAAACTAAATAAATATTTTATTAATGAAGTTGTTGTTTTGTAATTTAAAGTATTTCTTAAATTAAATAAATATTCTATTGATGTGGTTATTATTAGTAAATATTTATGAATTAAATTTATTAGATAATATTCTAAATTTATAATTTAGAGAGAGTAATATAACATGAGATGTTATATTGTTGTTTTAATTTAATAATTTAAGATGGTATGTTAAAATTATTAAATAAAATTATAAGGAGAATATAATTTTGTGATATTTGTTTAAGTGGAATATTTATTTAAAATATAGTATGTATAATTAATTTATTTGATTAATGTGGATATGGAAATCCAAATAAATAATATGTGATTATAAATTATAAACTAAATTATTTATTAAAATAAATTAAAGGAGTTTAATTTAGTTTTCCCAAATAAGGCTTAAAATATTAAGTCTTTAATTTTAAAGGGTTTTGCCAAACGGGGTCTTATGACTTTTGGGATTTTTGGATTTTTAAATAATATGAATAAAATAAATAAAAATATAAAATAATATATATTATATTTTATAACTGATAACTTAATATTGTATTTATTCCAACGTCGGTTTTAGACGTTGGGTGCGTGCCTTTTATTTCTACGTAAAAGGATTTTACCTAAGCCTAAGAAGAAAACAAAAAGGTTCTACAGAGAATTGGAGAGAGAACATAGAGAGTTTGAGAGGAAGATTTCCGAGAATTCCAAAGAAATTCATTGTGTTTTAGCAAGAATTACCGAGCAATTGAAGGTATTGTCCATAACCTTGATATTATATATATATATATATGTATATTTTATGGCATAAAGTTTCTAAGCTCTGTGAATCTAATTTGTCTAAAATGGTAGTTATGAACTGAATTATTGTATCTATATGTATGTGTGGTGTTAGAACTAGTATTTAGTTAAGAATTATTATGCTAATTGTGTTTAAAGGAAGAAAACTAATTACAGTGTATAAGTTTTACATATGGCTTGTGAAAGTACCAATTATTGTGGTTAATTTGTATGTTAATCTGTGAATTGAGGCTTGATTATGCTAGTACATTAAGAAACGAAGATAACGTAGTTTGAACGAAGTAATTTGGACAAGAATTGTGATCACAGTGTCAAATTTTGTGAAGAATGTAAAAAAAATGGAGTTTTGTATATAAACATGAAATTAAAGGAATTAAAATAGTTAAAAGTGTTGTTAAATTGTTCTATGTTGATGAATATGTGAGGAAACATGTTTTTGATAGTTTTATATTAATTGTATATGTTAATTTCACTATTTGATGAGTGAAATTCGTGTTAGTTGGACTAAAGTCGGCCAATGCTCACTCATCTGTCTCTCGTTACATGCGTCATGCACAACGCAGCTCTGGCAAGTGCCAAGGCGAAAGCATAAGCAATTCTGCCATGATCCTAGGCTTATGTATGGTGCAACTGCGCTATACATTGATCTGAGGCAGTGGCTTTTACTACTGCTGCAGACCTGGGATACCACTATAAGTTGGTCTAAGGTTATGTTAATGTGTCAAGCATGTAACAAGGAGGTTAAAACATAATCGTGTCATGTCATTGATAATTTTAACTTTGTAAAAATGATTAGTAAGTTACGAACGCTTTATGTTATGATTTAAAGTATACAATGAATAATGAATGGGTGTAATGAAGCTAACACTTGTGATTCTGAAATGAACATTATAAGATATGGAATGTGGTTAATATAAAATCAATAAGTAGTCCTAGGAAGACTTAAGCACTTGATTGAACTTCAAGTTTGATTAAGGAGAAGTGTAGTATTGATTAATAAGAGTTGAAAATGTGATGTGGATGCTAAAAGTCTTATATAGGTGTTAGTGAGTTTTTAGATTCGTGTTATGTGGTTTAGTATTATGAATAGACCTTAAAATAAAGGTTATAACTTAACTAAGATGAGAAATAAATCTATGAGGTTAATGTATGTAGCTAATTGATGTGATATTCCTAATGGTATGTGTAGGATATTGGAGTACGTGAGTTATAATTGTATAGCTTACGCAAGAGGCAAGTTCCCTAACCTTTGCTACTTTATTATTCAACAAGATTACTTTTCACTGTCATGATATATTTTTGCAAGTTCTCTATTTCTAATCTCTTGTTTAACGATTTATTGTCATGCGAGTTCTTTAACCCTCATTTATTGTTGAGCAAGTTAGTTAATCATTATTTCATTATTTCAAACGAGATTACTTTGGTTATTCAAAGTCTGTAATTTTGTTGTAAGAAATGTATTTATTCAGCTACTAATAACTGTTGTTTGATCTTCGTTCTCCAATGTCATTATACTATCTTACATTATTGTACCGAACTCTAAGTTGCCTAGTGATTCTTTATCAATTCAACTAATCCTTAGTTGATGAATATTCTAAAATCAAAATTACCCTTGAAGTCAACCCAAACCAAACTTCATTTGGTTTGCTTATGTACTCACACAATTTTGAAAGCATGTTGTCGATGATAACATTTGTTCAATTTAGAAATTGTTAATACTCTAGCTCTTATTTTTTCATCGATATACCTTGTTCATAAAATTATTATAATCAAACTCTTGAATAGTTATTGGTCCCTATCTGATTCAACCAGTATTTGGTTGATGAGCGTTCTAAATATCTAGGACTTCTTTGAAGTTAATTTCCAACCAATTTTTTTTTTGGTTCGGAACCTGATAATCTAAGCTGAGATGAACAACCCTATATTAGGGGATTATTTTAAAGCTACGCAATAGCGTTAAAATGTTTGTGCAATACATAGTACAAAGGGTTGATCACCTGGAGTACGGAATGATGATCCATATAGTCGTTTAGACTATTAAAGGTTAAAGTAGAAACACCTGTTAACCTAGGACATAGATGATGATTATAGTCTTTTAGATGGTTAAAGGTTAAAGTAGAAATACTTGAAAACCTAGAGTATAGTTCGTGGTCTTGTGACCCTCAGTGTATTCTTTGATGTTGATATCTATTGTTAATTTAAACGTTCATTATTCCTTTGAACTCATAACTATTGAATTAAAGTTTATTATTTCGATAATAATACTTTACCATTGAAAGCTCAGTTAATTGTCATTCATAAAACGTTATTGTATATTATCCTTCTTGTGGGCAATTGTTTGCTCACTCTTGCACAAAACAATGAAGATGAAGTTAAGAAGTTTGAAGAGCTTTCTACAAGCAAGGGCAAGGACAAAGTGCTTGATTAGACGACAACGTTTAATTTATCTTTTATTTATGAAGCTTCTGTAATAGATTTAATTATAATCATGTTTTAATTTTCCGCTGATGACTGTAATAAAGGTTAGATGACTTGAGATTTATTTTAGATTATGTAACCCTTTAATGGGAGATTGATTGTTTAAACTTTTGAGTTTAATTTTATCCTTTGGATATGCGTAGTTAGTTATGATTTAATTGGACAGTGAACACCAAATCTATGGGATTGAAGTGCCTGGATTTGGGGGGGTGTCACAATAATAATAATAATACTAATACTAATAATAATAATAATAATAATAATAATAATAATAATAATAATAATAATAATAATAATAATAATAATAATAATAATTACTATTATTGTGTATTGTGGTGGTGTGGTGAATTATGATAATTGTTATCGATGATTGTAAGTTTTGTAGACAAATTTAGATTTTTCTAAATATCTATTTTTAAAGAAAAATTAATTATTGTGGTTGTGTGGTAAGTTATGATAATTGTTATGTGTGATTGTAAGTTATTTTGTTACGCCGTGTCTTCAGGCACGGGCAATTACTAGTATATAATAAAACAAAACTTAGATAACTTTCTACCGACGATTTTGAAAAATGAGAAAGTGTGAGTCTATGTAATAAGCCAAACTTATAACAAATACTTCATAAAAAATTCCTCTATTTATCACAACTCACTTGACTTCACTAAACACATTTTTAATAACATTTTCCATCATTAATAATATAACTCATAATATTAACAACCAGATCATTCCCAGGAAAGAGGAGTTTTCCGATAAGGACTTCTCCTTATTGACGTGCAATTAGGTGATCAAACCTCTTTCCCGACAGAATTTTGTAGACATTGTCAATAATACAAATAATAATATGAATAACTTTGTCGTCTCAATTATTGATTTAATAATATAAAATATTATGCAGATGATATTGTGACAATAATTGAATCAATAATGTGAGATACTATACATCAATTACTGTGGTAATAATTGAATAAAACTGAGTGACTTCTCACGTAAGCATCAATAATCAAAGATATTGTACAATACCGTGTGCTATTATGCAACCACGCGTATAATTGTACTTTTATCACCGGGTATTTCAACAGTTAACGGTAAAACTTTTGCCGTTGTTTTTATTAAAAGTTATTTCTGTCGTTTTCTAACTCCTTCAGTAATTCCATTGTGGGGTCCACCAATGATTGTGCCG
Organism: Panax ginseng; assembly: GCA_020205605.1. Taxonomy (NCBI): domain Eukaryota; kingdom Viridiplantae; phylum Streptophyta; class Magnoliopsida; order Apiales; family Araliaceae; genus Panax; species Panax ginseng. Next base: position 97,996,096 of record CM035136.1, on the reverse strand, counting down.
TCGTATGAATATTCTCTGATAAAACGAATATTCCCCGACCAAACAAATATTTTATGACAACTTGCTTACTTTGCAAAATTTATAAATATTACACACAACTATAACATTATATCAAATCCACACCTAGTTATTCAAAATAATATTTAGAGAAAATTAAATCTTTATTCATAAAAGTTAGAGTTTTACAATAAATATTAAAAAAAAATCAAAAATACAATATACATATTAATGTTTTTGGCAATTTTTGTAATATACATATTGTATTTAGTAAAATTAACATTTTATGTAAACTACAATGACGTATTTTTTTAAAAAATAGAATATGAATATTAGTATTCATATAATTAATTTTTACAGTATGTATTTTAGTAAAAATTAATTATATGAATACTAAAAATTAATTTTCATAAGGTAAATTAATATTAACTCAGAAAAAAATAATTAAATTTTAATTTGTGAGGTCATTAAGTATTATTTTTTATTTCTTGTAAGTATTAACGGTTAATAATATTAATTTTCCTAATGAAAATATTAATTTTTTTTGGAATAAAACAGATCAATTAAAAACAAAATCAATGAAAGTGAATATGCAATCAAAAGTTATTCTCCACGTGTTTGATAATCTTCCAAATTTCAAATCTTCATCAAATATCAAAGACGTGCTTGTCCATAATGTTTGTAAGACCCCAACTTATTATAAATAAAATCGAATTTCCTCTATTTATTATTGTGGATAATAAGGTGATAATTTGATATAATACTTTGGTTATGGGTGAAATGTGCAAATTTTGCAAAATAAGCAAGTGGTTATAAAATATTCATTTTGTCGGGGAATATTCGTTTGGTCGTGGAATATTCTTTCTGTCAGGGAATATTCGTACGACGGCGCAGCCATTTGTGGGCCCCATAACGGATAATTATCGGATAAAGAAAACGACAAAGTTTGATTTTTATAAGTAACGACGTAATTATTACCGTTAACACTGTTGGAATACCTAGTGGTTAAAATACAGTAATACGCGTGGTTGCATAGTAGCACACGGTATTGCACAATATTGTTGAATTATTGATTCTTACGTTAGAAGACACTACTCAATAATTGTTACAGTAATTACTGTTCAATATTTTATTTTAATGGTTCAATAATTGCTGCGTTGATATTTTAAATTATGGTTGTTCAATTTTTTGTCACTGCACAGTATCTCCATTATCAGATCAATAATTGATATTATTTGGAATAATATTAGTAGATAGCATTATTGGCAATGTCTAGAAAGTTCTGTCAAGGAGAGGTTTGGTCACCTAATTGCGCGCCAGTAAGGAGAAATCCTTATCGGAAAGCCCCCTCTTTCTTGGGAACGGCCTGGTTGTCATAAGTGTGATTCTGTAATATTATTTGTGAATAATTAATTATTAATTTATATGATAAGGAAATTTTTATTTTATGCGGTTATAAATGATGGATATATTTATTTTATGTGGTTATAAATGAAGGAATTATTGATGAGGTGTTTTATCAGTATTTTGTCGGAATGGATGTATTAAAAATCGTCCGTATGTGGATTTCAGATATTTTCTGGTTTGAATTTTTAAAAACTTTCTTCTACAAAGTTGTAGAGAATTCGATTTCGTATGGAATGGACATAAAATTCGTATTTTTCTGATAAACGGGCTATTTTCTATGAATTACTGAAGTTTCAGAAAATAAAATAGTTTTTATTAAAATTGGGTGGGACCCACTTTTGATTTTTAAAACATGTGGGCTGCTGAGATTTTTTTCAAGAATGGTTGGCTAGCTTGTGTTCAAAGGTGTGCGTGGAATGAAGAAAAAGAAATATATTATTTTATTAATTTAGTCTCCTTTGGCGTTCTAGCATTTTCCTATAAATAGGCGCTTAGGTTAGAATTGAAAATCACACCAGAAACAAGTTTTCTTTCTCTCTATATTGTCGAGCGTATTTTTGTGAATATTTAGATACTTTGAGAGTTGCTATTCAGTGCAAGTTTCCTTCGGCTTTACATCCGATATTCTGATCATAAATATTGTTATTTTGAGTTAAGGGATGTTATTTTTTTCGTAAATGATGTTATTTCTTTCAATATAATTATGCTGAAATATTGGTATGAACTTTTTATCAAATTTGGAACTTTTTGTGTCGGGGTTACTATTCACGTATACGGCACTATTCTCCGAAAAAAGAATTTTTCTTTTTTTTGTCCAAGATGTATATTATGGTTACTATCTTTGATTGTATCCATGTTTTGATCTTTATTTTTGAATTTTGCTTCAAAATTGGTTATTATTGAGTATTATTGAACCTTGATAAAACTTTAATACGAATCCATAATATTTGTTCTTTTATCTCACTGGATTCGTTTTCTTTAAGATATTTTTCATCATCCTCTGTCTTAAATGATGATATAACTGAATATCTTTGGCCTGTAGTGCAAAGATGAATGATTACCTAATGAATATCTTTGGCCTGTAGTGCAAAGATGAATGATTACCTAATGAATATCTTTGGCCCGTAGTGCAAAGATGAACAGGTGTTGAGATGAACATGACCAACTGGTGATACAAATGAATATCTTTGGCCTGTAGTGCAAAGATGAATATTTGATTCAAGATATATATTGATTGTTGTTACTGTGGATAAAATATTGATGATGGACTTTTAAATCTTAGAAGATAGTAGAACTCATTCTCATTTGACTCTTTCTAATGGATTGTTGTTTCACCGCAGCTTGTTGATCTAGAACTTGTTGTCTATTATATTTTATCGTTATTCCTCGTTGAAGACTAATGATAATTTGTTGTATATTATCTTAGTCATAATATTCTTTGATGGGCTAGTTGAGCTCACCCTTTTCCTTTTTGTTCCATTGTTCTTCTCAGGAGGAGAGAATTTAGCAGGAACTAGCCGGAGTATGGAGTGATGATTCCAGATAGTTGTTTTAGTAGTCCTCACTATTTTGTAAAATAGTGTATCAATAATTATAATGAGGACTCCTTTTGAGTTTGTATACTCTCTATTAGACAATAGTTGTATTCAAACTCACAGTATATGTGTTGTCGTATTTTGCACGACAATTGTATTACTGAAGTTGTATTTGTTTCTATACCATGTATTTGGCGACTCAGAATGGGTGATGTATTGTGACGCCCCCAAAATAGGTATACATCACCTATTCTGAGTCGCCAAATATATGGTACAGAATACAAATACAACCTTAAACATACAACATGAGATGTGAGTTTTAATACAAATATTGTCTTCTAGACAATATTCAAACTCAAAATAAGTTCTCATTATATTTATTATCACACTATTTTATAGAATAGTGAGGACTACTAATGCTATCATCTGAACCGTCACTCCGTTCCCCGACTACTCCCTGCTACGTTCTCATTTCCTGAAGAGAACAATGAAAGCAAAAGGATGAGCTCAACTAGCCCAATAAGAAATATTATGACTAAGATAATGCAGAATAAATTATCATTAGCCTTTAACAGTGTTAAACTGATAAAATATAACAAACATCAAGTTTAACTGCAGCGGAACAAGCAATCCATTAGAAGAGTCAAGTAGAGAATAAAATCTACTATCTTCTATTATTTAAAAGGTTTTTTTATTACTTTTATTGCTGAGACTCAGCTTAATAAATAATCCACATCATCCCTGCACTACGGCCAAGGATATTCATTAGTATCACGACCAAAAATTATCCATGCACTACGGGCCAAGCATATTCGTGTATTCATCAATGGTCATGATCATGCCAACAACTGTCCATCAATGTACTACGGGCCAATGAGGACTTTTTACACATCACTTGTAGCATTACGGTCATGATTACACCGAATAATCCCTGGTCATAATCATACCAAGCCCATCTATGCACTACAGGCCACAAATAACTTTCAATATAATATAAACATGAGGATGATGACAATGATATAAGAATTCAATAAAACAAGTTCAAGAATTAATTTATCCAGGAATAAATAACGTCCAAATTGTCAACATGATACTTCTTTGTAGAGTAACACTCAAGAATGCTCAGAAGAATATTTCCATGAAAAGATACTGGATGAAGCACAAATATCAAGGATATTCCACTAATTTCTTGGAGTATAGAAGTCAAAACTTTAACCAACTGAGTATAATAAAGAATAGAATAACAAAAGAAATCACCAGGCATGCGATAGACCAGACAGACAGGTTATTCCAATAGAATAATAAATAACAGAACCAGGTCATGCGTAAACGCACAGATAGGATATTCCAACAGAATAATAAATAATAGAACTAGGTCATGCGTAAACGCACAGACATGATATTCCTACAGAATAATAAACAACAAAACTAGATCATGCGTAAACGCACAGACAGGATGTTCCAACAAAATAATAAAGAATGGAATAACAAAAGAATTTCACCATGTATGCAGTACTTTGCATAGACAGGTTATTCCAACATAATAATAAAGAATGGAATAGTAGAAGATTTCACCAAGTATAGGGTATCCAGCGTATACAGGTTATTCCAACAGAATAATAAAGAATGAAATAACAGAAGTTCTCTTCATGATTAAGAAAGAAAGAATACCCTTTACGAGTACAACAAATAATATTCCTTACCGTAAAAGAAGAATATTCCTACTAGTAGGGCGATGATATTCTTGAAGAAAACTTGCACTACGCTCAAAACTTCTTAAAACTCTAAAGAAATACGCTCAAGATTATAGAAGAATTCTCTGAACTTCTGGTGTGGTTTTCAATTCTAACTAAGCATCCGATTTGTAGGAAAATAGAAAGGATACTATGCTGCACTATGTAATAAAATATAATATATTCTATATATATATATATATTACTTAAAATCTAATAAAACAAATAACTTTATAAAAGTATTCTATTTTATATAAAAAGATTTTACTATGCAAAACACTATGCATAATAGAATATTATATATTTTATTTATAGTCTAATAAAACGAATAACTTTATAAAAGTATTCTGTTTTATATAAAAAGCTTTTCTGTTTTCTTACATTAATAATACTAATAAAACAAAACTCATCATCATTATTATAATTCACACTATTAATCGACCAGGCCGTTCCCAGGAAAGAGGGGGCTTCCCAATAAGGATTTCTCCCCATTGGCGCTCAATTAGGTGACCAAACCTCTCCTTGACAAAACTTCTAGACATCGTTAATATTGCAAATAATAATATTAATAAATTTTTCATCTCAATTATTGATTTCATAATATATAAAATATTAACAATAATTGAATCAAATAACGTGAGATACTATCAAAAGAATTATCAGAATAATAATTGAACAAAACCGAGTGACTTCTCACGTAAGCATCAATAATCAATACCATGTGCTACTATGCAATCACGCCAGACATCGTACTTTTAACACCGGTGTTTTAAACAGATTAACGGTAAAACTTCCGCCGTTATTTTCATAAAGTATTTTTGTCATTTTCTCAATCCGACAATAATTACATTGTGGAGTCCACCAATGATTGTGCCGTTGTATTTAATATTCCCCGTTAAAACGAATATTCCCGACCAATCGAATATTATATAACAACTTCATGTACTTTGCAAAAATTTATAAATATTACCCATAACTATAACATTATATCAAATTCATTCCATAATATTCAAAATGATATTTATAGAAAAATCATCTTTATTAAAAAAAATTGGGGTCTTACATGTATACCTATTTTGGGGGCGTCACAGTTGGTATCAACGCTTAGGGATATGATCCCTAGCTGAGATGTGAGACAAGAACTAGGAGGGGAGAGACGGGGAATTCCTTCGCTAGTATAACCTGACTAAGTTTATTTGGTATTTATTTGGTCGGTCAAAGTATAGGGATAATATGTAATATGTCAATTAACCCTTGTTTTGTGGAAGTATTTGAAAATGGTAGCTGCAAATATTAACAATGACGTGAATCAGACCGTGGAGACACCTTTAATCACCACCTAGGGGAATGTGAAACAGGAAGGCAATATTCCTCCTGTAAACAACAATACCGAACAAATGATGAATGATGGGATGTTTAGAAGCTTTTTTCAATTCATGCAAAATCAGACGAGGGAGACTCGTGCACAAAATACAGGTGGAAATGATAGTAATACGCGACTTGTCACAGCCAAGCAGTTTTAAGAGTTGGGACCACCAAAATTTATTGGAAAGTCGGATTCGATCAAGGCGGAAACGTGGGTAAAAGAAATTACCAAGATATTCGATGTCTTGGGATGCGCGGAAGAACAGAAGGTTCCATTCGCCACCTTTATGTTCCGCAGAGAGGCAAATTACTGGTGGGAATCTGTGAAGCGTACCTAGCCTGCCACACTCAACATGTCTTGGGAAACGTTTCAGAAACTATTTAATTACAAGTACTTTCCTGAAAGTATTCGTCATATGAAGGAGGTAGAGTTTATCAAACTGGAATAAAATAACATGACGGTGTCCCAGTACGAGGTGAAGTTTATAGAGTTATCCAGGTTTGCATCTCATTTGGTTGAGAATGTGGAACGAATGACGATGATGTTTCTGAGAGGTCGAAAACCCGAGATTCGGCAATATCTTATCTCTCATAAATCTTCTTTATATTCAGATGTTGTTAACAGAGCTCAATTATTAGAGCAATATAATGAGTATGTTCAAGGCGGTAGTCATCGGAGCAATGAAAACCAGCAGGGAGGAAAACATTCGGACAAAAGCGGTAACTACTCTGGTGGTAATCGTGGCCGTGATAATAGAATGAGCGAGTCGGGAGGAGATTTCAAGAAGAGAAGGTACAACAATGACAACGTAAAGATGTCAGTACAAACATTAACTATTTTTAGGGGAGGAGGACGAGCACCAGTTGTTTGTTACAAATGCGGGAAAGAGGGACACATCAGCCCAAACTGCCCACAACAATCCAAGGTGTGTTATAACTATGGAAAAGAAGGTCATATAGCTAGAGATTGTCTAGTTACGAAACCAAGTTCAACAGGGATGGTGACTCTAAAGGCTGTCCTGGAGAAGTCAAAGTCGGAGGTTCCAGGAAGGGCGTTTGTCATGACTGCCCAAAATGCGAGGAACCCAAACGAGGTGATCACGGGTAAGCTAATCATAAACTCTTTTGAAGTTTATACCTTATTAGATACCGGTTCTACCCATTCTTTTATCTCTCCTGCTTGTGTTCAACGATTATACTTGACTTCGGAGAAGTTAGACCTTGACTTATCTGTTGAGACTCCGTTAGGAGAAACTTTTGTTACATCAACTGCTTATAAATCTTGCTTGATTCAAGTTGGTACCATCACATTACCTGCCGATCTTATTTCGTTGAAAATTCTTGCATTTGATGTGATTTTAAGGATTGATTGGTTAACCACTCATAATGCTAAAATTGATTGTTTTCGTAAGGTTATCAGTTTTCATATTCCTAACCAACCTGTTATGCAAATTCAAACAACCAAACCACTAAAATCAAACATTGTCATATCAAACCATAAAGCTATTTGTTTATTGAAATACGGATGTCAAGCTTTCTTAGCCCGTGTCACGGACTTGAACAAAAACACGTCAGATTTGAATAATATTTCTGTTGTTAGTTAATTTCCTGACGTATTTCCTGAAGAACATCCCGGTCTACCCCCAGAACGTGAAGTTGAATTCTTTATTGACCTTGAACATGGTAGAAAGCCTATTTCTAAAACCCCATATCGAATGGCTCCTATTGAATTTCAGGAGTTAAAGGTCCAACTGCAGGAGTTGTTGGACATCGGTTTCATTCGTCCTAGTACATCTCCTTGGGGTGGGTGCTCCTGTGTTATTTGTAAAGAAGAAAGACGGGAGTATGCAACTTTGTATTGACTACCGAGAATTGAACCATGTCACTATCAAGAATAGTTATCTGCTACTTCGCATTGATGACTTGTTCGACCAGTTGCAAGGAGCATAATTCTTTTCAAAGATTGATCTTCGTTCTGGATATCATCAGCTGAAGATTAAAACTGAGGTTATTCCAAAGACTGTCTTTAGAACTCGGTACGGGCATTATAAATTCTTAGTCATGTCTTTTGGATTGACTAATGCTCCTGCTGCTTTCATGGATATGATCAACCGTGTATTCAAAGAATATTTAGATCAGTTCGTTGTTGTCTTTATTGATGACATCCTCATCTATTCCAAAAGTCGTGAAGATCATGAGCGCCATTTGAAGCTGGTACTGCAAAGGCTTCGTGATAACAAGCTTTATGCCAAGCTGAAGAAATGCGAGTTCTGGCTTGAGGAAGTAGCATTCTGTTGATCGATTTCGCAATTAATGAATACGTGCAAGTATACACGGTCAACAAGTAATAAAGTGAAAGTAGAGTATCGTTCCCACGAGGAATTATTTAATAAAAATCACCAAGTACTAATTCTTAACCAAACTAATTTTATTTAAACAATCTCAAATCGTTATTTTTCTAATTAAGAAAACTAAATTAATTAATTAAAACTAGATTACTCTAAAATTAATTCAAATAAATAAAGATTAAGACTACAATATCCCCAATTATGAACTATAAATCAATTATCCAATTATCCCAATTATTATGCCTACTGAATTGTTAACAGGAATTCTCAAATGCCAAAAGTCCTTTTCCAAGTGATCAATTGCCTTCTATTTAATCCAAATTAATCTTGCTATATTCCTATGCAAAACAATTGAATTAAACTCTTTCCAATCCCAATTCCTTATATACCCCACATATATTCCCCCAAACTTAGGTTCTTGTCTAACTTTAGTCATCACTACTTATTCTTGTCATTCTTTCATTCAAACTAGCATTATCCTTTAGAGTCCCATTATGTATCAATTTAAACTCAATCAATCAACAAGTTGTTTTTACTGTGATATCATTATTATACTAGTTTCAAACAGAAAAAGATTCAATTCATAACAAGAGATCACATTAAAGCTCTAATAGTCAGTATTATACTTGTCTACCCAATTTCAATCTCATCATTGGCCAAAATAAACTTAACTATAACAAACCGCTGGACTTATGCAAAATGAACATAGTAACTAACTATTATTTTTGAATTTTTGAATTTTTGAATTTTTTTTTATATAATAAACCTAAACTATATTAACAACATATGCAAAATAACATAACATAAACACGAAACTAAACATGCAATAAAGAACTAAACTAAACTCCCCCAAACTTAGCAATTACAATGTCCTCATTGTAAGAATATAGCGATAAGTAGAAGAGAACTTCCCCAGAATCGCCTAAGCGTGAGGTCTTTGGTGGCGATGGTAGCGACGATCATTTTCCTATCCATTGAACCTCCAATACCTGCAATGAAGAGAGACAACATGTATTAGATTATAAGAGAACTTACTAAGCAAATTAATTCCTATCTACTAAATAAACTAGTAAAGCATATAAATATAAAAATTCTCAGGTTGCCTCCCGATTCGGTAGCTTGATTTATAGTCTTTCAGCCTGACTTTGTCTGGTCAATGCTATCCAATTCCTCTTTGAAAGTTAAGGAACCCTCCATCCATCGGAAATAATATAGCTTTTGGTAGGTTCCCATTTATGATAGCCATTGTATTAAAGTCACCTAGCATGCTTTGTTTAGATAAGATCACATTAAAGAACGTCCAACATCTAGGTGTTTTTTCCATTATGTCTGCGAATAGATTCTAGCATTGAGGCTTGTCAGACACAACAACCTCTTCTTCTATCTTCTCCAACTCATTGAACCATGGCTTCGAAGTTGTACTCATTTTTACGTCACAAGGAGTATTGTCGACGACATGACTACCTATCGGACATGGTTTTGCAAATCTAACCAGATTCTTGAACTTTGGCGGAGAAGGAACTTGGGGCACTAATAACATCGGCTCCTCCTCGTTGGTAATCAAAGTTAGATCTTCGTCGATCTCCTTTTCTTGGTTCCCAATTGTTCCCTCTCTTTCAACATCTTGTGGCTCATCTAGTTGTAGATTTTGTTCGGGCTCTCCATCAGTCTCGGAATCCATGTCATAGGGCCAGGTGTATTGAGGATGGTTGTTCAACGCATGTGCTATCTGTTCCACTTGATTTTCCAGATTCTTGATCAACGCCCCTTGGCTTTTCAAATTCAGCTCTACTTGATTCATTTTCTTATCTTGTTCCTCGTTCCTTTTTTAGAAGCTTTAATAAATTTTTCCAAGGCTTCCTCCCAATTTGAATGTTCTTCCTGTTGTAGTGGAGGTGGACACGAGAAATCCTGTGGCTATATTGGACTTAGAGCAAAAAATTGATCTTGATTGTTACTCCATGAAAAATCCAGGTGATACCCCCACTCCTGATGATAGTTGTTGGGATAGACATAACTGTTGGGGTAATCACCACTATACTGTACCGGCTCGAAACTGATGGAGCATTGATGACTCATATGATTTTCAGCACAATAATCACAAGTAACCGCCACACTTTGACGACGTTGAGCTTCAAAAGCTTTAAACATCCTCGAAAGTGTCTCAATCTGTGTTGACAATGCAGAAAGTTTCTCGAGTCCGTCAATCTTCGCTCCCCTTGGTTGAGTCATGTTCGTGTATGGCCATTAATATGCAAAGTCATCCATGATACCTGAAAAGAAAGAAATATAGAAAGAGAATTAAAAATAAAAATAATAATGTTTAAATTAAGACTAATTTGATTGAAATTAATATTGGTAAATAATTATTAAATTAATTCCCACAGCAATGGCGCCCAAAAAACTTGTTGATCGATTTCGATAATCAATGAATACGTGCAAGTATACACGGTCAACAAGTAATAAAGTGAAAGTAGAGTATCGTTCCCACGAGGAATTATTTAATAAAAATCACTAAGTACTAATTCTTAACCAAACTAATTTTATTTAAACAATCTCAAATCGTTATTTTTCTAATTAAGAAAACTAAATTAATCAATTAAAACTAGATTACTCTAAAATTAATTCAAATAAATAAAGATTAAGACTACAATATCCCCAATTATGAACTATAAATCAATTATCCAATTATCCTAATTATTATGCCTACTGAATTGTTAACAGGAATTCTCAAATGCCAAAAGTCCTTTTCCAAGTGATCAATTGCCTTCTATTTAATCCAGATTAATCTTGCTATATTCCTATGCAAAACAATTGAATTAAACTCTTTCCAATCCCAATTCCTTATTTGTTACATGCGGCGAACAGATATTTCCATTCAATTCACAAACCTAATTATTCACCATGCAAATAACTAAGTCACATATTATCATGCCCAGTTCTAACTCTAGAATTCCTCTTCCAATTCCTTATAGAGTAACAAGGTAATTACTGATCAAATAATTAAGCAATAAGCACAAGACAAGATAAACAACTCACTTTAACATAAATAATTGGAATATAATGAATAACTAATTCATAGCCATAAAAAGTTCAATTGAAATCTCAATAAAAGAGTTAGTTCATAATTAATGAATTAAAACCAAGAATCCACAATTAAATAGACATTAAACGATAAAAGTATGATAAGAGAATAGAATAAAATCTGTTGTCAGCAAATCTGATGCTCCCCTCTTGCTCTTGCTCTTGATCTTCAATGTTCTTCAATTTGCTTCAATTTACAATGCCTAATTAAGAACTAGGGTTTATATTCTAATCTAATAGAGTGTTTTATCTAAACTAAGCTATGTAATCTCTCTTTATTTTATGCCTTACATCATGTATTTATAGGTTAGAAGTCCAATTTTTGACTTAGGAACAAACCCAATCCAATTTGGAGTCAAAAAGGTGTCAAAATTCGCCCAAAACGCGTCCAAGCCACACCAAGCCCTTCCCCCAGCGCCCCAGCACTGGGCATGGCTCTCAAACTCTGTTCCCCAGCGCCCCAGCGCTGGACATAGGCCAAAAATAGGTGCCCCGGTGCTACCACATGTTCTGACATTTTCTACTCTGACGTCCTTTGGGAAAATGGCCATAACATCTTCGTCCAAACTCTGATTTTGATGATTCAAGATGATCCGAAAAGAGGAGAAGTAGATATACAACTTTCATTCTTTGAGTTTTTTAAAATAAAGTCCGAAACTATACTCAAAGTGGCTCTGAAGTGACTGCTGTGTAAATGACCACCCAAAAGCATGACGTTCGACGTCCGTTGGTACAACGATCATAACTCTTGCATCCGAACTCTGATTGGAATGATTCAAAATGTTCCGGAAAGCTAAGATGATGCTCTTCAAGGTAGCTAAGTTCCAAACCAAGAACATGAAGTAAACATGAAAGCCCAAATGATGTCCGGTTTGCTATTCTTTGCGTTTTCTTTGCTTTTCCTTATCAATAATCGCTCACACTGCTCCCAAATGTATAACCTACAAAATGAACACAAAATGCATGAAAAGTAGCTAAGACACATAAATATAAGCAACTAATTCAAGTAAAAGATACCGGATAAGTGTATATAAAATCCACTTATCACATTCCTTAGGCACGTGATGTCAAAACATGGAGTATCTGTCGACCCGATGAAGATTGAAGTCATACAAAGTTGGGAGCAACCAAAGTCGGTGACCAAAGTACGTAGCTTTCTGGGCTTAGCTGGTTACTATCGGAGATTCATGGAAGGATTTTCTCAAATCGCTACTCCGTTAACTCATCTGACTCATAAAGATAAAAAATTCAGTTGGAGCGAGCATTGTGAGAAGAGTTTTTAAGAACTCAAGAGAAGACTCATTTTGGCACATGTTCTAACAATACCATCTGGTTCGAATGGATTTGTTATCTACAACGATGCTTCAGGCAAAGGGTTAGGAAAGTCATAGCCTATGCTTCGCGACAACTCAAAGAATATGAGAGGAATTATCCTACTCATGATTTGGAGTTGGCAGCAGTCGTTTTCACATTAAAGATCTGGAGACACTACCTGTGTGGCGAGAAAGTGGAGATCTATACAGATCATAAAATCCTCAAATATTTCTTCACCCAAAAAGAACTCAACATGCGACAACGACGTTGGCTCGAGTTGTTGAAAGATTACGATCATACCATCCAATATCATCCTGGAAAAACAAACGTGGTAGCTGACACATTGAGTAGAAGATCATATGCGGGTACGAGTGCAATGTTGTTAACACAAAGGTTTATTTTGTATGACTTGAAAACGATGGAGATAGAGGTAAAGGCTCCAAGTACCCACGTGATGATATCAAACATATGAGTAGAACCAACTTTAATCGATAAAGTTAAAGTTGCTCAAGCTACGGACATGGAGCTAATGCGTATGAAGAAGAAAGTGCAAGAAGGTGCTATTCCAGAAGCAAGAATTGATGAAGAAGGAATACTTCGAGTCAACTCCAGACTTTGTGTTCCTAACGATTCTGACTTGAAACATAAAATCATGATGGAGGCACACAACACACTGTTTGCAATCAATCCTGGGAGTACCAAAATGTATCATGATCTTTGACATACATTTTTGTGGAGCAATATAAAAAGAGAGATCGCGGAGTTTATCTCGAGGTGTTTAACTTGTCAACGTGTAAAGGCGGAGCATCAAGTGCCAAAGGGTCCATTGCAACCACTTGAGATTCCGAAATGGAAGTGGGAACACATTACTATGGATTTTGTTATAGGTCTTCCTAAGGTTTCTCAAGGCATAGATGCGATTTGGGTTATTGTTGATAGATTAACCAAGTCTGCCCATTTCTTGCCTATACGGGAGACTTATTCCCTTGAACGTCTTACTAGTATGTACGTTAATAAGATTGTAAGATTGCATGGCATGCTAGTATCCATAGTTTCGGATCGTGACCCAAGATTTACTTAACGATTTTGGGTTAGCTTGCAGAAAGCTATGGGCACGGATTTACGATTCAGTTCGGCATACCATCCTCAAACGGATGGGCAATCAAAGAGGACTATTCAAACTCTTGAAGATCTATTAAGACTTTGTGTCCTAGATTTCAAAGGGAGTTGGGATAAGTACCTACCATTGGTGGAATTCTCCTACAATAACAGTTATCAGGCAAGTATAGGTGTGGCTCCATTTGAAGCATTGTATGGACGAAAGTGTCGCTCTCCAGTATGTTGGGACGAGGTGGGTGAAGCAATGTTGTTAGGACCAGAATTGGTACGCATAACTACAGAGAAGATCCAAATGATCCGACAACATATACAAATGGCACAGGATCGACAAAAGTGTTATGCGGATCTTCATCGGAAGGACGTGGAATTTAATATTAGGGATCATGTATTGTTATGTGTTGCACCATGGAAGGGAGTTACAAGATTTGGGAAGAGAGGAAAGGTCAATCAACGATTTATTGGTCCATTTGAGATTCTTGACCGAATAGGAAATGTGGCCTATAGACTCACATTACCTCCAAGTATGTCTCGTGTTCATAATGTTTTTCACATATCTATGCTTCGTAAATATGTTAAAGACCCGAACCATATTATTGAGTTAGAACCAGACGAGATAACCGAAGATTTAACGTACGAGGAGGTACCTGTTAAGATCTTAGATAAGAAAGAGCATGTCCTACGCACCAAGGTTATACCACAAGTTAAGGAGTTGTGGAGAAACCATGCTATTGAAGAAATGACCTGGGAGTTGGAATCAGAAATGAAAGTGAGGTATCCTCACCTTTTTGAAACACCAGGTACGTATGTCAATTTCGAGGACGAAATTTCATAAAGAGGGGAGGTTGTAAGACCCCAACTTATTATAAATAAAATCGAATTTCCTCTATTTATTATTTTGAATAATAAGGTGATAATTTGATATAATACTTTGGTTATGGGTGAAATGTGCAAATTTTGTAAAATAAGCAAGTGGTTATAAAATATTCATTTTGTCGGGGAATATTCATTTGGTCGTGGAATATTCTTTCTGTCGGGGAATATTCGTATGACGGTGCAAGCATTTGTGGGCCCCATAACGGATAACTTTCGGATGAAGAAAACGATAAAGTTTGAGTTTTATAAATAACGGCGTAATTGTTACCGTTAACACTGTTGGAATACCTGGTGGTTAAAATATAGTAATACACATGGTTGCAAAGTAGCACACAGTATTGCACAGTATTGTTGAATTATTGATTCTAACGTAAGAAGCCACTACTCAATGATTGTTACAGTAATTACTGTTCAATATTTTATTTTATTGGTTCAATAATTGCTGCGTTGATATTTTAAATTATTGTTGTTCAATAATTGTCACTACACAGTATCTCCATTATCAGATCAATAATTGATATTATTTGGAATAATATTATTAGATAGCATTATTGGCAATGTCTAGAAAGTTCTATCAAGGAGCGGTTTGGTCACCTAATTGCGCGCCAGTAAGGAGAAATCCTTATCAGAAAGCCCCCTCTTTCCTGGGAACGGCCTAGTTGTCATAATTGTGATTCTGTAATATTATTTGTGAATAATTAATTATTGATTTATATGATAAGGAAATATTTATTTTATGCTGTTATAAATGATGGATATATTTATTTTATGTGGTTATAAATGAAGGAATTATTGATAAGGTGTTTTATCAGTATTTTGTCGGAATAGAGGTATTAAAAATCGTCCGTATGTGGATTTCAGATATTTTTTTATTTGAATATAGAAAAACTTTCTTCTACAAAGTTGTAGAGAATTCGATTTCGTGTGGAATGGACATAAAATTCGTATTTTTCTGATAAACGGGCTATTTTCTATGAATTACTGAAGTTTTGAAAAATAAAATGATTTTTATTAAAATTGTGTGGGACCCACTTTTGATTTTTAAAACATGTGGGCTGCTGAGATTTTTTTCAAGAATGGTTGGCTAGCTTGTGTTCAAAGGTGTGCGTGGAATGAAGAAAAAGAAATATGTTATTTTATTAATTTAGTCTCCTTTGGCGTTCTAGCATTTTTCTATAAATAGTCGCTTAGGTTAGAATTGAAAATCGCACCAGAAATAAGTTTTCTTTCTCTCTATATTATCGAGCGTATTTTTGTGAGTATTTAGATACTTTGAGAGTTGCTATTCAGTGAAAGTTTCATTCGGCTTTACATTCGATATTCCGATCAGAAATATTATTATTTTGAGGTAAGGGATGTTATTTTTTTCGTAAATGATATTATTTCTTTCAATATCATTATGCCGAAATATTGGTCTGAACTTTTTATCAAATTTGGAACTTTTTGTGTCGGGGTTACTTTTTACGATATTTACACTATTTACGATATCTGACACTATTCACGTATACGACACCTCGCTCACTTAATACGATATTATTCACCTAAAAATGAAATTTTCTTCTTTTTGTCCAAGATGTCTATTATGGTTACTATCTTTGATTGTATCCATGTTTTGATCTTTATTTTTGAATTCTGCTTCAAAATTGGTTATTATGAAGTATTATTGAACTTGGATAAAACTGTAATACGAATCCATAATATTTGTTCTTTTATCTCACTGGATTCGTTTCCTTTAAGATATTTTTCATCATCCTCAATCCTAAATGATGATATAACTGAATATCTTTGGCCTGTAGTGCAAAGATGAATGATTACCTAATGAATATCTTTGGCCTGAAGTGCAAAGATGAATGATTACCTAATGAATATCTTTGGCCCGTAGTGCAAAGATGAACAGGTGTTGAGATGAACATGACCAACTGGTGATACAAATGAATATCTTTGGCATGTAGTGCACAGATAAATATTTGATTCAAGATATATATTGATTGTTGTTACAGGGATAAAATATTGATGATGAACTTTTAAATCTTAGAAGATAGTAGAACTCATTCTCTACTTGACTCTTCTAATGGATTGTTGTTTCCGCTGCAGTTGTTGATCTAAAACTTGGTGTCTATTATATTTTATCATATTATTCCATGTTGAAGACTAATGATAATTTGTTGTATATTATCTTAGTCATAATATTCTTTGATGGGCTAGTTGAGCTCACCCTTTTCCTTTTTGTTCCATTGTTCTTCTCAGGAGGAGAGAATTTAGCAGGAACTAGCCGGGGTATGGAGTAATGATTCAAGATAGTTGTTTTAGTAGTCCTCACTATTTTGTAAAATAGTGTATCAATAATTGTAATGAGAACTCCTTTTGAGTTTGTATACTTTCTATTAGACAATAGTTGTATTCAAACTCACAGTATATATGTGTTGTCGTATTTTGCACGATAATTGTATTACTGAAGTTGTATTTGTTTCTATACTATGTATTTGACGACTCAAAATGGGTGATGTATACCTATTTTTGGGGCATCACAATGTTGTGGCGGGCCAATTTTATTTTTCATATTGACTTATGAAAATATTAATTTATTGCAAAATATTAATTAGATTTTTAATTTGTGAGGTCATTAAGTATTATTTTTTATTTCTCGTAAATATTAACGTTTAGTAATATTAATTTCCCTTATAAAAATATTAATTAATGTTTAGTAATATTTAATATATTACCAAACATAGTATAAGTATATTTAAGAAAGTAAAGAAACTACTTTTACTTGTTTAAAATAAAGAACAGATATTTAATAATATATATTATATAATTATCTTATTATAATTTCAGTTCTTTTGATATTTCGGTATTTACTAATTTTAAATAAATACATATTGTTGGGCCATGATTATTTGAGCCTTTAGAATGTAATGGCCATTAATTATATGGAGTTATTTGGGCTTGGGCCAGAGGTTGTTGTAGTTGACGGGGGACTTATGGATTAAGGTTCCTAATTATATTTGGAGTTTAATTTTGGTAGGAAGTGTTGGATAATGGATCCACTTCCTTAATTATAAGAGATTTGATACAATCCTGTCAGGATTGGTCGTTAACTGGGAACCTTAACCTGATTCGGAGAAGGATTGCATACAAGATGGTGAGATCATTATAAATACAAGGCATTTCATTGATTCTAAGGTGCATGCAATTTACTTTTCAGCACTAGAGATTTAAGCCTCAATTGTTAACCTTATATCAGCATGTACTTATTCTCACGCCGTCAAGCTTTTGGTGTTTACTCGTTTCTGTGCAGGATTGGACGTGCTTTGGTGATTGGGGCGCGTGGACAGTTCTTGGCGTTAACATTGGCGTTAGAAGGAGGGCTTTTCTAGTGTTTCTGGATTTCAATCACATTCATTAACGTACTACATCAGAGGTTATGGAGAACAGTAGGACAATTATCGGTGAAGGATAGTCGACGACGGCCAGTTCTTCTCACCAGAGAATTTCTGTTAAGGATAGTTTGAGGCTGTCAAAGAGTGTCCATGATAGAGTTGGGCCACAAGGCGCCCCAATAAGGTCTCAAGCTAGAGGCCATGATGATATCAGGAAGTAGTTGTTTTCCACTGGTAGTAAGGGGCCTGGTAAGGATCGAAAAAGGGTAGAAGGCACACAGCCTATAACCCAACACCGAGAAGATCAGGCAAACAAGGCATCTACTATGGCCAAGATGGCACAGGAAACTGATAAAGCTTTAAAGGTGTTGCTGCAACAGAGGGAAGAGATTGCCAAATAGAGGGAGGAGATTACCAAACAGAGGGATGAGGTATCCAATTATACTCGACCCAAAGAGCGTGGCAGGTCTCCGGATAAATGAGCTAGAACACGGAGGGATGAAGATCCCATATAGTCTAAAAGTAGGCTTTGGAGCCGTTCTCGAGACCAAAGTAGAGCAAGGGGTCGTACTCCAGAAGATCCAAGGAGGGTACCTCGCCTTGAGGATTCTCGGGATGACGATAATGAAAGGCGACGGAGCAGATCAAGGGGACGCACACTCGAGGGTTCAAAGAGGGCATCTCGCCTTGAGAATTCTCGGCGCAGTGAGAAGGGTAAACACCAAAGCACATCAAGAGGTCGTACTCGCGAGAATCCAAAGAGGGCACATCGCTCTGAGGAGTCTCACCACAACATGAATGACAGACGAAGCCCCTCTAGGGCAGCCAATTCAGATGGAAAGGGTCGGTCTGATCATAAGAAGAAGGGCTCCCCAAAGAAGGAAGTCTATTCACAACCGGGAGGGGTTGAACTGTTAACTAGAGAGTTGAAGGAGCTTCAAAAGCAACTGGCTGAAGTTCAGCAAAGGAAGGAAAGTTCAGGCAAAAAAGCATCCCCTTTCTCTCCGGAAATCCTTCGGGAGAAAGCGTGTGATAACCCTAATCTTCATAAATTAGTAAAATAAGAATTTAGTCAATAAATTCTTATTATAGGATGTGTCGGGTTTGAATAAGAATATATATAAGTGTCGTATATTTTGAATTTTGTGTTATTGGTGGAAAGAAACAAATAAATGAGATTTTATAGTTGGTTAAACTATTAAGGAAAAATAGAGTTTTAAAACTCGAAGCTTGATCTTTAAATTAATAAAGAAAGTAGTAATTGATGATGTGAAATCAAAGAAGAGATTGATTTTAGATGAGTTAACATTTATGAAGTATGTGCAAAGTATTTAGAAATGTAGGTTCTGTTTTTGATAAGCAAGAAATTATATGTGTCTGAACTTAAGGTATGAATCAAGCCACTTAAGCTTATAACTAGTAAAGCAATTACTTCTGGCCTATAGAAAGCTCTGAGTGAGTTTGTGAATTTGAATTTTAAGACATGTATATTAATGGTTAATATGTGTAATAAAAGTCATAATTAGTGTTTAAGTTGTCCGAAAATGGAAAGAGATAGCGAAACATGAATTGGATGAGAATTGGTTATGGAATTAAATAACTCAGAATAAATGTGGGTTAATTAAAATATATTATAAAGCCTTATGTGGTGGTGACGTGATAGTAAATGAGAAAGAGTTAATTCACCCACACAAGACGGTGAATTAATATATGTGTTTTACATAAGAGGATGAAATGAATATGTTAATTTGATATTTTAAATATATTACATAGTATTGTAATATATAAAAAGGGTTAATATTTGAAAGATAGGTGATTAATAAAAGAAGGGGACCAATATAATTATAAATAAATATTGGTTAGAGATTATGCATTAAGTTGTGGCTAACTGAAAATGTGTTGGTACAATTTATGGAAGAAAAGGAATTAAAGAATTATAGTATAATAGTTAGTTGTGTACATACTAATTATTCTAAGAAAATGGTTATCTTAAAATAAAGGTGTTATGAGTATAAAATTCATACAGCCTGGTGTAATAGTTCTATATATTACAAGTGTGTAATTATTTAAAATAAGCTAAATAAGTTAGCATTAAGGTAAGGTGTGTCGCACAAATTTTATATTAAATAAATATTAAAATAATGTTGAATTGGGAAAAAGCCAAACATGGCCTAGACCCCTAATATTTTTGAGATTATGAGCTTGAGTTATATAACTCCAGTAAATGAGATAAATGAGCCTTGTGTGACATGAGTATTAAAGTTAAACCAGACTGAAGGTTTAACTGTAATTATTAAAAGAGAATTAATGGAAAGAGAATAAATGATTGATATTGATCATTGTGATAGGAAATAAGGGGTTGAAAGTACCCAACTGAATTCTATTTAGCCCAATTAAAATATTATTTGGACTAGCCCAATATACATGAGATATAAGATTATATTGGTGTATATTTAAAATATAAGTATACTTCCTATATGTAGGTATGTACATATATATGTGTACAAATGTGCCCATAACTTAATTTAATATGGTAATGTTAAGTCATTATAATTGATTTAATAAGCCCAAAAAGAATTAACTTTAGTATAATGTAGACTATTTTACTGATAAGTTAGAGGGGTAATGCGGCTTATCCCAAAATGTGCGTCTCAACTCATTATAATAGCCGTGTATATGCCATTGGCCTATCCTATTCATAGTCACTATTGGTAGAGCTGATGATGAAGGGAGGAATGCGGAAAGAGAGAGTTGGTAACCAACTCTTCAATACCCAATGGCTTCTTCTTCTTCCTCTTGGTTTAAATTGTTGGGCAAAATCATTGTATAAACAATGATTTCTCTATAAATGGGGACTCCTCCTTCTCATTTCCATTTGCTGAGATATTCTGATAAGTTTCCTATTAAGAGTGAATTGCTATTAGTGAGAGCAATCTGAGATTGGAGGATTGAAGAGCAGCAATTAGCCAATAAAGCAATCAAGAGGTAATAATACTATCATATAAGCTCTTGATTCCTAAATTTTGCAATTTCTTAGAAATGCCAAGAAAATGGTTGCTTTTGAGTCAAAAAGTGATGGCTAAGGATAGTTGTAATCCATGAATTATTGTTAGATATTGATAATACAGTTAAATACGAAAACAACGGAAGTTAAACGGACCAATCTGGTTTAGAAACAAATCTGTAGTGATGAAATTAGCTAAACTTGTCAAAACATGAAAACTTAGTAGGAATATGAGTTTTGGATTAATATTTGGGTTAGGTAATGTTTATGTTAATTGTTGATTCTTT
Source organism: Panax ginseng (assembly GCA_020205605.1). Classification (NCBI taxonomy): domain Eukaryota; kingdom Viridiplantae; phylum Streptophyta; class Magnoliopsida; order Apiales; family Araliaceae; genus Panax; species Panax ginseng. The sequence continues at coordinate 97,974,650 of CM035136.1, read as the reverse complement.
GGTATTTGTAGTTCTATGAATTACAAATCCATAAAATTGAAAACGGACTAATTTGGATGTGTATAACTCGTGTTATGAAGATCAGAAAGAGAATTGGTCTAAAAATTATGAAGATCAGAATCTGGGAAACCATTCTGCATCACTGGGTGCAGCTACGCTGCCCCCAAGGCCATTAATAGTGTCAGGTAGGACTGTTTTGACCTGTTGTAGTAAATTAGGCATAACGTCAATATACGAACTTCGAATGAGGCAATTCTGGTTGAATCCGAAAGATAACGAGTAGAACTACAACTTTCATTCTTTAAGTTTTTCGATTTAAAGTCGTTAGGAGGGGTAAAAATGTCAATCTTTGTGACTGCTACATATTCGAAGGCAATCGGAGGGCGTCAGATATAATACACAATTGTAGTGCTCCCCATGATAAAATATGTTATTCTAAGCTATAAAACATAAATATGGATGATAATAGACATAACATATAACTAAGATTACCTTACTCATAACGGAATTCTTTAGCATTATTTAGTATGTGTTTTGAAAAGAAAACTTGGAGTTTTGAAAACAAATATTGACGAACCTTGAGTTTTTGAAGTTCTGATAGTTTAACACATACATATTATTGAGTTATGAGTATACATAAGCATGAGAAGTGATTTAAAGTTGCTTTACTTATTATCAACTTACAATAGCTTAGTTGAAAATGATTTCTAAAGAAAACTTGAAACTTTGAGAACGAACTTAAAGGAACTTGTGTACTTAAAGTTTTAGATGTGATAACATATGTACATGGCTTAGTTAACTATGAAATGAGACTTAAAGTTATACCGAGTTGCTTTAACTTGGCCTAGAATGGCTTTTAAAAGTAAACTTGAACGCTTTGCATATACTTAGATCTACGAGCAGTTTGTTGCTCACATTTTGGACTTGTAGGGATTGCATGCTAGTATCTTTTAGGTCAGTAAACATGGCCGATAAATGCACTCATTTAGTTTCACAAAATAAAAGTCATTCAAGCATGTTTTAAAAGTAAGTTTTCAAGTGATAAACTATGCTAGTCATGTGTAGATGAAATGAATATTTACAAACATGATGATATTTATATTCTAAACTTATATGATGGCATGTTAATACTATTTGTGTCTTTAAACATGGCCATAAGTTCACATACATAGTTTGAGACAATATAAGTAATTGGAGCATGCTTTTAAATGAGTTTCAAGTGATTAACGACACTAGCTATGTGTAAATGATGTGAATACTTACAAGCATGCATATTACAGATTATATGACCTTCTCATATGAATAGATGGATAACCTAGTTGGCCTCATAATTTCATGAACTTTGTCAGGAATAAGAATATGAATGTTATTCCTATTTATATATGATTTGATTATGATATATATGAATGAATATGCAAGTATGCTTGCATTAAGAAAATCTATAAAGTCCTTTGATAGATAATAGAAACATATGTACAAGGACTTATAATGAATTGATCAAGTATGTTAGGTTGATCCTACATAAGCAAAACAGATTTGTAAAGTCCTTAAAAGGAAACGGTGTACAAGGACTATAAACATAGATAGATCAAGCATTTTAGGTTGATCTTATGATGTAATAAATAGGCTTGTCTGATCGTCGAGCACTGCACCAGAAATCGTAGTCTGCCAGGAGAGTCGAGGAAAACTCGAGAGCTATCGAGGCAGAATCGTAGTCTACAAGATAGTAGATCTCGAAGTTCGTAGACTGCCAGGAGGGACGAGGAAGGATCATAGTGTCGAGGAGAACTTCTTCAGGGCCGTAGTTTGCTGAGAAAGTCATGTTTAGAATCGTAGAGACAGCCTGCCTACGAGCCGACCGAGTATCTACAGAAGCCAAATCAAGAATCGTAGACTACACTCAGAGTCGTAGAGTCTACTGATCATACTAGAGGCAGAGATCGTAGTCGAGCAAGATCAGACGAAGACAACATGCACAAGGCAGAAATCGTAGAGTGTCAAGATCTGATCTCGGAGTCGTAGTGTCTGTACAGCAAAAGATGAATCGTAGAGTGCAGAACTAAGACCTCAACCGTTGTGCTCACAATGCTAAGGCAGTATCATAGAACAAATACGATTCTCAACAAATGAGCACTCCTAATATCCAAAGGAATGAAGCCACCGTTTGGTAATCGCAAAGATACATCCCATATAACGCCTCAAATCCGGCCTATCTTCACACCCTTGATTCCGTGACGCCACGAGTACATCATTCATCCAACATACATCATTATATACTGAAATATAACGACATACACTCTCAAATCCCAGGTTCTGGAAACCTTATACCCTTTTTCATTACAAATAATAATAAATACATTATTCATTTCATCTTACAAGAGTGACTTTTATCCGCCACCAAAGATACATAATAGTTCGTTAAACTATTCTATAGTTCAGTTTCATCTTTTTACATTACAAGTCTTCACTTGATCTTCTCGTTCATTCACCTTTTGAATGGTACTTCATCTGGATAACGTCAGCTTGATCTCTACGAAATCTTTAAATTCTTCTAACCTTGTTCGCTGAAAATTGTTTTTCATTTAAAGCAAGTGTGAGCATTCAATTGCCCAACAAGTAATAACAGTTGAACAAACAACTTCAGAACTAAAACATTTCTTTAGAACTTCTATAACCGAACAAAGGTTATGAAACAGCTTGAATAATAGGAATAGTCTCGATTCCTATCATCTTAAAACATCAGTCATTTTCACTTTGAAATACTTTCATTCTTCTACCTTTTTCATACACATCCTATCTGGCTAGAATCATTAGCACAGACTTAACAATAACGGTTCATGTATAAATAGAACATACTTGTATTGAACAACTCAATCACAGAACAATTCATATCATAGAAACACCGAAGTGTTCAAATTGTGGCTCAAGGCCTCATACGTTCTACCACATTGTACAAATATCGCACATATACAGAACTTCTCAAGTACAACATCTTAGAAGTTTAAGAAATTAACATTCATTAGAATATGAATGAAGTTAGGAAACTTGCCTTATGCCCAGCTACAACATACGCTGAACTGCTCATTTCAATTCCTATATAACACATAAGGAGAAAACATAAAGACCAATTAGTCATATATTGAACTTACGCATTGGTTTACTTAACTTTAATTCTTAGAGTTCGCATTCTTGCAATATAAGTTTACGCGACTAACTTCCTTTACCAGTTTACGTCTTTGTGATATACGGAGATGTCTTATTCAACGTTCATCATCTTGGATGATTATATTCTTATCTGACTCACATTCGGTTTTCATTAATTTTATTACCGTTCATTACAGCTTTCTTGATAATTCATATCTTATTTAATACTTTTGTTATCCATTACATGAACCCCATGTTCATTACTCGTTCTTAGTGTCGAAGCCATACCAATCGTTGTATGCTAAGATCGATCGTTCCTCGCAACAACGTTGCATTCACAGCGTCTATACGCTTAACACTTATCTCTCATTATTATGACATAACATCGAAATGTTATTCATTACCCTCGTTACTCAACGTCTAAGGAATCACAATTATAGAAATCCCTCGCGTTTGTTCATCCCGACTACGGTCCCCGGATATCGGTTCCGTAATCATGTGATTATATTCTTTGTCATTTAATCTTGTTTAATCTATATGTTCAACCTTTAATAAAGGTTTACATTACTTGATTAAGTGTTACATTAGTTGAATATTATATTCTTTATCTTCCCTTACATTTCCCCCAAGAGCTGAGCAGTTAAAATCTCATCTCTTGCTTTTTCCCAACATTGGCGCTGCAGCGCCACTCCCTTCGTTATCTCTCGCGCCATGACGCGAGTTTGCAGAACCCGGCCCCCGGAACTCGTTCGTTCTTGAGTCCACGACTCACATTTTCTATGTTCTCTTACTTTCTTATGACACCCTACACGTTCGGGTTCATTTACTAACTTTCTAATTCTCGTTCATCTTTTACGAAATTTTCACCATAACTTCGTTATAGCTAAGTTTTAATCTGTTCTTCATGAACGTTTCTACCGATTCTAACCAAGAAATATGCAACTAACTTATACGCGATGGTTTTAAACTTGTCCATCAATAACAATTAAACTACGATGGTTTTAAATTTGTCCATCAACAACGTTCTTCGTGTTCTTCGCGTGTTCTTCGTGTTCGTCGTCCGTTCTTCGTTTTAATCGATATTTTGGATTATGATTTCACTTGTTATTGGAATTTGATGTTATAGAACACCATTCCTTACTTATTTCACCTACTTATTCATATAATCCACTCGGATCGTTCAAATTAAAGTCTTTAATCTTATACTTCCTTAAGAATTTTATAAACTAAATTTCTAAGTTCTTATTTCTTCTTTTCTAATGATTTCAACCATATGAAATTATTTCTAACATCATCTACTTCTTATCTTCATTAAGTTATGTTTTAACATATAAAACTTAAAGAAAAATCTATTAAAAGCTAGGTTTTAGATTACCTCTTCTTCTTATTTTTCTCCATTGAACAAAGGCGATATTTGCAAGCTTTTCTATTTCACGAACACTTTCGATCCGATCATTCATGCTCAAACTCTTCCTTCTCCTCCCCATCCGACTTCTCTCTCTCTCTCTCTCAAGTGTGTAGGATTTTCAAAATCCAATTTAAATAAATTAAGCTTACTATTTATAGAATTTCCAATTAGGGGCAATTTGGTCATTTCCCCCCCCCCCCACCTCCTTACTATTCATGACTTAGCCACAAAGTTTACTTGGTGGCCAAGTGGCCGCCCATCTTGCCCTATGGGTCACCCCATAGGTTTCCCCATTGGTTATTACCCATCCGTTTACCCATCGGTTCGATCTGCGGTTTCTTTTCTTGGTTTGGGCCTTAACCCTAATTCTTATTGGGCCTATCTTGGGCTTGATTTCACAAAGCGTTGGGCTTGACATAATCCAAGTCCAATTAGATTCTACAAAGTCCATGAACTCAAAGTGCATTAAGACTTATCGTATTCTACGCATCTCATTCTCGTATTCTCGTATTTTCTTCGTATATAGTTCGTACAATATTCAGATATATCGTCATTAATCTTCTTACTATACTCATATAATAACTAGTATTATCCTTGCATTTCTCACGCATAATAACCCTAATGATTATACGTGATCACAAAATTCTCGAAACTCACTTTTCCTAACCCTTAGGTTTTGAGTCCGTAGGCAAAAACTTCATTTTTACCATAACTAAAATATTATTAAATATTCCATCATGTCTCAAAATTAAACGTAATCTATAACTTCTCGGAATTTCAAAATAAATCTCCGAGCAGAAACGGATGAATAGTGCCTATTTCGTCTTTTTTCCCGAAAATATTTTGTTCCCGGAAAACTTCTATTTTCGTCTTGAAAATTCTTATTCGCTCAATCTAGCTCGTAGCGAATACTCCCGATTAATAATCATCCTAGGTTATAGAACGATTAATAAACACATAGCATGTATTAGTATTAATAAAAATTAGTTTTATTAATAACTAATTCTTTAAACCTAAATTCGGACAATCCAATTTCCGGTTGTCACATTCTTCCTTCCTTATAAAAATTCCGTCCTCAAATTTCTTAAAACCACACCCTTACCCGTCAATCACATTCACCCTTTTTCACGCAATTTCGCCCTCGAAATTTTAGCTTACCTTTCTTCTCAACTTCACTTCAACGTAGTTCTTATCTTTCCCTTATTCTTAACCCCCATAACCTATCAAGAATCATGAAGCAGAAGGAATAACGAGGAATATAAAATTTCCTCTTAAAACGTTTCATACTTTTGCTGAGGGGTCAAATAGACCATGAACTCTTACTGGGTTAACTAGCATTTCGCCGTAAGCCCTTCTTTAACGGTCAGTTTATAAGCACAAAGAAAGTAACTACCTCTTCCATGTTCTCCTCAAACTAAATCATTAGATTCCGCACCAAAACAATTTGGTTTGGCACAAGTTCTCAAAGAAAGCTCAATGACATACCATTTGTCTAGCCGAATCAAGAAGCTTAGACCATACCAATAAATTGGATATCAACGTGAAACCTTTGTCTAGTCAACCCAATTGACGTCGACTACTTCTTTAAATTCTTTTCGCAATACATCAAAACGGTTTATGACGTCATGATACCATACTTTTCACAGTACGTTGAGGACTTCGTCAGTTTGTGACTTCGTCATTATACATCATATCATAGCGGGTTGTTGATCCTAAGATCACATCCAACACCAGGTTCAATGGTATTAACAACTCCATCATTTTACCACCCTTGCATCGAATGCACAGGTGATATAAAATTCATTTTGAATATTTTAAATCAATTTCTGTCTAGCCGAAGCAATTAATATAGACATATCAAGAATAACTCTTTTAAAAATTCTATTAATTCCAAAAGTTGAACCAATCCTTTCCTTTTCAAAATGTACATATCAACACGAGTTCAATAAACTTCGAAATCTTAGCATATCTAGATGACTTGGAATATCCTATTCTCCACCTTACTTCATTGTCTTACTGCGACAATACTTAATCTTCTCTAGCACTTTTAATACTAAACCTACCGAAAACAACTCATTTTCAGTCTAAACATCCTTATACCTTAGTACAGTCCATCAACTTACCACACATTATGAGTTCAAGAACTTTCCACAATAATATGAGTTTAAGAACTATCCAGACAGACCATAGGCGTCCATTCGCTGAGACGTTTGAAAACATACCATATTATTATGAGTCACGAACTTACCATAAGTATGAGTTTCAAGAACTTGCACCTACCTTATCGTTCTCTACCTATCAAGTATATACATGAGAAAAGATTCACCTTCTCGCCATATACATATTGATAGCGCGACCAATCCAAATGATTATCACTACCAGAAGCTAAGTGATTGTAGAACCAAACACAATTCCATGCCCATACAGAAAATTGGTCAACTCAGCTTCTGATCGATATAAGAAGCTAAGCGGTTGTTACACCAAGAACAATTCTCCGCCCATACAAAGAATTGTTCAACTTAACCACTATATCACATAAGAAGCTAAGTGGTTCTAAAAACACGTACAATTTCCCCGCCCATACAAGGAATCATACAACTCAGCTGCTGATATGAGTCCTCAATTGAAATTTTACAACTCCTAAATCTCTCTCTACTTAATACGAATTTTCTTTAATTCATAAACTATCCTTCACAACTCAATCTAAGTTCTTCTTCCCGTACTACTTCATAGTACCTTCATTCATAGCACTAGCTATAAATCATTCATTGTTTAACAACCCATCGGTTACTACGAGTCACTATGATCACGTGGTGATCTTCTTATCCTTCTCTCTACGATTATAGTCTTAGGTACTCCTACCTAAGGTTTATAACCTATCGGCTCTGATACCAACTTGTAACGGCCCGAAATCCAGTCTATCTTCACACCCGGATTCCGTATGTCACGAGTACATCATTCATCCAACATACATCATTATATACTGAAATACAACGACATACAGGTTCTGGAAACCTTATACCCTTTTTCATTACAAATAATAATAAATACATTATTCATTTCATCTTACAAGAGTGACTTTTATCCGCCACCAAGGATACATAATAGTTCATTAAACTATTCTATAGTTCAGTTTCATCTTTTTACATTACAAGTCTTCACTTGATCTTCTCGCTCATTCACCCTTTTGAATGGTACTTCATCTGGATACCGTCAGCTTGATCTCTATGGAATCTTTAAGTTCTTCTAACCTTGTTCGCTGAAAATTGTTTTTCATTTAAAACAAGTGTGAACATTCAATTGCCCAACAAGTAATAACAGATGAACAAACAACTTTAGAATTAAAACATTTCTTTAGAACTTCTATAACCGAACAAAGGTTATGAAGCAGCTTGAATAATAGGAATAGTCTCGATTCCTATCATCTTAAAACATCAGTCATTTTCACTTTAAAATACTTTCATTCTTCTACCTTTTTCATACACATCCTATCTGGCTAGAATCATTAGCACAGACTTAACAATAACGGTTCATGTATAAACAGAACATACTTGTATTGAATAGCTCAATCACAGAACAATTCATATCATAGAAACACCGAAGTGTTCAAATTGTGGCTCAAGGCCTCATACGTTCTACCACATTGTACAAATATCGCACATTCGCACATAGATAGAACTTCTCAAGTACAACATCTGAGAAGTTTAAGAAACTAGCATTCATTAGAATATGAATGAAGTTAGGAAACTTGCCTTATGCCCAGCTACAACATACGCTGAAATGCTCATTTTAATTCCTATATAATACATAAGGAGAAAACATAAACACCAATTAGTCATATATTGAACTTACGCATTGGTTTACTTAACTTTAATTCTTAAAGTTCGCATTCTTGCAATATAAGTTTACGCGACTAACTTCCTTTACCAGTTTATGACTTTGTGACATACGGAGATGTCTTACTCAACGTTCATCGTCTTGGATGATTATATTCTTATCTGACTCACATTCAGCTTTCATTAATCTTATTACCGTTCATTACAGCTTTCTTGATAATTCATATCTTATTTAATACTTTTGTTATCCATTACATGAACCCCATGTTCATTACTCGTTCTTAGTGTCGAAGCCATACCAATCATTGTATGCAAGGATCGATCCTTCCTCGCAACAACGTTACGTTCACAACGTCTATACGCTTCACACTTATCTCTCATTATTATGACATAACATTAAAATGTTATTCATTACCCTCGTCACTCAACGTCTAAGGAATCACAACCATAGAAATCCCTCACATTTGTTCATCCCGACTACGGTCCCCGGATATCGATTACATAATCCCGTGATTATATTCTTTGTCTTTTAATCTTGTTTAATCTATATGTTCAACCTTTAATAAAGGTTTACATTACTTGATTAAGTGTTACATTAGTTGAATATTATATTCTTTATCTTCCCTTACATTTCCCCCAAGAGCTGAGCAGTTAAAATCTCATATCTGGCTTTTTCCTCAACATCAGCCGCAGTACATTTCCTCCTCGTTATCTCTCGTGCCACTGGCGGGTTTTCGTAAACCTACCCCGGGTTTATGGCGATGCCGCGCCACTTTACAAGGCATGACTGGTGCCGCGGCGCCAAGCCCTAACCCTAGAAAATTTCTCTAAGTGTTAAATAAATTCTTTGAGACGCTCACTTCCCGATCTCATAACTCCTTCGTTATAACTCAGAACGTGGTCGTTCCAAAGCTATTCTCTTCTTTATCTTACGTACTTTAATACCCATCGAGCATAAATTCATTCTAAATTCGTTATGTGCCATTCGATTGGCTTGATCTTCATCCTTTGTTTATTTTACGCTTTTAACGCTCTTCGTTTGTTCGTTCGTAATTCGGTCATCCGAACTTGGAACTCGTTCGTTCTTGAGTCCACGACTCATGTTTTCTATGTTCTCTTACTTTCTTATGAAACCCTACACGTTCGGGTTCATTTACTAACTTTCTAATTCTCGTTCGTTTTTTACAAAATTTTCGCCATAACTTCGTTATAGCTAAGTTTTAATCCGTTCTTCATGAACGTTTCTACCGATCCTAACCAAGCAATATGAAACTAACTTATACGCGATGGTTTTAAACTTGTCCATCAACAACAATTAAACTACGATGGTTTTAAATTTGTCCATCAACAACGCTTAATGTTCTTCAAGCGTGTTCTTCGTGTTCTTCGTTCGTTCTTCGTTTTAATCGATATTTTGGATTATGATTTCACTTGTTATTGGAATTTGATGTTATAGAACACCATTCCTTACTTATTTCACCTAATTATTCATATAATCCACTCGGATCGTTCAAATTCGCTACGAATCTTATACTTCCTTAAGAATTTTATAAACTAAATTTCTAAGTTCTTATTTCTTCTTTTCTAATGATTTCAACCATATGAAATTATTTCTAACATCATCTACTTCTTATCTTCATTAAGTTATGTTTTAACATATAAAACTTAAAGAAAAATCTATTAAAAGCTAGGTTTTAGATTACCTCTTCTTCTTATTTTTCTCCCGCTAGACAAAGGCGGCGATTTGCAAGCTTTTCTATTTCACGAACACTTTCGATCCGATCATTCATGCTCAAACTCTTCCTTCTCCTCCCCATCCGACTTCTCTCTCTCTCTCTCAAGTGTGTAGGATTTTCAAAATCCAATTTAAATAAATTAAGCTTACTATTTATAGAATTTCCAATTAGGGGCAATTTGGTCATTTCCCCCCCCCCCCCACCTCCTTACTATTCATGACTTAGCCACAAAGTTTACTTGGTGGCCAAGTGGCCGCCCATCTTGCCCTATGGGTCACCCCATAGGTTTCCCCATTGGTTATTACCCATCCGCTTACCCACTGAGTTCGATCCGCGGTTTCTTTTCTTGGTTTGGGCCTTTAACCCTAATTCTTATTGGGCCTATCTTGGGCTTGATTTCACAAAGCATTGGGCTTGACATAATCCAAGTCCAATTAGATTCTACAAAGTCCATGAACTCAAAGTGCATTAAGACTTATCGTATTCTACGCATCTCATTCTCGTATTCTCGTATTTTCTTCGTATATAGTTCGTACGATATTCGTATTATACGTCGTACTAATCTTCTTACTATACTCATATAATAACTAGTATTATCCTCGTATTTCTCATGCATAATAACCTTAATGATTATACGTGATCATAAAATTCTCGGAACTCACTTTTCCTAACCCTTAGGTTTTGAGTCCGCAGGCGAAAACTTCGTTTTTGCCATAACTGAAATATTATTAAATATTCCATCACATCTCAAAATTAAACGTAATCTATAACTTCTCGGAATTTCAAAATAAACCTCCGAGCAAAAACGGATGAATAGTGCCTATTTCGTCTTTTTCCCCGAAAATATTTTGTTCTCGGAAAACTTCTATTTTCGTCTTGAATATTCTTATTCGCTCAATCTAGCTCGTAGTCAGAATACTCCCGATTAATAATCATCCTAGGTTATAGAACGATTAATAAACACATAGCAAAGAATAGTATTAATAAAAATTAGTTTTATTAATAACTAATTCTTTAAACCTAAATTCGTGACAATCCGAATTTCCGGGTTGTCACAGCCCATCATAAAGGAAACTAGAGAGCACTCAACGAATGGCATGCATGCTAACAGAAGATCTAAGCACCAACCCAATCAACATCCAGATTGAGTTGTGAAGCCATTCAGGATGAAGTCTTCCACAAAGAGATCAGAAGAAGACTTCAAGAATCGACTAAGGAAAGTCGCTAAGTGCGTGAGTTGTCAAATGAGATGTAAGACGATGATCTTGGAAGCAACCAGGATTGTAGTGTTTGCCAAACAAAGAAAGAACTGATGAAGTGCAAACAGAGACACTGGACAGCTTCTGAAGAACAAGGCTAAAGTGATTAAGTATTGGGTCAGTCCATTGATGATAAGTGAACGGGAGATCACAAGGAGAAAGCGAGCTGGACACGCCACAAATCTAAAGTGTCTTGTTATTCAGAAGGGGTCAGAACAAAGAAGTCAAGTCATCAGTCTCTGAGAGCTGTTGAGGCAAACAGAAGTGTTGAAGCACTGCACAAAAGAAGGAAGAGGTGTTCTACATTGAAGATCCAATCAACACTCTTCAAGATCATAGTGTTGTCTCTACCAGTCAACAAGACACTACGATCAGGTCCATGAAGACATGCATCAGAATCGTAGAGTACGAATGGCTGAAGATTGAAGCATTGACAACGATTCAATCTGAAGGTTGATATTTGTACAAAAGCTTATTGAGAGCATCGATGCAAAAGGACAACCTCTGATCGAGAAATCAGAAGGAGGAAATAAAGTCTTCGACCTGCCCAAGACATTAAAGTGACATCTCTGACGGAGTAGGTGAAATAGTAGACTGCAGTGTCAGAAAAGTAAGACATGTCACATCTGCAGTCTACACCAAATAACTCGAGATTTGCGAAGCATTTCAAAAAGCTTCTAATGGCTACTTCTCAACGGGAAGATTGGAAAGGAGTATAAATAAGCCAGAGCTTCAACGATCAAGAGTTGCTGATGATTGTGATGTTGCAGAATCATTGAGTTGGTTAAAAAGCTAACGTTAACTCTACGAGTTCCACCTGAGCTCAAATAGAACAAGTCTCAGGGACAGTGAGACTACGAAGGTGGAAGTGAAGCAACTTTGAAGATAGACTCAACAAAGATAAGAATGCCCACTAAATTGGCATCTAAGCTAAGAGCCGAGAAGGACAAGAAGATAACATTCAGAAGAGTGGCAAAGCACAAGGCAGATCCTAAGAGCCATTCTACGATTCACCATGAACCCAAAGCTGAAGCAGAGCAAGTGCATAACCATGTCTGCCAACATATTGAGAACGGTTCAGGAAATGGTGATGGTGCACAGCTGACAATATACAAAGATGAGCAGAACGGAAGAAGATCAGCTGCACCAAAGATGATGTGGTCTAATCTCAAAGAAGAATGCAAAGAGGACCACACCGAGCTGCTAAGTACAAAAGATGGTCAAGCTTAAGACATCTTAGCAGCTCATCACTAACAACAACAACACCAAGAAGCCAGGGCCTGAGGGGTCCTTGCCCGAAGGGACTAAATGAAGTTCTAAGCCTGCTGGGCTTTAAGAGTACCTAGGGAACTAGAGACGTTCCAAGGTTGTTGACCTTGAAGAGTTCTTAGTGAACTGGAGTCCCAAGGCTGCTGGCCTTGAAGGAATCTTAGTGAATCAGGGTGTTGCCCTTCCTTAGTGGAAATCCTGCTAGTTGAAAGCAGAAGAGTTGATTAGGAGCTTGAGTCTCTGAACCATTTAAAACCACTTATGTCTTTTACATTAAGTCATTTACATTATGTCTATTAACTGCTATAACTGCTATGTTTGTTTTAATTGCTTACCATTCTCTACGAATAATGTATGTATGATTACGAATATATCAATGAAGGGGATCTTTTACTTATTTTGTTGTGCTTGAAAAGTTTTTTATGTTTGTCATATGCTAAATTATGAGCAATACAAAATAAACCAGAAAAGTATTTGAAATTAAAAGGATCTATTAACCCCCCCCCCCCCCCCCCTTCTAGATCTATTGTGCCTACTGGGAACTAACAAACTTAGTTGGTCTTAGCTTCGTGGAAATTTTCAACTAGAGACATATTGTGTAAATGTGGACTTGAAATGACTCTAAGAAAGTCCAAGACCTCTTAAGATGTATGATTGCTATGTGTTAATACTCTAGTATACTAAAAATTGAAATGAAACTAAGAAAACAAAAACTCAAGTTTGGTCTGGCCAGGGGACAGTTGTTGGTCGAATTCCAATTACGCACAATCACGCAAGTATACGTGGTCAACAAGTAATATAATGAAAAGAAAAGAATCGTTCCCATAGAGAATAGTAAGAAATTAATCCTAACAATTACCAATTTTATATTCACCCAATTTTATTAAACTATCCAAATCAATAATTATAAATAAAGAAAACTAAGAAACTAAAAATACCAATCAATCAACATAACTTAAAAACCGTAATTTCGAGCAAATAATGGAGAATTAGGGTTACAACTTCACTTTAAGTCTCACTCCAATTACCACACCTTATTCCAGTTTAATTCACTATCTCAGTTTATTAATCAAGAACACTTATGTAGAATTAGCCATCTCTTAATGCACTAACACAATATTAACTTAAATCCACAAATTAGATAGAATTAAGCCAAACACCCTAATTAACTAACTCACTATATCTCTATGTGAATTAAAATTAAAAAGAGTTTAAATTCCAAGTTTTTTACCCGATTACATACGATGGTAGGTATATCGTTATCCTAACATTCATCAAGATTCCATAATAACATAGAATTCAAGAACACGTGTTATTCTGAATAAGTCTAGACTCATACATCATCTCTCGAATCCATACAAATCCACATAAAATTGGTGATCAAGCAATTCATAAATTAAACACGAATCACAATAGATAAACTAAATTGATAGTTTATTAAACTCAAATCAAGGCATAATAATTATCATTCAACACTAAAGATCCATTGCAAGCCTAAAAAGTAATTTAGTTCATAATTAATGAATTAAAAACTGAATAAAGTAAAGAAATCTTCATCCCAATTACAAGAACTGAATTTAAAAAGAAGAATAGTAATACACCACCCTTCTTGGCCTTTAATTCTGCAATCTTCGTGAAATCACCTCCTTCCTTCGTTCCTCCAAGATCTTCTTCTAAGTTATGGCTCTCTAAAGTGTAATTGAATTGTTAGATAAGTTCAGCACTCTACTAATTAACATAAATTAATTCCCCTCAACTGAACCAAATATAGTCGCAATCCATATCGAAGTCATCACATCCAATCTAATTAGGAATTCTAATAAAAATCAGACTCCTAGTTCTACCCAACAAGTTTTTAACTCCAAAAATCCCAATTACTATGAAATAACTTCCTTGTCACACTCCTAACTTGACCTTATTATATAAAGAAGTCATAGCTCCCAACAAAACATAAATTCAAGCATAATAAACCAGCTCAGCCTTTGTCCCGTCCGACCAGCGTGCCCCACGTCGGGTCCTTTGTTAATATAGTATGACCCACGCCATGTCTGTAGAATGTTCTTTCCATGAAGCGCGCCCCGTGTCGTCTTCTATGTAGTCACGGCGCGCCCCGTACCGGTGATGCAGTATGTCTAAAATCACTTGAGATTTCTTCCAATGCCAACATTTTGACATATTTACCTTATTATCCTATAACAAGAGCAAAAACCCATCAAAAGCAACATGAAATACTCAAAAACTAGTAACATATCAAGCTAAATATGATTAAATCATAGGTTAAAAACCTACTCATCAATGAATAGCAGATGCTACATGATCCCCAAGCCTAAGCTCAACGCAGTCATTGCTGCATTTAAGGCGGTGTTGGTCTGAACATTTTATTTTCTTTCTGATTTTGGTAGCTTGCTTATAGAAGTATTCTAAGCTATAAGACATAGTCTTAATACTGTTTTTAAATGTTCATTGGTAAGATGGTTATATAAAACCCCAATTTGTTAAGGTTTGTAAAATGTAAGAACGATGTAGATCACGCATCTATAAACTTTAAATGTGTATCGAACACACAGTTAATCAGGTGTATGATAAAGGTTTATTAATGTTGATGTTAAGTATTTGTGGCTACGGTATACTTATACATACATAACTATACTAAGAGTATGATAAGAAAGTGAAACGAAGGTTTTAAGAACCGAGTTAGAAAACAATGTAACAATTGTTATTACATTGAGAATGTAAGGAAATGTATGACTGATGGGTATGAATCTATGATTATACAATTATGTAGGAACACACGAAGTGGAGATAGCTACAAGTAGTTAAGTTATAGTTGATAATCTATGTGCCATTTAAGTCTTTCAGTTCCTATTTGATATATGAATTCGATAACTGTTAGTTGAGCTATATTATGCTATGAGAATGTTGATGCATATATATGAGATGCATATGAGATATGTATGAAATTTGAAAGTTGATCTTTGATGATATGTTTGTGAAGTAAATCTTTATGCCTGTTATGTGAGAAGTAACATGCGTAGTAAATATTAATTGATTATGAATGCATAAACTGAGTATGTTATTATATGTTATGTGATGCATGAAAACTGTTAGAATTGATGAGCTATCGAGCTCACTCTTGCAAATAACCATTTTTGCAGGTTAAGGACTCACGGTAAAGATTACGTGCTACTTGATTGATATAGTTCAATAGTATCGAAGGAGATTGATTTATTTATTTAAATATATGCTCTTGAACCATGTTTAGGTTCTAAGAGATGTACATGATAGTAGTTTACAATGTGTAATACATGTTAAGTTGTAAAGTTATATTATGTGATGCATAGATGAATTCGAATCGAGATATAAAAATTTGTATAGTAATTCGAATAGAATGAATCATAACATAATTTGATTCAAGTTAATAAATCAATAAAATATTTTTTCAAAGGAGATTGAAAAAGTTTAAATTATTCTGCATATTTTTATAACATCAAATATGATGTAAGACAAGAATGGTAAATAACCAAGATTTGAAACTTATAAAAGTTTGGGGTCATTATACAGATTCTGGAAATTGAAAGAATTTATATTCTAAATTTTAATAAACAAAGTTATATTTATTTAGTTATGAATAAAAGATATAAATAGTTTGACGATAGTAGTATCGTGGTGGACCAGATCCGAGGTTCGAAGGGACCCGAATTAGGGGGCGTCACAGGTTGGTATCTAAGTTGTAGGTTATAAACTTTAGGTAAGAGTACCTTAGGCTATAACTTGAGAGAGAGAAAGATAAATATTAAAATATATATAAGCGAAGATTCAAAGAAGAATCTTGAAGTATCTAGAGAATGAGAATTCGGGAGTTTCCTAACTCCGATATTAAAAATGTTAAGATGATGTCTATAAGATGAAGATGATAAAGATAATAAGAATGAACTTGAATGGAGTTTAGTTGATAATAGGAAGAATAATAAGGTAAACCGATGGTAGAATAGGATAACCATGTAATCAGATTGAGCTATGAATTGATAAATGGTCTTTAATAACTGGATGATTATATCTTGATGCTATAAAGAGAAAGTATTGTGAAATGGAACGAGATTAGCTCATGACGAGTTGTAAATGATGAGATACGAAGAAAAAAAATTAGTATCGGGCAAAGAGCAAGATAAGATTAGAATTTTATGGGATTTCAATTGAGGACTCATGTTAGTGGTTGAGCTATATTATTCCTTATATGGGCATGGAATTTGTACTTGGTTTGAGAACCACTTAGCTTCCTATATTAATTAGTTACCGAGTTGACCAATTCCTTGTTTGGGCAAGGGATTGTGGTTGGTTCGACAACCACTTAGCTTTTTACACTGATAATCATTAGAATGCTGGTGTCACACTATAAATATGCTTATGGAGAGAAGGTGATTCTTTTCTCATATTTATATTTGATAGTTAGAGGATATTAAGATTAAGTTAGAGAATATTAAGATTAGGCGCGAGTTCTTAAAATTCATGCTTATGGTACATTTGTGACTCATAGTCATATGCTTGTTTTCTAGTCCCTAAGCGTATGGACAGTACCTGATTGATTCTTGGGCTACGTATTACAAGGACAAGCTCCTAAACTCATATTACTGTGGTAAGTTCTTGAACTTCCAAGGTGTGGTAAGTTCGATGAAATATATTGGGAATATATATGTTATATATTACGAATTAAGAAATTTTGGTATAGTGAGCATTGATGGTGTTGAAGATTGATAGAATGAGGCAATAGAGTAAAGATTGAAGTAGATGGAGAAACATGGATTTTCTAAATCTTCTAGCTATGCTAGATTTTCAAATTTTATTTTGACTTCATGCTAATATTTGCACTTCAGTTTTCTTAAAAAACATTAGATCAAATGATTGAACCAATAAGTTTTAAAAACAATACCATTATTCGTATGTCTATGCTATTTGTTTCGTCTAAGACAAAAATAATTTGAATATTTTCAAAATGTATTTTTGGACCATGTGCATCATTTAATATGGTGTAGAAAATGGTAAAAGATGGAGTCATCAATGCAATCAAACCTAGTGTTGGTTGTGATCAAAAGATTGACAGCCCACTATGGTATGGTGTAATATGACAAAGTCATAAAATGACAAAATTCTCAACGTACTACTAATCTTGTACGGTATCATGATGTCATAAAAGAATTTTTGGTTTCTTTTAAGTTATGAAGAAGGTCACTTAAGTTGGCTAAAATATTTTGATTGATATCCGAGTTATTGAAAGTCTAAGCTATTTGATTCGGCTAGACGACTGTCGAAAAGTATTTATAGAATTCAAGCATTCTTGGGTATTTATGCCAAACCAGATTGCTCTAATGTGGATTCAGATGTTGAACAACTGAGGTGAACAACCTTGTAAATGGGACATGTTTTCGGAGACAATGGTTCCGAATGTGGCGCATATAGTCGTTACAGTGTGCTGCATTTGTACACAACATAGTGGTACGATAGATTGATCACCTAGAGTACTTGTACATGGTGTTTATAGTCTTTGTGATTGATAAACATTTTGTGGAAAGGGTTTACAGTGTGAAGGATTTTGTTGAAGCACTAGTAAACCTAGAAAGAGTTCACGGTCATAATTTGGAATCTGAGTTATTCATACTTCTTCCCAATTATTGAATGATTGCGGAAGGTTTTTATTCTTTTGAAGAGTGAATGCGGTAAGGAGGATATTCCTTAGAAAGAAGAAAGTGGAAGAATACAAAGTGTAATAATGAACGAATTGTATAAGCTATAAAATTCCAAGAAAGGAATAAAATTCTGAAGGATAGAGATGAAGTTATTAAAAATATTAAGTAATCTCCAGAAAGGACCGAGTAGAGAGGTTTCAGTGATTCCAAACACGAAGTACTTATAAAGGGGAGAGGATGTGATAACCCTAATATTCAGAAATTATTAAAATAAGAATTTAATAAATAGAATTCTTATTATAGGATATGTCGGGTTTGAATAAGAATATATATAAGTGTCGTATATTTTGAATTTTGTGTTATTGGTGGAAAGAAACCCATAAATGAGATTTTATAGTTGGTTAAACTATTAAGGAAAAATAAAGTTTTAAAACTCGAAGCTTGATCTTTAAATTATTAAAGAATGTAGTAATTGATGATGTGAAATCAAAGAAGAAATTGATTTTAGATGAGTTAACATTTATGAAGTATGTGCAAAATATTTAGAAAGGTAGGTTCTATTTTTTCTAAGCAAGAAATTATCTGTGTCTGAACTTGAGGTGGCAAGCAATTGCCACTTCTTCTAAGCTTATGATCGATCATTTCAATTTGTCTGCTTGGCGAAAAGATCTGAGTGAGTTTGTGAAATTTGAATTTCAAGACATGTATATTAATGGTTAATATGTGTAATAAAAGTCATAATTAGTGTTTAAGCTGTTCGAAAATGGAAAGAGATAGCAAAACATGAATTAGATGAGAATTGGTTATGGAATTAAATAACTCGGAATAAATGTGGGTTAATTAAGTTATATTATAAAGCCTTATGTGGTGGTGACGTGATAGTAAATGAAAAAGAGTTAATTCACACACATAAGACGATGAATTAATATATTTGTTTTACATTAGAGGATGAAAGGAATATGTTAATTTGATATTTTAAATATATTACATAGTATTGTAATATATAAAAATGGTTAATATTTGAAAGATAAGTGATTAATAAAAGAAGGGAACCAGTATAATTATAAATAAATATTGGTTAGAGATTATGCATTAAGTTATGGCTAGCTGAAAATGTGTTGGGACAATTTATGGAGGAAAAGGAATTAAAGAATTATAGTATAATAATTAGTTGTGTACATACTAATTATTCTACGAAAATGGTTATCTTAAAATAAAGGTGTTCTGAGTATAAAATTCATACATCCTGGTGTAGTAGTTCTATATATTACAAGTGTGCAATTATTTAAAATAAGCTAAATAATTTAGCATTAAGGTAAAGTGTGTCACACAAATTTTATACAAAATAAATATTAAAATAATGTAGAATTGGGAAAAAGCCAAACGTGGCCTAGACCCCTAATATTTTTGAGATTATGAGCTTGAGTTATATAACTTCAGTAAATGACCTTGTGTGGCATGAGTATTAAAGTTAAACTAGACTGAAGGTTTAACTGTAATTATTAAAAGAGAATTAATGGAAAGAGAATAAATGATTGATATTGATCATTGTGATAGGAAATAAGGGGTTGAAAGTACCCAACTGAATTCTATTTAGCCCAATTAAAATATTATTTGGACTAGCCCAATATACCTGAGATATAAGATTATATTGGTGTATATTTAAAATATAAGTATACTTCCTATATGTGGGTATGTACATATATATGTGTACATATGTGCCCATAACTTAATTTAATGTGGTAATGTTAAGTCATTATAATTGATTTAATAAGCCCAAAAGAAATTAACTTTAGTATAATGTAGACTATTTTACTGATAATTTAGAGGGGTAATGTGGATTGTCCCAAAATATGTGTCTCAACTCATTATAACATCCGTGTATAGGCCATTGGTAGAGCTGATGATGAAGGGAGGAATGCGGGAAGAGGGAGTTGGTGAGCAACTCTTCAATACCCAGTGACTTCTTCTTCCTCCTCTTGGTTTAAATTGTTGGGCAAAATCATTGTATGGACAATGATTTCTTTATAAATGGGGACTCCTTCTCATTTCCATTTGCTGAGATATTCTGATAAGTTTCCTATTAAGAGTGAATTGTTATTAGTGAGAGAAATCTGAGATTGGAGGATTGAAGAGCAGTAGCTAGCCAATAAAGCAATCAAGAGGTAATAATACTATCATATAAGCTCTTGATTCCTAAATTTTGCAATTTCTTAGAAATGCCAAGAAAATGGTTGCTTTTGAGTCAAAAATTCATGACTAAGAATAGTTGAAATCCATGAATTGTAGTTAGATATTGATAATATAGTTAAATACAAAAACAACGGAAGTTAAACGAACCAATTTGGTTTAGAAACGAATCAGTAGTGATGAAATTAGCTAAACTTGTCAAAACATGAAAACTTAGTATGAATATGAGTTTTGGATTAATATTTGGGTCAGTTTATGTTAATTGTTGATTCTTTGGTATGTTATAGTTCTATGAATTACAAATCCATAGAATTGAAAATGAACTAATTTGGATGTGTATAACTCGTGTTATGATGATCGGAAGGAGAATTGGTCTAAAAATCACGAAGATCAGAATCTGAGAAACCATTCTGCATCATTGGGCGTAGCTGCGCTGCCCCCAAGGCCATTTGGGGCACATCTACACCAAAATAGAGTCAGGTCGGACTGTTTTAACCTGCTGTAGTAAATTAGGTACAACTTCTTCATACAAACTCTGATCAAGACGATTCAGGATGATTCGGAAAGAAAACGAGTAGACCTACAACTTTTATTCTTTACGTTTTTTGATTTGAAGTCGTTAGAAGTGGTAAAAATTTCCATATTTGTGACTTCTATGTATTCAAAGGCAATCAGAGGGCTTCAGACATACACATACACAATTGTAGTGCTCCCAATAATAAAATATGTTATTCTAAGTTATAAAACATAAATATTCATGATAATAGAAATACCATATAACTAAGATTACCTTATTCATAATGGAATACTTTTGCAGGATTTAGTATGTGTTTTGAAAAAGAAAACTTGAAGTTTTGAAGACAAATATTGACGAACCTTGAGTCTTTGAAGTTCTGATATTTTAACACATACATATTGTTTAGTTATGAGTATACATAAGCATGAGAAGTGATTTAAAGTTGCTTTACTTATTATCAACTTACAATAGCTTAGTTGAAAACAATTTCTAAAGAAAACTTTAAACTTTGAGAACGAACTTAAAGGAACTTGTGTACTTAAAGTTCTAAATGTGATAACATACGTACATGGCTTAGTTAAATATGAAATGAAATTTAAAGGTGTACTGAGTTGTTTTAACTTGGCCTAGAATGACTTTTAAAAGTAAACTTGAACGCTTTGCATACTTATATCTACGAGCAGTGTGTTGCTCAAATTTTGGACTTGTAGGGATTGCATGCTAATATCTTTTAGGTCAGTAAACATGGCTGATAAGTGCCCTCATCTAGTTTGACAAAATAAAAGTCATTCATGCATGTTTTAAAAGTAAGTTTTCAAGTGATAAACTTTGCTAGTCATGTGTAGATGAAATGAATATTTACAAACATGATGATATTATATTCTAAACTTATAGGATGGCATGTTAATACTATTCGTGTCTTTAAATATGGCCTATAAGTTCACACACAGTTTGAGACAATATAAGTCATTGCAAGTGCTGAACGACACTAACTATGTGTAAATGATGTGAATACTTGCGAGCATAAATATTACAGATTATATGACCTTCTCATATGAATAGATGGATAACATAGTTGTCCTCATGATTTCATGAACTTAGTTGGCCTTAACTGTAAGACCCCAAATTTTATGAAATAAAAGTATTCAATTTTTCTTGTAATTACTATTAAGTAAATAGTTATATTGATAAAAGTTTAAAGTTATGGGTGAAATTATTTGTTAAAGCAAGTGGTTATAAAATATTCATTGTTGTCGGGGAATATTCGTTTGGTCGTGGAATATTATTGTTGTTGGGAATATTCGTATGACACGGTAGCAGCCCAATGCAGGGCCCCCATAATGTAATAACCGCTTGGATGAAGAAAATGACAAATTTGAGTTTTTATAAATAATGGCGTAATCATTACTGCCGTGAACATTGTTGGAATACCCGGGTGGGTAAAGTAAAACGTCGGCGTTGTTGCCGCAGATGCTTTGCGATTGCATAAAGATTTTTGAATTATTGATTCTTACGTGAAGAAGGCACTACTCAATATTTGTTATAGTAATTACTGTTCAATATTTTATTTTATTGATTCAATAATTGCTACATTGATATTTTATATTATTGCTGTTCAATAATTGTCACTGCACAGTATCTCCATTATCATATCAATAATTCATATTATTTGAATATTATTATTAGATAGCATTATTGGCAATGTCTAAGGAAGTTCTGTCTAGGAAAGGGGTTTGGTCACCTAATTGCGCACCAATAAGGAGAAATCCTTATCGGAAAGCCCCCTCTTTCCTGGGAACAACCTGGTTATTATAATTGTGATTCTGTAATATTATTTGTGAATAGTTAATTATTGATTTATATGGTAAGGAAATATATATATTTTTTATATGGATATAAATGAAGGAATTAATGCTGAGGTATTTTATTAGTATTTTGTCAAAAAGAAGAACAAAATATGGGATTTTCAAAAAAATTAGTTTATAACTTGATTTTGTAAAATCCATAACTCTTTGTGTATAATGAGTTAGGAGATGAGCCATATATCAAAAGAAAGCCCTGGATGTAAGCTAAACGTAGAAATTTGAATCACCCAAAATTTTTTTGTAGATTTTTCGTGGTGACTGTTTGAGTGAAACTGGTACGAGGGACTTATAGTCCGAAAATCAAATCAGTGTTTTTAAAGCACTATTGCGTGAGTTATAATTTTGATCCGACTATTGGATCGTTGTAATTTTTGGATATGTTATACATATATAAGTTGAGTATATATCCATAAATTTTGAACCGTTAAAAATTAACGTATGATTTGTTATGAATTTTAAGAGGTGTTAAAAATCGTCCGTATGTGGATTTTGGATGGAATTTATCAAAACTTAAAGCTACAAAGTGGGTAGAGAATTCGATTTCGTATGAAATGGACATAAAATTCGTATTTTTCTGATAAAAAAGTTATTTATTATGAATTATTGAAGTTTCGGAAATTAAAATATTTTTATTAAAAATATGGGTGGGCCACACTTTTGGTTGTTAAGGAAGATGGCAAATTTCTGGTGGGCCCCACTTGTGGTTGCTGAGTTTTGTTCAAAGTATGCATGCATAGAAAAATTATAATATTATTTTATTATATTTGAAATGATAATTTGATGAGTTTTCTAGATTGTGTCCAAAAAAGGTGATTTTTGGATGTATAGATTAGGAGTTATGAATTTTATGGGAAAAGATTATTTTAAAAGTAAACCCTTATAACTCCTTGTGGTTAACTCCAAAATTGGTGAAATTTTTATTGGGAGTACATGTATATATAACAACAGTATACTCTGTAAATTTTCAAATTTTTGGGTAAAAGTATAGTTTATGATAAATGTGTAAATATTTGGTAGTTTTGGCCATATGAAAAATAGTAAATGCATTTTAAAAATTCCGAGAAAAATATATGTTCAATATGGGACTATATTCTGCTAGATCCCAGAAAAGATAATTTTCTGGGACTGATTTGGTATTTTTGATGAAAATGGACTAGTTATGAGTAAATGAATTAAATATGTTATGTGAAGTAAGAAAATTGGAAAAATACGATTTTATGGCTTGAGAATCCTATATAAGGTATATGCAGATTTTTGATGAGGGTTCTGGTTATTGGTGATGAAATCTTATGAGTTTGGCAATTTAGGATGATTAAATGCATTAATTAGTAAAGTGTAAACAATTAAAATAAATTATTTATAAGTTTAGGAAATGATTAAAATATTGTGGTAATATTAATAATATTAGTAAATGAATTTAATGTTATTATATAATGAATAATATTAAATGGAGTTTATAATATAATGAATAATGTTATTATCTTCGTTAAATATTCGTTGAAATATTATTTTCTGTTCAAATCATTTTTGATATAATATTATTCTTGAATTTTACTTCACAAAGCAGTATCATGTTGATAATTTGGATATTCTTGAACTCTGGATAAATTATATTATAAATGTTTAATATTTATCCTTTATCTTATGTGATTGATTCTTTATATCATTGTCATCATTCTCATGTTTATATTGTGTTGAAAGTCATCTATGGACAGTAGTGCATAGATGGACTTGGTATGATTATGACCAGGGATTATTCGGTATAATCATGACCGTAATATTACAAATGATGTGGTAAAAGTCATCTTTGGCCCGTAGTGCATAGATGGACTTGGTATGATTATGACCAGGGATTATTCGGTATAATCATGACCGTAATTGAAAACACGGATATCCTTGGCCTGTAGTGCATGGATAATTCATGGTCGTGATACTATTAAGGTGAGTCTCATCATTATTAGTTTTACAGTTGTATATCTTTGGCCTGTAGTGCAAAGATGGACTGTTGATTATTGGTTTTACAGTTGTATATCTTTGGCCTGTAGTGCAAAGATGGACTGTTGGTTATTGGTTTTTCAGTTGTATATCTTTGGCCTGTAGAGCAAAGTTGGACTGCTGATTTAATTATAATCTATAGTGGTTCAGGTGAAGACAGGTGATGAGAGTTCTGTTTGTCTGGTGTATAGCAAAGAACTGTTGATGAGTATTACAGGAATGAAATATTAACGATGGACTTTTAATCTAGAGGAGATAGTAGACATTATGTTCTACTTGTCTCTTCTAATGGATTGTTCATTCCGCTGCAACTATGGTTGAAAAGTTTTATCATCTACCATATGTTCTACATCTCTGATTCATTACTGACGAAGACTATGGATAATTTAATTATCTTTAGTCATGATATTCTTTATTGGGCTAGTTTTGCTCACCCTTTTGCTTCACAATTCCTTTAAGATAATAAGAGTGTAGCTGGGTCGAGCAGGGATAACAGGGGAATAGAACGGTGGTATCTAGCTATGAAGGTTCTCCCTAAATAGTATAGAAAAGTGTGTTGTATTTTATACATCATTTAGTAGTTATATTTGGTGAATCAAATAGGGTGAGGCGAACCCAACTTTGTAAGGGTGTTTTGCCACTATCATACAAGATGTCTAATGACATACAACCTCGTGTCATCATAAGACAGGGTTGTGCACATCCAATTGCTGAGTATATCTACGAGCACTACCTATATAATCTTGGAGTTTGGTTGAAATATAATTTTCAATTGCAGACAGTGGAGATAGTTATATGCCAAGAGAAGACTCACCATCGGAAAGAACATGATAGTAATCTTCTCATTTTTCTTTTGGGTCTATTGGGTCAACCAATGATAATTCTGTGGACATATGATATCTATCATAACCTAGACGCATGGCCTCCTATGTACGAAGGTTTCCTTGAGCACTTACCAAAGATTCTAATTTCTAAAATAGTTTTTGACTTTACCTTTATGTAAGGTGCCATTGTGTCGTGCTATCCAAGGTTGGGATGAGAGTCACAGTTGGTATATATTTGTATCAAAACTCACAACATATGTGTTGTTGTATTTTGCAAGGCAATTATAGTAATAAAGTTGTAGTTGTTTTCTGTACCATGTATTTAGCGACTCAGAATAGGTTGGATGGATTGAACCTATTATGGGGGCGTCACAGTTGGTATCAGAGCTTAGGGATATGGTCTTTGGCGGATATCAGGGAATAGAACTATGAGGGGATAGACGAGTAATATCCTTCGCTAGTGTGTGTTCTACCTAAGCTAAATTTTCATACTTAAGTTGACAAATTGTGATATATCAATTAACCTTTGTTTTGAAGCTGTATTCTAGAATGATATCTGAAATACAGGAGATGAGCAATGGAGAAATCATGATGACCGGGGAGATAGAATCTGAAAAGAGAGCAAGGTATTCTCAACTCTTCGAAATACCAGGTACGTAAATTTCGAGGGCGAAATTTCATAAGGAGGGGAGATTGTAAGACCCCGAATTTTATGAAATAAAAGTATTCAATTTTTCTTATAATTATTATTCAGTAATAGTTAAATTCATAAAAGTTTAAAGTTATGGGTGAAATTATTTGTTTCAAAATAAGCAAGTGGTTATAAAATATTCATTATTGTCGGGGAATATTCGTTTGGTCGTGGAATACTCTTGTTGTTCGAGAATATTAAATGCACGACAAGCAGCCCACTTAGGGGCCCATAATGTATCAATTGCTTGATGAAGAAAATGATAAATTTGAGTTTTATAAATAATAATAAATCAAGTACAAGTAATATTGTTGGAATACCCTTGGGTAAAGTAAATTAATACTCGTTGTTGCACGAGAAATACACCAGTATTGCATAAAGATTTTTTGAATTATTGATTCTTACGTAAGAAGGCACAACTCAATAATTATTACAGATAATTATTGCTCAATATTTTATTTTATTGATTCAATAATTGCTACGTTGATATTTTATATTATTATTGTTCAATAATTGTCACTGCACAATATCTCCATTATCAGATCAATAATTCATATTATTTGAATAATATTATTATATAGCATTATTGGCAATGTCTAAGGAAATTCTGTCTAAGAAAAGGGTTTGGTCACCTAATTGCGCGCCAATAAGGAGATATCCTTATCGGAAAGCCCCCTCTTTCCTGGGAACGACCTGGTTGTTATAATTGTGATTCTGTAATATTATTTGTGAATAATTAATTATTAATTTATATGATAAGGAAATATATATATATTTTTATATGGATATAAATTAAAGAATTAATTCTGAGGTATTTTATTAGTATTTTGTCAAAAAGAAGAACAAAATATGGGATTTTCAGAAGAAAAAAAAAATTAGTTTATTACTTGATTTTGTAAAATCCATAACTTTTTGTGTATAATGAGTTAGGAGATGAGCTGTAACATTCCAGAATTTTAAAGTGTAATGTTAAATATTTATTAATTTATATAAGTATTTAATGGATATGATTATTTGTTGAATAAATAATTAAATATTAAATATTAAATATTAAATATTTATTTGTAATATTAAATATTTATTGAATTATATAAGTATAATGGCAATTTGAGTTGATGTGATTTAGTTAATTATTTGTTGAATAAATAATTAAGCAACTAAGAAAATTAATTGTTATGAGATTATATACCAATTTAATTTAATAAGTAAGCTAGAGAGCTTATAGTGATTTAAATAAATTATAATATTTTAAATAGAAATTATAATTTAAAATATTAGTTGGTCGAATAAAATTACAATTATAAAAGAAATTATAGTTATGTGATATTAAATTATGTGCTAAAGTAATTTAATAGATTAGTTTTTGAATTGATTAAATTGATTATTTAATTTAATAGAAGTGTGACAAATAACCTTGCTATAAAGGAGTTATGAAAATAAATTAAAAGAGTTTAATTTAGTTTTTGCCAAACATGTCTTATTGCATAATAAGTCTTTAATCTAATGATGTTTTAGCAAACAAGGTATAAGGATTTAATCCATTTGTTTTAATTAGGTTTACCAAACAAGGTGTAAGGATTAAAGGGTTATTTTATTAAGCTTAGCCAAACAAGCCTTATGACTTTTGATTTTCAAAATAATATAACTGATGTCAGTTAAGTTAGAGTTATATTATATATTTAATATATACATTATATCCATATACGTTATATTTTATTACGTAAACTAGAGTTGGGAGAAGAGAGAAGAAGGACCACAGAGAAAAATTTGAGAAAACTCTAGAGAGAAAGTGAGTGATTCTAACAGGTTTTTGAGAAAGGAATTGGAGAGAAGAAGCTTGAGAATAACCATCATCTTCTTAATCAAAGGTAGGAGCTTAATCTTTTCTTTAAAAGTTAGTTTTTTCTTCTTCCAAAAGTTCTCTCGTGAAAATTTTATAAAAGATAAATTGTTGTTATGTATATAGTTTTGTATGATTATTGATTATATGGTTATTTCATGAGTTTATGCATGATTATAGAGAAATTAATTCATGTATGTATGTGTTTTGTGAAGAAAATATATTACAGAGTGTTCATATGAAAAATATATGAGTATGGCTTAATTTAAAATAGAAATTAAGGTTTAATTAGTTGTTAGATTGATAAATTGATTATGAAAATTGATAGAGTATGTATAATCATAACTATGATGTTTTGAAATTTCTGCTTTTTGATTGAAAACAAAATCACAAAGTGTTGATTTTCATTAAAAATGTCAACAATGGAGTTTTTGCCAAAAACATTGAAATTGGGTGTTGTAACTTTGATGTTTATGTTATTTTATAAGTAGAAACATGTTAGAAGTCTTCAAAATATGTTTATATGAAGTCTATAGGTGTATTACATGTTAATCAGTCTATTAGATTCGAGATTTTAGGCCAATTTGGCTTTTGTTCATACTTTTGCCGAGCTTGGTCGCCAGATTAGAGTGCAAAGGCAGCATGCACTTCAAATGAAGATAAATCTCATGTCACCACGGCCATTGCCATCATAATGCCTATCTGCCGGGCGCCAGTATGATCTTGCGCCATTTACCAATGCAATGCCAACCAATGGCCCGTGACTGAGTCAAGATCGCTTGAACTCAATAATGAATACGAACCACAGTGTAAACTGTGGCGCCGCAGTGCAAGTTAGCAATAGGTTCTGACAATTTTGTTTAAGTATACAAATTTTGAAAATAAATGTTATGTGTTAATAATATGAATGTTAAATGATGATTTCAGTTGTATTAAACTATGAATGAGCATGTTATCAAGAGTTAATTAGTATTAACGTAGTTGATTATGTGAATTGGTAATTTAACCTACATGATGTATACATTTTGTTTATATAGATATAAAATATTGGTAATGACTAATTATGTCATGATGACATATGTATAGGGTATTGATTCAAGTTGTAAGGTTTAGCTTGTGCTAAAGGCAAGTTTTCTAACTCTAAAACTTTGTTGGACAAGTTTAATTTCGTTGAGCACATTATTGCTTTTAATTCCATTTCAATTATACAAGTTGCTACCTATACTTTCGTGGAGTTAGATTGTTTATTATTGACAAAGCTCTTGTATCTAGTGGTTCATGAGGATGCGAGTATTCTATATTTTTCATCTTATTATTGAACAAGTTCTTTAATATGTAACTCGTTAGTTAGCAAGCGAGTCACTGTATTCTAGTGATGAGCAACTTTGTCATTCAATTTACTATTCATGATGCATGTTTAGTACCCAATCCTCAATAACCTTGAATGTTATGATTATTCCATGCTTGCTATTAGATTTCTCCTAAAGCATGATGTTAATTTACAAATATCAATTGAGTTATGATTATTCTATAGCATACAGTTATTTCTTTTGTAATCAACTAATCCTTAGTTGATTACCGTTGAATTCTAAATTACCCTGTAATGTATCCAAACCAAACTTACTTTGGTGCGGACTTGTATTCTAAATACTGAGATGAACAACTCTTTTAATAGAGGTTTACGCTTAGCGTTGAAATGGTTGTGCACAATACATTGTACGAAGGCTTGATCCCCCTAAGTACATAGAGTCCTTATAGTCTTATGACTCTTAAAGTTAAAGTTGAAAGATTACTTATAACTGTGGACATGATTTGTGGTCATTAGACCCTCAGTGAATGTTAAAATTTTCAGAAAGTAAATAGAATATATTGTTCAGTTCCATTGAGCCTAATATTAGCAATTGATGTAAAAGTTTAAAGATTTACTTATTGTTATTTTAAGTGGGCCTTGTTTGCTCACTCTTGCCTGTAAAATTTCTTACAGCTAAAGTTGAAATTGGTGATGTACCTAGCACCAGTAAGGGAAAAGGAAAGATGAATAAGTACTGAAGACTTGTAATAGATTTGATAGTTTTATTATCAGACTTTGGTTTAAAGATTGTAATGAAGTTTATTTAATTTCCGCATTTGAATGATTGTTGTTAAAGGTTAGATAACTTGGGAGATTTTTATTTAAATTTATTCCTGTATGGGCAGGTTTTATTATTCAATTTTATTATAATTGGGTAGTTATAAATGAATTTTTTGATTAAGTGAACATCAAATCTTGAGGAAATGAAGTACCAGGATTTGGGGGTGTCACATGAGCCATATATCAAAAGAAAGTCATGGATGTAAGCAAAACGTAGAAATTTGAATCACCCAAAAATTCTTTGTGGATTTTTCGTGGTGACTGTTTGAATGAAACTGGTACGAGGGACTTATAGTCCGAAAATCAAATCATTGATCTTAAAGTTCTATTGCGTGAGTTATAATTTAGATCCGACTGTTGGACCGTTGTGATTTTTGGATATGTTATACATATATAAGTTGAGTATATATCCA
This sequence comes from Panax ginseng, assembly GCA_020205605.1. NCBI lineage: Eukaryota > Viridiplantae > Streptophyta > Magnoliopsida > Apiales > Araliaceae > Panax > Panax ginseng. Next base: position 97,943,851 of record CM035136.1, on the reverse strand, counting down.
TAAATTTTGAACCGTTAAAAATGAACGTATGATTTGTTATAAATTTTAAGAGGTGTTGAAAATCGTCCGTATGTGGATTTCGGACATTTTCTGCCTAGAATTTGGAAAAAACTTAAAGCTATAAAGTTGTAGAGAATTCGATTTCGTATGAAATGGACATAAAATTCATATTTTTCTGATAAAAGGCTATTTATTATGAATTATTGAACTTTTAGAAATTAAAATATTTTTATTAAAAATATGGGTGGGCCCCACTTTTGGTTATTGGGGAAGATGACTGATTTCTGGTGGGCCCCACTTGTGGTGGATGAGTTTTGTTCAAAGCATGCATGCAGAAAAATTATAATATTATTTTATTATTTTAGTCTGCTTTGGCGTTCTAGCATTTTCCTATAAATAAGCACTTAAGTTAGAATTGAAAATCACACCAGAAACATAAGTTTTCTCTCTCTGTATTATCGAGCATATTTTTGTGAGCATTTAGATACTTTGAGAGTTGCTATTCAGTGCAAGTTTCCTTCGGCTTTACATCCGATATTTCAGTCAAAAATACAACTCTTTTGAGGTAAGGGATTGTAAGGGTTATTATGTTTTTCAGTTTCGTAATTTTTCCGACCCTCAAAAATTCTGGAAAAATTTGAAATGATAATTTGATGAGTTTTCTAGATTGTGTCCAAAAATGGCAATTTTTGGATGTATAGATTAGGAGTTATGAATTTTATGGGAAAAGACTATTTTAAAAGTAAACCCTTATAACTCCTTGTGGTTAACTCCAAACTTGGTGAAATTGTTATTTTTGTTCTACATAGACTTCTTCTTGAAGTTCACCATTCAGGAATGCACTTTTGACATCCATTTGAAAGACCTTGAATTTTATGTGAGTAGCAAAGGCAAGGAATATTATGAATTTCAAGGAATATTTTCATGAAAATGGACTTGTTATGAGTAAATGAATTAAATATGTTATGTGAAGTAAGAAAATTGGAAAAATAGGATTTTATGGCTTGAGAATCCTATATAAGGTATATGCAGATTTTTTATGTGGGGTTTTGGTTATTGGTGATGAAATCTTATGAGTTTGGCAATTTAGGATGATTAAATGCACTAATTAGTAAAGTATAAACAATTAAAATAAATTATTTATAAGTTTAAAAAATGATTAAAATATTGTGGTAATATTAATAATATTAGTAAATGAATTTAATGTTATTATATAATGAATAATATTAAATGGAGTTTATAATATAATGAATAATGTTATTATCTTCGTTAAATATTCGTTGAAATATTATTTTCTGTTCAAATCATTTTTGATATAATATTATTCTTGAATTTTACTCCACAAAGTAGTATCATGTTGACAATTTGGATATTCTTGAACTCTGGATAAATTGTATTATAAATATTTAATATGTATCCTTTATCTTATGTGATTAATTCTTTATATCATTGTCATCATTCTCATGCTTATATTGTGTTGAAAGTCATCTATGGCCAGTAGTGCATAGATGGACTTGGTATGATTATGACCAGGGATTATTCAGTATAATCATGACCGTAAGGTTACAAACGATGTGGTAAAAGTCATCTTTGGCCCGTAGTGCATAGATGAACTTGGTAACCAGGGATTATTCGGTATAATCATAACCATAATTGAAAACACGGATATCCTTGGCCCGTATTGCATGGATAATTCGTGGTCGTGATAATATTAAGCTGAGTCTCAGCATTATTTGTTTTACAGTTGTATATCTTTGGCCTGTAGTGAAAAGATGGATATTTGATTATTAGTTTTTACAACAGTATATCTTTGGCACTGTAGTGCAAAGATGGACTGTTGGTTATTGGTTTTACAGTTGTATATCTTTGGCCTATAGTGCAAAGATGGACTGTTGGTTATTGGTTTTTCAGTTGTATATCTTTGGCATGTAGAGCAAAGTTGGACTGTTGATTTACTTGATTATAAATATAAACTGTTATTTAATTATAATATGTTGTGGTTCAGGTGAAGACAGATGATGAGAGTTCTCTTTGTCTGGTGTATAGCAAAGAACTATTGATGAGTATTACAGGAATGAAATATTAACGATGGACTTTTAATCTAGAGGAGATAGTAGACATTATGTTCTACTTGTCTCTTCTAATGGATTGCCCGTTCCGCTGCAACTATGGTTAAAAAGTTTTATCATCTACCATATGTTCTAAATCTTTGATTCATTACTAACGAAGGCTATAGATAATTTAATTATCTTTAGTCATGATATTCTTTACTGGGCTAGTTGTGCTCACCCTTTTGCTTCACAATTCCTTTCAGGTAATAAGAGTGTAGCTGGGTCGAGCGGGGATAACAGGGGAATAGAACGGTTGTCTCTATATGTGAAGGTTCTCCCTAAACAGTATAGAAAAGTGTGTTGTATTTTATGCATCATTTAGTAGTTATATTTGGTGAATCAAATAGGGTGAGGTGAACCTAACTTTGGAAGGGTATTTTACCAATATCATACAAGATGTCTAATGACATACAACCTTGTGTCATCATAAGACAGGGTTGTGCACATCCACTTGCTGAGTATATCTACGAGCACTACCTATATAATCTTAGAGTTTGGTTGAAATATAATTTTCAATTGCAGACAGTTGAGATAGTTATATGTCAAGAGAAGACTCAAAACTGGAAAGAACATGATAGTAATCTTCTCGTTTTTCTTTTGGGTCTATTCGGTCAACCAAGGATAATTCTGTGGACATATGATATCTATCATAACCTAGACGCATGGCCTCCCATGTACGAAGGTTTCCTTGAGCACTTCCCAAAGATTCTAATTTCTAAACCAGTTTTTGACTGTACCTTTATGTAAGGTGCCATTGTGATGTGTTATCCAAGGTTGGGATGAGAGTCACAGTTGGTATACATTTGTATTAAAACTCACAACATATGTGTTGTTGTATTTTGCACGACAATTTTAGTAATAAAGTTGTAGTTGTTTTATGTACCATGTATTTGGCGACTAAGAATAGGTTGGATGGATTAAACCTGTTTTGGGGGCGTCACATTAACTTCATGGAAATTTCCGACTAGAGACATATTATGTAAATGTGGACTTGAAATGACTCTAAGAAAGTCCAAGACCTCTTAAGATGTATGCTTGTTATGTGTTAATACTCTAGTATACTAAAAAGTGAAATGAAACCAAGAAAACAAAAGCTCAAGTTTGGTGCAGCAGGGGACAAATAGCAATGGCCATTCCCCAAGCCTAACCTCAATAAGAATCTATGACTGCAGGCGACTTTCGTCTACGAACATTTTATTTGCTTTCTGATTTTGGTAGCTTGCTTATAGTAGTATTCTAAGCTATAAGACAGAGTTTTAATGCTATTTTTAAACGTTCATTGGTATGATGGTTATATAAAACCCAGATTTATTAATGTTTGCAAAATGTAAGAACGATGTAGATCACACATCTATAAATTTAAATGTGTATCGAACACACAATTAGTCAAGTGTATGATAAAGGTTTATGAATATTGATGTTAAGTATGTGTGGCTACGGTATAATTATACATACATAACTATACTAAGAGTATGATAAGAAAGTGAAACAAAGGTTTAAGAACTGAGTTAGAAAACAATGTAATAATTATTATTACATTGAGAATGTAAAGAAATATATGACTGATGGGTATGAATCCATGATTATACAATTATGTAGGATTACACAAAGTGGAGATAGCTATAAGAAGTTAAGTTGTAGTTGATAATCTACGAGCCAGGCAAGTCTTTCAGTTCCTATTTGATATATGAATTTGATAACTGTTAGTTGAGCTATATTATGCTATGAGAATGTTGATGCATATATATGAGATGCATATAAGACATGTATAAAATTTGAAAGTTGATCTTTAATGATATGCTTGTGAAGTAAAACTCTATGCCTGTTATGTGAGAAGTAACATGCGTAGTAAATATTAATTGATTATGAATGCATGAACTGAGTATGTTATTATATGCTATGTGATGCATAAAAACTGTTAGAATTGCTGAGCTATCGAGCTCACTCTTGCAAATAACAATTTTTGCAGGTTCAGGACTCATGGTAAAGATTATGTGCTACTTGATTGATAGAGTTCAATAGTATCGAAGGAGATTGATTTATTTATTTAAATATATGCTCTTGAACCATGTTTAGGTTCTAGGAGATGTACATGATAGTAGTTTACGATGTGTAATACATGTTGAGTTGTAAAGTTGTACTATGTGATGCATATAGGAATTCGAATCGAGTTGTAAAAATTTGTATAGTAATTCGAATAGAATGAATCATAACATAATTTGATTCAAGGATATGTAAATAATTCAAGTTAAGAAATCAATAAAAGATTTTTTCAAAGCAGATTGAAAAAGTTTAAATTATTCCTTATATTTTTATAAAATTGAATATGATGTAAGAAAGGAATGGTAAATGACCAAGATTTGAAACTTATAAAAGTTTGGGGTCATTATACAAATCCTGGAAATAGAAAGAATTTATATTCTAAATTGTAATAAGCAAAGTTATATTCATTTAGGTATGAATAAAAGATATAAATAGTTTGACGATAGTAGTATCATGTCGGACCGGATCCGAGGTTCAAAGGGACCCAGATTTGGGGGCGTCATAAAGCGGACCCCAGTAAAAAGCTTCCCTATATGGAGAGTTATGATGGCACAGGGGATCCGTATGACCACAGCCAGGCTTATGATAGGTTGATGGACTACTATGATTACTCAGATGCGACTAAGTGTCAGAACTTTATGACAACGTTGAGAAAAGACACTAGGCAGTGGGTATAGTGGCCGACGCCTTAAGTAGAAAGGATCGGAAAAAGTTTTCTATGTTAACGGCTCAAAATGAGTTAATAATAGAGATGGCTAGGATGGAGATTGAAACAACCCGGGTTAAATCCCGAGTTAGGAACAAATCTTGGGTCAAATCCCAAGTCTGAATCGAATCAAATCCATCAAAATAAGGCCTCAAACGACTAGCCCAATAGTATCTTCTTGGGTCATCTTAGCCCACCACAGGCTCCCAAAAGGTCATGACTTGAAGGTATTATTGGTTGTAATTTATTTCCTTATATGCAGACAAATTTTTCCCCTATCTTTCGATGTGGGACTGGGTGTTACAAACTCCCCCACTTAAATTTCTGACGTCCCCGTTAGAATCCGATCACACACACGGCCCAGAGATCTTTGTCTTTCTAGCCATTGTGGGATAATACCGGCTGGCTTCGTGTCCCCACCTCCGGACCTCCATCTCTCCATTGTGGGATAATACCACCAGCCTTTGTGTCCCCACCTCCGGCAACCCGATCGGATGACTCGACCCGAGCTTTCGAGAATCGGCTTCGATACCATATGAAACAACCTGGGTCAAATCCCGAGTCTGGAACAAATCTCAGGTTAAATCCCAAGTCCGAATCGAATCAAATCCATCAAAATAAGGCATCAAACTACTAGCCCAATAGTATCTTCTTGGGTCATCTTAGCCCACCACAGGCTCCCAAAAGGTCATGACTTGAAGGTATTATTGGTAGTAATTTATTTCCTTATATGCAGATAAATTTTTTCCCCTATCTTTCGATGTGGGACTGGGGTGTTACAGAGATAGAGGTGAAGTTTCCAAGTGAATCGGGACAGAGACTGTTTACGACGGAGATCCAATCTACCATCGTAGATAGAGTCAAAGAAGTGCAACTCAAAACCGATGAGTGTGACCAAATGAAGAAGCGGTTAACCAATGAAAAAGATAAATAATATACTCTTGATAATGAGTGATTATTAAGATTTGAAGGAAGAATTTGGGTTCCGAATGAGACAGAATTAAAGGAGTAAGTTTTACAAGAGGCTCATAGTTCATGGTACTCGATTCATCCTGGTAGCACTAAGGTGTATCAAGACCTTCGACACGGTTTTTGGAGGCCGAACATGAAGAGAGAGATAGCCGAGTATGTGAGTAGGTGCTTGACTTGTCAGAAAGTTAAGGTCGAACATCAACGACCAAGTGGATTGTTACAGTCATTAGAGATTCCGGAGTGGAAGTGGGAGCATATCATGATGGACTTTGTGGTGGGACTTCCGACTACTCAGAAGGGGTATGATGCGATTTGGGTAATAGTGGACCGGTTGACAAAGTCGGCTCACTTCTTGCCAATTAGGGTCAAATATAACTTAGACCAGTTAGCCAAACTTTATGTTAAGGAAGTTATTTCCAAACATGGAGTACCAGTTTCGATTGTGTCAGATCGTGACCCACGATTCACATCGAACTTTTGGAGAAGTCTACAAGAGCAGTTGGGAACGCAGTTGAAGCTAAGTACGGCGTATCATCCACAAACCAATGGACAGAGCAACAGGACAATTCATACGTTAGAAGATATGTTGAGGTCTTGCGTCATGGATTTTAAAGGTAGTTGGGATGATCATCTACCGTTAGTAGAGTTTGCGTATAATAACAGTTATCATGCAAGCATAGGTATGTCGCCTTACGAAGCCTTGTACGGGAGAAAATGCAGAACACCATTGTATTGGGATGAAGTGGGAGAACGCCGAATGCTAGGACCAGAACCATAATTGATGTAGCAAACAGCAGATATAGTGAAGCTAATACGAATGTGATTGGTGGCAGCTCAAGACATATAAAGGAAGTTTATAGATTTGCATCGAGTTAATAGGGAGTTCGAAGTAGGCTAGTATGTATTTCTAAAGGTATCTCCCTGGAAAGGAAAGATACTCTTTGGAAAGAAGGGAAAGTTAAGTCCCAGGTTTATAGGGCCTTTTGAAATATTAGAAAAAATGGGAGGGGTAGCTTACATGGTAGCATTACCTCAAGACCCAGAACGAATACATAACATGTTTCACGTATCTGTATTACATCCTTATAAGCCAGATTACAAACACGTAATAGAGTATGAGCCTATTCATATCGAGAAGGACTTAACATATGAGGAGATGCCAATTCAAATCATCGATAGAAAAGAGTAAGTTCTACGGAACAAAGTTATACCTTCTGTGAAGGTGTTATGGAAGAACCATGATGTCAAAGAAGCAACGTGAAAACTTGAAGAAAATATGAAGAAGAATTACCCTAATTTGTTTGTGTAGTTTTTTTAAGCAAGATTCTGGGGACAGAATCCTTATAAGGGGGAGAGAGTGTAACACCCCAGAAAATTGAACCTTTTGTAAATACTTTTATAATGAATAAAATAATATTATTTGTTATTATTATGTGTTAGTAAGATGAATGTCGTTCTATAACCTAGACACGTCAGAATGTCGTAGTATTTTAACTACGGGAAGGAATTAAAGTGTTTGAATTTCCAAGACAAAAATAAAAGCTTTCTGAGAAATTTTTTGAAAAACACTATTCATCGATTTCCGCTCGAGAATTATTTTTGAACTTCCGAGAAATACGTAACGTTAGAATATCAAGGTGAGTGGATTATGTAATAATAATTCAAGTATGGAAAACGTAATATTTTGCATGCGGACTTAATTTGAGAACGTTAAGGATTAAAGTCTAATAAAATGGAATTGTGGGATCTTGTATGAAGTGCAAGTCCAATAAGAATTAAGGGGCAAGCCCAAGATGTAGTAATGTTTAGCCCAAGTGTTTGTTAATATGAAGCCCATAGTAATTTAAAGCAAGCCCAAAAGCTTAAGCTAAACAAATTAAATCTAAACTCAAGTAATGATCTAATGGATTAGTATGATCCATGGGGAAATCCATTGGTGATCTTGGTGACCAAGGATTTATTGTGGTGGCCAAGTAATTAAGTTGAGTAGCAAGTAAACTTAGGGTAGAAGTAATGAATAGTAAGGAGGTTTGCTAAGGAGGTGGGATTACTTAATGACCAAAGTGCCCTAACCTTAGCCATCCTATAAATACCAAGCCTAGATTTCATTATTTGTCTGTTAACTTTCATCCAACTTCCAACTTAATTGGTAAAGAGAATAAGCACATATAAGCTAGACTTTCATATTTGTTCCAAGAAGAAGAAAAGAACTAGTTCATCAAAGGTAATGATCTTATGTCATATATCTTCCATGTCTACCATTGTAGGGTGATAAGAGAAGTGTATATTAATGAACATGAATGCTATGAAAACATAAGAAATTTGATTATCAATGGACTTAAGCCGTATAAGTCATGAATAAGTAATTTAAACCTAAGTAAGTTATGAACTTATGATGATCATATATGAACTTATAACATATTTACATGAATGAAGTTAATATGTTAATAAGATATAAGAATGTTGATTAAAGGACTTGAAACAAAAATAAGTCATAAGAAATGAAATCTTGTAATTTATAATTTGTTAAGTTATAAACTTATGAAGAATAAGCCATAACCTACCTTAAAAATAAGTTGTTGTAATTGGTAGGTTGAGATGTCTATAGGATGGATTGAATTCATTTAGAACGATGAACAAATCATAAGTAATGAAGTTTTTCCGGAATTCACACGATTGGATGATAATCGTCGAATTTGTGAAATTCTCGGAATGGAAGTCGTGAAATTCACAAGTCTTATTTGGCATTATATAGTTGCGGACTCAAAAATGATCGGATTTTGACTTAGAACAAAGAAACGAGCATTGAACGTTCACGAACGTTTATTGTTTTCGTTAAAAATGAACCAATAGGTGAATTTAGAGTTAACGAAGTCAAAAAGATAAAATTCTTGCATGAACACGTAGAGTATGTGATTTGTGAACCATAGGCTCTTAAATGAGCCAATTCAAACTTATAACAAAGAAGTTACGAGCCCGGGAATCTCACAAAGTTGAAAAAGCATCAAAATTTTTCTTGTCATAGAGTCAGTGGGGCCAGGCCATTCAAGGCCAAATAGGTGGCCATGCCAGTGATTGAGCTTAGCCGAGAAGAAGTCATGACCCTCATCGAGTTTTTATGTGAACGCGACCAGAACGAAGGGACTCATGTATGATCTCAAGTCCCGTCTTTAGCCCACGAAGTTTGGCGCAATATTGGCACAAAAAAGAAGGAATGCTGGCGCCGTAGCGCCAGCCTTAGGGTTTACATAGAGAGGAATGATTATGAAGATAAAAGGAAAGACAACGAAGTAGTACAAACTTAATAAACATGACGTGACATAATTAAGACATTGCTAAACCTTAAGTATGATCACTTAGGGTTGAAGAAAGTCAATTACATGTGAACGTAATAACGACGTAATAGAACGCCGGAACCAATAATAACAAATCTAAGTCATAATTAGATTGAGAAGAAGGGTAAGATTCGTTAGGAACCATGCATGTTTATTTATGACCTAATGTGTTATATGATGTTATCATCTGCTGTAGAGACCTTAAGGACTTAAAGTGCACGTGTAATAACAGTAGCAGACGCTAAAGGCAAGTTTTCTAACCCTTGTTTCAGTTCAATCTGGACAAGCTTTGTGATTCATGTATTCTTACGCATGAACAAATGTCTGATGAAGTCAAAGCCAATTCTTTCGGCTAGACTTACGTTATGTTGGATTTCTTATAATCTATCAAAGTATTGTTAATGTTTTACCAAACTATGTTGGTGTGGTTTTTAAATGAATACTGAGTATGCTAAAATGTTTTGTCGTCAAAACGACAGGCCGTGAGGTTACCATAACTTAAACGTACATACATTTAATGAATGTAGTGTTGATCAACATAGAGTACTATAGGCTGATCACCTAGACATGCTCGTAAGCTATGCCAGACTTACGTACTTAGTGTCGGGATGTCCATTTCAAAGAACTTATGAAATGCTCATGGTCTTGGACCAAAATTGATGTTTTACTAAATATTGTCATTGTAAAACATTTTAAAGGAAAAGAAGTGCTATTTTGAATTATCGATAGTAGTTCGTAACTATTATTCAGTTATTGAAGATATACGATTCATGTGTTTCAAGCATGCCATTATATTAGAATTGTTATACTTGCTGAGCTAGTTAGGCTCACTCTTGCTTGAACCATATAAATCCAGCTAAGATCGAACGGGCTGACGGATCTGGCAAGGATAAACGGAAGGCTAAGGCGAACCCGTAGATTACTTATGCAATAGTATAGGTTTGTAATGATAATATTTGACATTATGACAAGAACAAGTGTAACGGTTATAAAGAACCTGGGGAATTTTAATATTATTTTGAATATATATAAGACATATTCGTTCTTTTGAGGCATTTCAATTGAATGTTTGTGTGAACTGTAGCACCATGTAGCACCATCTATCGGGTTGGAAGATACCCGGATTTGGGGGCGTCACACCTTCGGGCTAGGAGCAGTCAAGTTCCTGGATTATCTGGTCAGTAAAAGGGGAATAGAGGCTAATTTAGAGAAAATTCAGTCTATTTTGGATATGAAGTCTCCACAGTCTTATAAGGATGTTCAGCGTCTAACGGGTCGGATTACAGCTTTGAGGAGGTTTATGTCTAAGTCGGCAGAAATGTGCCTGCCGTTCTTTGACACATTGAAAGGCCCGAAGAATGAGAAGAGTTTCCAATGGACTTCGGAGTGTGAAGATGCTTTCCAGGGGATAGAGAAGTATTTGTCTTCGGCGCCTTTGTTGGTGAAGCCAGTTCCTACTGAACCTTTGTATTTATATTTAGTGACAAGTTCATTCGTAGTAGGAGCAGTTCTGGTGTAGGAGATTGGGGTAAGTAGCACCCGGTTTACTATATGAACCATGCCCTAAGGGATGCAGAGACAAGGTATCCAAACCTTGACAAGTTTTCCTTTGCCTTGATAATAGCCATTTGAAATCTTCGGCGGTACTTCCAAGGTCGGTTAATAGTGGTGTACACAGATCAACCACTGAAGAAGGTGTTAGGTAGACCAAAAGTTTTGGGGAAGCTCCCTGCATGGAAAATTGAGTTGTCTCAGTTTTTCATAGAGTATCATCCACGGACAACTATTAAGGGTCAAGCGTTGGCTAATTTTGTGGTAGAGTGTTCGTTTTCTGAAACGGGTGATAGGTTGAGTGAAGTTGAAGGATTTGAGAAGGTGATTACGGTACTTCAGTAGACACAGAATTTATAGACATTGTATGCAGATGGGTCATCAACCTCAGATGTCAGTGGGGTTGGGATAATTTTAACGAGTCCAAAACGGTTCAAAGTACAACATGCTATCAGGTTCGGGTTTAGGGAAACGAATAATGAGGCTGAGTACGAAGCGGTTTTGGCAGGGCTACGATTGGCATAGAGTTTGGAAGTTCAGAGGTTGATTATTTATAGTGACTCTCAGTTAGTCGTCAAGCATGTTTCAGGGGAGTATAAAGCTTGAGGTTCAAGAATTATGAAATATCTGGCGAAGTTAAAGGATCGGCTTCAGTGTTTTAATTCTTATGAGTTTCAAGGGATAGACAGATCAGATAATTCGATAGCAGATGCATTGGTGAAGTTAGCTACAACTGAAATAAGTACATTTAATGGGTAAGTTTATTTACAGGTCCTGGGTTAGCCAAGTGTTCAATATGGGGAGGTGATGTGTGTGGAACGTTCTAACTGTTGGATGACTCCTTACCTTGATTATTTGGCAGATGACGTATTTCCTTCAGATCGGATGTTGGCTAAGAAGGTTAAGTACATGAGCTCAAATTTCGTGCTTATTGATGGAGATCTTTATCGGTGAGCTTATTCTTCGCATTTACTAAAGTGTTTACTTCCCTTTGAAGTTGAGTATGTTCTTTAAGAAATTCATGAGGGGATTTGTGGTGATCACATAGCAGCGAAGTCACTAACATATAAGGTGCTTTGACATGGGTATTATTGGTCAACAATTTATAAAGAAGCTATTGATTACGTGAAGAAGTATCTGTAGTTCCAGTTGAATAGTCTGATCCCCCATCAACCACCGGAAGAGTTGTATTCGGTTTTATCTCCTATACCTTTTGACGTGTGGGGTGTAGACATACTAGGTCCATTGCCGAAGGCTAAGGGGCAAGTCAATTTTGTTATAGTCGCAATTGATTATATGACTAAGTGGGTGGAGGCGAAACCTCTTCTGGCGATCACGGAGCAGGAATGCTTAAGATTTCTAAAAGAGTATGTGGTGTTCTGATTCGGCATTCCAATGGTGGTGGTCTCTAATAATGGATGACAGTTCGTGGGTTCGAAGTTCGAAGCATTCCTAAAAGAGTTAGGAATTCAGCATCGGAAGACTTCGGTTGCTCACCCGTAGTCGATTGGGAAAGTTGAGGTGACTAACAGAACACTCCTAAATGGTATTAAAAGAAGACTTGATGAAGCCAAAGGAAGGTGGCCTGAAGAATTACTTAGTGTATTATGGGCCTATTGAACTACGCCAAGAACTACTACGGGAGACTCACCTTTTAGATTAGCTTATGGTTCATATGCTTTGATTCTTGTGGACATTGGTTCGCCAAGCCTTCGGGTCAGTCAGTTTCGGGAGGTGTATAATGACAAGGGACTTAGGGTCAACCTGGATTTGCTTGAAGAAGTCAGGGAAGCAGCTTTGGTGAAGTTGGCAGCATATCAGCGTCGAGTGGCTAGATATTATAACAAAGGGGTAAAGCTTCAAAGGTTTGAAGTAGGGGATCTTGTTCTTCGAGAAGTGAAAGCTTCTATGCCTCAGAATTTGGGAAAGTTGATGCCAAACTGGGAAGGTCCTTATAAAATTATTGAAGTACCAAAACTAGGGACTTATCGACTACGAGCAATGGATGAGACTGAGATAAAGAACACCTGGAATGCGGGAAGGCTTCGAAAATACTTTCAGTAGAGTCGATATCAGGTATTCAGAGTCTATAATTCTTTCAACAGTTATCAATAAAAGAAGTACTTTTTCTCCAATGTTGTTTTGTCTAATGGTGGTTTGGGGGTTCGGATGGATCTGTTCATCCAAAAGATGGTGAATAGAGTTCTGATTCGTCCTAAAGATGGCGAACAGGATTGTCTGGAGGTTCGGTGGTCTGTTCATTCTAAAGATGGTGAATAGAGTATTGACTTGTCCTAAAGATGGCGAGCAAGATTGTCTGGAGGTTCGGTGGTCTGTTCATCCTAAAGATGGTGAACATAGTCCTAACTCATTCTGAAGATGGCGAGCATGATTTTCTAGAGGTTCGGTGGTCTGTTCATCCTAAACATGGTGAACAAAATCCTGACTCGTTCTAAAGATGGCGAGTAGGATTGTCTGGAGGTTCGATGGTGTTAGGTCCCAGAGGCACAATAGTTATCTAGAAGGGGGGGGGTTGAATAGATATTTAAAATTCTTTTCGCTTTAACTTGTTAGTTGATAATGATTAAAACACAGCGGAATTAATATTTGTTTTAATCTCCCTTAAGATATAGTGAATTAATGAGAGTGAGGCAGTTATAGTAGTTATGGTAGATATAGCAGTTGTAGCAAGAATGTAATAGACACGGCATCTTTAAGTGGTTCAGAACACTTAAAGCTCTTAGTCCACTCTTCTACTCCTCGAGTAGGAAATCCACTAAGGATGTCTTTTACACTTTCTGAATCTCACAGATTCCTTCTAGACCAGCAGTCTAAGCACTTCTTAGTTCAGTCCTGAACTCTTCAAGTCCAGCACACTTGGTTCTTTACAGTTCACTTAGAACTCTTCAAGTCCTTTTGACTTGGAACTCTTACTTCAGTTGATTGGTAGTTATTGAGTTCTTGGTTAGTACTACTTAGTTACTGTTAAACACTTGTTTGAAAGAACTGAGTAGCTGAGCAAGCTTTCTCTTTTTCTCAGATCGTTGAGTGTTCTTGTACGTTTAGTTCAATGCTTGCTTAGTTCTCTCATCTGCATATGTTCTGCATATATGTGATCTTTGAAATCTATCCGTTGAAGCCATTTGTTGAAGCATTAAATGCGTTTGACATTTCTGAACTTTGATGGAGACTTCTCTGCACATCTCCTGAATTGCATTCTGGCCCACTAACACAGTAGACTACTTTCTCACCCAACACCTAAGAAGGTGTTTTCCTCTGTCCTATGGTCCTTTTCTTAGCTTCTTGAATACGTTCCTTTTGTTATACACTAAGGATAACTTTTGTGCCATTGGGACTGGTGAGAACTTCAACGTTTAAAACCCATTCCACATTTGTTGGAATTTGTCTCCAAACAAAAGGTAGGGCTCGATGCTTTTGACACAAGGCAGATGATACTCTATGATCCATATCGTGGTGTCTTGTCATCTTGGTGCTTGGTCTGATGAGAACTCTACAATTTCTCTCAAGGTCTTGTACATTACGGTCTTTACTTGCTTGTCTTGCAGACTCTACATTTCTGAGAGCACACTACGATCTCTGAGTTAGCTTCGGCAAATGTTTGGACCGCTCTACCATTTCTGAAGAGGCCCTCTAAGGCAGATACACTACGATCTTAGAAGCTTTACGATCCTACCTTGGCTCTGGAATCTCTTGATCATCTCGATAGACTGCAATTCTTGTTGAAGCCTATCTATTCTTTTCAAGACATAGATCAACCTAACATATGTGATCTCTTTATCTATACATTTAAAGCTTAGATCAACCTAACAAATTTGATCTATCACTAAGTCCTTGTACATATATTCCTTGAAAGACTTTACATATAATCATGAGCATTTACTTTAAACATCAAATCAACATATGCATTTTCCCAACAATCTCCCCCTATTTGATGTTAACATAACCAAGGAGATTTGTTGTCATGATTATTAGTTTCTAGATGCATTTGCAGGGAAGTAAATACGACTTAATATTTCAGTGAACAGCTGAAATTTCTAGAGAATAAGCATGAATTTATTGATATGAAGAATAGATATTACAGTTAAGCTTTACATCAATAAGAATATAAGTTTCAACTTATCTCTATTTCTTTGATCTTATGCGTGGTGGATTGACATACTCCTCAACTCTTCTTTTCCTGCTGGCTTCTTCTCTCAAGGCTAGATCTTCCAGCTCACTTGGGCTTAGCCTAGGATTGATATCATGCCTATTCATGAATGCAGGATCTCCAATTGGCATTCTTAGGCCTGTTGTGGTCACATTCTGTGAGCTTGAAGTTGGCCCTAGACTCCTTATTGGTTGAGCCATTATAACTTTTTACTGATCAGATCATTGAGTTTGATGGCCGGATTGTGGAGTCTGTTGGTGGAATTGCCTTGTAGGAGGACTCCTTGAAGATTGAGTTTGAAGTTGTCCTATGCCTCTGCCCTTTCCTTGAACTCATTTCCCTTTATTATCCCCCTTTATGTCAGCATCAAGGGTTCGAATTTCTTCGGATAGGTGAGTAACTCCTTGGATGAGCTCGTTGAGTTGGCTTTAGGTTTGAGCATTGTCCTCTCGATTTTCCTTGATCAGAGCGTCAGATCGAGCTTCCCTATTTTGGAGGACAGTTAGAACATTGTCAGTTTGATGTCCTTAGTTGACGTATAATTGTTGGAATTCTTTTACGGCAGTTTGCAGATTGATGATGCTTTCCAACATAAGTTTATTCTGGGTGTTTTGAGTTGTTTGTAAGGCAAGAACTACATCTCTGTGTCTTTTAGTTGCTAGAAAGTGAATATCATCCCTGTCCTTTATGCTCTTAACCATTTCCTTGATGATCTCCCTCAGCTTCTTTGTAAGTTCAGAGTTTAGGGTGCTTAAGAGATTATTCGCAGCACTTATCATTTTTGTTAATCTGAGATGAATAAGTTCTGTGTGAGCTTCAAGGCTATCATCAATGTCCTTGATCACTTTCTTCGACACTTCTGTCAACTCATCTTTGGTAAGCAGGTCTGACAGGAGCTCGCTGAGTTGTGGAATGTGTGGAGGAGGGGATGTTCTCTTGTATTGATCTTGCAAGGAGTAGAGGGTAAGATCAAGGTTGAAGTATTCATTGGTCGACGAAGAAGGAATGTCTGATGGAGGGGCCTGTCTTTGGGTATCTGGAGTGGGTGGCTCTACGATTTGAGCCTGGGACTCTACGATGGGGCTAGAGTTAGCACTCGTAGAGATGATGGGAGTTGGGATCAAGATGAAGTTGGGCACATGTGGTTCATCAGTTATAGAATTTTGGGATTCTATAACTGGGAATTGACTTCGTGGATTTAGGACCACTTCCAACCAGCTTGGAAATTCATAAAATTAGCTGAAGAAAGATTGTGGATAGTGATTAACTTTGAACAATATTGGGACAGATAATACCTCATGCACCATCCTTGAAGAGGGACCATTTGTTATCAGTTGTTTAGCAAAGTTGAAGTTTCCTGGGAATCCATGAGCTAACACAGAGATGGCTGGATATTCTTTGAAGCTCCAGAACATGTGATTCCAGGAGTTTAGAATTTGAGCTTGATGAAAAGGCATCATGGGGAGATAGGAGAACAACTAATTATAGAGAAAATTCATATACCCATCACGGCCCACACCTGTGATCTCAAGTTCATCATCATCTTCGTCTTCTTCTTTTTCTCTATCTCCTTTTGAGGATTCCACTATATCAATGACTTCCTTTTAACTTTTTTGCTCAGGTTCTCTCTTATTTTCTGCAGGAGTAGCTTCTTTTGTTATGGGGATATCATGAGGCTCCCCCTCAACTTGATCATCCATATGCAGGACTACTAGCTCCCCCTTAGCTGGAGCATTTTCTAAGGTGAGAACTTCAGGTATCTCCCCCTCAACTTGAGCTATGTCCTTTTGGCTTTCTTTGGATAGTTCCTTTTCAGTAGACATCTTTTTATCTTCCTCCTTAAGTACTCCTTCATTGACAAAGATGTACTTTTTAACCAATTTTTGTCTTGGTTTTTTGGGCTGAGCCACAGCCTCAAGACTTTCTTCAACTTCAGCTATGTCCTGTTGATTAGCCAGAACATCTGATGCAGTAACTTCATTGCTCAAGGTGTTCAGTCTAGTCTTTATGATCGATAGAGACTCTACGATCGAAGAGACAGATGGCCTCTTGGACTTGTGACTGATTTTGTTCTTCTTCAGCAGTTGTGAGATGGTGGCTCTGTCTTCATCTGCCTCAGTCTGCTGTTCTTTTCTTCTTAGGATCCTTAGGGCTTCAATGTTAGAAGACTCTATAGGTATATCAGTAGTTGATCCATGGGGTTCTTCTATCATTCTAGTCTTTAGCTTTCTCTTCCCCTTGCTTTTTCTGACTAGGGCAGTGGGTTCTTCCTTGTTGATCTCTCCCTCTTCTTCTTCAGTCTCTTTGATGACTGACATGTTTCCTGGAATCCCTATTTCCTTTATATCACCAGTTCTTCCACTAGACTCAGACATCATACGTACATTTTCTGCTGGATTTCTTTTCCAGTTTTCAAACAGTTTCCGGGTCATCCGTCTGTTTGGATTAATGGACTCTCCTTCATCGTCCCCAATCTTATCACCTAGAGCAGACTGTAGGATGATGCTTATAAATCGCCTGTAGAGCATCTTTTGAGAGCTCTTTGTTTTCTTCGAGCTGGTGAACCATTTCCCAATCCATTCAAGCAGAAGAGCTCCATATTTAAGTTGTATTCTGTAACTTATGGCAGTCATGAGCTTGAGTTGCACCTCATTTACAGAATCGTGCCCAGAGCTCTTGCAACATATACACTTCCCAATAATATCGGCTAGAAATTCGTACCTCTAAGGAAACTCCTTCTTCTTGTATCCTTTGACAGTGGGGAATTTCTTGTGGTGCATCCTTTTTAGGCCTTCATGGAAGTCAATGACATCGATGAACGAGAACCCTTCGGATTTGAAACCTAGGGCTAGGTTTATGTCCTCAGCCTTTAGCTTGATTTCCATGTCCTTGACTTTTGTCGTGATGACCTCATTTTCGAACACTCCATTCCTGTAAAACTCCTTTATAAGCTTTGGGTAGATCCATGTGCTCGTACCCAGGGCTTCTTCGAGACCAGCCTTCTTTGTCAATGTCAGAGTTTTGTGAAATTTGGGTTCAGCTATTTTGAACCCATCGAAACAGAGTCTGTAGCCGGAGATGGCGTTGGACGCTGCCATTGATTTCTTTGCAAGGAGTATGGTTGTCTGAGCTTTCTTAAGGGTTAGGTTTTCTTCTTGTACAAAGAATGGGAGATATAAGCTTTTTGAACTTCTGATTTCAAAAAGGCGCTTTTAAATTATACTTGTAACTTCCCTCTCTCCATTTTGGTTAGTGGGGTAGGTGTCGAATTCTACTTGGCTCTACGAATCTGACTGAGGAGGATTGTACTTATTTGCCCTTAGCTCCTTCTAAGTTAATGTGTCCTTAGGGAAGACTACGATCGTTGAGGTATTCTTTGCATTCGTCGAGTCTGCTCTGCAATCGTTGTGTCTGAACTGCAATCGTCGTGTACCTTTCAAAGAATTGTGCACTTTCGGCCAGCCGTCGTGATCTGAACTACGATCATTGAGTTTGACCGAATCCTTGTGATGAACTTTTTACGTAGCATTCTTCTTGGTTTAAGCTGACTCAGGAAGGGCCAACCTCATAGAGTGAATCAAGGGTTAGGTTTGTTCCTGAGGTGCTTATCAGAGAGGTTGCTTTATTTTTGAACTTTACCATCACAGGATGCTCCTTTGTTTTGTTGATGGGGCTCTACCATCGTTGAGTCATCACTGCGATCGTTGAGTCAACACTGCAATCGTTGTCTTTCATGTCACTTCAGCTCTACGATCGTGGACTTCCTTTGATCATGTCAATGATTTCGAACATAGCCTTTATATATGTATGGTTAGTACAAACTAGAGCATATTTTTCATGGTTGTAAGTTAAGCATGCCTAGCTCACTTATTAACTTGTTAAACCTGGATTCATCTAGAGGCTTTGTAAAGACATCGTGATTTGATTTTCATGAGGATATATTGTAAAGATATAGTTCCATTTTGCACATGATCCCTAATGAAGTAATACCTTATTTCTATATGTTTAGTCCTAGAATGCATGACTGAATTATGAGTTATTGCTATGGCACTTGTGTTATCACAGTGAATAGGTATGGATTTGAATTCAAACCCATAATCTGTTAGCTGATTTTTCATCCATAGGATCTGAGCACAACACCGCCAAAGAACAATGTATTGACTCTGCAGTTGAAGTGAATCTTGAGTTTTGCTTCTTGCTAAACCAGGACACAAGTTTGTTTCCTAGCAATTGACAGGTGCCACTGGTACTCTTTCTATCTATTTTGTAGACTGCAAAATCAGCATCTGTGTATCCTATTAGTTCAAATGAGGACTCCTTGTGATACCAAAGCCCCAAGTAAGGTGTACCCTTGAGATACCTGAAAATCCTCTTTACAGTAGTTAAATGTGATTCTTTAGGATTAGCCTGAAATCTAGCACAAATGCATGTTGCAAACATTATATCTGGTCTACTGGCAGTTAGATATAAAAGAGAGCCTATCATACCTTTGTATTGAGTTATATCAATACTTTTACCTTTTTCATCTTTGTCAAGCTTGGTTGCAGGAGCAATTGGGGTTTTTATGGGAGAGGCGGATTCCATGCCATACTTCTTAAGTAAGTCTTTAATGTACTTGGCTTGGTTTATGAATATTCCTTCATCGATCGCTTTACTTGCGGTCTGAGGAAGAAGTTCAGTTCACCCATCATGCTCATTTCAAACTTGCTCTGCATAAGCTTGGAGAATCTCTTACATAACTTTTTGTCAGTAGAACCAAAAAATGATATCATCAACATATATTTGAACCAATAAGACTTTGTCTTTATGCTTTCTATGAAATAACGTGATATCTACTCTACCTCTAGTGAACCCATTTTCAATAAGAAAGTTAGTCAGTGTTTCATACCATGCTCTAGGTGCTTGTTTAAGACCATATAAGGCTTTGTCTAATCTATAGACATAATTAGAAAGAGATTAATTGATGAAACCTGGAGGTTGCTCTACGTAGACTTCTTCTTGAAGTTCACCATTCAGGAATGTACTTTTGACATCCATCTGAAAGACCTTGAATTTCATGTGAGCAGTAAAGGCAAGGAATATTCTGAAGGCTTCTAGTCTGGCAACTGGTGCAAATGTCTCATCGTAGTCAATGCCTTCTTCCTGAGAGTAGCCCTTGGCCACTAGTCTTGCCTTATTCCTGGTTATTACTCCATCTTCATCCATCTTGTTTCTGAAGACCCACTTGGTTCCAATGACATGATGACTCTTTAGCCTTGGTACCAATCTCCATACTTTCCTTCTTTCAAATTGGTTAAGTTCTTCCTGCATGGCTTCTATCCAACTGGAGTCTTCCATAGCATCCTCTATCTTCTTAGGTTCCATTTGTGACAGAAAGCTTAGAAAAAAACATTCATTCTGGGTGGCAGCTCTTGTTTTGACTCTTACACTCGGATCTCCAATGATTAAATCTTGAGTGTGATCACTTGCCCATCTGTGTTCCTGTTGGGACATATGTCCCGATGCCTTCTTGTCTTAGGCCTTCAAGATCTATTTCTCTTCTTGGTGTGGAGGTTCGTTGTCTGGCATAGACCTCTCTACGATCTCATTTCCTTGCTCAACGATTTTACTATATGGCACTACGATCGTAGTGTTGAGCTCGACGACCTCATTTGTAGTGTCTGAACTGTCGGTCATAGTGTCTTGAAGCACTGTTTTGTCTAAGTCTGTCTCATCAAAGATGATGTGAATCGAGACTTCAACACTCAGTGTCTTCTTGTTGAACACTCTGTAGGCCTTACTGTCTATGGATGTAACATTACAGAATTTTAAAGTGTAATATTAAATATTTATTGATTTATATAAGTATTTAATGGATATGATTATTTGTTGAATAAATAATTGTTCAATTTGAGTTGATGTGGTTTAGTTAATTATTTGTTGAATAAATAATTGAATAATATATAATAAATATTTATTTGAAATATTAAATATTTATTGAATTATATAAGTATTTAATGGCGATTTGAGTTGATGTGGTTTAATTAATTATTTGTTGAATAAATAATTAAGGAGCTAAGAAAATTAATTGTTATGAGATTATATACCAATTTAATTTAATAAGTAAGCTAGAGAGCTTATAGTGATTTAAATAAATTATAATATTTTAAATGGGAAATTATAATTTAAAATATTAGTTAATCGAATAAAGTTACAATTATAAAAGAAATTATAGTTATGTGATATTAAATTATGTGCTAAAAAGTAATTTAATAGATTAATGTTTTAATTGATTAATTAATTAAATAAAAGTGTGACTAATAACCTGGCTATAAAGGAGTTATTAAAATAAATTAAAGGACTTTAATTTAGTTTTTGCCAAACATGTCTTATTGCATAATAAGTCTTTAATCTAATGATGTTTTAGCAAACAAGGTATAAGGATTAATCCATTTGTTTTAGTTAGACTTACCAAACAAGGTGTAAGGATTAAATAGTTATTTTATTAAGCCTAGCCAAACAAGCCTTATGGCTTTTGATTTTCAAAATTTTATAACTGATGTCAGTTAAAATCCTATACTTAATATCTATATTATTATTATTATACGTTATATGATAATACGTAAACTAGAGTTGGGAGAAGAGAAAAGAAGAAGAACACAGAGAAAAATTTGAGAAAACTCTAGAGAGAAAGTGAGTGATTCTAACAGGGTTTTGAGAAAGGAATTGTAGAGAAGAAGCTTGAGAATAACCATCATCTTCTTAATCAAAGGTAGGAGCTTAATCTTTTCTTTAAAAGTTAGTTTTCTTCTTCTTCCAAAAAGTTCTCTGTGAAATTTTTATAAAAAATAAATTGTTGTTATGTATATAGTTTTGTATGATTATTGATTATAAGGTTATTTCATGAGTTTATGCATGATTATAGATAAATTAATTCATGTATGTATGTGTTTTGTGAAGAAAATATATTACAGAGTGTTCATATGAAAAATATATGAGTATGGCTTAATTTAAAATAGAAATTAAGGTTTAATTAGTTGTTAAATTGATAAATTGATTATGGAAATTGATAGAGTATGTATAATCATAACTATGATGTTTTGAAATTTTTGTTTTGATTGAAAAAGAAAATCACAGTGTTGATTTTCATTAAAAATGTTAACAATGGAGTTTTTGCCAAAAACATTGAAATTGGGTGTTGGAAATTTGATGTTTATGTTATTTTATGAGTAGAAACATGTTAGAAGTCTTCACAATATGTTTATATAAAGTCTATATGTGTATTACATGTTAATCAGTCTATTAGATTCGAGCTTTTAGTCCAATTTGGCTTTTGTTCATACTGTTGCTGAGCTTGGTCGCCAGATTAAGGAGTCAGTGTGCTTGTTGACTTGCCAAAGATATAAATATCGCCATTGATATACCACATCACAGCCTAACCAATGGCTCATGACTGAAACCGCACATCACCAACTCGGCCTTCATGGCGTGAACCACAATGTGTAAAGCGTAGGCCAGCATGAAAGTTAAGAGAATGGTCTAACAGTGTACTTTGTACACAAAATTTTAAGAAACACTATGTGATGATAGTAGGACTATAAAATATTGATGTTGGTATTTCTATACTATGAATAATTATGTTATTAAAGATTAGCTTGTGATTATGTGATTAAAAATCTAATTTTAAATGATGAACGTACTTAGTTATGTTTGTAAAGTGGTAATGGCTAACTATGTCATGATGACATATGTTTATAGGATATTGTGATTCATATTGATTCACTTTAGCCTACGAGCAAGGCAAGTTTTCTAACTCTATTTTATAATTGAGCAAGTTCTCTAACTCAAAACTTCATTGTGCGAGTTTAATTTCATTTGGTACATTATTATTTTTAAATTCAATTACAATTTTTGTAAGTTGCTACTTCTACACTTTCGTAGAGCTAGATTGCCTATTATTGAGTAAGTCATTGTATCTTGTTACTCATGACGATACAAGTTTTCTAATCTATTATCTTGTTAATTCAATTATTGTTTTCAATTCGATTACAATATAATGATGTAAGTTATTTGGAGAATGTTATTCTTGTATTTAACTTGTGGTTTAGCATGCACAACTATATATGATATGCATGCTTATTATTCAATTCTAATTAACCTTGGCTTAGTGTTGTTCAAGCAAGGTATGATATAGTTATTCAAATTGTATGCTATTAGATTATTCCTAATGCATGACATTAGTTTACTATAATTGATTCAATCACGATTATTCTATAGTATAGTGTTATTGGTCTTATTCAACTGCTCCTTAGTTGATGTTCGATAAATTCCAAATTTCCTTGAAAGTTTATCCAAACCAAACTTACTTTGGTGCGGACTTGTATTCTAAATATTGAGATGAACAACTCTTTTAATAGAGGTTTACGCTTAGCATTGAAATGGTTGTTCACAATACATTGTACGAAGGGTTGATCCCCCTAAGTACGTGGAGTCCTTATAGTCTTATGACTATTAAAGTTAAAGTTAAAAGATTACTTATAACTGTGAACATGATTCGTGGTCATTAGACCCTCAGTGAATGTTATAATTTTCAAAAAGTTAATAGAATATATTGTTCAGTTCTATTGAGCCTAATATTGGCAATTGATGTAAAAGTTTAAAGATTTATTTATTGCTATTTCAAGTGGGCCTTGTTTTCTCACTCTTGCCTGTAAAATTTCTTACAGCTAAAGTTGAAACGGGTGACGTACCTAGCACCAGTAAGGAAAAAGAAAAGATGAATAAATACTGAAGACTTGTAATAGTTTTGATAGTTTACTTTTAGACTTTGGTGTAAAGATTGTAATGAAGTTTATTTAAATTTCCGCATCTGAATGATTGTTGTTAAAGGTTAGATAACCTGGGAGATTTTATTAAAATTTTATCCTGTATGGGCAGGTTTTGATTATTCAATTTTATTATAATTGGGTAGTTAGAAATGAATGTTTTGATTAAGTGAACACCAAATTTTGAGAAAATGAAGTACCAGGATTTGGGGGTGTCACATGTGGCATATCCAAAAAAGATTCCTTCGTCTGACTTGGGTTGAAATTTTTTCAAGTACTGCTTTCCATTGTTGAGAATGTAGCATGCACAGCCAAATACATGAAAGTAGCTGACACTTGGCTTTCTTCCTTTCCACAGTTCATAGGGAGTCTTCTTAATCGTAGAGTGTATGAGTTATCTGTTCTGAGTGTAGCATGCAGTTTTAACGACTTACGCTAGAAGTATTCAAATAGATGGGCAAATTTGCTAGTAGAGTTCTTCCAAATTCTATCGTTGTCTGTTCTTTCTCTCGATTACTCCATTTTGTTAAGGAGTTCGTGGAGTGAGAAGTTGTGATGATGCCATTATGCATCTGCGTAATCGGTCCATTTCTGAGAAGTCGAATTCTCTGCCATGATCACTCCTTATTGCCTTGATTTTCTCACCTTTCTCGTTCATCACTAGCCTGAACATCTTGATCAATTGGGAGCTTATTTCATCCTTTGAGGTTAAAAAGAACACCCATGTGAATCTGGTGTAGTCGTCGACTATTGTGAGACCCTGAATTTTATGAAATAAAAGTATTCAATTTTTTTTTCTATTTTGGTAAATAGCACGGTATTGATTATTGATGCTTATGTGATAAGTCACTCAGTTTTGTTTTATTGGTATTATTAATGTAATAAAACAGAAAAACTTTTTATATAAAATAGAATACTTTTATAAAGTTATTCTATAAATAGAATATATTATATTCTATTATGCATAGTGTCTGCATAGTGTTTTGCATAGTAAAATCTTTTTATATAAAACAGAATACTTTTATAAAGTTATCTGTTTTATTAGACAATAATTAGAATATATTATATTTTTTTATGCATAGTGTTTGCATAGTGCCTACATAGTGTTTGCATAGTAAAATCTTTTATAAAGTTATTCGTTTTATTAGATTATAAATAGAATATATTATATTTTATTTAAAAGATTTCGCTTTAATTATGGACCGTCAGATTAAAGTAAATCAATCTGGACCGTTCATGAGTTAGTTACTATGCGATCCATTTTTCTATAAATAGAAGCTCATTCCTTCATTATTTCTTACAATTCAATTTGAAACTCTTGAGAGAGAAACTATAGAGAGTTCTTCTTCATAATCTTGGCGTATTTCTTTAGAGTTTAAGAAAGCTTTGAGCGTAGTGCAAGTTTTCTTCAAGTATATTCCCGCCTCTACCAATCGGAATACTTTTCTTTTTTTTTAAGGTAGGGATATAATTGTCATACTAAATAAAGGATATTATTATTATTATTATTATTGTTGGAATAACTTTGTATCTGCGGACTACCCTATACTTGGTGAAATTCTTACATTATTCAATTCTTTATTATTATGTTGGAATAACTTTGTTTATGCGAAATACTGCATGCATGGTGAAATTCTTCTAATATTTCGTTCTTTATTATTACATTGAATATCTTGTTTGTGTGTGTTTACTGTGGGACTGGTTCCATTATTTATTAGTCAATTGGGAATAACCTGTCGGTGCAGTCTATCGCACGCATGGTGAATCCTTATGTTATTCCATTCTTTATTATTCTATTGGAATAACATGTCTATGTGGATTACCACATGCATGGTGAATGATCCTTCGTATTCATACGAATAGTATTTTCATTAAAAAAGGGATTTCTGCCGGGGGCAGATTCATAATTTTTCTAACCCTAAAAAATTATGGAAAAATTTGAAATGATAATTTGATGAGTTTTCTAGATTGTGTCCAAAATGGCAATTTTTGGATGTATAGATTAAGAGTTATGGATTTTATGGGAAAAGACTTTTTTAAAAGTAAACCCTTATAACTCCTTGTGGTTAACTCCAAAATTGGTGAAATTTTTGTTGGGAGTACATGTATATAACATGAGTATACTCTGTAAATTTTGGAATTTTTGGACAAAAGTACAATTTATGATAAATGTCTAAATATTCGACAGTTTTAGCCATATGAAAAATAGTAAATGAATTTTAAAAATTCTGAGAAAAATATATGTTTAAGATGGGACTATATTCTGCTAAATCCTAGAGAAGAAGTATTTTTGGGACTAATTTGGTATTTTTCATGAAAATGAACTAGTTATGAGTAAATGAATTAAATATGTTATGTGAAGTAATAAAATTGGAAAATATGATTTTATGGCTTGAGAATCCTATATAGGGTATATGCAGATTTATGATGAGGGATTTGATTATTGATGATGAAATCTTATGAGTATGTCATTTTTGAATGATTAAATGCATTATTTGATAAAGTGTAAACAATTGAAATAAATTGTTTATAAGTTTAAGAAATGATTAAAATATTGGTATTATATTAATGATATTAGATTATGAGATTATTAAGTGATTGATAACTTTTGGTTATTATTGAACGCTGGATAAATTGTATTATAAATGTTTAATATTTATCATTTATCTCATTTGATTGATTCTTATATCATTGTCATCATCCTTATGCTTATATTGTGTTGAAAGTCATCTTTGGCCGTAGTGCATAGATGGACTTGGTATGATTATGACCAGGGATTATTCGGTATAATCATGACCGTAATGTTACAAATGATATGGAAAAAGTCATCTTTGGCCGTAGTGCATAGATGGACTTGGTATGATTATGACCAGGGATTATTCAGTATAATCATGACCGTAATGTTACAAATGATGTGGAAAAAGTTCTCATTGGCCCGTAGTGCATTGATGGACAATTTTTTGGTATGATAATGGCTAGATTCTCTTCGGCCAAGGGTGCAAAGATGAATTATTTTATAGCATGATCAGGACCGTTGATGAAAACACGATTATCTTTGGCCCGTAGTGCATGGATAATTCGTGATCGTGATACTAAAGAATATCCTTGGCCTGTAGTGCAGGGATAATTCGATGATGTGGATTATTTATTGAGCTGAGTCTCAGCAATGAAATATTAATTCATGGATGTGATAATAATGAATATCTTTGGCTGTAGTGAAAAGATGATTTAATGATTACGAGCATGAATTATGATTTGGTATAACCATGATTTTATATGTTTCAGGTGAAGATATGTGATGAAAATTATCTTCGTCCTGGGTGCGAAAAAGAATTCAGAATCACAATTATGATTATGAGTTATTCATATGATTATGGAAAAGAATTGTTGATTGATGTTACAGGGATAAAACATTATTGGTGGACTTTTAACATGGAGAAGATAATAGACCTGATGGTCTATTTGACTCTTATAATGGATTGCTCGTTCCACTGCAACTATGGTTGAAAAGTTTTATCATCTACCATATGTTCTAAATCTCTGATTTATTATTGATGAAAGTTATTGATAATTTAATTATCTTTAGTCATGATATTCTTTACTGGGCTAGTTGTGCTCACCCTTTCTGCTTCACAATTCATTTCAGGTAATAAGAGTGTTGTCGGGTCGAGCGGGGATAACAGGGGAATAGAACAGTGGTCTTTAGTTATAGAGGTTAACCCTAAACAGTATAGAAAAATGTGTTGTATTATATACAACATTTAGTAGTTATATTTGGTGAATCAAATAGGGTGAGGTGAACCCAACTTTGAAAGGGTGTTTTGTCACTATCATACAAGATGTCTAATGACATACAACCTCGTGTTATCATAAGACAGAGTTGTGCGCATCCACTTGCTGAGTATATCTACGGGCACTACCTATATGATCTTGGAGTTGATTTGAAATATAATATTCACTTGGAGAGAGTGGAGATAGTTATATGTCAAGAGAAGACTCACCATTGGAAAGAAGATGATAGTAATCTTCTCGTTTTTCTTTGGGGTCTATTAGGTCAACCAAGGATAATTACGTGGCCATATGATATCTATTATAACCTGCAGCGCATGGCCTCCCATGTATGCGAAGGTTTTCTTGAGCACTTCCCAAAGATTTTAATTTCTAAAAGCAGCTTTTGACTATACTTTTATGTAAAGTACCATTGTAAGGTTGTGGTTGAGGCACCATGAGAGTTACATACATTTGTATTAAAACTCACAGTTAACTGTGGTCGTATTCTATACGCTCAACAGTTGTATAAATGAAGTTGTATTTGAATTTTGTACCATGTATCTGACAACTCAGAATGGGTGATGTATACCTAATTTTGGGGGCGTCACAACTATGACTAATGAGTATCTCTTCCCTCCGAGGCTCGTCATTGGAATTGGCCCAAATAGATCCATGTGGAGCAACTGCAGGGGCTTGTCAATTGAGTTGGCAGTTTTGCTCTTAAATGAGCTTCTGGTCTGCTTTCCAAGCTGACATGCATTTCACGACTTTTCCTTAACGAAGCTGAACTTGGGTAAGCCTACAACTAGACCTTTTGAGGAAAGTTTGGACATGCTCTTGAAGTTGAGATGAGACAGTCTTCGATGCCATAACTAGCTTATCTCTTTAAATACTTTAGCCAGAAAGCATATTGTCTCGTCTGAGCTTAGTTGTCCAAGATTTACTATGTAGACATTTCCTTCTCTTGTTCCAGTTAACTTTACAGCAGATGTCTTCAGGTCTCTGACTTGACATTGATTGTTGAGGAATGTAACTTTATGACCCTTGTCGCAGAGTTGGCTAATGCTTAAACGATTGTGTTGTAGTCCTTCCACATAGGCTACTTTACTGAAGGACACTGCACCATTTCCAGCTGAGCCATATCCTCTTGTCTTGATAGAGCCGTTGTCTCCAAAGATGACTGAGGGGCCTTCTTTCTCTATGTAGTTAGATAAAAGGGCTTTGTTCCCAATCATGTGCCTTGAGCATCCACTGTCTAGATACCAGGTCGTGATCGTGGAGCTCTTTTCCTGTGGTAACATTAAACCTTCATTTTGGTATCCATATTTTCCTGGGTCCTACTTTGTTAGTACCCTTGGGAACCAAAATTTGCTTGATCTTGGGTCTCACCTGCATGGAATTATAATAGCACTTTGCAGCCTTGTCACCAATTTTATAGCACACAAAACATTTAATATGATGCATGCTTGTGTGTGTGTGAGAATTCTTCCTTTATTTGGACTTTTTTGGATCTTTAGTTATCCTTTTGTTAGGCTGATTTTCCTTTTTCCATGTGCCCTCGTGTTTCATGATTTGTGAGGAGTGTACCTTACCTCTACTGTACCTTCCCAGTTGGTTCATAGAGTTGGTCTTACTCGACTCTACGATCCTTCAAGGTTGGTGAGTAGTGGCTGGGTTACTCTTCTCTTTTCTGAAACCCAGGCTAGCATGAGATGCCTTACTTCTTAGAATATGGATTGAATCAATAGCGCAAGGTTTGACTGGCTCATCCTTCTGTAAGGATTTCACAAATATAATGCATCTGCTAAAACTTGAAGCATTATTGATGCTAGTTTCCTTTACCTTTTCCACACATGGCTTTGAGATAGATTACCCAAAGCCTAAACCTGTTCTGTCAGAGAAACTTCTCTGGCTAGAGATCAGGGAGTCCATGGATGAAGAGGATTTATTACATGTAGAGATTATCTTTTCTAGTTCCTCAATTTTAGAGGTTATGTAGCGCCCCTAAATTCGGGTATCTTCCAACCCGACAGATGGTGCTATACTGTACAACATTCAATCAATTGAAAAGTCTCAAAGAACTAACATAACTTCTATATATTTAAAGTAATATTTACATTTCCTAGGTTCTATACCCGTTACAAAGGTTCTTTGTCATAATATCAGTTACATTACAACAATAGACCTATACTATTACAAGACAGTTTAGTAATCTGTCTTAGCTTTTCCTTTATCCTTTTTTGATCCTTCGGGACGTTCGATTAAATGTATCATTCATATGGTTCAAGAAAGAGTGAGCATAACTAGCTCAGCAAGTATAACAATTTAATAACAACATGCTTGACACATACAAATCGTATATTTTCAATAACTGAACAATAGTTATGAAGTACCATTGATAATTCAAAATAGCACTTCATCTTTTCTTTCAAAATGTTTTACAATAATAACAATATTTAGTAAAACATTCACTCCGGTCAAAGACCTCGAGTATTCATTCTTTATTGGAAAAGGACAACCCAGAAGCAAGTCTGTAAGCCCGATATTACTTACGAGCACTTCTAGGTGATCAACCTATTGTACTCTATGTTGATTAACACTACATCTATTAAACGTATGCACATTTAAGCATTTAGCAACCTCACGTGCTTGTCGTTTTACCGACAAAATATTTGTTTAACATTCCAGTCTTCTTTTGAAAACCATATCAAGTAGTTGACAAAAGATAGCAATATTTGATAATACATGAATAGATTATCCATACATCAAGTCTAGCCAAAGGAATTGGCTTTCACTTCAACATACCTCAATTCATGCGAAAGAATACATAAACCTCAAAAAATTGTTCAGATTGAACTGAGACAAGAGTTAGAATACTTGCCTTTAGCGTCTGCTATGGTAAATTAACTTTATGTTCAAGTCGTTCAAGTCTCTACAATACATGATCACATAATGCCTTACATTAGGTCACATATAATCAAGTATGTATATGACTATATCATACCCTTCATTTCAATCTAATTGTGTATTAGATTCAGTTACTATTCGTTTCGATTTATCATTATTCTTGCATTTATATTCAACTAGGTTATCCCAACCTTTATACAACATCCTTAAGGTTTAACAAGGTTTAAACAATGTTACATTACATTCCTTAAGTTGAGTTTACTTTTAAATCAATTAGCTTTCTTTTCTTTGTACTTAGAAACCTTCATTACTATCCTTGTTCTGAGACTAGCGCTGCGGTGCCAGCTTTATACTTACATCTCTCGTTGCGGCGCGAGCTTATAGCATAACTGTCCCGGACTTGGCGCTGCGGTGCGAGTCCTTACTTAATAATGGCTGCATATTGCGATTGCCACATTCCGGAGGATTTTAGTCTCATTATATGGCTGCTAAGGCACCACATATTATTACTATGGTTCATTGCAAGAATGAATTCTTCGAGGCTCGGACACTATTAGAAATGCATGGCGTGACTCATTTTTCCTAGGGTTGGCGCCGCAGCGCCAACTCTGTGCACCAGAAAACAAATTCTGTTTGTGAATTTTGTGAACTTCCCGGACGCATAACTTCTTCGGTATAAGTCTGAATTGACTCATTCAAAAGCCTACAGTTCACAAATTACGTAATCTACATGTTCATGCAAGAATTTTATCTATTTGACTTCGTTTGCTAAAAAATCACCTATTGGTTCATTTTTAACGAAAACGATAAACGTTCGTGAACGTTCAATGCTCTATTCTTCGTTCTACGTCGGAATCCTGTCATTTTCGAGTCTGCAACTCTTAAATGCCAAATATGACTTGTCTCTATTGGAAAACAATGGTTTCGTGATCAAACACAAAATTTGACTTCCATTCCGAGAATTTTACGAATTCGACGTTTATCATCCAATCGTGCAAATTCTGGCAATTCTTCATTCTTATGATTTGTTCAACATTACAAATGAACTTCATTCATCATGTGAACATCTTAACATAATTAATACAACAACTTATATTCATTGTTGGATTTTGACTTATTCTTCATGAGCTTATAACTTGTCAAATTATAAACTACTTAAGATTTGATTATTCATGACTTATGACAATTTGAGTTTCTTAATCATCATACTTTACATGTTCTTCACATATAACTTACTTAGGTATATATGATACATATAATCATATAAGTTCTTAATTCACTTCTCTTAATAAACTAATTACAAGTTCATATTTTCATACTTAACGTTCAAGGTTAACTTATAATAAGTTGATAACTTTTATAAGTTCAAATGACTTATTGCCAACTTATGTGGCTTAAGTACATGACTTACACATTCATCTTGCTTCTTATCATTCATGTTTCTTAATCCATCATTTCTTATCAACCTATCATGGTAGAGATAGAAGATAATTTAGAGAAGAAGTCTTACTTTTTGTAGTCTTGGTAAAGTAGCTTGCTTCTTCTTCTTACTTATGGAATGACTTATTGTAGCTTATTCTCTCTAACACTTAAGCACTTTAGAAATGTTGGATTATTTGAACAACTAACAAATGGCTTGTAAGCCTCCTATATTTATAGAAATTGCAAAGCTAGGGTAGTTTAGTCATTAAATCACCCACCTCCTTAAGCCACCTCCTTACTATTCATTACTTGGCTAGCACAACTCTTATCCTACACTTGGTCATTACTCATTTAACTTGATCATTACTCCTAAGTCTTGGTCACCACACTAACTTGGTCACCACAATAACCATATTAATATTAATATTACATTTTCCATAACTAGATTTTTATTACATAATCCATCTTACCTTGTTATTCCATCATTACTTATTTCTTGGAAACTCAATATTATATCCCGAGCAAATACCGATGAATAGTGCTTTTCAAAAAATTTCTCAGAAAACTTTTATTTTCGTCTTGGAAATTCAAACACTTTAATTCATCCACGTAGCTCAATTACTACGACATTCTAACATCAATAGGTTATACAATTACAACCATCTTGATAACACATGGAATATGATTTTATTTATTATTTAATTTAATAAAATCATTTTACAATAAGATCCGAATTTCTCGGTCATTACAGGTTAGACTTGACTCTCTTTGTGCATTGAGCTCATAGGTTTGTTTTGTGAGACCCCAGATTTTATGAATAAAGATTTAATTTTCTCGAATTAATGTTTTTGAATATTATGTTGTGGATTTGATGTAATGTTATAGTTATGGGTAATATTTACAAATTTTGCAAAGTAAGCAAGTGGTTATATAATATTCGATTGGTCAGGGAATATTCTTTTTGTCGGGGAATATCCGTACGACGATACAATCATTGGTGGACCCCGCAATAGAATTATTGTCGGATTGAGAAAACGATAAAAATACTTTATGAAAATAACGGCGAAAGTTTTACCGTTAACTGTTAAAACACCCGGTGTTAAAAGTACAGTAATACGCGTGGTTGCATAGTAGTACACGGTATTGATTATTGATGCTTATGTGAGAAGTCACTCAGTATTGTTCAATCGGGTATTCAGGACACTTTTCGTGTCGGAGTACTATTCACGAGTTATTATTCATGAGTTACTATTTACGAGTTACTATTCATGAGTTACTATTCACTAGTTAGTATTCATGAGTTACTATTCATGAAGTACTATTCACCCATTAAATATATTTCTTTTCGGTCCAAATTATTTTTGGGTACAATATTAGTCCATGAGGAGATGTGCTAATTTTTCAGACTGTTAGTTGAAGATATAATAGTAAATCAATATGGACCGGTGGTGGAAAGTATAATAGTAAATTAATATGGATCGCTGGTTTAAAGTTTTAATAGTGAATCAGTATGGACCGTTGCTTTAAGTTTTAATAGTAAACCAATATGGACCGTCCATTTAAAAGTAAATAAATCTGGACCGTTCATGAATTAGTTACTATGCAGTCCATTTTCCTATAAATAGAAGCTCATTCCTTCATTATTTCTTACGAATTCACTGAAACTCTAGAGAGAGAAACTATAGAGAGAAAGAAGAAAAGTATTCTGCTACTTCACTACTTTAGTATTCAGTTTTTCTAAGGTAGGGAATATTATTTGTTGTACCCGTAAGGGGTATTATTCTTTTGTATTCATGAAGAGAACTTCTGTTAATCCATTATTTATTATTACATTGGAATAACTTTTGTATCTGCTGCTACCCTATACTTGGTGAAATTCTTATGTTATTTTATTCTTTATTATTCTGCTGGAATAACCTGTATACGCGGGATACCCTATACTTGGTGAAATTCTTCTAATATTCCGTTCTTTATTATTCTCATCGTAATATCACATGCATGCGTTCTACGGGACTGGTTCTATTATTTATTATTCTCGTGAATATCCCATCAGTGCATTTACGCCGACATGGTTCCATTATTTATTATTCTATCGAATATCCTGTCATGCAGGCATTTACGCTTTAACCGGGTTCCATTATTTATTATTCGCTTAATATCTTATACATGCGTTTACGCCGGACTGGGTTCCATTCTTTATTATTCTATTGAATATCCTCATGCATGCGTTTTCTGGCTGGACTGGTTCCGTTATTTATTATTCTGTTGGAATAACCTGCATGTGCGGACTATCGCATGCATGGTGATTTCTTTTGTTATTCAATTCTTTATTATACTCAGTTGGTTAAAACTTTGACTTCTATACTCCATGAAATTAGTGGAATATCCTTGATATTTGTGCGTCATCCAGTATCTTTTCATGGAAATATTCTTCTAAGCATTCTTGAATTTTACTCTACAAAGCAGTATCATGTTGACAATTTGGACGTTATCAGTTCCTAGATAAATTAATTCTTGAACTTGTTTTATTGAATTCTTATATTATTGTCATCATCCTCATGCTTATATAATGTTGAAAGTCATCTGTGGCCTATAGTGCATAGATGGACTTGGTATGAATATGACCAGGGATTATTCGGTATAATCATAACCGTAATGTTACAAATGATGTGGAAAAAGTCCTCATTGGCCCGTAGTGCATTGATGGACAGTTTTTGGTATGATTATGGCTATGGATTCTCTTTTGCCGTAGTGCAAAGATGAATTGTTTTATGTCATGATCAGGACCGTTGATGAAAACATGATTATCTTAAGCCGTAGTGCATGGATAATTCGTGGTCGTGATACTAAAGAATATCATTGGCCGTAGTGCAGGAGTGATTCGATGATGTTGATTATTTATTAAGTTGAGTCTCATCGATAAAAGTGATGAAAAACCTT
The DNA here is from genome assembly GCA_020205605.1 of Panax ginseng. NCBI lineage: Eukaryota > Viridiplantae > Streptophyta > Magnoliopsida > Apiales > Araliaceae > Panax > Panax ginseng. The sequence continues at coordinate 97,909,121 of CM035136.1, read as the reverse complement.
TTAAATCATAGAAGATAGTAGATTTTATTCCCTACTTGACTCTTCTAATGGATTGCTTGTTCCGCTGCAGTTAAACTTGATAGTTATTATATTTTATAAGTTTAACACTGTTGAAGGCTAACGATAAATTATTTTGCATTATCTTAGTCATAATATTTCTTACTAGGCTAGTTGAGCTCACCCTTTTGCTTTCATTGTTCTCTTCAGGAAATGAGAACGTAGCTGGGACTAGTCGGGGAATAGAGTTATGGTCCTAGATGGTGCATTAGTAGTCCTCACTATTCTTTGAAATAGTGTGATAATAATTTTAATGAGGACTCCTTTTGAGTTTGTATACTCTCTAGTAGACAATATTTTTATTCAAACTCACAGTTTATGTTTTGTCGTATTGTACACCTATATTTGTATTATTAAGTTGTATTTAAATTACGCACCATGTATATGGCGACTCAAGATGGGTGATGTATACCTAATTTTGGGGGCGTCACAGTTGGTATCAAAGCTTAGGGATATGATCCTTGGCTGAGATGTGAGACAAGAACTAGGAGGGGAGAGATGGGGAATTCCTTTGCTAGTATGACCTACCTAAGTTTATTTGATATTTAATTGGTCGGTCAGAGTATATGGATAATATGTTACATGTCAATTAACCTTTGTTTTGTGGCGATGTTTACAAATGGCATCCAAAAATGTTGAGATATGCAATGAAGCACATGAGACCGTTGAGACACCTTTAATCACTAACTTGAGTTAATGTGATGTCGAATTTAAGAAGAAGAAATTAGAGATATCTACGTGGTGCGTGAAGAACTAATAGTTGCACCTTGAGCTAGTTCTGCAGGAGGTAGCGGTGAGAGTGAGGAAGAATAGGAAGAAGAGGAACCTGAGGAGAATTTATTAGAAGAATTTTATGATCAAAATTTAGCATTACAAAATCGTATTAATGAGTTAGAAAAGCATGCTGAAGAACTGCAGGCGGTCGTGGAGCGAAGAGATGCAACCATTCAAAATTGTGTTACCCGATGTGCGATGCTTGAACAGAAGCACTCTTTGGCAGAGTATAAGATATTAGAGCTGGAATCTGAGAATGCTATGATCAAAGTTCTGATGAAAGCAGAAACAAATGAACAAAAGAGAATAGATGACGCATGGGTAAAAGCCGCACGAAGTGTAGATATTGTAGAAAAAGACGTATGATCCAATAAAGCCAAAATAGATGAAATGGATTTTCTTTTTGGACAACAATTGGGAGAATCCAACATCGAATTCGAATTACCACATGCATAGCGGTCAACCCCAATTCGATATGGATCGGAGAATAATGATTCAAATCATGGATCAGGAATGGGAAGAAGCACTTAAGGGTGGAATGTACCCTATAATAAAGTCAAATCCAGTAGTTTAAGTGAGAGCGTTTGTCGAGGAACCCGAACGAAGTTATTACGGGTAGTTAATGATAAACTCTTGCGAAGTTTATACCTTATTAGATATCAGTTCTACCCACTCTTTTATTTCACCTAGTTATGTTCAATGTTTGAATTTAACTCCGGAGAAGTTAGATTTTGATTTATCTGTTGAAACTCAGTTGGGAGAAACCTTCGTTACATCCACTATTTATAAATCTTGTTTAATTTAAATTGACACTTTCACGTTACCTGTCAATCTTATCTCTTTGAAAATACTTGCCTTTGATGTGATTTTAGGAATCGATTGGTTAACTACTCATCATGCCTTTCGTAAGGTTGTTAGCTTTCATATTCCTAACCAACCTGTTATGCGAATTCAAGTAACCAAACCACTAAAGTCAATCATTGTCATATCAAGCCATAAGTAAAGAGCCCGGTCCTTTCGTTGTTGACTTCCTTGTGTGGAATGCACTGAAGCCAGACTTTCTGTAGGCGACGTCCTGAATGACGATGGCAAATTGATAGGTATCAATGTGACGTACTATCCAAGTCTTGGATGAGGGTCACAGTTTTGAATGATATTTCTATTGTTAATAAATTTCCTGACGTATTCTTGAAGACTTCTTAGCCTACCCCTAGAGCGTGAAATCGAATTTTGTATTTACCCCAGTACAAAACCCATTTCTTAAACCCTTAAATATTTCTTCAACTAAAGTGAACGTAACATGCGCCAAAGACGTTGGCTCGAGCTGTTGAAGATTACGATCGTACCATTCAATACCATCGTGGGAAAGCGAACGTGGTAGCTGACGCGTTGAGTAGAAGATCGTATGCATTTACAAGTGCGATGTTATTAACACAAAGACCCATTTCGTATGACTTACAAATGATGAATATAGAGTTAAAGACTCTAGGAACCCACGTGAAGATAACGAATATATGAGTAGAATCGACTTTAATCGATAACGTTAAAGCCGTTCAAGCTACACACCCGGAGCTGATGAATATGAAGAAAAAGGTTCAAGAGGGCGTTATTCTAGAAGCAAGAGTCGACGAAGAGAGGAAATCTCAACACTCGATTTAATTGGCCCATTTGAAATCCTCGATGAAGTAGGAACTGTGGCGTATAGACTCATTTTACCGCCAAGTATGTTGCGTGTTCAGAATGTTTTTTTTTATATATCGATGTTACGTAAATATGTGGACTACCCGAACCACATTATTAAATTAGAACTAAACGATATAGCAGAAGATTTAACGTATGAGGAGATACGTGTTAAAAATCTTGGATAAGAAGGATCGTATTCAACACTCAAAGGTTATACCTCAAGAATTAGAATTTGAAATGAAGTCAAGATATCCTCACCTCTTCAACATACCAGGTACGTACGTAAATTTTGAGGGCAAAATTTCATAAGGTGGGAAGATTGTGAGACCCCGGATTTTATGAATAAAGATTTAATTTTTTTGAAATAATTTTTTTGACTATTATGGTGTGGATTTGATGTAATGTTATAGCTGTGGGTAATATTTATAAATTTTTCAAAGTAAGCAAGTGGTTATATAATATTCGATTGGTCGGGGAATATTCTTTTTGTCGAGGAATATCCGTACGATGGTACAATCATTGGTGGACCCCGCAATGGAATTACTGTCGGATTGAGAAAACGACAAAAATAATTTATGAAAATAACGGCGGAAGTTTTACCGTTAACTGTTGAAACACTCGGTGTTAAAAGTAATGCGATGTCTGGCGTGGTTGCATAGTAGTACACGGTATTGATTATTGATGCTTATGTGAGAAGTCATTCAGTATTGTTCAATCGGGTATTCGGGACACTTTTCGTGTTGGAGTACTATTCACAAGTTACTATTCATGAGTTACTATTCACAAGTTACTATTTACGAGTTACTATTCACGAGTTACTATTTACGAAGTACTATTCACCCAAAAAATATATTTCTTTTCGGTCCAAATTATTTTTGGGTACAATATTAGTCCATGAGGAGATGTGCTAATTTTTCAGACCGTTGGTTGAAGATATAATAGTAAATAAATATAGACCGCTGGTGGAAAGTATAATAGTAAATTAATATGAATCGCTGGTTTAAAGTTTTAATAGTAAATCAGTATGGACCGTTGCTTTAAGTTTTAATAGTAAACTAATATGAACCGTCCGTTTAAAAGTAAATCAATCTGGACCGTTCATGAATTAGTTATTATGCAGTTCATTTTCCTATAAATAGAAGCTCATTCCTTCATTATTTCTTACGAATTCACTGAAACTCTAGACAGAGAAACTATAGAGAGAAGAAGAAAAGTATTCTGCTACTTCACTACTTCAGTATTCAATTTTTCTAAGGTAGGAAATATTATTTGTTGTACCCGTAAGGGGTATTATTCTTTTGTATTCATGAAGAGAACTTCTGTTATTCCATTATTTATTATTCTCGTTGAATAACTCAGATACGCTGAGCTACCCTATACTTGGTAAAATTCTTCTATTATTCTATTCTTTATTATTCTGTTGGAATAACCTGTATACGCGGGATACCCTATACTTGGTGAAATTCTTCTAATATTACGTTCTTTATTATTCTGTCGGAATATCCTGTCTGTGCGTTTACGCCGGACTTGGTTCCATTATTTATTATTCTATCGGAATATCCTGTCTGTGTGTTTACGCCAGACCTGGTTCCATTATTTATTATTCTGTCGAAATATCCACATGCATGCGTTTACTACTGGACTGGTTCCATTATTTATTATTCGTCGAATATCCTCATCTATGCGTTTACTGGGACCTAGTTCCATTATTTATTATTCTCATTGGAATATCCTGTCATGCATTTTACGTCGGGCCTAGTTTCGTTATTTATTATTCTGTTGGAATAACTTTTGCTGTCTAAGGATCTATCGCATGCCTGGTGATTTCTTTTGTTATTCAATTCTTTATTATACTTAGTTGGTTAAAACTTTGACTTCTATACTCCATGAAATTAGTGGAATATCCTTGATATTTGCGCTTCATCCAATATCTTTTCATAGAAATATTCTTCTGAGCATTCTTGAATTTTTACTCCACAAAGCAGTATCATGTTGACAATTTGGACGTTATCAGTTCCTAGATAAATTAATTCTTGAACTTGTTTTATTGAATTCTTATATCATTGTCATCATCCTCATGCTTATATTATGTTGAAAGTCATATGTGGCCTGTAGTGCATAGATGGACTTGGTATGATTATGACCAGGGATTATTCGGTATACTCATAACCGTAATATTACAAATGATGTGGAAAAAGTCCCCATTGGCCCGTAGTGTATTGATGGACAGTTTTTGGTATAATTATGGCTATGGATTCTCTTTGGCCGTAGTGCAAAGATGAATTATTTTATGGCATGATCAGGACCGTTGATGAAAATATGATTATCTTAAGTCGTAGTGCATGGATAATTCGTGGTCGTGATACTAAAGAATATCCTTGGCCGTAGTGTAGTGGTGATTCAATGATGTGGATTATTTATTAAGCTGAGTCCCAGTGATAAAAGTGATGAAAAACCTTTTAAATCATAGAAGATAGTAGATTTTATTCCCTACTTGACTCTTCTAATGGATTGTTTGTTCCGCTGCAGTTAAACTTGATAGTTATTATATTTTATAAGTTTAACACTGTTGAAGGCTAACGATAAATTATTCTGCATTATCTTAGTCATAATATTTCTTACTGGGCTAGTTGAGCTCACCCTTTTGCTTTCATTGTTCTCTTCAGGAAATGAGAACGTAGGTGGGACTAGTCGGGGAACAGAGTGATGGTCCTAGATGATGCATTAGTAGTCCTCATTATTATGTGAAATAGTGTGATAATAATTGTAATGAGGACTCCTTTTGAGTTTGTATACTCTCTAGTAGACAATATTTGTATTCAAACTCACAGTTTATGTTTTGTCGTATTGTACACGACAGTTGTATTATTAAGTTGTATTTGAATTCTGTACCATGTATCTGGCGACTCAAGATGGGTGATGTATACCTAATTTTTGGGGCGTCACATGTTTCAAGTGCTTATTCTCAGCTTCAAACTTGGAGAGAGAGTCAGTACTTAGAAGGGTTGTTTCCAGTTCTTCTTGAACTTTCTCTTTCTCCTTTTGAAGAAGTGAATAGTCCTTAGACATAACTCTAAACTATTTCATGTATTGATGCATATCAGATGTTATGCCATGTAGTGCAGTTCTTAGATCATCAATGTCTACATCAGGAGAGTTGAAGTCAAATACCTCATCTATACTTACTTCATGTATGTTGGAGTTCTGTTTGTCTTTTTCATTCTTTGCCATTAGACAAATATTTGCCATCTGAGGATCTTCATCATCTCCAGATTCAGGAGTTGAGTCATTGTCTGAGTCATTCCACGATCCTCCAGCTACAAGGCCTTTGTCTCTCTTTTGAGGCCTTTTGTTGCCTTTGTATTCCTTCTTTGGGTGTGATTTCTTCTTTAGTTCTTCTCTGAGAGGTTTGTTGCAGTTTGCAATGAAATGGCCAGGCTTCTTACAATTGTAGCATATATCATTCATTTGCTCCTGGTTGCTGTAGTTGCTGACCTTCTTTGGCTTGCTAGTTTTGCCGTGACGCATGAACCTTCTAAGTCTTTTTACCAATATTGCAAAGTCCTCATCATCATCTTCGTCATAGTCAGAGTCAATTTCAGTGTTGACCTTGGTGGTACTTTCAGTTGCTTTGAGAGCAACATCCTTATCCTTTCTTCCTTCTGATAGAGTTTCTACTCGTTGAGTCAGCTCCAGTTCGTATGTAAGAAGGTTGCCATATAACTGTTGAACAGTCATCTCATGGAGATTCTTTGACTCTCTAATAGCAGTGGTTTTGGCATCCCACCTGATTGGAAAGGCTCTCATGAACTTTATGATTAGATCTTTGTTTGGGTAGATCTTTCCATAGGTTCGTAGAGAGTTGAGCAGAATGTTAAATCTCTCATAGGTGGCAGTGACGTTTTCTCCTTGAACGTGTGCAAACATTTCATATTTTGTGTTAGGAGAGATTGTTTGTTTTCTCTAACTTCTTCCGTTCTTTCATGCATGATGAGCAGTGCTTCCCAAACCTCCTTTGATGTTTTGTTGTTGACTACATTTTCAAACAGATCGTCTTCTAAGGATTGAAATAAAATGTTCTTGTCCTTCTTGTCGAGTTGAACAACTCTCTTCTCGTTGTCAGTCCATTCTCCTTTGACTTTGATTTGTATTCTGTTTGGATCATCCATAGTTGGTGCAAGCTTTGTAGGAACATAGGGCCCATTCTGAACAATTTCAAATAGATCTTCATCTATTGAGTCCATGTATGCTTGCATCTGAACTTTCCAGTTTACGAATTTATCTTTATTGCACATAGGTGGCTTGTTACCTCCTCCAGTCCTTGATTCGCTTGGTAAGTGTGCCATTGGATCTACTTAAGCTTTGTAGGATATATAATAGAACCTGCTTTGATACCAATTGTTAGTTCCCGGAGGCACAATAGTTATCTAGAATGGGGGTTGAATAGATATTTAAAATTCTTTTCGCTTTAACTTGTTAGATGATAATGATTAAAACACAGTAGAATTAATATTTGTTTTAATCTCCCTTAAGATATAGTGAATTAATGAGAGTGAGGCAGTTATAATAGTTATAGCAGATATAGCAGTTATAGCAAGAATGTAATAGACACAGCAGTTTTAAGTGGTTCAGAGCACTTAAAGCTCTTAGTCCACTCTTCTACTCCTCTAGTAGGAAATCCACTAAGGATGTCTTTTACACTTTCTGAATCTCACAGATTCCTTCTAAACCAGCAGTCTAGGCACTTCTTAGTTCACTCTTGAACTCTTCAAGTCTAGCATACTTGGTTCTTCACAGTTCACTTAGAACTCTTCAAGTCCTTCTTGAAAGTAGTATGCACACAAGCCAATCATGTTAGATGATAAAGCATATACTTTGTAACAATCTTATTCATTTATTAATAAAAAGTATTAATTTATTAAAGGCTTTTAATTATCTACATGATGCTGCTTTATAATATGTGATAAACCCATAGTTTTAAGCAATGCTTTTAGAATAATGATGATGATCATTCTAATGAGATCTAAATTCTTAGAAATCTTAAAACTAAAATAGTTTCCAATCGTTAGATTACTAAATTGGGGATTAGTGAATCCGGATAGATTGGTACATACGTTGCTTGCTCATTGGATGAGGATGATTGATCTCATGATCATTTGTGTGGAGACACTAAAGCAAGTATGTAGGTGCTTATTAGAGAATAAGTTCACTGAATGTGGCTCGCTAAGGAATACCTAATAGATTTTTACTTGCATGTCAATAGGAATCCTTGTAGTGATAGTAGTACAAGTGATCCTTGGACTTGAGATCATCATAGTATCTTGTGTATAATGATTTATACTTTGACTTATTCCTTAAGACCCTTACGGTATATCAAAGGGTATGCTTGGGTATAATAAGTTATACATGGAGATAATGTATGATCAATAAAGAATCTACCGCTTCTAGTAAAAGAAGAGAAATGTCCTATGTGATTCGATAAATGACAACCCAATGAGTCCTTGGCGGCGAGAATGAAATTAGAAAGGAGTTTCTAATTTGCATTATTTGAGTTGTGCATTTAAGAGTCGAAATACATATAATTAAATAAAATAAGACTTGACAAGAATTCCATGTCTTATATTTAATTGGGACATTGTATGGTGGAAGGATTGAATTATGTCGGTAACTATTTACTCAAAGGTTCTTTTATGATTAATGTTGAAATCTATATTATCTAGAAAGTCGTTGATCGCTAGGGAGGCTTATCCATATTGTAGAATAAAAATTATTTATTTAAATAAATTAACAGTTTAATTTATTTATTTAATTAAGATTAGAATTGTTCTAATTGATTTATTCACAACCGATTTAATATGAAGAACCTAAAGGATCACACCATAAAAGGAAGAATAATTATTTAAGAAGCTAATGACATAATCGTAATAATAAGTTAAGTATATTTAATTTAATCTATGGTGATAGAATAAATTAAATAGCTTAATATTATTATTTAATATTTTGAAAATATTAAATATAAATTAATAAGATGAGTCTTATTATTATTATTACTATTATTATTATTTAATTCCTAAAGGAGTTTGGGAATTAATTAATAAAAGTACTCTCAAATATCCTAATAGGATTAGGAGGCAAATTAATTTAAAAAGTTTAATTAATTATCTCTAATAAGATTAGGGAGCTTAATTAATTAAAAGAATTTAATTAATTAAATAATATCTTATTTTCTAAGTATACTAGAAGGGTTAACTGATATCTTTATAATAGGAGTCTTATATCATATATCAATATACGTGATTCCAATTGTTGGAGAATACGCTCCTTTTCTATAGAGAAAGAAAATTAGGGTTTAGCCAACAACCCTTCTTCTTGAATATTTCTTCTTCCTTGGTGGATCACCTCTAGAGGCCAAACACTTGGGTGGCTAACGTTGATGTTGACCTAGTCATATTTTATCCTTAAGTTTTGATGATGAATTATTAGTGTGCTAAATTGTTTTATGGCATTTTAGGTATCTGATGATAAGGAACATTTTCAAATGGGTGAAGAGTTTTTGATTTCTAGGAAAACCAAATGTAAGGTCAATTGCATAATAATTGAGTTTTCATTTAAAGGCTCTAGAACATATTTATTTGTATTTTATGTCTTAAATGAAAAATGTATTTAAAATATATATTAACATGTTACATGATATATGTTTTTCATGCATTAGTCCATATGTTAATATATGCCTAAAAAGAAGGATGGATTTGTGAAACGTGTGCATGCTTAAAATGTTAATTGATATCCTTGGGATATTTTCTTTCTTGATACACATGGATATATGAGGATGGAAGTTTACAAAGTTTAACTACTGACGTGGCAAGTGCATAGTTTTTAAAGAGTAATGATAATGATTATCTTGGTACTTTGAAAACATTGATTATTAGAAAAGTTGTTTAATGTCATATGCCACCTTTTGTGCAAAAAGTCATTTTTTGTTATCACACGCCACCTACAAGAGATAAAGAGAGATAAAGTCAAATGATTTTTGTGGGTTATCTCTAAAGGAGTCTTTTTGAAACTAAACAACTTTTGGAGAGTTTGATTTATACCAAGACATATCAACTGGATATATTAAACATATTTTACTGTTGGGAGCTTGATCTGTTATCTAGCCGGTTTCTTTGGATAAAATAAAACATATAATTTTTCTTAATAAGGAACTGCAATGTAAATATTTTTTAACGGTAAATATTTGGATGGCTATTTAAACAGTGTTTTTCATGAATGAAAATACACAATTCTCACGAAAATATTTCTTGCACTTAATACTGTGATTATCGAGCAAATTGATTTTATCAGTGCAACCTTTGAGAAGCTAAGCAATTTAATTTTCTGATATTATTTGAGCTGATATTTGGTAAGAAAATAATTGTTTATCTTTGTGTGCTAATTGATCATTAAATATAGTTGAGCCTTTAACTATTTAAATTGATTATTCTTGCATTGATCATAGACCTCTATATCTGTATTGAATTTTTTTTTTTAGACTAAGTGTAGTCTAAAGGTGTTAATCCTACTGGATTAGAGAAAAAGGTTTACAAATAGGTTCAAGGAAGCAAAGGTGCTTGAAGAGTGCATAGGTGCACAAGGAGCAAGAGAGCTTAAGGGAAATTAATTGTTAATTAATTTTTGTTAGAATCTGTTTTGTAATCTGTATTTATTTATAAAGAAATAAATAAAGTGAGTCTCCAATACTAGTTGGTATTGGACGTGGACTAGGCTATTATTAAAGAGGGTAATAGCTGAACCACGTAAAAAATCCTGGTGTTGATTTTATTACTTGCATAACTCACGTAGGCTATTTAATTATCTTAATAATTAAAATCTAAATATTTTCTTTATATTAAGATAATTCTTCAAACACCAAGTATTTAATTTGAATTATAAATTTAGCAGAATATTTTGTCATTTCAGTAGACTATATTAATTCAACAAACTGAATTAAGAAATATAGTAGCTTGAATTCAATAAGTTGATCTAAAGTTTAAAAATTGGTCATGGATTGCTCCCACACTTATTCAACCCCCCTTCTAAGTGTGCCTAGTTAAATTTCATTTGGTATCAGAGCTTGGCTCTACTTATCTTGGTCTTAAAGGTGACTTTTAGGGAAAGATTCTAACATGGCAAAGTTCGGAAACAACAATCAAGAAGGTCAAACTACCAATAGACCTCCTTTGTTGTTTGGTACAGAAAATTACAACTTCTGGAAATTCCGAATGAGGATCTATCTTAAAAGAGATCCTTGGGAATGGTGGGTTGTGGAAAATGGACCAGTTGTTCCACGAAGAGATGATGGGACACGAAAGATTCTGATAGAAATGGATTCAACCGAAATCTACATGGTCTCATATGATTCAAAGGCTATGAACACACTTCTCAGCGGCATGGTACAATCCGAGATATATAAAGTCTCCTCATGCAACACTGCCAAAGAGATGTGGGATACTTTAGTGGTAAGTCATGAAGGTACTTCAAAAGTACGGGAAGTCAAGCTAAGCATGCTTATGCATGATTATGAAATGTTCAAGCTCGAAAAAGATGAAACCATCAAGCTAGCTTAAGCAAGGTTTCTAGTCCTTATAAACTCCTTGAAATTGTTGGACAAGACTATTCCTCAAAGTGAGATCAACCGTAAGTTACTTCGGGCTATGCCCAAAAGGTTTGCTTCTAAAATCACTAATCTTCAAGATTCTGTTACTATTTCTTCCATGGATACTTTAACCATGTTTGGTGAACTAGAAGAATATGAACATCAGTTAAAGAGATATGATGATGAGGAGGAAACTCCCCGAAGAAAGATCTTAGCTCTTATTGCAGATAATGAAGAGGAACTTGATGATAACTCCGATGAAGAAATAGCGATGATGACAAGGAAACTCAAGGGGTTACTACAAAGGAAAAACAAGAGGAGAAACACCTTCAATTCAAATAAATTCAAAGGAAAGAAAAATGAAGAGACGTGCTTCGAATGTGGACATCCTGTCCACTTCAAGAAAGATTGTTTTCAACTAAAGAATAAAGGGAAGACCAACTACAAAGACAACAAGAAGAACAAAGCCTTTATGACTTGGAGTGATGAAGAATTCGAAGTGGAGATCGATGCTAAGGATGAGATAGCACAAGTATGTTTTGTGGGAGTTGAAGGTGAATCGAATCAAGTATCTCCTAATGAACTAAATTCTTTAGAACAAGAAAATAAGAAGTTAAGAGAAAAGAATGCAAGCTTATAAGGATTAGTTAATACATTAATGGATGAAGTAGATTCACTAATAGATGAAAAGAAAGAAATTGAAAAGGAATCCACATGTCAAGAAGAAAAGGTTTTGATTGCAAAGATTTACTATTTAGACAACTTTAATAAAATACTTTTCAATAAGGTGAAATTCTTAAATAATGAAGTCCAAAAATTGACTAATGAGTTAAAAATGAGAGATGTGTGTATTGATGCATTTAGTGATAAATCTCCTATTAAAACATGTCCTAATAATAAACTTCAAAGAAATAGACTCACTAAAATCATCTCTTGATAAATTTGTTTAAGGTGAAGAAAATCTAAATGTCATATTAGGAAAACAAAGACCTAGTTTTGAAAGACAAGGAATTGGTTTTAATTCTATGCATAAAAAGAGTAATATGAAAATGTTAAACTCAAAATCACGTTTTAGTTTAAATTATTGCTCTCCTTTCACAACTTGTAAACATTGTGGTATTAAAGGTCATTTAGATATAAATTGTTTTAAGAAACGAAATAAGGTTAAAAAGGTATGGATTAAAAAGAGTGATTTACTTGCTACTAACATAAATGGACCCAAAAAGATATGGGTACCAAAAGGATGAAATATCTTTTCTTGATAGGTATGTTTAAAGGCAAGAGTTCCATCTCAAAAATGGATTCTTAATAGCGGATGTTCTCGTCACATGACAGGTGATAAATCAAAATTCATGGAACTAGACATCAAGAAAAAGAATGGAACGGTCACATTTGGAGATAATAAAACATGCGAAATCATTAGAAAATGTAAAATTGAAAATGGCAAGGTAAGTATAAATAATGTACATCTTGTTAATGGACTTGAATTTAATCTTATTAGTATCAGTCAATTAATGGATAGTGGTCATCAAGTTAGTTTTGATAAAGAAAAATGCACTATTTCTCATGGTACTAACAATATCACTCTAGTTGCACAAAGAGAAGGAAATATATATACTACTGACTTTGAGCAACATGATGAAGAATTATGTCTAGCATCTGTACAAGATGAGGCTAATTTGTGGCACAAGAGGAAGGGACATGTTCACATAGACTTAATCAAGAAATTATCCTCAAAGAATCTTGTCAAAGGGTTGCCAAAAATCAAATATGAAAAGAAGGGAATTTGTGTTCCATGCCAACTCGAAAAACAAGTAAGAACATCATTTACGGCAAAGAACATGGTATCAACTTCTTCTTCTTTACAACTACTTCATCTTGATCTATTTGGACCAGAAAGACATTCTAGTATAAATGGTAAGTTTTATGCTTTTGTAATAGTAGATGATTTTTCTAGATACACTTGGGTACTATTCTTGAGAACTAAGGATGAAGCGTTTAAAGAGTTTGAAAGATTAATAAGAAAACTTGAAACAAATTATAGTTTCAAACTCATTAGAATTAGAAGTGACCACGGCACCGAGTTTCAAAAAGATTTTATAACCTTTTGTGATCAAATAGGTATTAGCCATGAATTCTCAACACCAAGGACTCCTCAACAAAACGGAGTGGTGGAAAGGAAGAATAGGACTATACAAGAGATAACTAGAACTCTATTACAAAAAAGTAAGCTTCCAAAGAAATTTTGGGCCGAAGCTGTAAGTACATCGTGTTATGTTTTAAATAGAGTACTCATTCGTCCTATTATTTTGAAAACACCATATGAGCTTTTAAATAATAAAATTCCCAACATAAGTTATTTCAAAATATTTGGTTCTAAATGTTTCATTCTAAATACAAGTGACAATTTGGAAAAATTTGATGCTAAGTCATATGAAGGAATATTTATTGGTTATTCTCAAAATAGTAAGGCTTATCACATCTTCAATATTAAAAAGTCATGTGTAGAAGAATCTATTCATATTACTTTCAATGAGACTAACAATGATCTTCCAAAAGAAAGTGAAGATGATGCAGGTAATTTGGAGATAGTCAACATTTCAGCAAACCGAAAGGAACATAACAAGAGACCAAATGAACAAATTCAGCAACCTGAAATGAATGATCAGCATGAACATGAACTTGAAGATTTGCAGGATGCTGAAAATGAGTCTAATGAGCAAGAGGAAGTTTTGCATAATATCCAAATGCCAAGAACAGCTAGATACATCAAGAATTATCCTCTAGAAAATATTATTGGAGATATCAATAAAGGTATAACGACACGGAGAGGTTTACAAAATCACTGTGCATTCTCTGCATTTTTGTCACAGGCTGAGCCAAAGAATGCAAAGGATGTTATAATTGATGAGAACTGGCTATTGGCAATGCAAAAAGAACTTCAACAATTTGAGAGGTTCCAAGTGTGGGAACTTATGTCTCCTCCAAAAGATGTTTCCATCATTGGTACGAAATGGGTCTTCAAGAACAAACTTGATGAGCACGTGACAATCATTCGTAACAAAGCAAGATTGGTAGCTCAAGGATACAATCAACAGGAGGGAATCGACTATGGAGAAACTTATGCACCAGTAGCAAGGCTGGAATCAATTCGAATTCTATTAGCTTTTGCTTGCTACAAAAAGTTTAAGCTTTATCAAATGGATGTAAAAAGCGTGTTCCTTAATGGATACATCAATGAAGAAGTGTACGTCAAACAACCTCCTGGATTCGAACACGAAAGGTATCCTAATCATGTGTACAAGCTAAAGAAAGCTCTTTACGGTTTGAAACAAGCTCCAAGGGCTTGGTACGAAAGGTTGAGTAAGTATCTCTTATCAAACGGGTTTGTTAGAGGTAAGATAGATTCTACACTGTTTATTAAGCATAAAAATATCGATATTATTATTGTTCAAATATATGTAGATGATATAATATTTGGTGCTACTAATGATTTCCTTTGTGAGTGGTTTTCCAAGTGCATGCATAAAGAATTTGACATGAGCTTAATGGGAGAGCTTAGTTACTTCTTGGGACTACAAATCAAGCAAACAAAGGACAAAATTTATATTCATCAAACCAAATACACAAAAGAACTACTCAAAATATTTGGCTTTGAAGGATCTAACTCGAAAGGTACACCAATGAGCACATCAGCTTACCACTGATGAGAAAGGTATTGATGTAGATATAACAAATTATCAAGGTATGATTGGATGCTTACTATACTTAACTGCTTCTAGACCTGATATAATGTATAGTGTTTGTCTGTGTGCAAGATTTCAGGCTAAACCCAAAGAATCACACTTAAATGCTGTTAAAAGAATTTTGAAATATTTAAGTGGTACAATTAATTTAGGGTTATTTTATCCAATTTCCAATCACTTTAAACTGATAGGTTATTCAGATGCTGACTATGCAGGTTGTCAAATCGATAGAAAAAGTACAAGTGGTGCTTGTACTTTCTTGGGACAAAGTCTCGTATCATGGCATAGTAAAAAGCAAACCTCAGTTGCTCTTTCAACTACTGAGGGTGAATACCTAGCTGCAGGAAGTTGTTGTTCACAGATTTTATGGATGAGACAAACTCTATGTGATTTTGACATATTATGTGATTGTGTGCCTATCTATTGTGATAATTCTAGTGCTATAGATATATCCAAAAATCCTGTGCTACACTCACGTACAAAACACATTAAAGTGAGACATATTTTTTTACGTGATAATGTGTCAAAAGGTTTTATAAAATTAATCTTTATTCCTACTAAAAATCAAATTGCAGATTTTTTTACAAAACCATTAAGTGAAGATAGATTTTGCATGCTGCGAAGAGAACTTGGAATTTGTACCGTTTAAATTTTTTTTATCGTTATACATGCATATCTTAAATAACTGCTAAGATTTGGGATAATTAATACTGAGTTTTAGGCTGCCCATTAAATGTTTTTGAAATTCGAAAAGAGAAATGTAGGCGTGAAAGGATGTACTCCATACATGTATCTAATATTATACTTCTCTCATCATTAACTGATAAAATTAAGATAATTATGGACTTAAATTTTTGGCTTTTCATTTAAAGTCTTTTACTCATACACGTCATATCTATCATAATTTTTTTTGAAAACTGAAAAGACAGGATGGATAAAGGCGTCTCGAGAGTCGTATGTGTTTTTGAAAATCAGAAAGGCTGGACAGACTAAGGGTTTCTTAGGAGACGTATGTTTACACGCCCCTCATAATGATTTTGAAAATCAAAAAGACATAATGACTGAGATTTGTTGAAAGATGTAAACGTGTAGGAGTATTCAATGTACTTACATACTTCCTTTATAAAAACTTTCTGTCTCTTTCTTTCATTATCTTTATATCTCAAATCTGTTTCTGACTTCTGTTTTCTTTTCTGCTCTAAACGTTCATCTTCCTCACTATCAAAACCCACGAGCTATGAGAACCAGAAATCATAAACGATCATTGATCGATTCTAATGATGATCAAACGCCGATTCCTCCCCAATCCACTGCCGGTCCTTCACGTAGGCAACAAAAAATAAATAAAGTCGTATCTGAGGAAACGGAGTACGTGGACTCTTCATCTTCTGATGAGTCAACCTTCACTCCCTCTGTGTCTAAATCTATTGGACCCTCTCGACGACATAAGACATCGACTCCATCCTTTAAGCCAGAGGTTACCCTTCCTCCAGTTTCGATAAACCCTAATCTTTCATCTGATCTTCCTGACAACTTCTTTCGAAGTAATGCGTATGAGGTACATTTTAAAACAGTCAATTTTCCCAAATAATTTGTCTATGAAAAGTCGGTTGATCAGATCTGTTTTCAACAATCTCCTTTGAGACCACTGTTTGAGTCTTGTGGTTTTTCATCCATGCTTTTTCCTCCATCTGTTGTATTTCCTAGACTTGTCCAATAATTTTATACAAATCTAAAGTGTAATGGGGATTTTTATACATCTTTTGTCAAAGGGAAGTCCTTATATTTTACAGTCATCGATTTTGGTAGTATTTCAAGTATTCCATCTTCGGGTGTGTGTCCTTTTACAAAGAAAGGTGTTGTTCATTTTCCCTTTACTCCTTTGGAACAGTTACAAATTGTTATGAACAATACTTTATTAAGTGATGTTTTTACTCCAAAAAACAGTTGATGTGTCTTCTATTTCTTATGTCCTCCATCAACTTATTAGATACAATCTGTTGCCTCGGTTAGGTGGAGGAGCAGATTTTACCTATCAAGATTTGATAGTTGTTGCTATGATTTTAAGAGGTGTTTCTTTTAATGTCTCAAATGATGCTTCATCATATGACCACTTGTTTGCGAAAAACCAAAACATGTTTACCCTACAGTGCTACTCTCACTACTTTGTTCAAACATTTTAAAGTCTCTTTTGAAAATGAAAATTTTGTTTCAATTAATGATTCCATCAGTGTTGGGTCCCTGAAAATGTCACGTATCATCTTACTTGATGGTGTGTTTGTTCGTGTCACTCCTGAAAATATAGCTCCTCCAATCTCAATTTCATCCTCTCCTGTTCAGCCCCCCACT
This sequence comes from Panax ginseng, assembly GCA_020205605.1. Taxonomy (NCBI): domain Eukaryota; kingdom Viridiplantae; phylum Streptophyta; class Magnoliopsida; order Apiales; family Araliaceae; genus Panax; species Panax ginseng. The sequence goes on along the minus strand of CM035136.1, from coordinate 97,891,877 downwards.
CAATCTTTTTCTGAAATTGTTGAGTTGTTGAAAGTAATTCTTAATAATCAAGAGAAAATGCAAGTTGAGATGTCTGCCCTTCATAACCGTATGTCTCTGTTGGAAAAAGGTAAGTTGCCATTGGGTGCACCTAAAATCAATAAACTCTATCGTAACATTGAAGATGAGTTTATCGATTTACAAGCCGGTTTTGAGGTGCAAACAACTGCCTTGGCTGAATTGATGCAACGACGACTCAATAGAAATTCTTGTCAGTTGAGTCAGGAACTTAAGTTTGTTAGTAATCAGGTTGGGGAGTTAGCTGAATTCATGGCTCTAAGGTTTAATGATGTTGGTTCTAAGCTTCATATGCAACGTAAGCATTCAACGGTTCCGAAATGGGTACATTGCAATTGGTTGGCCGAGTATCAGGGAGAATTTCTCGATGTACCTCTACCACCTGCAACTATCATTCCCAGACCTCCCCAATTTGCTGATGACCTTAACATCGCTGAAAAGGTTCATCGTGCCAATCACAAACCCTATTTCACAAAAAGGGCCACTTAGCGTGTAGCTGTGGTAGATCTCGAAGAATGAACTGCTCTCCTTTTTGGTTGATGACAAAGGGGGAGAATTTTGGAAATTATTGGGGTTATTTTTAAAGACTGAAAATTTTTGAATTTGTGGTTTTACAGACTAATTGTTTAAATTTTAAAATTTCATGTTAACAGTTTGATATTCGATATATGTTAAACTAACATGATTACAGGTACATTAAATTTCAGTTTACTGAAATCAAATTTGAATTTGAATCTCAGTAAGTTATTTTGAGATTCCTGAAATGATATGATGCATATATTTAGGGGGGGCTAATTATATTGTATATATGCATGAACATAGGGGGAATTAATGGGAATTAAAAAGGTTTTTGGTTGTCATCATCAAAAAGAGAGAGAATGTTGACTTAGTCATATTTTATCCTTAAGTTTTGATGATGAATTATTAGTGTGCTAAATTATTTTATGGCATTTCAAGTATCTGATGATAAGGAACATTTTCAAGTGGGTGAAGAGTTTTTGATTTCTAGGAAAACCAAATGTAAGGTCAATTGCATAATAATTGATTTTTCATTTAAAGGCTCTAGAACATATTTATTTGTATTTTATGTCTTAAATGAAAAATGTTTTAAATATATATTAACATGTTACATAATATATGTTTTTCATGCATTAGTCCTTATGTTAATATATGCCTAAAAAGAAGGATGGATTTGTGAAACGTGTGCATGCTTAAAATGTTAATTGATATCCTTGGGATATTTTCTTTCTTGATACACATGAATATATGAGGATGGAAGTTTACAAAGTTTAACTACTGACATGGCAAGTGCACGGTTTTTAAAGAGTAATGATAATGATTATCTTGGTACTTTGAAAACATTGATTATTGGAAAAGTTGTTTAATGTCATATGCCACCTTTTGTGCAAAAAGTCGTTTGTTGTTATCACATGCCACCTACAAGAGATAAAGAGAGATAAAGTCAAATGATTTTTGTGGGTTATCTCTAAAGGAGTCTTTTTGAAACTAAACAACTTTTGGAGAGTTTGACTTATACCAAGACATATCAACTGGATATATTAAACATATTTTACCGTTGGGAGCTTGATCTGTTATCTAGCCGATTTCTTTTAATTAAATAGAACATATAACTTTTCTTGATAAGGAACTGCAACGTAAATATTTTTTAACGGTAAAAATTTGGATGGCTATTTAAACAGTGTTTTTCATGAATGAAAATACACAATTCTCATGAAAATATTTTTTGCACTTAATACTGTGATTATCGAGCAAATTGATTTTATCAGTGCAACCTTTGAGAAGCTAAGCAATTTAATTTTCTGATATTATTTGAGATGATATTTGGTAAGAAATTAATTGTTTATCTTTGTGTGCTAATTGATCATTGCATATAGTTGAGCCTTTAATTGTTTAAATTGATTATTCTTGCATTGATCATAGACCTTTATATCTGTATTGAATTTTCTGTTTTAGACTAAGTGTAGTCTAAAGGTGTTAATCCTAGTGGATTAGAGAAAAAGGTTTATAAACAGGTTCAAGGAAGCAAAGGTGCTTGAAGAGTGCATAGGTGCACAAGGAGCAAGAGAGCTCAAGGGAAATTAATTGTTAATTAATTTTTGTTAGAATCTGTTTTGTAATCTGTATTTATTTATAAAGAAATAAATAAAGTGAGTCTCCAATACTAGTTGGTATTGGACGTGGACTAGGCTATTATTAAAGAGGGTAATAGCTGAACCACGTAAAAAATCCTGGTGTTAATTTTATTACTTGCATTACTCACGTAGGCTATTTAATTATCTTAATAATTAGAATCTGAATATTTGCTTTATATTAAGATAATTCTTCAAACACCACGTATTTAATTTGAATTAAAAATTCAGCAGAATATTTTGTCATTTAAGTAGACTATTAATTCAGCAAACTGAATTAAGAAATATAGTAGCTTGAATTCAATAAGTTGATCTAAAGTTAAAAAATTGGTCATAGATTGCTCCCACACTTATTCAACCCCCCTTCTAAGTGTGCCTAGTTCAATTTCAGTTGATCAAATAAATAAACCAAACCCGGTGGATTCAAGTTGAACGCGAAAAAGATTGGAGGTGAACTTGTACCTGAGAAAGCTCGAATCTTCAAGGGTATAATTTTTGTTATTCATATTTTCGTTTAATTAATAATTGTGCATAAAAGATTATCCAGATATATGGTTTGTAAAATTTTTAAACTCTGTTTTTCTACGTTTCCGCTTATTTTATGCAATTTGATTGCGTTCATGAATATTACAAACCTAACAGTTACAAACCTAACAGTGGTATCAGAGCCAAACCTTTATGCGAATTATTAATTATTTTAATTTGATATGTATATTGATATGTGTTTAGAATAATTTAATTGGGCATAATTTTGTTGTATAAAATTTATTTTAAAAAAAATTCGCAAAAACAGGATATATCATGTTTTCGGTGATTTCGCGAATTGCAATCGGTGATTGATTTTATTCACATCTCCCCACGTGATCGGTTATACTGTTAGGCCACGAAGATTCTGTATGATTATATTTATATATATATTCATGTGGTCGTTATACAGTATAAAATAATATATGTTTTCAACTTAAGTAGTACAAGCAGTCCATGGGTCTTGGATTGAAATAACCACTTTTGGTATATATGTATGATTAAACAAGTATGTTTTTCCTCCTGGTAAGTGGGAGTGGGATCATAAAAGAATCACAATCATGTTGCTTTATTAACTTTTAAAAGAATCACGTGATTCCTTTACAGGGAATAATAAAATCGTACGGTTAATATTGTTATATTATATTATATTATATATATATATATATAATATTTTTAATTATTTTATAATTAAAATAAAAGGTTTATTTTAATCTTAAAATAAAAAGTTTATTTTAATATTAAAATAAAAAAGTTTATTTTAATCTTAAAATTGAATTTCATGCTAACTAATTAGAGTTGGAATTGGATTCCATGAGGGTTAAATATTTTTTTCGGTCATTTGTCTTATAGTGTAAATTTACACGGATAGAAAAGCGAATTTTTTTTTTTACAATTAACTCATCATGTCTTTTTTCTTCAAACAAAAGTTAAAAAACCGTTGAAAGCTTTGACTTTAACGGAACGGTGTTGAGTCAACTGCTGAGTTGTCCAAAAAAAATTTATGTGGCAGTTAGTATGCGACGTGACAATGATGTGGATTTGGAGGAAAAAATTTATGAAAAAATGGGAAAAAATATTTTAAAGTATAATATAAATTTAAAAGGTTAGCCAAAAAAACAGCGTTTTTTTAATAAAAATAAAAAAAATATTTTTATTAAAAAAAATAGCGTTTTGTTTTATTTTAAAAATTGAGCTTTTTTATTTTATTTTTATAAAAAAAGAAACCTGCATATTTTTATTTTATTTTTATAAAAAAAAACTGTGCTTTTTTTATTTTTATTAAAAAAACAGCATTTTTAATTAAAAAATGTGCTTTTTATTTTATTTTATAGAAAAAACTGCGCTTTTTTATTTATTTATAAAAACTTCTTTTTTATTTTATTTTTATATATAAAAAACTACGTTTTTAATTATTTTATTTAAAAAAACTGCGGTTTTTGTATTCTTATTAAAAAAATAGCGTTTTTTTTAATAATAAAAAAAAATTAGTAAGAAAAGCTGCTTTTTTTAATTTAATTTTTATAAAAAAAACTGCGTTTTTTTATTTTTTTAAAAAAATTGCGTTTTTTTTATTTTTTTAAAAAAACTTCGTTTTTTATTTTATTTTTATATAAAAAAAGCTGCGCTTTTTATTTTATTTTTATATAAAAAAAACAGCGTTTTTTGTTTTATTTTTATAAAAACAAGCTGCGTTTTTTATTTTTATTAAAAAAAACTGCGTTTTTTATTTTATTTTTATATAAAAAAATTGCGTTTTTTTCTTTTTTTTATATTAAAAAAAAAACTGCATGTGAGACCCCATATTTTATGAATAAAGATTTAATTTTTTCGAAATATTTTTTTGAATATTATGGTGTGGATTTGAGATAGTGTTATAGTTGTGGGTAGTATTTATAAATTTTGAAAAGTATGCAAGTTGTTGTATAATATTCGATTGGTCGGGGAATATTCTTTTTATCGGAGAATATCCGTACGATGGTACAATCATTGGTGGACCCCACAACGGAATTATTGTCGAATTGAGAAAACGACAAAAATATTTTTATAAAAATAACGACGAAAGTTTTACCGTTAAAACTGTTGAACTACTCGGTAGTAAAAGTACGGTAATACGCGTGGTTGCATAGTAGCACACGGTATTGATTATTGATGTTTACGTGAGAAGTCACTTAGTTTTGTTCAATTATTACTACAGTAATTGCTTCATAGTATCTCACGTTATTTGATTCAATTATTGTCAATATTTTGTATATTATTAAATCAATAATTGAGACGACGAAGTTATTAATATTATTATTTGTAATATTAACGATGTCTAGAAGTTCTGCCAATGAGAGGTTTGGTCGCCTAATTGCGCGCCAATAGGGAGAAATCCTTATTGAAAAACTCCCTCTTTCCTGGGAACGACCTGGTCGATTAATATTGTGAATTATAATAATGATGATAAATATTGTTAAATATATTGAGGTGTCTTTTTATGAAGTCACGGAAGTTTATATATATATATATTATATAAAATTTGTTTTATTAGTATTATTAATGTAATAAAACAGAAAAGCTTTTTATATAAAACAGAATACTTTTATAAAGTTATTTATTTTATTAGACAATGATTAGAATATATTATATTCTATTATGCATAGTATTTTGCATAGTAAAATATTTTTATATAAAACAGAATACTTTTATAAAGTTATTTGTTTTATTAGACTATAAATAGAATATATTATATTCTATTATGCATAGTGTTTTGCATAGTAAAATCTTTTTATATAAAATGAAATACTTTTATAAAGTTATTTGTTTTATTAGACAGTAATTAGAATATATTATATTTTATTATGCATAGTGTTGTATAGTGCCTGCATAGTATTCTGCATATTAAATCAATATGGACCGTCCGTTTAAAAGTAAATCAATCTGGATCGTTCATGAATTAGTTACTATTCAGTCCATTCTCCAATAAATAGAAGCTCATTCCTTCATTATTTCTTACGAATTCACTGAAACTTTAGAGAGAGAATTCTTCTTCTATAATCTTAAGCGTATTTCTTTAAAATTTAAGAAAGCTTTGAGCGTAATGCAAGTTTTCTTCAAGTATATCCCCGTCCTACCCGTCGGAGTACTCTTCTTTATAAGGTAAGGGATATTATTTGTTATACTTGTAAGGGGTATTATTTCTTTTGTATTCATGAAGAGAACTTCTGTTATTCCATTCTCTATTATTACATTGGAATAACTTTTGTATATCATGTGAGCTACCCTATACTTGGTGAAATTCTTCATTATTCCATTCTTTATCATTATATTGGAATAACTTTGTCTATCTGAGTAATCGCATACATGGTGAAATTCTTCTATTATTCTATTTTTTATTATTACATTTGGAACATCCTATCGTATGCGTTCGCATTACCGTTCCGTTATTTATTATTCTGTTGGAACATCCTCATGCATGCATTTTACGCATGACTTCGGTTTCATTATTTATTATTCATTGGAATATCATATACATACATTTACGCATGACTGGGTTCCGTTATTTATTATCTTTGTTGGAATAACTTTATCATGCGCGCTCTCATCGTGATGCCTAATGATTTCTTTTATTATTCCATGAAATTAGTGGACTATCCTTGATATTTGCACTTCATCCAGTATCTTTTTCATAAAAATATTCTTTTGAGCATTCTTGAATTTTTACTCCGTAAAGTAGTATCATGTTGACAATTTGGATGTTATTAGTTCCTGGATAAATTAATTCTTGAACTTGTTTTATTGAATTATTATGTCATTGTCATCATCCTCGTGTTTATATTATGTTGAAAGTCATCTATGGACTGTAGTGCATAGATGGACTTGGTAAGATTATTACCAGTGATTATTCAGTATAATCATAACCGTAATGTTACAAATGATGTGAAAAAAAGTCCTCATTGGCCCGTAGTGCATTGATGGACAATTTTTGGTATGATTATGGCTATGGATTCTCTTCGGCCAAGGGTACAAAGATGAATTATTTTATGGCATGATCAGGACCGTTGATGAAAACACGATTATATTTGCCCCGTAGTGCATGAATAATTCATGGTCGTGATACTAAAGAATATCATTGGCCTGTAGTGCAGGGATGATTTGATGATGTGGATTATTTATTAAGCTGAGTCTCAGCGATAAAAGTGATGAAAAACCTTTTAAATCATAGAAGATAGTAGATTTTATTCTCTATTTGACTCTTCTAATGGATTGCTTGTTCCGCTGCAGTTAAACTTGATGGTTGTTATATTGTGTCAGTTTAGCACTGTTGAAGGCTAATGATAATTTATTCTGCATTATCTTAGTCATAATATTTCTTACTGGGCTAGTTGAGCTCACCCTTTTTCTTTCATTGTTCTCTTCAGGAAATGAGAACGTAGTAGGGACTAGTCGGAGAACGGAGTGACGGTCCAGATGATAGCATTAGTAGTCCTAACTATTCTATGAAATAGTGTGATAATAAATGTATTGAGGACTTATTTTGAGTTTGAATACTGTCTAGAAGACAATATTTGTATTAAAACTCACAACTCATGTTGTATATTTAAGGTTGTATTTGTATTACAATACCATGTATTTGGCGACTCGTAATAGGTGATGTATACCTATTTTGGGGGCGTCACAGTTGGTATCAAAGCTTAGGGATATGATCCCTGGTTGAGATGTGAGACAAGAATTAGGAGGGGAGAGACGGGGAATTCCTTCACTAGTATGACCTACCTATGTTTATTTGGTATTTAATTGGTCGGTCAGAGTATAGGGATAATATGTGATATGTTAATTAACCCTTGTTTTGTGGCAGTATTTGAAAATGACATCCAAGAATGTTGAGAATATCAATGGTGCACAGGAGACCGTTGAGTCTCCACAGATCAATAATCAGGATAATGTGCATCAGGAAGGAGACAATCCTCAGGCAAACAACAACACTGACCAGATGATGAACGATGGAATGTTCAGAGGCTTTATGCAATTCATTCAACATTAGGTAAGAGAGACTCCTATTCAAAATATAGGTAGAAATAATGGCAACCCACGATCGGTCACCGCTAAGCAGTTCAAGGAGCTGGGACCACCAGAATTTTTGGGAAAGCCAGAACCACTTAAGGCAGAGACGTGGTTAAATCAAATCACCAAGTTATTTGATGTCTTGGGATGCTCCGAGGAGCAAAAGGTTCCCTTTGTCACCTTTATGTTGCGTGAAGAGGCAGATCACTGGTGGGAATCTATAAAACGTATCCAGCCTAACACACTCAAGATGTCTTGGGAGAAGTTCCAAGAATTGTTCAACGACAAGAACTTTCCCGAAAGTATTCGTCACATAAAGGAGGTGGAGTTCATCAAGCTGGAGCAAAACAATATGACTGTGTCGTAGTACGAGGCTAAGTTTACCGAGTTGTCTCGGTTTGCATCCCATTTGGTCGATAATGAGGAGCGAATGACGCGAATGTTTCTAAGAGGTTTGAAACCCAATATACGTCAATACCTCATTTCTCACAAACTTTGTTTATATTCAGATGTTGTGAATAGGGCTCAGTTATTGGAGCGCGATAATGAATCAGCACAACCAAAAGGCAACGACCAACAACATGATAATAATCGTACCGGTGGCAACGGTCATCGGAACAATGATAACTATCGTGGGGGAAATTATCATGTCATTAATGGTAACAATTTCGGTGGTAATCATGGCCAAGATAATAGAAGTGGAAATTTCAAGAAGAGAAGGTTCAATAATGATGGAAAGACAGCAGCACCAACACCCGTTTCAAAGGAAGAAGAACGACCACCGATCGTATGTTTCAAATGCGGACAAGAGGGATACATCCGTCCAAACTATACGCAGCAATCCAAAGTGTGTTTTAATTATGGAAGAGAAGGTCACCTAGCTTGATTTTGTCGTATGGTGAAGTCAAGTCCAGCTGGGATAGTGATACCAAATGATGTCCCAGACAAGCCAAAGTCGGTAGTTTAAGAGAGAACGTTTTTTTTACGAGGAACCTGAATAAAATTATCACGGGTAAGTTAATCATAAACTCTTGCGAAGTCTATACCGTGTTAGATACCGGTTCTACTCACTCTTTTATTTCACCTAGTTGTGTTCAATGTTTGAATTTAACTCCGGAGAAGTTAGATTTTGATTTATCTGTTGAAACTCAGTTGGGAGAAACCTTCGTTACATCCACTATTTATAAATCCTGTTTAATTAAAATTGACACTTTCACGTTACCTGTCAATCTTATCTCTTTGAAAATACTTGCCTTTGATGTGATTTTAGGAATCGATTGGTTAACTACTCATCATGCTTTTCGTAAGGTTGTTAGATTTCATATTCTTAACCAACCTGTTATGCGAATTCAAGCAACCAAACCACTAAAGTCAATCATTGTCATATCAAGCCATAAGTAAAGAGCCCGGTCCTTTCGTTGTTGACTTCCTTGTGTGGAATGCACCGAAGACAGATTTGTGTAGGCCACGTCGTGAATGACGATGGCAATTTGATAGGTATCAATGTGACGTACTATCCAAGTCTTGGATGAGGGTCACAGTTTTGAATGATATTTCTATTGTTAATAAATTTCCTGACGTATTCTTGAAGACTTCTTAGCCTACCCCTAGAGCGTGAAATCGAATTTTGTATTGACCCCAGTACAAAACCCATTTCTTAAACCTTCAAATATTTCTTCAACTAAAATGAATGTAACATGCGCCAAAGACGTTGACTCGAGCTGTTGAATATTACGATCGTACCATTCAATACCATCGTAGGAAAAGCGAACATGGTAGCTAACGCGTTGAGTAGAAGATCGTATGTGGTTAAAAGTGCGAATATACAAACCCACATGAAGATAATGAATATACGAGTAGAATCGGCTTTAATCGATAAAGTTAAAGTCGCTCAAGCTACACACCCGGAGCTGATGAATGTGAAGAAGAAGGTTCAAGAGGGCGTTATTCTAGAAGCAAGAATCGACGAAGAGAGGAAATCTCAACCCTCGGTTTAATTGGCCCATTTGAAATCCTCAATGAAGTAGGAACTGTGGCCTATAGACTCGATTTACCGCCAAGTATGTTGCGTGTTCAGAACCTTTTTTTTACGTATCGATGTTACGTAAATATGTGGACGACCCGAACCACATTATTAAATTAGAACTAAACGATATAGCAGAAGATTTAACGTTTGAGGAGATACGTGTTAAAATCTTGGATAAGAAGGATCGTATTCAACACTCAAAGGTTATACCTCAAGAATTAGAATCTGAAATGAAGTCAAGGTATCCTAACCTCTTCGGCATACCAGGTACATACGTAAATTTCGAGGGCGAAATTTCATAAGGAGGGGAGATTGTGAGACCCAAGATTTTATGAATAAAGATTTAATTTTCTAAAAATATTTTTTTGAATATTATAGTGTGGATTTGAGATAGTGTTATAGTTGTGGGTAGTATTTATAAATTTTGAAAAGTATGCAAGTTTTTGTATAATATTCGATTGGTCGAGAGAATATTCTTTTTGTCGGAGAATATTAAATGCGACCAGTACAATCATTAGTGGACCCCTAGCGGAATTATTATCGGATTGAGAAAAAACGACAAAAATATTTGTATGATAATAACGGCGAAAGTTTTACCGTTAAAACCGCTGTTGAACTACTTCAGAGTAAAAGAAATGAATACTGGCGTGGTTGCATAGTAGCAGCACGGTATTGATTATTGATGCTTACGTGAGAAGTCACTCAGTTTTGTTAAATTATTGCTACGTACAGTAAATGCTGCATAGTATCTCACGTTATTTGATTCAATTATTGTCAATATTTTATATATTATTAAATCAATAATTGAGATGACGAAGTTATTAATATTATTATTTGCAATATTACCGATGTCTGTAAGTTACGCCAAGGAATTGGAAAGCCCCTCTTTCACGGAACGACTTCCTTATTATTAATATTGTGAATTATAATAATGATGATAAATGTTGTTAAATATATTGAGGTGTCTTTTTATGAAGTCACTGAGGTATATATATATATATATATATATATATATATATATATATATATATATATAAATTTTGTTTTATTAGTATTATTAATGTAATAAAAATGAAAAAGCTTTTATATATACAACAAAATACTTTTATAAAGTTATTTGTTTTATTAGACAACAATTAGAATATATTATATTCTATTATGCATAGTGTTTTGCATAGTAAAATCTTTTATATAAAAGCAGAATACTTTTATAAAGTTATTTGTTTTATTAGACTATAAATAGAATATAGTATATTCTATTATGCATAGTATTTTGCATAGTAAAATCTTTTTATATAAAATAGAATACTTTTATAAAGTTATTTGTTTTATTAGACAATAATTAGAATATATTATATTTTATTATGCATAGTGTTGCATAGTGCCTGCATAGTGTTCTACATAGTAAATCAATATGGACCGTCCATTTAAAAGTAAATCAATATGGACCGTTCCTGAATTAGTTACTATTCAGTCCATTCTCCAATTAATAGAAGCTCATTCCTTCATTATTTCTTACGAATTCACTGAAACTCTAGAGAGAGAATTCTTCTTCTATAATCTTGAGCGTATTTCTTTAGAGTTTAAGAAAGCTTTGAGCGTAGTGCAAGTTTTCTTCAAGTATATCCCCACCCTACCCGTTAGAGTACTCTTCTTTATAAGGTAAGGGATATTATTTATTGTACTCGTAAGGAGTATTATTTCTTTTGTATTAATGAAGAGAACTTCTGTTATTCCATTCTTTATTATTCTGTTGGAATAACCTGTATACGCATGCTATCCTATACTTGGTGAAATTCTTCTATTATTTCATTCTTTATCATTATGTTGGAATAACTTTGTCATGTCATGATAATCGCATACATGGTGAAATTCTTATGTTATTCCATTTTTTATTATTACATTTGGAACATCACATGCATGCGTTCTGCATGACTTTGGTTTAGTTATTTATTATTACATTGGAACATCACATGCATGCGTTTCTGGCATGACTGATTCCATTATTTATTATTACATTGGAACATCACATGCGTGCTTCATGCATGAATTGGTTCCATTATTTATTATTACATTGGAATAACTTTATGCATGCGGTTTATCGAATGCCCGGTGATTTCTTTTGTTATTCCATTCTTTATTATACTTAGTTGGTTAAAGTTTTGACTTCTATACTCCATGAAATTAGTGGAATATCCTTGATATTTGCGATTTATCCGATATCTTTTCATGGAAATATTCTTACGAGCATTCTTGAATTTGTACTCCTGCAAAAGCGATATCATGTTGACCATTTGGGCGTTATTGGTTCTGGATAAATTAATTCTTGAACTTGTTTTATTGAATTATTATGTCATTGTCATCATCCTCATGTTTATATTATGTTGAAAGTCTTCTGTGGCCTGTAGTGCATTGATGGACTTGGTATGATTATGACCAGAGATTATTCGGTATAATCATGACTGTAATGTTATAAATGATGTGAAAAAAAGTCCTCATTGACCCGTAGTGCATTGATGAACAGTTTTTGGTATGATTATGGCTATAGATTCTCTTCGGCTAAGGGTGCAAAGATGAATTATTTTATGGCATGATCAGGACCGTTGATGAAAACACGATTATCTTTGCCCCGTAGTGCATGAATAATTCGTGGTCGTGATACTAAAGAATATCCTTAGCCTGTAGTGCAGGGATGATTTGATGATGTGGATTATTTATTAAGCTGAGTCTCAATGATAAAAGTGATGAAAAACCTTTTAAATCATAGAAGATAGTAGATTTTATTCTCTACTTGACTCTTTTAATGGATTGCTTATTCCGCTGCAGTTAAACTTGATGGTTGTTATATTGTGTCAGTTTAACACTGTTGAAGGCTAATGATAATTTATTCTGCATTATCTTAGTCATAATATTTTTACTGGGCTAGTTGAGCTCACCCTTTTGCTTTCATTGTTCTCTTCAGGAAATGAGAACGTAGCAGGGACTAGTCGGAGAACGGAGTGACGGTTCAGATGATAACATTAGTAGTTCTCACTATTCTATGAAATAGGGTGATAATAAATGTATTGAGGACTTATTTTGAATTTGAATACTGTCTAGAAGACAATATTTGTATTAAAACTCACAGCTCATGTTGTATATTTAAGGTTGTATTCTGTACCATGTATTTGGCGACTCAGAATAGGTGATGTATACCTATTTTGGGGGCGTCACACTGCACTTTTTTTATTTTTATTTTAAAAAACTGTGTTTTTTTGTTTTTTTTTAAAAAACTGCGTTTTTTTTTGTTTTTATAAAAAAAGCATTTTTTTTATTTTTATTAAAATAATTATTTTTATTAAAAAAAAACTGCGCTTTATTTTTTTTTAATAAAAAATATAATAATTATTATTTTTATTAAATAAAAAAAACTAAACAACGTTCTATCTCTCCTTCTCCGTCACAACAACGTAGTTTAATTTTTTTTAATAAAATAATTATTTCTTAAATTTGATTAAATTAAATTATAAAATTTAAATTTTGTATAATTTTAAAATTAAAATTATAATAAAATTATTTGATAAAATTAAAATAAAAACTATTTGATAAAAATTATTTGCATGTAAAAGTACAAATTTATTTATCCTACTTAAAAAAGAAAAGAAAAATTATCACAAAATTGATTCAATTATAAATTTAATGTCCGAATTTGAAGGGATTTTAATTTTATAATATTTTTAATTTGGTCCCATTTTTTCATAAAATTTTTCCTCCAAATCCACATCATCATTGCCACGTCGCATACTAACTGTCACATAATTTTTTTATTGACAACTCAGCTGCTGACTCTGCACCGTTCCGTTAAAGTCAAAGCTTTTAACGGTTTTTTTAACTTTTTGTTAGAAAAGTCGAGTACAGTGAGTTGACTGTAAGAAAAAAAGTTCAGTTATCCATCTATAAGTCGACCTATAGTACAGTGACTGAAAAAACATTTAACCTGATTCCATGATAACCAATTTGAGTTGAAATTGGATTCCATGTTTCCTTAAATAAAAGAGTTTATTTGTGAATAGGAAAGAGAATCCGTATTTCCTTAAATAAAGGAGTTTATTTAGATATAGGATGTGATGCCCCCAAAATAGGTATACATCACCCATCTTGAGTCGCCAAATATATGGTACAAAATTCAAATACAACTTAATTATACAACAGTCGTGTAAAATACGACTAAACATATGCTGTGAGTATTAATACAAATATTGTCATCTAGACAATATACAAACTCAATGGGGTCCTCATTACATTTATTATCATACTACTTCACTGAATAGTGAGGACTACTAATGCACCATCTAGGACTATCACTCTGTTCCCCGACTAGTCCCTGCTACGTTCTCATTTCCTGAAGAGAATAATGAAAGCAAAAGGGTGAGCTCAACCAGCCCAGTAAGAAATATTATGACTAAGATAATGCAGAATAATTTATCGTTAGCCATCAACGGTGTTAAACTGATAAAATATAATAAACATCAAGTTTAACTGCAGTGGAACAAGTAATCCATTAGAAGAGTCAAATAGAGAATAAAATCTATTATCTTCTATGATTTTAAAGGTTTTTCATTACTTTTATCGCTGAGACTCAGCTTAATAAATAATCCACATCATCAAATCATCCCTGCACTACAGGCCAAGGATATTGTTTAGTGTCACGACCACGAATTATTCATGCACTACGGGCCAAAGATAATCGTGTTTTCATCAACGGTCCTGATCATGCCATAAAACAAATCATCTTTGCACCCTTAGCCAAAGAGAATCCATAGCCATAATCATACCAAAAACTGTCCATTAAAGCACTACGGGCCAATGAGGACTTTATTTTTCACATCATTGGTAACATTACGGTCATGATTATACCGAATAATCCCTGGTCATAATCATACCAAGTCCATCTATGCACTACAGGCCACATATGACTTTCAACATAATATAAACATGAGGATGATGACAATGATATAAGAATTCAATAAAACAAGTTCAAGAAATAATTTATCCAGGAACCAATAACGTCCAAATTGTCAACATGATACTTCTTTGTGGAGTAAAATTCAAGAATGCTCAGAAGAATATTTCCTTGAAAAGATACTGGATGAAGCGCAAATATCAAGGATATTCCACTAATTTCATGGAGTATAAAAGTCAAAGCTTTAACCAATTGAGTATAAGAGAATATATGAAACTGCAAAATGGATTTTCGTCCGCCATGCGGTAATCCACTTAGATAGATCATTTCCATAATTTAATAAGGAATGAATACAAAGGATCATTCACCATGCATGTGATAATCCACATATACAGGTTATTCCAACAGAATAATAAATAATGCAATAACAGAAGAAATCACCATGCATGCAATAGATCACATGCATGTGTTATTCCAACGAGAATAATAAAGAATTGAACGTGTCATGAGTAATCCGCATGCATGTGATGGATGTTCCAATGAGAATAATAAAGAACGGAACCATGTCATGCTTAAATCGCACAAACAGGATGTTCCAATAGAATAATAAAGAACGGAACTAGGTCATGCGTAAACGCACCAACAAGATGTTCCAACAGAATAGTAAAGAATGAAATAACAGAATAATTTCACCATGTATGCGGTACTTCGCATAGACAGGTTATTCCAACATAATAATAAATAATGGAATAACAGAAGAATTTCACTAAGTATAGGGTAGACTGCGTATACAGGTTATTCCAACAGAATAATAAAGAATGGAATAACAGAAGTTCTCTTCATGAATACGAAAGAAATTATACGCCTTATGTGACGCCCCCAAAATAGGTATACATCACCCAACTTGAGTCGCCAAATACATGGTACAAAATTCAAATACAACTTAATTATACAACAGTCGTGTAAAATACGACAAAACATATGCTGTGAGTTTTAATATAAATATTGCCATCTAGACAATATCCACACTCAATGGAGTCCTCATTACATTTATTATTACACTATTTTATAGAATAGTGAGGACTACTAATGCACCATCTAGGACCATCACTCTGTTCGCCGACTCGTCCCAGCTATATTCTCATTTCCTGAAGAGAACAATGAAAGAAAGAGTGAGCTCAACTAGCCCATTAAAAAATATTATGATTAAGATAATGCAGAATAAATTATCATTAGCTTTAAACAGTGTTAAACTGATACAATATAACAAACATCAAGTTTAACTGTAGTGGAACAAGCAATCCATTAGAAGAGTCAAGTAGAGAATAAAATATACTATCTTCTATGAATTAAAAGGGTTTTCATCACTTTTATCGCTGAGACTTAGCTTAATAAATAATCCACATCATCAAATCATCCCTGCACTACAGGACAAGGATATTCTTTAGTATCACGACCACGAATTATCCATGCACTACGGGCCAAAGATAATCGTGTTTTCATCAACGGTCCTGATCATGCCATAAAACAATTCATCTTTACACCCTTAGCCGAAGAGAATTCATAGCCATAATCATACCAAAAAACGGTCCATCAATGCACTACGGGCTAATGAGGACTTTTTTCACATCATTTGTAACATTACGGTCATGATTATACCGAATAATCCCTAGTCATAATCATACCAAGTCCATCTATGCACTACAGGCCACAGATGACTTTCAATATAATATAAACATGAGAATGATGACAATGACATAATAATTCAATAAAACAAGTTCATGAAATTAATTTATCCAGGAACCAATAACGTCCAAATTGTCAACATGATACTGCTTTGTGGAGTAAAAATTCAAGAATGCTCAGAAGAATATTTCCATGAAAAGATACTGGATGAAGCGCAAATATCAAGGATATTCCACTAATTTCATGGAGTATAAAAGTCAAAACTTTAACCAACTTAGTATAATAAAGAATGGAATAACAAAAGAAATCACCATGCATGCGATAGACTGCACATACGGGAGTTATTCCAACGAATAATAAATAATAGAACCCGTCCCACAAAATGCATGGACATGATATTCCGACAAAATAATAAATATTGGAACCCGTCCCACGTAACGCGCACGACGGGATATTCAGGCGTAATAATAAAGAACGGAATAATAAATAATGGAACCGTGTCGGTGTAAATTATAATCTACGGGATATTCCGCGTAATAATAAAGAACGAAATAATAGAAGAATTTCACCATGTATGCGGTATTAGCATAAACAAAGTTATTCAACATAATAATAAAGAATGGAATAATGTAAGAATTTCACCAAGTATAGGGTATCCCACGATATCAAAGTTATTCCAATGAGAATAATAAAGAATGGAATAATGTAAGTTCTCTTCATGAATAAGAAAGAAAGAATACCCCTTACGAGTACAACAAATAATATCCCCTACCTTAGAAAGAAGAGTACTGGATATAGAGGTAGTGAAGTAGCATAACACTTTTCTTCTTTCTCTCTATAGTTTCTCTCTTTAGAGTTTTAGTGAATTCGTAAGAAATAATGAATGAATGAGCTTCTATTTATAGAAGAATGGACTGCATAGTAACTAACTTATGAACGGTCCGGATTAATTTACTTTAATCTGATGGTCCATATTTAAAGCAAAATCTTTTAAATAAAATATAATATATTCTATTTATAATCTAATAAAACGAATAACTTTATAAAAGAGTTTACTATGCAAACACTATGCAGGCACTATGCAAACACTATGCATAATAAAATATAATATTCTAATTATTGAATAACTTTATAAAAGTATTCTGTTTTATATAAAAAGGTTTTACTATGCAAAACACTATGCAGACACTATGCAACACTATGCATAATAGAATATAATATATTCTATTTATAGAATAACTTTATAAAAATATTCTGTTTTATTACATTAATAATACCAGTAAAACAAAACTGAGTGACTTATCACGTAAGCATCAATAATCAATAACGTGTGCTACTATTGAACCACGCGTATTACTGTACTTTTAACACCGGGTGTTTCAACAGTTAAAGGTAAAACTTACGCCGTTATTCTCATAAAGTATTTTTGTCGTTTTCTCAATCCGATAATAATTCTGTTGTGGGGTCCACCAATGATTGTGTCGTTGTACAAATATTCCCTATTAAAACGAATATTCCCCGACCAATCGAATATAATATGACAACTTGCATACTTTGCGAAATTTATAAATACTACCCATAACTATAACATTATATCAAATCCACACCATAATATTCAAAAAATTATTTCGAGAAAATTAAATATTTATTTATAAAATCTGGGGTCTCACAATCTCTCCTCCTTATGGAATTTTGCCCTCGAAATTTACACGTACGTACCTGGTATGCCGAAGAGGTGAGGATCCCTTGACTTCATTTCAAATTCTAAATCTTGAGGTATAACCTTTGAGTGTTGAATACGATCCTTCTTATCTAAGATTTTAACACGTATCTCCTCATACATTAAATCCTCTACTATATCGTTTAGTTCTAATTTATTAATGTGGTTCGGGTCGTCCACATATTTACTTAACATCGATACGTAAAAAAAAAGCTTACGAACACATAAAATACTTGGCAGAAAAAAAGCAGTCTATAGGCCACAGTTCCTACTTCATCGAGGATTTCAAATGGGCCAATTAAAACGAATATTCTCCGACCAATCGAATATAATATGACAACTTGCATACTTTGCAAAATTATAAACACTACCCACAACTATAACATTATATCAAATTCACACCATAATATTCAAAAAATTATTTCGAGAAAATTTAATATTTATTCATAAAATCTGGGGTCTCACACCTTACGAGTATAATAAATAATATCCATTACCTTATAAAGAAGAGTACTCCAACGGGTAAGGCGGGGATATACTTGAAGAAAACTTGCACTACACTCAAAGCTTTCTTAAACTCTAAAGAAATACGCTCAAGATTATAGAAGAAGAATTCTCTCTCTAGAGTTTCAGTGAATTCGTATGAAATAATGAAGGAATGAGCTTTTATTTATAGGAGAATGGACTGAATAGTAACTAATTCATGAACAGTCCAGATTGATTTATTTTTAAACGGACGGTCCATAGTGATTTACTATGCAGAACACTATGCAAGCACTATGCAACACTATGCATAATAAAATATAATATATTTTAATTAATGTCTAATAAAACAAATGACTTTATAAAAGTATTCTGTTTTATATAAAAAGATTTTACAATGCAAAATACTATGCATAATAGAATATAATATATTCTATTTATAGTCTAATAAAACAAAATAACTTTATAAAAGTATTATGTTTTATATAAAATATATTCACTATGCAAAACACTATGCAATAGAATATAATATATTCTAATTATTGTCTAATAAAATAAATAACTTTATAAAAGTATTCTTTTTATATAAAAGATTTTCTGCTTTTATTACATTATTAATACTAACAAAATAAAATTTATAATATATATATATATATATATATATATATATATATATATATATATATATATATATATATATATAACTTCCGTGACTTCATAAAAAGACACCTCAATATATTTAACAACATTTATCATCATTATTATAATTCACAATATTAATCGACTGTGTCGCTCCTGGAAAGAGGGCTTTCAATAAGGATTTCTCCCTATTGGCGCCGCAATTAGGTGACCAAACCTCTCGATGTAAACTTCTAGACATCGTTAATATTGCAAATAATAATATTAATAACTTTGTCATCTCAATTATTGATTTAATAATATATAAAATATTGACAATAATTGAATCAAATAACGTGAGATACTATCGCAATTCTTATCGTAGTAATAATTGAACAAAACCGAGTGACTTCTCACGTAAGCATCAATAATCAATACCGTGTGCTACTATGCAACCACGCCAGATTCTCAGCTTTTTACTACCGAGTAGTTCAACAGTTTTAACGGTATAATGTCCGCCACACTTTCATAAAAAATATTTTTGTCGTTTTCAATCCGACAATAATTCCGTTGTTGGGTCCACTGATGATTATACTGGTCGCATTTAATATTCCCCCGATAAAAAGAATATTTCCCGACCAATCAATATTATACAACAACTTGCATACTTTTTCAAAATTTATAAATACTACCCATAACTATAACACTATCTCAAATCCACACCATAATATTCAAAAAATATTTCGAGAAAATTAAATCTTTATTCATAAAATCTGGGGTCTCACAATCTCCCTCCTTATGAAATTTTGCCCTCGAAATTTACATAACTAACCTGTATGCCCGAAGAGGTGAGGATACCTTGACTTCATTTCAGCTTCTAATTCTTGAGGTATAACCTTTGAGTGTTGAATACGATCCTTCTTATCCAAGATTTTAACACGTATCTCCTCATACGTTAAATCTTCTGCTATATCGTTTAGTTCTAATTTAATAATGTGGTTTGGGTCGTCCACATATTTACGTAACATCGATACGTTAAAAAAATATTCTGAACACGCAACATACTTGGCGGTAAAACGAGTCTATAGGCCACAGTTCCTACTTCATCGAGGATTTCAACTGGGCCAATTAAATCGATGGTTGAGATTTCCTCTCTTCTTCGATTCTTTCTTCTAGAATAACGCCCTCTTGAACCTTCTTCTTCACATTCATCAGCTCCGGGTGTGTAGTTTGAGCGACTTTAACTTTATCGATTAAAGTCAATTCTACTCGTATATTTGTTATCTTCACGTGGGTTCGTATATTCGCACTTGTAACCGCATACGATCTTCTACTCAACGCGTTAGCTACCATGTTTGTTTTTCCTACGATGGTATTGAATGGTACGATCGTAATCTTCAACAGCTCGAGTCAACGTCTTTGGCGCATGTTACGTTCATTTTAGTTGAAGAAATATTTGAGGGTTTAAGAAATGGATTTTGTACTGGGGTCAATACAAAATTCGATTTCACGCTCTAGGGGTAGGCTAATAAGTCTTCAAGAATACATTAGGAAATTTATTAACAATAGAAATATCATTCAAAACTGTGACCCTCATCCAAGACTTGGATAATACGTCACATTGATACCTATCAACTTGCCATCGTCATTCACGACGTCGCCTATATAAAGTCTGGCTTTGGTGCGTTCCACACAAGGAAGTCAACAATGAAAGGACCTGTGTTCTTTACTTATGGCTTGATATGACAATGATTGACTTTAATGGTTTTGTTGCTTGAATTCGTATAACAGGTTGGTTAGGAATATGAAAGCTAACAACCTTACGAAAAGCATGATGAGTAGTTAACCAATCGATTCCTAAAATCACATCAAAGGCAAGTATTTTCAAAGAGATAAGATTGACAGGTAACGTGAAAGTGTCAATTTTAATTAAACAGGATTTTCGTCCGCCATGCGGTAATCCACTTAGACAGATCATTTCCACAATTTAATAAGGAATGAATACAAAGGATCATTCACCATGCATGTGATAATCCACATAGACATGTTATTCCAACAGAATAATAAATAATGGAATAATAGAGGAAATCACCATGCATGCGATAGACCGCACAGACAGGTTATTCCAACAGAATAATAAAGAATAAGACCAGGTCATGCGTAATCTACACAGACAGGATGTTCCAACATAATAATAAAGAACGAAACCAGGTCATACGTAAACCGCACAAACAGGATGTTCCAACAGAATAATAAAGAACGGAACCAGGTCATGCGTAAACGCACCGATAGGATGTTCCAACAGAATAATAAAGAATGGAATAACAAAATAATTTCACTATGTATGCGGTACTTCGCATAGACAGGTTATTCCAACATAATAATAAATAATGGAATAACAGAAGAATTTCACCAAGTATAGGGTAGACCGCGTATACAGGTTATTCCAACAGAATAATAAAGAATGGAATAACAGAAGTTCTCTTCATGAATATGAAAGAAATAATACCCCTTACGAGTACAACAAATAATATCTCTTACCTTATAAAGAAGAGTACTCCGACGGGTAGGGCGGGGATATACTTGAAGAAAACTTGCACTACGCTCAAAGCTTTCTTAAACTCTAAAGAAATACGCTCAAGATTATAGAAGAAGAATTCTCTCTCTAGAGTTTCAGTGAATTCTTAAGAAATAATGAAGGAATGAGCTTCTATTTATAGGAGAATAGACTGAATAGTAACTAATTCATGAACGGTCCAGATTGATTTACTTTTAAATGGACGGTCCATATTGATTTACTATGCAGAACTGTGACGCCCCCAAATCTGGGTATCTTCCAACCCGACAGATAGTACTCCACGATACTACAATGCATACAATCATTCCATTGAGATAACAACAAAATGAGTGTAATTACTATCTTTGTATTACATCTGTAATAAATCCTTTCCTAGGTTCATAACCGAATACATTCATTGTTCTTCATAAGTATATTACATACAAATATACTAGTCTATTACAGGACGATTAATTGTCCATCTTAGCCTTGCCTTTATCTCTCTTAGAACTCTCAGTTCGTTCGGCTTTAGCTGCAAACATATGGTTCAAGAAAGAATGAACATAACTAGCTCAGAAAGTCTTAACAACGAATCATATGAATATCACCCGAACAAATACATGCTTTAATTCTATATCTGAACAATTATCTATGAAGAATTATGAAACATTTGACTAATACTTCTCATACAACAATCCCAGAGCATAATTAATAGCTTAGGAATGATGAACCGGTCAATAGACCACGAACATACTCTTTTTGTTTTCATACTTGAAAAGGATATCCGGCACTAAGGCCATCCACCCGTCTTTACTTACGAGCACTTCTAGGTGATCAGCCTATTGTACTCTATGTTGATTAACACTCTTACGTTAAACGTATTTACGTTCAACATTTGGCAACCTCGCGTGCCCATCGAATAATCGATGAAAATACTTTTGTTTGTACATAGACAAACTTACCTTCTCATCCGTACCAAATACTTGGCATAGGATAACGTTAACAATTCTATATCAACAGACTTGTAAACAAATCAATCAACTCTTCAATACTTGTCTAGCCCGAATAAAACAGGCATCGACTCTTTTCTGTTTACCATTCATGCATTGTATATCATGCATCACGTAAAAACTTGGCTAACGCGAAGGTCAGCCAAGAATTAAGAAAGACTTGCCTTCAAGCGTCTTTGAATTTAAAATTCAACTATTCTTAGTCTTTACAGGATCTACATGATACATTCATATAGCACACTGTAATTAGTTATTAAACAAACTAACTTTACGGTTTTAACCAACTTCTTCCTCTTCTATGGTTTATTTGAATTAACTTCGTTATTAAAGTCGATTCAACTGTTTATACTTCGCTACGTTTCATTAACGTTCTTTCATCCTTAACCGACATTCGATCATAAATGGTTAATTACCAACGTTGAACGTCGTTCACGGTTCACTCATTACGTATTTGTGTTCTTCGTTTAATTTCCATTAAACCTTACCCTTTCTTCTTACATTAACATCTTTTAAGTGTTTTAAAGTAAGTCTCATTATGTACTTTAAGTACCTTTAACATCTTACTTTAGGTCAACATTTAAAATGGAAATAAACCTAACTTGGTTAACTTTTTCTCATCATGTAGGCATTTGTATTTGGATCCCTTATGTTTTAGTGGTATTTGCATTTGAAAGTTAGCAGGGTACTCGATTGAGTCCGCATCATGGCGCCACCATTTTACATCGGTTTTGGCCGATTGCTTAGTTTAGCAAGTCTATACACCAGTTGGCCAAAAAAGATTTTGTTTCTTAACGAAACTCCGGCTTCCTAATTTGTTTGTTGTACATCCGAATTGACCCATTCGAATTCCTACAAGTCACAAATTACCTCCTTTACGTGTTCGTATAAGAATTTCACCTTTTCGAATCCATTAACTCAGAATTCACCTTTAAGTTCATTTTTAAACGTTCGTATAACGTTTTCGTCCGTTCAATACTCGTTTTCTTCGTTATAAGTTGGAATACGACGATTCTTTCACCAACGACTATTAATTAACTTATCTCACATGTTGACATTGGAAATCGACGTTTTCAAGTCACACGACAACTTTTGACCCTTAATCCAGAATTTATACGTTTTTGACGTTTAACATCTATTTCCGTACAATTCGCCATAACTTCGTTACTAATGTTCT
Organism: Panax ginseng; assembly: GCA_020205605.1. Taxonomy (NCBI): domain Eukaryota; kingdom Viridiplantae; phylum Streptophyta; class Magnoliopsida; order Apiales; family Araliaceae; genus Panax; species Panax ginseng. The sequence continues at coordinate 97,867,883 of CM035136.1, read as the reverse complement.
CTAAGCCAAATCACATGGAATACTCCGTGGACTTCATATCTACATCCTAACCAAATCAAGATGCACATACCTTAGCTACAATGATTTCAAAAAATTCAAGACTTTCTACATTTTCTACTTCCGTAAACACTTACGATTTCTATTTGGTCAAGACCTATCCATAATTTGGTCATTAATAGGCATTCTTATACCTTCTCAATAAACGCTCTCCACTCATCTACGATTCTTCTTGATAAACGTCTTTGTTTGCTTGGAAGTAGAAGGATTATAAGATTCTAGCTCTTTTCTCTCTCTCAAATATGTTGGACAAACTTTGTAAAACCACCAAATGGCCAACAGAAGCCTTATATTTATAAAAAAGCAAATGAGGGGCAAAATAGTCCAATTTAGCACCTCCTTAGTTATTTACAACTTTGCCACCAAGCAAAATACATGGTGACCAAGTGACACTTTAATTGGCCATCAAGTGGCCGGCCCACCATGCCCATGGGTCATCCCCATGGGTTGCCCCATGGGTTTTACCCATCCCTTGACCCACCGGTTCGATCCACGGTTTAATTCTTTGGATTGGGCTTAACTTTAATAAACATTGGGCTTTAACCAATCTAATATTGGGCCTTGACTTGGGCTTGTATACTTAATTCATTGGGCTTGTTTATTAATCCAAGTCCAACTGGATTGGATAAAATCCTTAACTCATATTCTAATAATACAACTCGTATTCTACGCGTATTACTCACGTATTCTCTTTGTATAATACTTATATAATAATCATATTATACGTCGTACTATTCTTCATACCATACTCGTATACATACTAGTATAATACTCATATTCCTTACGTATAATAATCGAAACGACTATACGCAATACATTTCCCTTTCGAAAACCTCTTTCACAAACCCTTATGTTTTAAGTCCGCAGGTGAAAACTTCGTTTGCCATAACAGAAATATTATTGGATATTCCATAATATCGTCATATTCTAACATTATACATTTCTCAGAATTTCAAACCCTAGCTCCGAACGACATCAGATGAATAGTGTTTTTATGCAAACAATATTAGAAAACCTTCGTTCTCGTCTTGATAATTCACAACAATTAATTCTAGCACAAAGCCAGAATACTAACCACATCCGTATATTCTAGGTCATAGAACGACTTTCGAACATCTTACTCACATAACAACTTAATTAAATTCATTTAATCCACATAATCAAATAAAAATTTAATTCATTGAAAATTCGAAATTCTCGGGCGTTACATTCTTCCCTCCTTATAAGGATTCTGTCCCCAGAACCTCGCTACTCTTACACAAACAAATGAGGAAACTTTTCCTTTATCTTACTTTTGAGCTCCCACGTTACTTCTTCAGCATCGTGGTTACTCCAAATTACCTTTACTGAAGGTATTACTTTATTTCTCAAGACTTGTTCATTCCTATCAATAATCTGAATCGAAAGTTCTTCATACGTTAAGTCTTTTTCTACTTGAATAGACTCATACTCTATTACATGTTTATGGTCCAGTTTATAAGGAGACAACACAGACACGTGAAACACATTGTGTATTCTTTCCATTTCTGGAGGTAAGGCTACTTCATAAGCTACCTCCCCTATTCTTCTTAAAATCTCAAAAGGTCCTACAAACCTCGGACTTAACTTCCCTTTCTTTCCAAAACGTATCTTCCCTTTCTAAGGTGATACTTTTAGAAAGACATAAGACCCTACTTCAAACTCCCTCTTCTCTCGATGAGGATCTGCATACTTCCGTTGTCTATCTTGAGCCGCTACTTATCGAGCTCTTATCAGCTTTACAATGTCTGCCATTTGTTGTACCATCTCAGGTCCCAACATTCGATGTTCACCTACTTCATCCCAACAAAGTGGTGTTCTACACTTCCTCCCATACAATGCTTCGTAAGGCGTCATGCCTATACTAGCGTGAAAACTATTGTTGTAAGCGAATTCTACCAACGGTAGATGTTCATCCCAACTCCCCTTGAAATCCATAACGCAAGATCTTAACATATCTTCTAGCATTTGAATTGTCCGTTCGCTTTGCAGGTGGCCCTGCATGGATGATACGCCGTACTCAATCTCAATCTGTGTTCCCATTTGCTCTTGCAAACTCCTCCAAAAGTTCGACGTGAATCGTGGATCACGATCGGACACAATCGAAACAGGTACTCCATGTCTAAAAATGATTTCTTTGACATAAAGCTTAGCTAACTGCTCTAAGTTATACCTAACTCCTATTGGTAGAAAATGAGCTGATTTAGTTAACCGATCCACTATTACCCAAATAGCATCGTATCCTTTTCTTGTCGTTGGAAGTCCCACCACAAAGTCCATGGTGATATGCTCCCATTTCTACTCCAGAATCTCCAGTGGTTGTATTAATCCACTCGGTCTTTGGTGTTCAGCCTTAACTTTCTGACAAGTTAAGCACTTACTAACATATTCTGCAATCTTCATGTTCGGCCACCAAAAGTTCTGACGAAGGTCTTGATACATCTTAGTACTACCAGGATGTATCGAGTACCTCGAACTATGGGCCTCGCACATAATCTCTTCTTTTAACTCAGAATTATTTAGAACCCAAATTCTTCCCTCAAAATGAAGTAAACCTTCATTATGAAGGTTATACTTAGTCTTCACGTCATCCTTCACTATCTTTTTCACACGATCGTATTCTTCAGTATTTATCTGTACCTCCTTAACCCGTTCCACTATCGTTGGTTGAGTCTTTATTGAGAATAACACCTCTACTGTTTCACTTGGTAACTTAACTTCTAATTCCATCCTAGCCATCTCCGTTATTAACTCGTTTGGAGTCATTAACATTAACAGCTTTTCTCTACCCTTCCGACTTAATGCATCGGTTACTACATTCGCTTTCCCCAGATGATAGAAGATATAACAGTCATAATCTTTTATCAATTCTAACCACTTTCTCTGCCTCATGTTCAACTCCTTCTGTGTGAAGATATATTTGAGACTTTTATGGTCCGTATATATCTCACACTTCTCCCCGTATAAATAATGTCTCCATATTTTTAATGCAAACACTATATTACTGGGTTCTAGGTCATGAGTAGGTAGACCTTCTCATAATCCTTTAATCGACGTGACCTGATAATGTAATGACCTTGCCATGCCGCATAAGCACGCAACCTAGTCCTCTATCTGAAGCATCGCTATAAACTATAAAATTCCCCGTGTATCATCTGGTAAAGATAATACAAAAGCCTCACTCAACCTCCTTTTTAGTTCTTGAAAACTATGCTCACACTTTTCTCGTCCCACTCGTACTTCACCGACTTCCTCGATTTGTCACGAGTAACTAATTTAGAAAAGTCCTGAATGAACCTTCTATAGTATTCTGCTAACCCCAGAAAACTCCTAACCTCGGTTGGCATTTTCGGTTGCTCCCACTCATTCACCGCTTCCACCTTCGCTGGATCTACGGATATGCCATTTTTGTCTATAACATGTCCTAGAAACTGCACTCGTTCAAGCCAAAATTCACACTTAGTAAATTTTGCATACAACTTCTCCCTCCGTAGTGTTTCCAACACTATTCTTAGATGTTCAGCATGATCTTCTGGCGTCTTGGAATAGACTAGAATATCATCAATGAACACTATGATGAACTGGTCCAAATACTATTTGAACACTCTGTTCATCATATCCATGAACACGGCTGGCGCATTCGTTAACCCAAACGACATAACCAAAAACTCGTAATGCCCATAACGAGTTCTGAACGCCTTCTTAGGTATATCTTCCTTCCTCACTTTCAGTTGATGATACCCCGTGCGCAAATCTATTTTAGAAAAATACTTTACCCCTTTTAACTGATCAAATAGATCATCAATCCTGGGCAACGGGTATTTATTCTTAATCGTTAACTTGTTCAACTCTCGATAGTCGATACAAAGTCGTAACGATCCGTCCTTTTTCTTTACAAACAACACCGGTGCTCCCCACGGTGACATACTTGGTTGAATGTACTTTCTATCTAATAGTTCCTGTAACTGAACCATTAACTCCTTCATCTCAACTGGCGCCATCCTATATGGTGCCTTTGAAACCAGAGTCGTACCCGACAACAAATAAATCACGAATTTTACATCTCTATCTGGCGGAATATCGGGTAACTCCTTCGAAAATGCATCCGCGTATTCTTGAACCACTGCTATCTGTTGGAATGATGTTCCCACTCTTTGGGTATCCACCACGTGACATAGATAACCCTTACACCCCTTCTTCAACATCTTCCTAGCTTGTGTCATGGTTAGACAACAAGAACGTCCCGGTGATTTATTTCCATAAAACACCACCTCAGGTTTCTTAGGAAGCCTTAGGTTCACACTCTTTCTATGATAATCTATTATTGCTTTATGGTTAATTAACCAATCCATACCGAGAATCACATCGAATTCTCTTAACCTTATCGGTAAAAGATCTACCGATAATCTATTACCCCTGATATATACGAAATAATTCCTATGAATGTGTTCAATGGGAATTATCTCCTCGTTGCTACCTTAACGCCTAAAGGTATTTCTAACTTTTCGTGATTTAATCCCAATTCTTTGAGAAAATCCACATGCTATAAAAGAACAAGTAGCACCTTTTGAGTCAAATAACACAAGCATTTATTTCGTTGACCGGAATGATACTCACTGCTATTACGTCCGCTTGATGCAATCGCATCTTGGATCATCATATTAAACGCTCGAGCTAAGGGTTACTAACATCGATGGTGTTGGTCCAAAGAATGAATAAATTACCACTACCAGAACCCTTACTACCCTCTGCCCCTTTCTTTGGGAAATTTCTTGCCATGTGGTCTATCGACCCACAAACAAAACATCCCGGCTTTTCTTAGGATTAGGGACAGTTGGGAGATATATGACCCTCCCCTTACGCTTATAACAACCTGGTCTTCCTTTCGTGCAGACTCCCAAATGAGTCTTACCGCATGTCTTACATGCCTCCATCCTCCGCTTAGGATCCCCTTATTTTGCCCCAGTATTCCCAGGGTTAAAATTCTTCCTCTTAGGCATATTGCCACTTCCATTGGCAACCTCTGCCTTATTTCCTCCCTCTCCCTTACCCTTATTCTTCCTATCCTTGTGGTACTGGGTCAACACCTCACTACAACCCTCCGCTATTATCGCCTTTTCCAGAATGGTCCCGTAGGAAGCACTCTGAAAAACTGATATCCTATTATAGAGCCAGGGTTTTAGGCCCTGCTCAAACCTATGAGCCTTTCTCTCCTCCGTGTCCACTTAGTGTGGAGCGAACCTTTCCAATTCATTGAATTTGGCCGCATATTGGGGAACAGTAATTTCCCACTGCTTAAGTTCTAAGAACTTAATCTCCATTCTCCCTTGCATGCTAGTAGGGAAATAGTTCTCAAAGAATACCTTCTTAAACTGTTCCCATATAATGACTTCCACTCCACTTTCCACCGGTGAGCCTCCCACCAGTAGTTGGCTTCCCCCTTCATCATATAGGTCGCAAAAGAGGTCTTTTGCGTCTCAGCTACGTTTGTAATAACAAATGCTTTCTCTATTTCCTTGACCCATGTCTGGGCCTCCATTGGGTCCGTTTTTCCCTTAAATTCGGGTGGACCTACACTTTTAAATTTCTTAAAGGTAGTCGTTCGGGCTACCCTAGGTCCTGCGGGTGCTCTAACCCCAGTTTGGTTAAATGCAGCCGTTAATAAATTAGCGAACTCTTGCATTTGGTTATTAGGACCCCCCTCATTCTCATTATGCGATTCAGCTTCTTGGTTACGTTGTCTTCTTCTTGGCGGCATTTCTGATTAAATAAATAAATTTCCGTTATTACTTATTTACTTACTTCGTTATTAGTCGTCAAACAATTGGACAATAACTCATACAATCAGAGCAAATTAAACATAAAAACTTCCTTATATTAAAATGCTTTTTTATAGTTCAAAACTATTTACAAGTTGATTTCCATAGCCTAAAAGCTAGTACATATTCATCCCGCGATTGACTTCTTCAAAAATTGGGATTTACAAAAAGACTACCCTTTAATTATACAAAAGAGGGTTTTACGTCGCTACACAAAAGTATTTATCATACTACTCCTAATACTGCCTAACAGCATTCTCATGCTTATGGTTTGCCAAAATTGACACAATATCTCGACTTATAGTATGTCGAGTCTGTCCCGACTCAATAGAATAACAAGCTATCTTAAGCTTGAAATCCTCGTGCGCACTGTCATTTATATATGACATTCGTGCTATCTTCTGGTCTTTTTCAACCAGTTTCTTGCGAAGTTCTATGACCTCGTTCTTATAGTCCTGGGCCATATCAGTCATGAGCACTTTTTCATCGTGCTTTCATCTCATAGTCCGACTCTGCAGACTCTTTTCGCTTCCATAGAGATCAATTGATCTCTTCCTTCCAGTCTTTGCACCATATTTTGCAGTTTCACGTTACGGTCAAGCACTGAGAGGTACATTGCCCTCATAGTCTCGGTAGGTGTAGACTCTAGGGCAGGCATCACCGTATTAATTGATGTTACCTCCATGTCATCCTCCACATCAATCATCATATTCAAATATGATGCTATCCCCATGGTCTCCTCAGAATAGTCCTCCTCCGAGTAATATTCCTCAGGCTCTGACTCCTCTAGAATCACTACAGGTATGTCTACTATAGGCACATGTACTATCTCAACTCGATTCACGGACTCCTCGCTGATCACATGTATATCCCTATACATCAAGCTATCAACCGACATCTACAATAAGACATAACAATTTGATTAGTACATAATACACAATAATATAAGCACAAATCACATTTAATCCATTTATGGTTACTTTCCATCTTTTAAATCTTTTGGTACTGAGTTTCCTCAATACCTTATTAACTCATTTGACTCGAGTTAACTTTCTTCGGACTCTTCCTTTCCTACGAGATTATTAGCCTAAGGTTCTTCCCCCCCTTAAGTTTTATAACCTAATGCTTTGATACCAACTTATGACACCTCCAAATCCGGGTATCTTCCAACCCGACAGATGGTGCTCCACGATACTACAATCCATACAATCATTCCATTGAGATAACAACAAAATGAGTGTAATTACTATCTTTGTATTACATCTGTAGTCATTGTTTTTCATAAGTATATTACATACAAATATACTAGTCTATTACAGGACGATTAATTGTCCATCTTAGCCTTGCCGTTATCTCTCTTAGAACTCTCAGTTCGTTCGGCTTTAACTGCAAACATATGGTTCAATCAAGAATGAGCATAACTAGCTCAACAAGTCTTAACAACGAATCATATGAATATCACCCCAACAAATACAAGCTTTAATTCTATATCTGAACAATTATCTATGAAGCATTATGAAACATTTGACTAATACTTCTCATACAACAATCCCATAGCATAATTAATAGCTTAGGAATGATGAACCGGTCAATAGACCAGGAACATACTCTTTTTGTTTTCATACTTGAAAAGGATATACGACACTAAGGCCATCCACCCGTCTTTACTTACGAGCACTTCTAGGTGATTAGCCTATTGTACTCTATGTTGATCAACACTCTTACGTTAAATGTATTTACGTTCAACATTTGGCAACCTCGCGTGCCCATCGAATAATCGATGAAAATTCTTTTGTTTGTACATAGACAAACTTACCTTCTCATCCGTACCAAATACTTGGCATATGATAGCGTTAACAGTTCTATATCAATAGATTTGTAAATAAATCAATCAACTCTTCAATACTTGTCTAGCCCGAATAAAATAGGCATCGACTCTTTTCTGTTTACCATTTATGCATTGTATATCATGCATCACGTAAAAACTTGGCTAACGCGAAGGTCAGATAAGAATTAAAAAAGACTCTCCTTCAAGCGACTTCGAATTTACAAATCAACTATTCTCAGTCTTTACAGGATCTACATGATACATTCATATAGCACACTGTAATTAGTTATTAAACAAACTAACTTTACGGTTTTAACCAACTTCTTCCTCTTCTATGGTTTATTTGAATTAACTTCGTTATTAAAGTCGATTCAACTTTTTATACTTCGTTACGTTTCATTAACGTTCTTTCATCCTTAACCGACATTCGATCATAAATGGTTAATTACCAACATTGAACGTCAGTCACGGTTCACTCATTGCGTATTTGTGTTCTTCGTTTAATTTCCATTAAACCTTACCCTTTCTTCTTACATTAACATCTTATAAGTGTTTTAAATTAAGTCTCATTATGTACTTTAAGTACCTTTAACATCTTACTTTAGGTCAACATTTAAAATGGAACTAAACCTAACTTGGTCAACTTTTTCCCTTTGCCGCCAGTGGCCAAGGCGGCATCCTTCCTCATTTTAGTGGCTATTGCATGAAAGTTAAGGTGGTACTTTCGAAATGAGCACATGTGGCGGCCACCATTTTACATCGGTTTTGTGTCTTTGTCATAGAGAGTCTGCATGCACCAAATTGACCAAAATGATTTGGTTTCTTAACAAAACTCCCGGCTTCCTAATTTGTTTGTTTTACATCCGAATTGACCCATTCGAATTCCTATAAGTCACAAATTACCTCCTTTACATGTTCGTATAAGAATTTCACCTTTTCGAATTCGTTAACTCAGAATTCACCCTTAAGTTCATTTTTAAGCGTTCGTTTAACGTTTTCGTCCGTTCAATACTCGTTTTCTTCGTTATAAGTCGGTATGTGATGATTCTTTCGCCAATGACTCTTAATTACCTTATCTCATATGTTGACATTGGAAACCGACATTTTCAAGTCACACAACAACTTTTGACCCTTAATCCGGACTTTATACGTTTTTGACGTTTAACGTCTATTTTCGTACAATTTGCTATAACTTCGTTACTAATGTTCTCTAAGCCAAATCACATGGAATACTCCATGGACTTCATATCTACATCCTAACCAAATGAAGATGCAAATACCTTAGCTACAACAATTTCCAAAACGTTCAATTATAACTAAGTTCACGTTCAAGACTTTCTACATTTTATACTTCCGTAAACACTTACGATTTCTATTTGGTCAAGACCTATCCATGATTTGGTCATTAATAGGCATTCTTATACCTTCTCAATAAACGCTCTCCACTCATCTACACTTTTTCTATGAGAAAGAAATCGAAAAGGATGAAGATTACGGTTTATAGGAATTTACCTTTGAAGTATTTAACGTTCTTGATAACGTTTATTGGTTTGCTTGAAGTAGAAGGATTATAGGATTCTAGCTCTTTCTCTCTCTCAAATATGTTGGACAAACTTTGTAAAACCACCAAATGGCCAACATAAGCCTTATATTTATAAAAAAGCAAATGAGGGGCAAAATAGTCCAATTTAGCACCTCCTTAGTTTGAGAGAGAGAAAAGAGCTAGAATCCTATAATCCTTTTACTTCCAAGCAAACCAATAGACGTTTATCAATTTACAACTTTATCACCAAGAAAAATACTTGCTGACCAAGTGACACTTTTCTTGGCCACCAAGTGGCCGGCCCACCATGCCCATGGGTCATCCCCATGAGTTGCCCCATGGGTTTTACCCATCCCTTGATCCACCGGTTCGATCCACGGTTTAATTATTTGGATTGGGATTAACTTTAATAAACATTGGGCTTTAACCAATCTAATATTGGGCCTTGACTTGGGCTTGTATACTTAATTCATTGGGCTTATTTATTAATCCAAGTCCAATTGGATTGGATAAAATCCTTAACTCATATTCTAATAATACAACTCGTATTCTACGCGTATTACTCACGTGTTCTCTTTGTATAATACTTATATAATAATTATATTATACATCGTATTATTCTTCATACCATACTCGTATACATACTAGTATAATACTCATATTCCTTACGTATAATAATCGAAACGACTATACGCATTACATTTCCCTTTCGGAAACCTCTTTCACAAACCCTTAGGTTTTAAGTCCGTAGGAGAAAACTTCGTTTGCCATATATTATTGGATAATCCATAATATCTTCATATTCTAACATTACCCGTTTCTCAGAATTTCAAATCCTAGCTCCGAACGACATCGGATGAATAGTATTTTTACGCAAACAATCTCAGCAAACCTTCGTTCTCGTCTTGATAATTCACAACAATTAATTCTAGCACAAAGCCGGAATACTAACCACATCCGTATATTCTAGGTCATAGAACGACCTTCGAACATCGTACTCACATAATAACTCAATTAAATTCATTTAATCCACGTAATCAAATAAAAATTTAATTCATTGAAAATTCAAAATTCTCGGGCGTTACAAGAACACTATGCAGGCACTATGCAACACTATGCATAACAAAATATAATGCATTCTAATTATTGTCTAATAAAACAAATAACTTTATAAAAGTATTCTGTTTTATATAAAAAGATTTTACTATGCAAAACACTATGCATAATAGAATATAATATATTCTATTTATGATCTAATAAAATAAATAACTTTATAAAAGTATTACTGCTTTATATAAAGAGATTTTATTATGCAAAATACTATGCACAATAGAATATAATATATTCTAATTATTGTCTAATAAAACAAATAACTTTCTAAAAGTATTCTGCTTTTATATAAAAAGTTTTCTCGCTTTTATTACATTAATAATACTAATAAAACAAAATTTATATATATATATATATATATATATATATATATATATAAATTTCCGTGACTTCATAAAAAGACACCTCAATATATTTAACAACATTTATCATCATTATTATAATTCACAATATTAATCAACCAATGTCGCTCCTCGAAAGAGAGGGCTTTCCAATAAGGATTTCTCCCCTATCATGCCAAGCAATTAGGTGACCAAACATCTCCTCGATGTAATTTCTAGACATCGTTAATATTGCAAATAATAATATTAATAACTTTGTCATCTCAATTATTGATTTAATAATATATAAAATATTGACAATAATTGAATCAAATAACGTGAGATACTATGCAGCAATTACTGTAGCAATAATTGAACAAAACTGAGTGACTTCACACGTAAGCATCAATAATTAATACCGTGTCTGTGACGCCCCCAAAATTTGGTTCTACATCATCTATTCTGAGTCACCAGATACATGTTACAAAATTCAAATACAACTTCATTTATACAACTGTTGAGCTTTCGTATAGAATACGACCACAGTTAACTGTGAGTTTTAATACAAATGAATGTAACTCTCATGGTGTCTCGACCACAACCTTACAATGGTACTTTATATAAAAGTATAGTCAAAAACTATTTTAGAAATTAAAATCTTTAGGAAGTGCTCAAGGAAACCTTCGTACATGGGAGGCCATGCGTCTAGGTTATAATAGATATCATATGGCCACAGAATTATCCTTGGTTGACCCAATAGATCCTAAAGAAAAATGAGAAGATTAATATCATCTTCTTTCCAATGGTGAGTCTTCTCTTGACATATAAATATCTCCATTGTCTCCAAGTGAAAATTATATTTCACATAAACTCCAAGATCATATAGGTAGTGCCCGTAGATATACTCAGCAAGTGGATGCGCACAACCCTGTCTTATGATAACACAAGGTTGTATGTCATTAGACATCTTGTATGATAGTGGCAAAACACCCTTCCAAAGTTGGGTTCACCTCACCCTATTTGATTCACCAAATATAACTACTAAATGTTGTAAAGAATACAACACACTTTTCTATATTGTTTAGGAGAACCTCCATGACTAGAGACCAATCGCTCTATTCCCTCATTATCCCCGCTCGATTCTTAAGAACACTCTTACTAATACTCTTTATTACCCGAAAGGAATTGTGAAGCAGAAATGGTGAGCACAACTAGCCCAGTAAAGAATATCATGACTAAAGATAATTAAATTATCAATAGCTTTCATCAATAATAAATCAGAGATTTAGAACATATGGTAGATGATAAAACTTTTCAACCATAGTTATAGTGGAACGAGAAATCCATTAGAAGAGTCAAATAGACCATAAGGTCTATTATCTTCTCTATGTTAAAAGTCCACCAATAATGTTTTATCCCTGTAACATCAATCAACAATTCCCATCCATGATCATGTGAATAACTCATAATCACAGTTGTGATTCTAAATTCCTCTTCGTACCCAGGACGAAGATAATTTTCATCACCTGTCTTCACCTGAAACATCAAAAATCATGGTTATACCAAATCAAAATTTCTGCTCGTAATCATTAAATCATCTTTGCACTATGGCCAAAGATATTCATTATTATCAAATCCATGAATTAATATTTCAATGCTGAGATTCAGCTTAATAAATAATCCACATCATCGAATCATCCCTGCACTACAGGCCAAGGATATTCTTTAGTCTCATAACCACGAATTATCCATTTACTACGGGCCAAAGATAATCGTGTTTTCATCAACGCTCCTGATCATGGCATAAAACAATTCATCTTTGCACCCTTGGCCGAAGAGAATCCATAGCCAGAATCATACCAAAAACTGTCCATCAATGCACTACGGGCCAATGAGGAATTTTTCATTAGTATCACAACCACAAATTATCCATGCACTACGGGCCAAAGATAATCATGTTTTTATCAATGGTCCTGATCATGCTATAAAACAATTCATATTTGCACCCTTGGCCGAAGAGAATATATAGCCATAATCATACTAAAAATTGTCCATCAATGCACTACGGGCCAATGAGGACTTTTTCCACATCATTTACAACATTACGGTCATGATTATACCGAATAATCCCTGGTCATAATCATACCAAGTCCATCTATGCACTACAGGCCACATATGACTTTCAACATAATATAAATATAAGGATGATGACAATATTATAAGCATTAATCAAACTAAATCAAGGATAAATATTAAAGACTTTAAATTTATCCAGACATTATCAATTACTTAATAAAATCATAATCTAATACTGTTAATACTGTAACAATATTTTAATCACTTCTTAAACTTATAAACAATTACATTTAATTATTTACACTTTTCTAAATAATGCATTTAATCATTCAAAAATGTCATACTCATATGATTTCATCACCAATAATCAAATTACTCATCAAAAATCTGCATATACCTTATATAGGATTTTCAAGCCATAAAATCCTATTTTCTAATTTTATTACTTCACATAACATATTTAATTCATTTACTCATAACTAGTTTATTTTCATGAAAAATACCAAATCAGTCCCAAAAATATTTCTTTTCTGGGATTTAGCAGAATATAGTCTCATCTTAAACATATATTTTTCTCAGAATTTTTAAAATTCATTTACTATTTTTCATATGGCTAAAACTGCCGAATAATTAGACATTTATCATAAATTGTACTTTTGTCCAAAAATTCCAAAATTTACAGGGTATACTCCTGTTATATACATGTACTCCCATTAAAAATTTCACCAAATTTGGAGTTAACCACAAGGAGTTATAAGGGTTTACTTTTAAAATAGTCTTTTTCCATAAAATCCATAACTCTTAATCTATACATCCAAAAATCGCCATTTTTGGACACAATCTAGAAAACTCATCAAATTATCAGTTCAAATTTTTTCAGAATTTTTGAGGGTCAGAAAAATTACGAATCAGAAACCCCTTTTTAATGAAAATACTATTCGTATGAATACGAAGGATCATTCACAATGCATGTGGTAATCCACATAGATATGTTATTCCAACAGAATAATAAAGAATGGAATGACAGAAGGATTCACCATGCGTTCGATAGACTGCACTGACAGGTTATTCCCAACAGAATAATAAATAATGGAACCAGGTCCGGCGTAAACGCACATACATGATATTCCGACAGAATAATAAATAATGGAACCAGTCCGGCATCAACGCACAGACAGGATAGTCCGATAAAATAATAAAGAACGAAATAATAAATAATGGAACCAGGTCAGGCGTAATACGCACCGACAGGATATTCCAACAGAATAATAAAGAACGGAATAATAGAAGAATTTCACCAAGTATAGGGTATCCCGCATATACAGGTTATTCCAATAGAATAATAAAGAATGGAATAACAGAAGTTCTCTTCACGAATAAGAAAAAAAGAATATCTCTTACGAGTACAACAAATAATATCCCATACCGTAAAAGAAACTGAATATAAGAGTAGGGAAGGAGTAGAATACTTTTCTATAGCTTCTCTATAATTTCTCTCTCTAGAGTTTCAGTGTATTCTTAAGAAATAATGAAGGAATGAGCTTCTATTTATAGAAAAATGGACTGCATAGTAACTAACTCATGAACAGTCCAGATTGATTTACTTTAATCTGACGGTCCACATTTAAAGCAAAATCTTTTAAATAAAATATAATATATTCTATTTATAATCTAATAAAATGAATAACTTTATAAAAGATTTTACTATGCAAACACTATGAGGCACTATGCAAACACTATGTATAATAAAATATAATATATTCTAATTATTGTATAATAAAACAGATAACTTTATAAAAGTATTCTATTTATATAAAAATATTTTACTATGCAAAACACTATGCATGCACTATACAGGCACTATGCAATACTATGCATAATAAAATATAATATATTCTATTTATAGAATAATTTTATAAAAGTATTCTGTTTTATATAAAAAGATTTTCTTTTTTATTACATTAATAATACCAATAAAACAAAACTGAGTGACTTATCACATAAGCATCAATAATCAATACCGTGCTATTTACCAAAATAGAAAAAAATTGAATACTTTTATTTCATAAAATTCGGGGTCTCACAAAGGTTACTATGCAACCACGCCAGACATCTTTGTTTCTTTACTACCGAGTAGTTCAATGTTTTAACGGTAAAACTTCCACCGTTATTTTCATAAAAGTATTTTTATCATTTTCTCAATCCGATAATAATTCCGTTGTGGGGTCCACCAATGATTGTACCATCGTACGGATATTCCCCGACAAAAAGAATATTCCCTAACCAATCGAATATTATACAACAACTTGCATACTTTTCAAAATTTATAAATACTACCCACAACTATAACACTATCTCAAATCCACACCATAATATTCAAAAAAATATTTCGAGAAAATTAAATCTTTATTCATAAAATCTGGGGTCTCACATGGAATAAGATTTTATATTATTCAAAATAAAAGAGTTTATTTGTGAATAGGAAAGAGAATTCATGTTTACTTAATAAAAGTTTTTTTTTACTTAGAATTGGATTCAATAATTAATTAAAATAAAGGAGTTTATTTTGATTAAAGATTTTGAATAAAATAAAATAGTTTATTTTATTCAAAATTGGATAAATTAAAATAAAAGAGGTTTATTTTGATTTAAAATGGGATTAAAATAAAGGAGTTTATTTTGATTCAAAATTAGATTTTTTACTAACTAAATTTCCCCATTAAATGATATCAATATATATATTGAATGTTTATTATTCATGAGATGAATGTTATTTATTGATTCATATGGTGATGTGTATGATAATAAATGGGATTGATTATGGACTATTGACCAATTGATTGGATTTTATTTTAGTTGGATGCATGAATGTATAGGTTTTATTAAATGAGGTATGCGTACCTCGTCTTCTCTAATTTTCTCTTAATGTAAATTCTATCTCCATCCTATGTACTTCCCCTTGATTGCTGATCAAGATTTCTATTTATTTTAAATAGTTTTGTAATATGAATATTTAGAATTAATTTTGAAAAATTAGAGATCAAGGAGAAAGGAGCGTTTGAAGACCCGTTTGTAATGGAGCCCGGGTTTAAATGTAATAGTTATATTTAAATTAATTCTTGCACCCCTAGGGTTTAACCTTTTGGTTCACTTGGTGGCTCTAGTGAACCAAACTAGAATAAAAGTCCATAATCAATCCGGGTAGAATATAGTATTCTATATGTGCATGTTTATACTATATATATATATATATATATATATATATATATATGCAAACATGCTTCACATGTTAATTAATATGACGCATATTTTATATATATATGTGCATGCGCGCTGAACAAGATGAGACAAATTAATAACAAACCCCTCAAATATTTTATATTAAGTCCTAAGCGTTCAAAGATATTTGGAATATCGAACGTCGCCTTCTAGCATGATAAAAATAATAGAGTATCAATTAATTATTATAAGTTTGTTGTGTCACCACAAGGCTTATCTTAATTCTTTGAGATGTTAATTTTATCACATTTGATGCTTATAAAGAAAATTGAACAATATTATTTTATTGTGTCACCACAAGGACAATATTTTCTTTTTTTGATATAATGGAGTGCTAGGTGGGACTAACTTGGATAATTTTGATTCCGGATGTGCCACCACTTGATCAAAATAATCTAAGAGGCAAAATACAAGGAGTTGCATAGTTGATGTAATTGACAAGAGTTGTTTACCTATTTATTTATATATAGTTTGTTGTGTCACCACAAGGCTATATACATTTGAAATGAGATCTTTATTTTCACTAGCAAATCTTTAATTAGATTTTGCCGAACTATATAGATTGAGGGTAATATAGTTTGAAGAAAATAATGGGAGATACCAATTTAAAACAAGACCTAATTTATTATGGTAATTAATAAAAGAATATATGCTAAAATGCTGTTAATTATAAATTCATTTACAGAATTTTACAATGTCTAAATTACTATCACTGCGAAGCATATTGGATGCTATTTAATCGGACCGAATTAAACGGATTGGTTAAGAAATTTGAGAAGAGTTCTCAAAGCTGAAAAGCTATCTTATGTCCTTAATACGCTTATCCCTGCAATGGTTGCAGACAATGCCTCTGAGGAAAGATTGCTACTTTTAGAAAGTGGCAAGATGATGCACAGTTGGCTCAATGCATCATGCTCACATCCATGAGTAACGAGCTTCAGCGTTAGCATGAAACTATGGATGCTCTTACTATATTCCTGCACATCAAGTAGTTGATGGTGGGGAAAGTAGGACTGATAGATATAAGATATCTAAGGAGCTCTTTCGATTTAAAATGACCGATGACACTACAGTAAAGATAAAAGTCCTTAACATAATCAATTCGATTGATCAATTAGGACAATGGGTTTTGTCATGGATGGAGAGTTGAGCCAAGATTTGATCTTGCACTCACTCCCGGACTCCTTTCACAATTGTTGTGAATTTTTCATATGAACAAGCTAGATATCAGCCTCGCTGATTTTCTTAACATGTTGAAAAATGTTGAGAGTCACTTTCCAACCGAGAAAGACCATGTCTTACTGGTAGGGGCCAAAGGATCTTCTGAAAAGAAGAACGATTCAAAGAAGGAAAATAGAAAGGCAAAAACAAAGGATAATAAGAACAAAACTGATACGGATAGCAAAGGAGTTTGCTTCCACTGCAATAAGCCTGGACACTGGAAAGAAACTGTAAGAAGCATCTTGCAGAGGCTAACCAAAAGAAGATTAGTGAAGTTTCGGTTACAAATACATTTTTATTCATGATTTAAAATAATTTTTTTTAAGTCAAGGTTCTACTTGGGTATTGGATACCGACTTTGGTTATCATAAATATAGATTTATGAAGGGACCAAGTAGAAGTAGAAAGCTAAACAAAGGATAAGTAATCATATGTCTGGTAAATGAAGCAAAGGTTGCTGTATTAGCCATAAGAACTTATAGTTTAGCAATGCCTACAGGAAAATCTATTAAGTCAATAAGTTGTTGTTGTATTCTAGTACTTGTTAGAAACATTATTTATATTTTATTGTACGATAATGAAATCTTTGGTATTATATTTAAGAACAATTGTTGTTCTATTTATAATAATAATGTTTTGTATAGAATCGGAATATTACTTAATGGATTTTGTATACTGACTTAACGGAAAATAATTTTGCAAATTGAACAAACTAGTATAAGAAAATGAGATGATCATTCAAAGAGTTGAATCACAGCGTTTTTCTTTGAAATACAGTGTGAATTATTTGAAAGGTTCAAAGAATTCAGAAGTGAAACAAATTGGCAAAGTATTAAGATTCTTTGATTAGATCAAGGAATAAATACTTGTGCAATAAGTTTCTAGATCATCTCAAATGATTTTCTCATAATGGACGCTTCCTGATACGCAATAATTGATTGATGTATTTAAAAGAAAAATCATACCTTGTTGGACATGGTACGGTCCATAATGATTTTACCGACATTCCAGTATCCTTCTGGGGTAATGTCCTAGAAATGGCTGCAGATCTACAAAAAAGGTAACCTCAAAATCCGGCCCTAAGACTCCATAAAAGTTATGGACAAGAAGAATCCCTAATTTTAAGTAAGTTAAGATAAGGGGTTGTCCAGCTTATGTGAAAAGGTTTCAAAGGATAAGCTTGGGACAAGATTTGACAAGTGTCTATTTGTGGGACATCCTTAACTAAGTTTAGGGTATATGTTCTATAATCTTACTTAGCAAAAGGTGTTTGTTGCGAAACACGCTGCCTTCTAAGATAAAGGTGTTTATCATTGAAGGGGCTAGTGGGAGGATAATAGAATCTTGAAGAGTTCAAAAACTACAAAATACTATAAGTTAAATAAGAGGAACTTGTAGATAGACCTATTGTACCACAACCAAATCGTAAATCTGGAATAGTACCGAAGATACCTGGGAGGTAAGGATTCATCATGGATGATGATAATAAGGTACGTATCATAGAAGACGATGATCCAGTTACATACGATGAGGTAAGAGTTGTAGACACTCAGAGAAATGGATTGAAGCAAGCTTCTCAAATATGGAACATTCGTTTTGATGAGACAATCAGAAGAGTTTGATTTTATCAAAAAACAAGAATGAACCTAGTGTGTACAAAAGGGTCAGTGGGAGCGTCGTGACATTCTTAGTATTATATGTTGATATACTATGGATACGGAATGACATGCCAATGCTAGAATAAGTAAAGATAAAGTTTTCTAAACATTCCTCCATGAATGATTTGGGAAGAGTATCTTAATTGGGGATACAAATCTATATAGATAGATTTAAAAGGATGCTCGACTTAACCCAAGAAACGTATATTCATTTGATGCTAAAGTCGTTTAGCATGATAAACTCCATGGGATTTCTCATGTTGATGAGCCTTGGAGTGTATCTCTCTTAATAGTCCCCATAGACTCCTGAAAAGAGAGATCACAAGACTGACAATCATGTATACAATGAAATATACGAGACCTAATGTTGATCCGTCATATTTTGGAGAAGGTCACTATAAGACAATGAAAAATATCTTAAAGTACTTAATTGGCACTAAGGATGTGATTAAAATTTATGGTGGGTCTAAATTAAAACTAGAGGGCTTAACAGACTCAAGTTTTTCAAACAGACCAAGACGATAGAAAATCCACTTTAAGGTAAAATGTTACCTTGAACGATGGTGCAGTGAAATTGGAAAGGTTTCAAACAGCAAGGAGTTGCTGGTTTTAGTGATAAAGACAAAGTATATAGCTATAAATGAAGCTACAAGTTGATTGTTTGGATAAAAGTTCATTACAGAACTAGGAATAGTTCCTACGTCTCATCTTGGATGTAAACATGTGTTTTGGCACTTTCATTTGATTATAAGAATCATTGAAAGATGGGAAATCACTATAGAGATAGTGAATTCTCAAGAACAACATTACATTTCCATTAACTAAAGCTTATCCAATAGCAGGATAATCGTCACTTAGAGAAGAAGGGTATGAGATACCATGACGATTGGCTTTAGTGCAAGTGGGAGATTGAAAGTAGTATGCACACAAGCCAATCATGTTTGATGATAAAGCATATACTTTGTAACAATCTTATTCATTTATTAATAAAAAGTATTAATTTATTAAAGGCTTTTAATTATCTACATGATGCTGCTTTATAATATGTGATTAATCCATAGTTTTAAGCAATGCTTTTAGAATAATGATGATGATCATTCTAATGAGATCTAAATTCTTAGAAAGCTTAAAACTAAAATAGTTCCCAATCGTTGGATTACTAAATTGGGGATTAGTGAATCCGGATAGATTGGTACATACGTTACTTGCTCATTGGATGAGGATGATTGATCTCATGATCATTTGTGTGGAGACACTAAAGCAAGTATGTAGGTGCTTATTAGAGAATAAGTTCACTGAACGTGGCTCGCTAAGGAATACCTAATGGAGTTTTACTTGCATGTCAATAGGAATTCTTGTAGTGATAGTAGTATAAGTGATCCTTGGACTTCAGATCATCATAGTATCTTGTGTATAATGATTTATACTTTGACTTATTCCTTAAGACCCTTAGGGTATATCAAAGGGTATGCTTGGGTATAATAAGTTATACATGGAGATAATGTATGATCAATACAGAATCTACCACTTCTAGTAAAAGAAGAGAAATGTCCTATGCGATTCGATAAATGACAACCCAGTAGTCCTTGGCCAAGGAAGAATAAAATTAGAAAGGAGTTTCTAATTTGCATTATTTGGAGTTGTGCATTTAAGAGTCAAAATACATATAATTAAATAAAATAAGACTTGACAGTAATTCCATGTCTTATATTTAATTGGGACATTGTATGGTGGAATGATTGAATTGTATGGTAACTATTTACTCAAAGGTTCTTTTATTATTAATTTTGAAATCTATATTATCTGGAAAGTCGTTGATCGCTAGGGAGGCTTATCCCTATTGTAGAATAAATATTATTTATTTAAATAAAATAACAGTTTAATTTATTTATTTAAATAAGATTAGAATTGTTCTAACTGATTTATTCACAACCAGTTTAATATGAAGAACCTAAAGGGTCACACCATAAAAGGAAGAATAATTATTTAAGAAGCTAATGACATAATCATAATAATAAGTTAAGTATATTTAATTTAATCTATGGTGATAGAATAAATTAAATAGCTTAATATTTATTATTTAATATTTTAGAAATAATAAATATAAATTAATAAGAGGAGTCTTATTATTATTATTACTATTATTATTATTTAATTTCTAAAGGAGTTTGGGAATTAATTAATAAAAGTACTCTCAAATATCCTAATAGGATTAAGAGGCAAATTAATTAAAAGAGTTTAATTAATTATCCCTAATAAGATTAAGGAGCTTAATTAATTAAAAAAATTTAATTAATTAAATAATATCCTATTTTCTAATTATATTAGAAGGGTTAACTGATATCTTTATAATAGGAGTCTTATATCAGATATCAATATACGTGATTCCAATTGTTGGAGAGTACGCTCCTTTTCTACAGAGATAGAAAACTAGGGTTTAGCCAACCACCCTTCTTCTTGAATATTTCTTCTTCCTTGGTGGATCACCTCTAGAGGCCAAACACTTGGGTGGCTAACGTTGATCAAAGGAAGGAACCAAACCCAGTGGATTCAAGTTGAACGCAAAAAAGATTGGAGGTGAACTTGTACCTGAGGAAGCTCGAATCTTCAAGGGTATAATTCTTGTTATTCATATTTTCGTTTAATTAATAATTTTGCATAAAAGATGATCCGGGTATATTGTTTGTAAAATTTTTAAACTATGTTTTTCCACGTTTTCACTTATTTTGTGCAATTTGATTGCGTTCATGAATATTACAAACATAACACTTCTAACTTGGAACTCTTACTTACGTTGATTGGTAGTTGTTGAGTTCTTGGTTGGTGCTACTCAGTTGTTGTTAAGCACTTGTTCGAAAGAACTGAGTAGCTGGGCAAACTTTCTCTTTTTCTCAGATCGTATAGTTGAGCGTTGAGTGTTCTTGTACGTTTAGTTTAATGCTTGCTTAGTTCTCTCATCTGCATATGTTCTTCATATATGTGATCCTTGAAATCTATCCGTTGATGCCATTTGTTAAAGCATTAAATGCGTTTGATATTTCTGAACTTTGATGGAGACTTTTCTGCACATCTCCTGAATTTCATTCTGACCCACTGACACATCATACTGCTTTCTCACCCAACACCTGAAAAGGTGTTTTCCTCTGTCCTATGGTCCTTTCCAAGGATAACTTTTGTGCCATTGGGACTAGTGAGGACTTCAACGTTTAAAACCCATTCCATATTTGTTGGATTTTGTCTCCAAACAAAAGGTAGGGCTCAATGCTTTTGACACAAGGCAGATGAAACTCTACGATCCATATCGTGGTGTCTTGTCACCTTGGTGCTTGGTCTGATGAGAACTCTATGATTTCTTCGTTCGCTTTGGCCATCTGTTTGTGGATGATAAGCCGTACTCATTCGCAACTGTGTCCCCATGCATTCTTGTAGTCTCTTCCAGAAATTTGACGTGAATCGCGGATCTTTATCGGACACAATTGATAGTGGCACTCCATGCCTTGAAACGATCTCTTTAATGTACAATCTTGCCAAATGATCAAGATTGAATCTAATCTTTATTGGTAGAAAGTGCGCTAATTTCGTCAGTCTGTCCACTATCACCCAAATTGCATCGCATCCTCTCTGAGTAGTTGGAAGACCCACCACAAAATCCATCGTGATGTGTTCCCACTTATTCCTAGATTTCCAATTATTGAAGTAACTCACCGGGTCTTTGATGTTCGGCTTTTATTCTTTGACATGTCAAGCATTTCGCTACGCATTCAGCAACATCCCTTTTCATGTTTGGCCACCAAAAATGTCGGCGTAAATCTTGATACATTTTCGTGCTTCCTGGATGAATCGAATATCTTGTGTTGTGTACTTCGATCAAGATTTCGTCTTTCAGTTCTAGCACTGCTGAAACACAAATTCTTCTCTCGAACCGTAGTAATCCTTCGGTATCGACCTTGTATTTTACATCACCGCCTTCAATCAGATTCTCTTTGATTTTCCCACACTCTTCATCTTGTAGTTGAGCATTCTTCACTTTGTCCACTAAAGTTAGACCAGCTTCTATCTGGAATAGTTGTTCGTCAAATTCTTTTGGAAATTTGATTTCCAACTCCAGTTTTGTCATTGCTAAAATGAGCTCCTCCTGAGTTGTTATCAGCATTAACTTTTCCCGACCTTTCCTGCTTAAAGCATTTGCAACCACATTCGTTTTTCCCGGATGATAAAAGATTTCACAATCATAATCTTTTATCAATTCCATCCACCTTCTTTGACGCATGTTCAAATCCTTCTGAGTGAAAATATACTTCAGACTTTTGTGGTCTGTGTAGATCTCACATTTCTCTCGATAAAGATAGTGTCTCCATATCTTCAGAGCAAATACAACTGCAGCCAATTCCAAATCATGAGTCGGATACCCTTTCTCATAATCCTTCAGTTGTCTTGATGCATAGGCAATAACTTTGCTGCTCTCGCATAAGAACACAACCCAACCCTTTGTGTGAGGCATCACTATACACCACAAAATTTCAGATTATCCGGTAATGTCAACACAAAAAGCCACACTTAGCTTCTTCTTCAAATCATGGAAACTCTCTTCACATTTCTCCGTCCAAACGAATTTTACAGCTTTCCTTGTCAAATTTGTTAGCGGAGTGGCTATATTAGAAAAATCTTGAATGAATCTTCTATAATAACCGGCCAGTCCAAAGAAACTCCTCACTTCTGATGGTGTTCTTGGTTGTTCCCAATTGATCACAACTTCCACTTTTGACGGATCCGCTAAAATCCCATCCTTGTCAATATCATGACCCAAAAATTGTACACGGTCGAGCCAAAATTCGCACTTAGAGAATTTCGCGTACAACTTTTCCTTCCTTAGTGTTTCCAATGTAAAACGTAAATGTTCCACGTGTTCTTCTTGAGTCTTGGAATACACTAGAATGTCGTCAATAAATACCACTACAAACTTGTCTAAGAAAGGTTTAAACACCATGTTCATCAAATCCATGAATGCAGCAGGGGCATTAGTTAAACTAAAAGACATCACCAGAAACTCGTAATGTCCGTACCGAGTTCTGAATGTCGTTCTAGGTATATCCTCCTTTCTTACCTTCAATTGGTGATACCCACTTCTCAAATCAATTTTCGAGAAATATTTAGCACCCTTCAGCTGATCAAACAAGTCATCTATTCTAGGAAACGGATACCTATTCTTAATAGTGACTTTGTTTAACTCTCTATAATCAATGCAAAGACGCATTGTTCCATCCTTCTTCTTAACGAATAAAACTGGCGCTCCCCACAACGATACGCTTGGTTGAATATATTTCTTGTCTAGCAACTCTTGCAACTGTACCATCAGTTCCTTCATTTCTACCGGAACCATTTTGTACGGGGTCTTCGATATTGGTGCTGTTCCCGGCGCTAAGTCGATCACGAACTTAATTTCTCTGTCAGGCGAAAGTCCTGGTAAATCTTTTGGAAACACGTCTTCGAATTCTCTCACTACCGGTATTTCTTCTAGTTTCACACCCTTCTTCTGAGTATCGACTATGTAAGCTAAATAGCCCACACAACCTTGACTCAACAATTTCTTGGCCTGCATAGTCGTCAGACATTTCATTTGTCTATGCGACTTGCTACCATAAAATACTACCTTTGACGGAGTCATAAGGTTTACACACCTCTTTTGGTAGTCAATTACCGCTCCGTATTTGAACAGCTAATCCATTCACAAAATTACATCAAATTCCCCGAGTCTAATCGAAATCAAATCTACCAACAAGATATTTTCCTTAATGTTCACCCTACAGTTCTTGTATACGAATCTAACAGGGATTACTTCTTTATTCGCAATTTCTATGTTCAAAGGAAAATTCAGTTCTTCTCTAGGCAATTCTAACCTCTTAGCAAATTCATCAGATATAAACGAACAAGTAGCACCCGAATCAAAGAATACATAAGCATTTATATCATTGATTGGGATAATACCTGAAACCACATCTTTTGATTGCACAGCATCTTGCACAGCCATGTTGAAGGTTCTGACTGTGGGTTTGTTTGATGTCGCAGGTCCTGCAATGGCCCGTGTACCTCCATTGTTACCTCTATTGCTTCGGGTTGTCACTCTGTCCTTCTTCTTAGGGCATTCACAAGCAAAGTGATCCTTGGATCCGCATGTGAAGCATACATTCTTCTTCAGTTGAGTGCAACTTGGGGCGATGTGACCCTCCTGGCCACAATTGAAGCATACTCGCTTCCCAATCAAGCACGTACCCTTATGGAATTTCCCGCATGTCGCACATGCTTCTAAATTTTTGTTTTGCTAGTTACCCTGCTGGTGTCCAACACCCATGCTCCCATTCTACTTCCTCTTCAAGCTGTTGCTGCTGTTGTTATTGTTGTTTCCACCGCTACCACTCCCATTCTTACCCTCATTCTCATTCCTCTTCTTCTTTTGTTCCTGGTTGAACTTTGTCACTGCCTCACCTCCACCTTCAAATGAGTAATCGCTTTCTCCATCACCACAAGAAATGTCTTCAATCGAACAGGAGACCCTACTTTATCTGATCCGTGGCTTCAATTCCTGTTCAAATCTTTCGCCTTTACGCCAAATGCATGCTAACCTAATATGGCGCAAACCTCGCCAATTCGTTGAATTTCGCAGCATACTCAGATACCGTCATCGTTCCTTGTTTTAGTTCCAGAAACTACACTTCTAGCTGACTCTTCAAACTCTCCGGGAAATAAGTCTCGAAGAACAACTCCTTGAACCTATCCCAGGTCATCACTCCTGGCCCTTCACGAGTTTTATTGGCCTGCCACCAATAACTAGCTTCTGCTTTCAATATGAATGTTGCGAAAGTAGTCTTCTGATCATCCCCTACCCTAGCGACATCGAACACCTTTTCTATCTCCATAATCCAGGTCTGTGCTTCGACTGGATTCATAGACCCACGGAATTCAGGTGGTCCAACCACCTTGAAATCCTTAAACGTTGTACCATGGTTTTGTGGTTGATTCTCGCAACACTCATGTCAAGAGGTGTCACTAGTTGTTGAACAGGGTTACCGTCGACATTGTCGTTATTATTAGTTCTCTCATTGTTTCTCCGCTCGGGGTGGTTCACGTCCGGAGGCATTTTCTATTAAAACAAAACATCTATTAGACTATTACTCAACTTCTTTAAGTATTTCTAATTAACTTGCCTCCATAAAAGAAATAACCACATAACACATAACACTTTGAATAAAATAATAACTTTTATTTATTCATCATTACTTCGAAAAACATAAAAACAATAGCATCACTGCTATCTACATTACTTTCCTGAACTACAAAAGTTACAGGACAACATCATTATTATCATATCCAATGGTTACTTAACACTAGGGATTTACACATTATTTAATACTTATTACGTGCATTACAGGCACATTTTCTACGATGATCTATTAAGATACTTCTTAGCCCTATCACGGTCTTCCTCCATGACTCGAAACATTGTTCTGTGATCTAACACGAATGACGGTAGCGTCTCGAACTGAATCGGATATCCCATGACCCGATCTTGAGCTCGATTAATTGCGGTGTTAAAAACTTTATCCATCTCTTCCATTTTCATCATCTTCGCCTGTGAGTCCCTTACTGCTCTTCCAGTTCGGTGATAAGCTTCCTCGTATGCATCTTCAGCTCTTACCCTCTTGGTAGCTTCTTCCTTCAATTTGTTCTTCAGTTCCACGACCATCTCGATCAATTGTTCCTTCACTCCTTCAGTCTGTACTAGTTTCTCCTCGACATTTGTCAGTCATTCTTCACGATCCTGGATCTCGCCGTCTTTTTGTGTCATTGCAGTCTGTTGTTCAACTACTATCTCCTGCAACTCCTCAATTGTATCCTGAAGTTCCACATTACGGTCATGCACCTCATCGTATATATGGCCTGCTATCGAGTTAAGTTGAATCCTTTCCTCCTCGTCCTCGTCCTCGTCATCATCATCCTCTTGTGGTAACTCAACGGGATCCTCCTCGTCTGTCTCCACATCATCATCATCATCCTCAACTACTGTGACCAACGGGGCTGACTCCCGTGGCAGTAGTTGTTCCCAAACTACACGAATGTCGTGAGGCTCCTCCTCTATAGGCATTTGAGGTCCCTCCTCCCTAACTTCGACCGGATTCTCCGGCATTAGTCATCCCCGACAACAAAGTTTTAAAGTTTTAATTATTAATCATTACTACTCGACACTCACGAGTACATAAACTATAAACACATAAGCACATAAGTGTTTTATTTCTTCTTTCCTAAAACTCGATAAGAGTTAACTCCACTATCTTTTCAAAGGTTACTTCCTAAGGCTTTTCGCCCACCTAAGGTTCATAACCTAAAGCTTTGATACCAACCTGTGACACCCCCAAATCCTAGTACTTCATTTCCTCAAGATTTGGTATTCACTTAATCAAAACATTCATTTATAACTACCCAATTATAATAAAATTGAATAATAAAACCTGCCTATACAGGAATAAATTTAAATAAAAATCTCCCAGGTTATCTAACCTTTAACAACAATCATTCAAATGCGGAATTTAAATAAACTTCATTACAATCTTTAAACCAAAGTCTGATAATAAAACTATCGAATATATTACAAGTCTTCAAGATTGTTCATCTTTCCTTTTCCTTTCTTTGGTGCTAGAGTACGTCACCGGTTTCAACTTTAGTCAAAGAAATTTTACGGTGCAAGAGTGAGCAAACAAGGCCCACTTGAAATAACAATAAATAAATCTTTAAACTTTTACATCAATTGCCAATATTAGGCTCAATAGAATCGAACAATATATTCTATTAACTTTCGAAAATTATAACATTCACCGAGGGTCTAATGACCACGAATCATGTCCACAAATTATAAGTAATCTTTCAACTTTAACTTTAACAGTCATAAGACTATAAGGACTCCACGTACTTAGGGGGATCAACCCTTCGTACAATGTATTGTGCATAACCATTTCATTGATAAGCGTAAACCTCTATTAAAAGAGTTGTTCATCTCAGTATTTAGAATACAAGTCTGCACCAAATTAAGTTTGGTTTGGATAAGCTTTCAAGGAAATTTGGAATTTATCGAACATCAACTAAGGAGTAGTGGAATAAGACCAATAACACTATACTATAGAATAATCGTGATTGAATCAATTATAGTAAACTAAAGTCATGCATTAGGAATAATCTAATAGCATACAATTTGAATAACTAAAACATACCTTGCTTGAACAACACTAAGCCAAGGTTAATTAAAATTGAATAGTAAACATGCATAGCAATTTAGTTATGCATGCTAAACAACAAGTGAAATACAAGAATAACTTGTTCAACATCAAACCAAAGTTTAGACAGCTTGCATCATTATAAGGTAATCGAATTGAAAACAATAATTAGTACAATAAGATAAATGATTAGAAAACTTGCTCAATTATAAAATAGAGTTAGAAAACTTGCCTTGCTCGTAGGCTAAACCGAATCAATTCAATCACAATACCCTAGATATATATATATATATATATATATATATATATATATATATATATATATATATATATACGCTATAATGACATAGTTAGTCACTACCACTTTACAAACTTAACTAACTACATACATCATGTATGTTTGATAATTTAATCACATAATCAAGTTATAACACAAGTTAATATTTAATAACATAATTATTCATAGTATAGAAATACTAAAATCAATATTTTAGTATTTCCCCTGTTACCCCCGCTCGACCCAGCTACACTCTTATTACCTAAAAGGAATTGTGAAGCAAAAGGGTGAGCACAACTAGCTCAGTAAAGAATATTATGACTAAAGATAATTAAATTCTCAATAGCCTTCATCAATAATAAATTAGAGATTTAGAACATATAGTAGACGATAAAACATTTCAACCATAGTTGCAGCGGAACGAGCAATCCATTAGAAGAGTCAAATAGACCATAAAGTCTATTATATTCTCCATGTTAAAAGTCCACCAACAATGTTTTAATCCTGTAACATCAATCAACAGTTCCTGTTCACAATCATGTGAATAACTCATAATCATAATTGTAGTTCTAAATTCATTTTCGCATTCAGGACGAAGATAATTTTCATCACCTGTCTTTACCTGAAATATCAATGATCATGGTTAAACCAAATCACAATTCTTGTTCATCATCATACTAATAAATTCATCATTGCACTACGGGCTAAAGATATTCATCAACAGTTCATCTTCGCACTACAGGCCAAAGATATTCAACAACAGGTCATCTTTGCACTACATGCCAAAGACATTCATATCTCAAAGAAATACATAATCATTTCAGAATTTATATAAACCATAATTATAACCATGTTGATCAATTCAGCTTGCACTTAAGCTAAAAAATATTCCATTGTAAATTCAATGGTCATGATCATACTAGTCAACAATTCAACTTTGCACTACTGGCCAAAGAGAACCCATAGTCACGATCATACCAATACTTTACCCATCTTTACACTCAAGTCAAAGAGAAATTCCATCACCAGGGTTATAAAAATGTTATATATGATAATAAAAACAATAGGATCAACAACTACATTTAATTTCAAGAGCAAGATTCATAAATCAATGATTTCATCACAGCTTAATCCAAATGTTATAAATCACTTAATAATCTCATAATCTAATATTATTAATATTACCACAATATCTTAATCATTTCTTAAACTTATAAACAATTTATTTTAATTATTTATACTTTACTAATTAATGCATTTAATCATTCTAAAATGCCAAACTCATAAGATTTCATCACCAATAACCAAAACCCTCATCAAAAAGCCGCATATACCTTATATAGGATTCTTAAGACATAAAATCCTATTTTCCAAATTTCTTACTTCACATAACATATTTAATTAATTTACTCATAACTAGACCATTTTCATGAAAAATACCAAATCAGTTCCAAAAATATTTCTTTTCTGGGATTTAGTATAATATAGTCCCATATTGAACATATATTTTTCTTAGAATTTTTAAAATTCATTTACTATTTTTCATATGGCCAAAACTGCCGAATATTTGGACATTTATCATAAATTGGACTTTTGTCAAAAAATTTTGAAATTTACACGGTATGCTTCTGTTATATACATGTACTCCCAATAAAAATTTCATCAATTTTGGAATTAACCACAAGGACCTATAAGCGTTTACTTTTAAAATAGTCTTTTCTCATAAAATCCATAACTCTTAATCTATATATCCAAAAATCGCCATTTTTGAACACAATCAACAAAACTCATCAAATTATTATTTCAAATTTTTCCAGAATTTTTGAAGGTTCAAAATAAATTTTGAAATTGAAAAATATAATAACCCTTAAAATCTCTTACTATCTCTTACCTCAAAAAGACAGTACTTCTGACTGGAATACTGGATATAGTGCTGAGGAAACTTGCACTGTATAGCAACACTCAAAATATCAAAATACTCATAAGAATAAGCTCGATAATATAGAGAGAGAAAGAGAGAGAAAACTTCAGTTTCTAGTGTGATTTTCAATTTTAACCTAAGCACCCTATTTATAGGAAAATGCTTAGAACACCAAAGCAGAAAATTTAATAAAATAATATATTTATATAAACATTTTCACGCCCACCTCATGAATTCTGAATTCAGCATGTTTATCACTCTTGTGGGGCCCACCAATAATGAAAAAAAAACGTTTTTCTTTTAAAAAATATTTACAACTTCAAAAATCAATTATTCCGTAACTTCAATAATTCATAATAAATAGCTCTTTTATCAGAAAAATTCGGTTCTTATGTCCTTCTATAGAAAATTCAATTCTCTACAACTTTATAAGTTTAAGTTTTTCTAAATTCCAAACAGAAATTGACCGAAATCCACATACGGATGATTTTACAGGCTATAATCAAATTTTAGTCAAGAAATGGGGTGCATCGACACACAAAACATGTGTTAAACATTTTTTTGTAACAAAAATACTCTTCCTCATTTACTTATATATCACACATTCATTGTAAAAATATCACTATTATTATATTATTAAAATATAATAATATATTTAAATGAATTATTTTATCAGAAAAGATAAAATATCAATTTTCAACAATTGTCACATTAAAAATTTTCTCCATCTATATCCACATAAAATGAATATTTTCCTTATCATATAAATCAATAATTAATTATTCACAAATAATATTGCAGAATCACAGTACTGGCAACCAGGCCGTTCCTAGGAAAGAGGGGGCTTTCCAATAAAGATTTCTCCTTCTTCGGCGCCAAGTTAATTAGGTGACCAAACCTCTCTTGAGATGTAACTT
The DNA here is from genome assembly GCA_020205605.1 of Panax ginseng. Classification (NCBI taxonomy): domain Eukaryota; kingdom Viridiplantae; phylum Streptophyta; class Magnoliopsida; order Apiales; family Araliaceae; genus Panax; species Panax ginseng. The sequence goes on along the minus strand of CM035136.1, from coordinate 97,836,576 downwards.
TCTAGACATTGCCAATAATGTTATCTAGTAATATTATTAAAATAATATGAATCATTGATCTGATAATGAGAAATATTGTGTAGTGACAATTATTAAAATAACAATAATATAAAAATTCAACGTAGCAATTATTGAATTAATAAAATAAAATATTTAACAGTAATTACTGTAACAATTATTGAGTAGTGCCTTCTTACGTAAAAAAAAAATATCATGCTTCGTGAATAGTACTCATTAATAGTAACTCGTGAATAGTAATTATAAGAAAAATTGAATATTTTTATTTCATAAAATTCGAGGTCTTACAATCTCCCCTTCTTATGAAATTTTGTCCCCGAAATTTACGTACCTGGTATTTCACAGAGTGAAGAATACCTTGCTTTCATTTTAGATTCCATCTTCCCTGTCATCATGATTTCTCCATTGCTTATCTCTTGTATTTCAGATATCATTCTAGAATACAGCTTCTAAACAAAGGTTAATTGACATATCACAATTTGTCAACTTAAGTAAGAAAATTCAGCTTAGGTAGGACACACACTAGCGAATGATATTACTCGTCTCTCCCTTCCTAGTTCTAATCCTGGATCTCCGCGAGAGATCATATTCCTAAGCTCCGATACAAAATGTAACTTTGGACACCAACTTGTGTCAACACCTCACAATGATACCTATCAGTTTGCCACCGCAGAACGGCGTCCCCTACAGAGAGTCTGGCTTCGGTGCATCTCCCATCAACAGGAAGTCACCAGCGAGAGGCTCGGGGCTCTTTACTTATAGCTCTGATACCAAATGTAAAGCCCCCAAAATAGGTCCAATCCAACCAACCTATTCTGAGTCGCCAAAAACATGGTACAGAAACAACTACAACTTTATTACTACAATTGTCGTGCAAAATACAACAACACATATGTTGTGAGTTTTGATACAAATATATACCAACTGTGACTCATCTCCCAAGCTTTGATAGTACGTCACAATGGCACCTTACATAAAGGTACAGTCAAAAACTATTTTGGAAATCAAAATCTTTGGAAAGTGCTCAAGAAAACCTTCGTACATGGGAGGCCATGCGTCTAGGTTGTGATAGATATCATATGTCCACAGAATTATCCTTGGTTGACCTAATAGACCCCAAAGAAAAATGAGAAGATTACTATCATATTCTTTCCAATAGTGAGTCTTCTTTTGACATATAATTATCTCCGTTGTCTCCAAGTGAAAATTATATTTCAAATATACTCCAAGATTATATAGGTAGTGCTCGTAGATATACTCAGCAAGTGGATGTGCACAACCTTGTCTTATGATAACGCGAAGTCGCATGTCATTAGACATCTTGTATGATAGTGGCAAAACACCCTTCCAAACGTTGGGTTCGCCTCACCCTATTTGGTTCACCAAATATAATTACTAAATGATGTATAAAATATAACCCACTTTTCTATGTCTTTGCTTAGGGAGAACCTCCGCACAGCCTAGAGACCACCGCTCTATTCCCCTCATATTCCCGCCAATTCCCCAAATTTACACTCTTATTACACGAAAGGAATTGTGAAGCAAAAAGGTGAGCACAACTAGCTCAAGAAAGAATATTATGACTAAAGATAATTAAATTATCAATAGTCTTCATCAGTAATAAATTAGAGATTTAGAACATATAGTAGATAATAAAACATTTCAACCATAGTTGCAAATGAATGAGCAATCCATTAGAAGAGTCAAATAGACCATAAAGTCTATTATATTCTCCATGTTAAAAGTCCACCAACAATGTTTTAATCTCAGAACATCAATCAATGAGCCTTCATGTCCACAATCATGTGAATAACTCATAATCATAATTGTAGTTCTAAATTCATTTTCGCATTGAGATTTAAGATAATTTTCATCACATGTCTTTACCTCAAAATATCAATGATCATGGTTAAACCAAATCACAATTCTTGTTCATCATCATACTAATAAATTCATCTTTTAGATATTCAATAATAGGTCATCTTTGCACTACGGGCCAAAGATATTCATCAACAATTCATCTTCATCTTATTCAACAACAGTCATCTTTGCTACTTCACCAAAGATATTCATCAAATTCATCTTTCAACCATGCCAAAGATCATCTCAACACTATTTGTACCAAAGACATTCATATCTCAAAGAAATACATAATCATTTCAGAATTTATATAAACCATAATTATAACCATGTTGATCAATTCAGCTTGCACTTAAGCTAAAAAATATTCCATTGTAAATTCAATGGTCATGATCATACTAGTCAACAATTCAACTTTGCACTACTGGCCAAAGAGAACCCATAGTCACGATCATACCAATACTTTACCCATCTTTACACTCAAGTCAAAGAGAAATTTCATCACCAGGGTTATAAAAATGTTATATATGATAATAAAAACAATAGGATCAACAACTACATTTAATTTCAAGAGCAAGATTCATAAATCAATGATTTCATCACAGCTTAATCCAAATGTTATAAATCACTTAATAATCTCATAATCTAATATTATTAATATTACCACAATATCTTAATCATTTCTTAAACTTATAAACAATTTATTTTAATTATTTATACTTTTACTAATTAATGCATTTAATCATTCTAAAATGCCAAACTCATAAGATTTCATCACCAATAACCAAAACCCTCATCAAAAAGTCAAGATATACCTTATATAGGATTCTTAAGACATAAAATCCTATTTTCCAAATTTCTTACTTCACATAACATATTTAATTAATTTACTCATAACTAGACCATTTTCATGAAAAATACCAAATCAGTTCCAAAAATATTTCTTTTCTGGGATTTAGTATAATATAGTCCCATATTGAACATATATTTTTCTTAGAATTTTTAAAATTCATTTACTATTTTTCATATGGCCAAAACTGCCGAATATTTGGACATTTATCATAAATTGGACTTTTGTCAAAAAATTTTGAAATTTACACGGTATGCTTCTGTTATATACATGTACTCCCAATAAAAATTTCATCAATTTTGGAATTAACCACAAGGACCTATAAGCGTTTACTTTTAAAATAGTCTTTTCTCATAAAATCCATAACTCTTAATCTATATATCCAAAAATCGCCATTTTTGAACACAATCAACAAAACTCATCAAATTATTATTTCAAATTTTTCCAGAATTTTTGAAGGTTCAAAATAAATTTGAAATTGAAAACATAATAACCCTATAATAACCCTTAAAATCTCTTACTATCTCTTACCTCAAAAAGCAGATAAGATTAGAATGTTGGATATAGTCTTTGAGGAAACTTGCAATCAGATAGCAACACTCAAATATATCAAAATACTCACAAGAATAAGCTCGATAATATATAGAGAGAGAGAAAACTTCAGCTTTAGTGTGATTTTCAATTTTAACCCAAGCACCCTATTTATAGGAAAATGCTTAGAACACCAAAGCGAAAAAATTTAATAAAATAATATATTTATATAAACATTTTCACGCCCACCATCATGAATTCGAATTCAAATGTGTTTATCACTCTTGTGGGGCCCACCAATAATGATCAAAAACGCGTTTTCTTTTAAAAAATATTTACAACTTCAAAAATCAATTATTCCGTAACTTCAATAATTCATAATAAATAGCTCTTTTATCAGAAAAATTCGGTTCTTATGTCCTTCTATAGAAAATTCAATTCTCTACAACTTTATAAGTTTAAGTTTTTCTAAATTCCAAACAGAAATTGACCGAAATCCACATACGGATGATTTTACAAAAGCTATAATCAAATTTTAGTCAAAAATGGGGTGCACACCATCATGTTTACATGTTAAACATTTTTTAAACAAAAATACTCTTCCTCATTTACTTATATATCACACATTCATTGTAAAATATCACTATTATTATATTATTAAAATATAATAATATATTTAAATAAATTATTTTATCGTAAAAGATAAAATATCAATTTTCAACAATTGTCACATTAAAAATTTTCTCCATCTATATCCACATAAAATGAATATTTTCCTTATCATATAAATCAATAATTAATTATTCACAAATAATATTGCGAATCACAATATCGACAACCTGTGCTTTCCTCAGGAAAGAGGGGCTTTCCAATAAAGATTTCTCTCATCAAGGCCAGCAAATTAGGTGACCAAACCTCTCCTTACATGTAACTTTCTAGACATTGCCAATAATGTTATCTAGTAATATTATTAAAATAATATGAATCATTGATCCGATAATGGAAATATTGTGTAATGACAATTATTAAAATAACAATAATATAAAAATTCAACGTAGCAATTATTGAATCAATAAAATAAAATAAAATAATTAACAAACAATTATCGAGTAGTGCCTAAAAAAATATCATGAGTAGTGAATAGTTCTTACGTAAAAAAAAATCATCAATAGTAACGTGAATAGTACTCATTAATAGTAACTCGTGAATAGTAATTATAAGAAAAACTTGAATATTTTATTTCATAAAATTATAAGAAAATTACATATCTCCCTTTCATAAAATTTGAAATTTTGTCCCCTCTTATGAAATTTCGTCCACTGTATTTACGTTCACGGTATTTCAAGAAGAATACCTTTACTTTCATTTTAGATTCCATCTTCCCCGTCATCATGATTTCTCCATTGCTTATCTCTCTGTATTTTAGATATCATTCTAGAATACGACTTCTTCAAAACAATGGTTAATTGACATATCACAATTTGTCAACTTAAGTAAGAAAATTAAAATTAGGTAGGAGGACACACTAGCGAATGATATTACTCATCTCTCCCTTCCTAGTTCTAATCCTCGGATCTCCACCGAGAGATCATATTCCTAAGCTCGATACAAAATGTAACTTTGGACACCAACTTGTGTCAACACCTCACAATGATACCTATCAGGTTTGCATCAAGATAATCCAAGGCCCCCTACGGAGAGTCCGGCTTGCATGGCATCTCCCATCAACAGAAGTCACCAAATGAAGGCTCGGGGCTCTTTACTTATAGCTCGATACCAAATGTGAAGCCCCAAAATAGGTCCAATCCATCCAACCTATTCTCGAGTCGCCAAAAACATGGTACGTAAAACAACTACAACTTTATTACTACAATTATCGTGTAAAAATACAACAACACATATATGTTGTGAGTTTTGATACAAATATATACCAACTATGACTCATCTCCCAAGCTTTGATAGTATGCGTCACAATGGCACCTTACATAAAGGTATAGTTAAAAACTATTTTATAAATCAAAATCTTTGGAAAGTGCTCAAGAAAACCTTCGTACATGGGGAGGCCATGCGTCTAGGTTGTGATAGATATCATATGTCCACGTAATTATCCTTGGTTGACCTAATAGACCCCAAAAGAAAAATGAGAAGATTACTATCATATTCTTTCCAATGGTGAGTCTTCTTTTGACATATAATTATCTCCACTTGTCTCTAATTGAAAATTATATTTCAAATATACTCCAAGATCATATAGATAGTGCTTTGTAGATATACTCAAGAAGTGGATGTGCACAACCTTGTCTTATGATAACGCGAAGTCGCATGTCATTAGACATCTTGTATGATAGTGGCAAAACACCCTTCCAAACGTTGGGTTCGCCTCACCCTATTTGGTTCACCAAATATAATTACTAAATGATGTATAAAATATAACCCACTTTTCTATGCTGTTTAGGGAGAACCTCTGCAGCTAGAGACCACCGTTCTATTCCCCTGTTACCCCCGCTCGACCCAGCTACACTCTTATTACCTGAAAGGAATTGTGAAGCAAAAGGGTGAGCACAACTAGCTCAGTAAAGAATATTATGACTAAAGATAATTAAATTCTCAATAGCCTTCATCAATAATAAATTAGAGATTTAGAACATATAGTAGATGATAAAACATTTCAACCATAGTTGCAAATGAATGAGCAATCCATTAGAAGAGTCAAATAGACCATAAAGTCTATTATCTTCTCCATGTTAAAAGTCCACCAACAATGTTTTAAACTCAGAACATCAATCAACAGCTCATGTCCACAATCATGTGAATAACTCATAATCATAATTGTAGTTCTAAATTCATTTTCGTGATTCAGGATTTAAGATAATTTTCATCACATGTCTTTACCAAAACATCAAAGATCATGATACAAATCACAGGTTAATACTAATAAATCACAATTCTTGTTCATCATCATACCAAAGATAAATTCATCATCTTTGCACTACGGGCCAAAGATATTCATCAACAATTCATCTTCATCTTCGCCAAAGATATTCAATAACAGTCATCTTTGCACTACTGGACCAAAGATATTCAACAATAATTCATCTTTGCACTCCATGCCAAAGATATTCAACAGCTCTTTTGCACTACATGCCAAAGATATTAATATCTCAAAGAAATACATAATCATTTCGAATTTATATAAACCATAATTATAACCATGTTGATCAATTCACCTTGCACTTAAGCTAAAAAAAATATTCCATTGTAAATTCAATGGTCATGATCATACTAGTCAACAATTCAACTTTGCACTACTGGCCAAAGAGAACCCATAGTCACGATCATACCAATACTTTACCCATCTTTACACTCAAGTCAAAGAGAAATTCCATCACCAGGGTTATAAAAATGTTATATATGATAATAAAAAATAATAGGATCAACAACTACATTTAATTTCAAGAGCAAGATTCATAAATCAATGATTTCATCACAGCTTAATCCAAATGTTATAAATCACTTAATAATCTCATAATCTAATATTATTAATATTACCACAATATCTTAATCATTTCTTAAACTTATAAACAATTTATTTTAATTATTTATACTTTACTAATTAATGCATTTAATCATTCTAAAATGCCAAACTCATAAGATTTCATCACCAATAACCAAAACCCTCATCAAAAATCAGATATACCTTATATAGGATTCTTAAGACATAAAATCCTATTTTCCAAATTTCTTACTTCACATAACATATTTAATTCATTTACTCATAACTAGACCATTTTCATGAAAAAATACCAAATCAGTTCCAAAAATATTTCTTTTTGGGATTTAGTATAATATAGTCCCATATTGAACATATATTTTTTCTTAGAATTTTAAAATTCATTTACTATTTTCATATGGCCAAAATCGCCAATATTTGGACATTTATCATAAATTGTACTTTTGTCAAAAAATTTTGAAATTTACAGTAGTATACCGATATTATATACATGTACTCCCAATAAAAATTTCATCAATTTTGGAATTAACCACAAGGACCTATAAGCGGTTACTTTTAAAATAGTCTTTTCTCATAAAATCCATAACTCTTAATCTATATATCCAAAAATCGCCATTTTGGACACAATCAACAAAACTCATCAAATTATTATTTCAAATTTTTCCAGAATTTTTTGAAGGTTCAAAATAAATTTTGAAATTGAAAAATATAATAACCCTTAAAATCTCTTACTATATCTTACTATCCCTTACCTCAAAAGATTTTAGATTTGAATATCGGATATAACGCTTGAGAAACTTGCAATCAGTATAGCAACACTCAAAATATCAAAATACTCACAAAATAAGCTCGATAATATATAGAGAGAGAAAACTTCAGCTTTAGTGTGATTTTCAATTTTAACCTAAGCACCCTATTTATAGGAAAATGCTTAGAACACCAAAGCAAAAATTTAATAAAATAATATATATATATAAACATTTTCACGCCCACCTCATGAAATTCTCAATTCAGCATGTTTATCACTCTTGTGGGGCCCACCAATAATGATCAAAAACGTTTTTCTTTTACTAAAATATTTTAAACTTCAAAAATCAATTATTCCGGAACCTCGAAACTTCAATAATTCATAATAAATAGCTCTTTTATCGTAAAAATTCGAACCTTATGTCCTTTCATAGAAAATTCAATTCTCTACAACTTTATAAGTTTAAGTTTTTCTAAATTCCAAATGTAAATTGATCGAAATCCACAAACGGATGATTTTACAAAAAGCTATAATCAAATTTTAGTCAAAAATGGGGTACACCATCATGTTTAACATGTGTTAAACATTTTTTGTAACAAAAAAATACTCTTTAACATTTACTTATATATCACTACATTCATTGTAAAAATATCACTATTATTATATTATTAAAAAATATAATAATATATTTAAATAAATTATTTTATCGTAAAAGATAAAATATCAATTTTCAACAATTGTCACATTAAAATTTTCTCCATCTATATCCACATAAAATGAATATTTTCCTTATCATATAAATCAATAATTAATTATTCACAAATAATATTGTAGAATCACAATATCGACAACCAGTAGCTCCTGGGAAAGAGGGGCTTTCCAATAAAGATTTCTCCTTCTTGCCAAGCAATTAGGTGACCAAACCTCTCCTTACATGTAACTTTCTAGACATTGCCAATAATGTTATCTAGTAATATTATTAAAATAATATGAATCATTGATCCGATAATGAGAAATATTGTAATGACAATTATTAAAATAACAATAATATAAAATATCAACGTAAGAATTATTGAATTAATAAAATAAAATATTTAACAAAGAATTACCGTAATAATTATTGAGTAGTGCCTTCTTGTCACGTAAAAAAAAACTTCGTGAATAAGATCAATGCTTCGTGAATAGTAACTCATAGTAATAGAATAACTCGTGAATAGTAATTATAAGAAAAGAAAAATTGAATATTTTTATTTCATAAAATTTCGAGGTCTTACAATCTCCCTTCTTATGAAATTTTGTCCCTAAAATTTTACGTATTCGGTATTTCAAAGAGTGAAGAGAATACCTTGCTTTCATTTTAGATTCCATCTTCCCCATCATCATGATTTCTCCATTGCTTATCTCCTGTATTTTAGATATCATTCTAGAATACGACTTCAAAACAAAGGTTAATTGAACATATCACAATTTGTCATATCTTAAGTAAGAAAATTCAACAAATAAGCTAGGACACACACTAGCGAATGATTTACTCATCTCTCCCTTCCTAGTTCTATTCCTGGATCTCCACCAGAGATCATATTCCTAAGCTCTGATACAAAATGTAACTTTGGACACCAACTTGTGTCAACACCTCACAATGATACCTATCGGTTTGCCCACCGCATAACATCGCCCCCCACGGAGAGTCCGGCCGTTGCATCTCCCATCAACAGAAGTCACCAAATGAGGTTCTCGGGGCTCTTTACTTATAGCTCGATACTAAATGTAAAGCCCCAAAAATAGGTCCAATCCAACCAACCTATTCTCGAGTCGCCAAAAACATGGTACGTAAAACAACTACAACTTTATTACTACAATTGTCGTGCAAAATACAACAACACATATGTTGTGAGTTTTGATACAAATATATACCAACTATGACTCATCTCCCAAGCTTTGATATAGCATGCCACCATGGCACCTTACATAAAGGTATAGTCAAAAACTATTTTATAAATCAAAATCTTTGGAAAGTGCTCAAGAAAACCTTCGTACATGGGAGGCCATGCGCCTAGGTTATGATAGATATCATATGTCCACGTAATTATCCTTGGTCAACCTAATAGACCCCAAAGAAAAATGAGAAGATTACTATCATATTCTTTCCAATGGTGAGTCTTCTCTTGACATATAATTATCCCCACTTGTCTCTAATTGAAAATTATATTTCAAATATACTCCAAGATTATATAGAGTAGTGCTTTCGTAGATATACTCAAAGAAGTGGATGTGCACAACCTTGTCTTATGATAACACGAGGTCGTATGTCATTAGACATCTTGTATGATAACGGCAAAACACCCTTCCAAACGTTGGGTTCGCCTCACCCTATTTGGTTCACCAAATATAATTACTAAATGATGTATAAAATATAACCCACTTTTCTATATCTTGTTTAGGAGAACCTCTTGACTAGAGACCACCGCTCTATTCCCTGTTACCCCCCCCGCCGACCCAAATTACACTCTTATTACCTGAAAGGAATTGTGAAGCAAAAGGGTGAGCACAACTAGCTCAGTAAAGAATATTATGACTAAAGATAATTAAATTCTCAATAGCCTTCATCAATAATAAATTAGAGATTTAGAACATATAGTAGATGATAAAACATTTCAACCATAGTTGCAGCGGAATGAGCAATCCATTAGAAGAGTCAAATAGACCATAAAGTCTATTATATTCTCCATGTTAAAAGTCCACCAACAATGTTTTAATCCTGTAACATCAATCAACAGTTCCTGTTCACAATCATGTGAATAACTCATAATCATAATTGTAGTTCTAAATTCATTTTCGCATTGAGGACGAAGATAATTTTCATCACCTGTCTTTACCTGAAATATCAAAGATCATGGTTAAACCAAATCACAATTCTTGTTCATCATCATACTAATAAATTCATCATTGCATACTAATAAATATCATCATCAAATGTCATCTTACACTACGGGCCAAAGATATTCATCAACAATTCATCTTCATCTTCGCCAAAGATATTCAACAATAGTCATCTTTGCACTACGACCAAAGATATTCATCAATAATTCATCATCTTTATTCTCAACAGCATATTTGTACTACAAAGCCATATATTATATCTCAAAGAAATACATAATCATTTCAGAATTTATATAAACCATAATTATAACCATGTTGATCAATTCACCTTGCACTTAAGCTAAAAATATTCCATTGTAAATTCAATGGTCATGATCATACTAGTCAACAATTCAACTTTGCACTACTGGCCAAAGAGAACCCACAGTCACGATCATACCAATACTTTACCCATCTTTACACTCAAGTCAAAGAGAAATTCCATCACCAGGGTTATAAAAATGTTATATATGATAATAAAAATAATAGGATCAACAACTACATTTAATTTCAAGAGCAAGATTCATAAATCAATGATTTCATCACAACTTAATCCAAATGTTATAAATCACTTAATAATCTCATAATCTAATATTATTAATATTACCACAATATCTTAATTATTTCTTAAACTTATAAACAATTTATTTTAATTGTTTATACTTTACTAATTAATGCATTTAATCATTCTAAAATGCCAAACTCATAAGATTTCATCACCAATAACCAAAACCCTCATCAAAAAGCCGCATATACCTTATATAGGATTCTTAAGCCATAAAATCCTATTTTTCAAATTTCTTACTTCACATAACATATTTAATTCATTTACTCATAACTAGAACATTTTCATAAAAAATACCAAATCAGTTCCAAAAATATTTCTTTTCTGGGATTTAGTATAATATAGTCCCATATTGAACATATATTTTTCTTAGAATTTTAAAATTCATTTACTATTTTCATATGGCCAAAATCGCTTAATATTTAGACATTTATCATAAATTGTACTTTTGTCCAAAAATTCTGAAATTTACAAAGTATACTTCATTATATAGATGTACTCCCAATAAAAATTTCATCAATTTTGGAATTAACCACAAGGAGTTATAAGCGTTACTTTTAAAATAGTTTTTTTCTCATAAAATCCATAACTCTTAATCTATATATCCAAAAATTGTTATTTTTGAACACAATCAACAAAACTCATCAAATTATTATTTCAAATTTTTCCAGAATTTTTGAAGGTTCAAAAAAAAAATTCGAAATTGAAAAATATAATAACCCTTAAAATCCCGACAATATCCCTTACTATCCTTACCTCAAAAGATAGTATTGATTGAAATATTGGATATAACGTGCTAAGAAAAAAACTTGCATCAGTATAGCAACACTCAAAATATCAAAATACTCACAAAAATAAGCTCGATAATATAGAGAGAGAGAGAGAAAACTTCAGCTTTAGTGTGATTTTCAATTCTAACCTAAGCACCCTATTTATAGGAAAATGCTTAGAACACCAAAGCGTAAAATTTAATAAAATAATATATTTATATAAATTTTCACGCCCACCATCATGAATTCTCAATTCAAAGATGTTTATCACTATTATGGGGCTCAACCAACAATGAAAAACGTTTTTCTAAATAAATATTTTAAAACTTCAAAAATCAATTATTCCGTAACTTCAATAATTCATAATAAATAGCTCTTTTATCAGAAAAATTCGGATCTTATGTCCTTCTATAAAAAATTCAATTCTCCACAACTTTATAAGTTTAAGTTTTTCCAAATTCCAAACAGAAATTGATCGAAATCCACATACGAATGATTTACAGGCTATAATTAAATTTCAGTCAAGAAATGGGGTCCACCGACACACAAAACATGTGTTAAACATTTTTTTGTAACAAAAATACTCTTCCTCCTCATTTACTTATATATCACACATTCATTGTAAAAATATCACTATTATTATATTATTAAAATATAATAATATATTTAAATGAATTATTTTATCAGAAAAGATAAAATATCAATTTTCAACAATTGTTTCTCCATCTATATCCACATAAAATGAATATTTTCCTTATCATATAAATCAATAATTAATTATTCACAAATAATATTATTAGTAATCACAATATTGGGAACCGTGTCGTTCCTAGAAAGAGGGGCTTTCCAATAAAGATTTCTCCTCATCAAGCGCAAGCAATTAGGTGACCAAACCTCTCCTTACATGTAACTTTCTAGACATTGCCAATAATGTTATCTAATAATATTATTAAAATAATATGAATCATTGATCCGATAATGAAAAATATTGTGTAATGACAATTATTAAAATAACAAATAATATAAAATATCAACGTAGCAATTATTGAATTAATAAAATAAAATATTTAATAAAATTCTTGTAATTATCGAGTGTAATTATTATTGAATAGTACTGCCTTCTTGAATAAAAAAAAAAAATATCATGCTTCGTGAATAGTACTCATTAATAGTAACTCGTGAATAGTAATTATAAGAAAAATTGAATATTTTTATTTCATAAAATTCGAGGTCTTACAATCTCCCCTTCTTATGAAATTTTGTCCCTGAAATTTACGTACCTGGTATTTCACAGAGTTGAAGAATACCTTGCTTTCATTTTAGATTCCATCTTCCCTGTCATCATGATTTCTCCATTGCTTATCTCTTGTATTTCAGATATCATTCTAGAATACAGCTTCAAAACAAAGGTTAATTGACATATCACAATTTGTCAACTTAAGTAAGAAAATTCAGCTTAGGTAGGACACACACTAGCGAATGATATTACTCGTCTCTCCCTTCCTAGTTCTAATCCTGGATCTCCGCGAGAGATCATATTCCTAAGCTCCGATACAAAATGTAACTTTGGACACCAACTTGTGTCAACACCTCACAATGATACCTATCAGTTTGCCACCGCAGAACGGCGTCCCCTACGGAGAGTCTGGCTTCGGTGCATCTCCCATCAACAACAGAAGTCACCAAATGAGGGCTCGGGGCTCTTTACTTATAGCTCTGATACCAAATGTAAAGCCCCCAAAATAGGTCCAATCCAACCAACCTATTCTGAGTCGCTAAAAACATGGTACAGAAACAACTACAACTTTATTACTACAATTGTCGTGGTAAATACAACAAACACATATGTTGTGAGTTTTGATACAAATATATACCAACTGTGACTCATCTCCCAAGCTTTGATAGTACGTCACAATGGCACCTTACATAAAGGTACAGTCAAAAACTATTTTGGGAATCAAAATCTTTGGAAAGTGCTCAAGAAAACCTTCGTACATGGGAGGCCATGCGTCTAGGTTGTGATAGATATCATATGTCCACAGAATTATCCTTGGTTGACCCAATATACCCCAAAGAAAAATGAGAAGATTACTATCATATTCTTTCCAATGGTGAGTCTTCTCTTGACATATAATTATCTCCGTTGTCTCCAAGTGAAAATTATATTTCAAATATACTCCAAGATTATATAGGTAGTGCTCGTAGATATACTCAGAAAGTGGATGTGCACAACCTTGTCTTATGATAACGCGAAGTCGTATGTCATTAGACATCTTGTATTATAGTGGCAAAACACCCTTCCAAACGTTGGGTTCGCCTCACCCTATTTGGTTCACCAAATATAATTACTAAATGATGTATAAAATATAACCCACTTTTCTATACTGTTTAGGGAGAACCTCTGCAGCTAGAGACCACCGTTCTACTTCCCTCATTATTACCCCGCCTTAGACCCAAATACACACTCTTATTACCTGAAAGGAATTGTGAAGCAAAAGGGTGAGCACAACTAGCTCAGTAAAGAATATTATGACTAAAGATAATTAAATTCTCAATAGCCTTCATCAATAATAAATTAGAGATTTAGAACATATAGTAGATGATAAAACATTTCAACCATAGTTGCAGCAGAACGAGCAATCCATTAGAAGAGTCAAATAGACCATAAAGTCTATTATATTCTCCATGTTAAAAGTCCACCAACAATGTTTTAATCCTGTAACATCAATCAACAGTTCCTGTTCACAATCATGTGAATAACTCATAAACATAATTGTAGTTCTAAATTCATTTTCGTATTCAGGACGAAGATAATTTTCATCACCTGTCTTTACCTGAAATATCAAAGATCATGGTTAAACCAAATCACAATTCTTGTTCATCATCATACTAATAAATTCATCATTGCACTACGGCCTAAAGATATTCATCAAGCTTCATCTTTGCACTTCATCTTTCAATACTCATCTTTGCACTACGCCAAAGATATTCAACAATTCATCTTTGCACTCATCGCCAAAGATCATCTTTTGCACTACTGGAAAGATATTCATCAATAATTCATCTTTGCACTCCATGCCAAAGACATTCATATCTCAAAGAAATACATAATCATTTCATTTCGAATTTATATAAACCATAATTATAACCATGTTGATCAATTCAAATTTGCACTTAAGCTAAAAAATATTCCATTGTAAATTCAATGGTCATGATCATACTAGTCAACAATTCAACTTTGCACCATCGCCAAAGAGAACCCATAGTCACGATCATACCAATACTTTACCCATCTTTACACTCAAGTCAAAGAGAAATTCCATCACCGTGGTTATAAAAATGTTATATATGATAATAAAAATAATAAGATCAACAACTACATTTAATTTCAAGAGCAAGATTCATAAATCAATGATTTCATCACACACCTTAATCCAAATGTTATAAATCACTTAATAATCTCATAATCTAATATTATTAATATTACCACAATATCTTAATCATTTCTTAAACTTATAAACAATTTATTTAATTGTTTATACTTTACTAATTAATGCATTTAATCATTCTAAAATGCCAAACTCATAAGATTTCATCACCAATAACCAAAACCCTCATCAAAAAGCCGCATATACCTTATATAGGATTCTTAAGCCATAAAATCCTATTTTCCAAATTTCTTACTTCACATAACATATTTAATTCATTTACTCATAACTAGACCATTTTAATGAAAAATACCAAATCAGTTCCAAAAATATTTCTTTTCTGGGATCTAGAATAATATAGTCCAATATTGAACATATATTTTTTCTAGAATTTTTAAAATTCATTTACTATTTTTCATATGGCCAAAACTGCCGAATATTTAGACATTTATCATAAATTGTACTTTTGTCAAAAAATTCTGAAATTTACACGGTATGCTTCTGTTATATACATGTACTCCCAATAAAAATTTCATCAATTTTGGAATTAACCACAAGGAACTATAAGCGTTTACTTTTAAAATAGTCTTTTGTCATAAAATCCATAACTCTTAATCTATATATCCAAAAATCGTCATTTTTGAACACAATCAACAAAACTCATCAAATTATTATTTCAAATTTTTCCAGAATTTTTGAAGGTTCAAAAAAAAATTCGAAATTGAAAAATATAATAACCCTTAAAGTCCCTTACTATCCCTTACCTCAAAAAGAAAAGATTGATTGAATCTTTGATATAGTCTTTGAATCTAAACTTGCATCGATAGCAACACTCAAAATATCAAAATACTCACAAGAATAAGCTCGATAATATAGAGAGAGAAAGAGAGAGAAAACTTCAGTTTCTAGTGTGCTTTTCAATTCTAACCTAAGCACCCTATTTATAGGAAAATGCTTAGAACACCAAAGCAGAAAATTTAATAAAATAATATATTTATATAAACATTTTCACGCCCACCTCATGAATTCTGAATTCAGAATGTTTATCACTCTTATGGGGCCCACCAATAATGAAAAAAAACGTTTTTCTTTTAAAAAATATTTACAACTTCAAAAATCAATTATTCCGTAACTTCAATAATTCATAATAAATAGCCCTTTTATCAGAAAAATTCGGATCTTATGTCCTTCTATAGAAAATTCAATTCTCTACAACTTTATAAGTTTAAGTTTTTCCAAATTCCAAACAGAAATTGACCGAAATCCACATACGGATGATTTTATAGGATATAATTAAATTTCAGTCAAGAAATGGGGTCCACCGACACACAAAACATGTGTTAAACATTTTTTTGTAACAAAAATACTCTTCCTCCTCATTTACTTATATATCACACATTCATTCTAAAAATATCACTATTATTATATTATTAAAATATAATAATATATTTAAATGAATTATTTTATCAGAAAAGATAAAATATCAATTTTCAACAATTGTCACATTAAAAATTTTCTCCATCTATATCCACATAAAATGAATATTTTCCTTATCATATAAATCAATAATTAATTATTCACAAATAATATTGCAGAATCACAGTACTGGCAACCAGGCCGTTCCTAGGAAAGAGGGGGCTTTCCAATAAAGATTTCTCCTTACTGGCGCGCAATTAGGTGACCAAACCTCTCCTTAGACAGAACTTTCTAGACATTGCCAATAATGTTATCTAGTAATATTATTAAAATAATATGAATCATTTATCTGATAATGAGAAATATTGTGTAGTGACAATTATTAAAATAACAATAATATAAAAATTCAACGTAGCAATTATTGAATCAATAAAATAAAATATTTAACAGTAATTACTGTAACAATTATTGAGTAGTGCCTTCTTACGTAAAAAAAAAATATCATGCTTCGTGAATAGTACTCATGAATAGTAACTCATGAATAGTAATTATAAGAAAAATTGAATATTTTTATTTCATAAAATTCGAGGTCTTACAATCTCCCCTCCTTATGAAATTTTGTCCCCGAAATTTACGTATCTGGTATTTCACAGAGTTGAGAATACCTTGCTTTCATTTTAGATTCCATCTTCCCTGTCATCATGATTTCTCCATTGCTTATCTCCTGTATTTCAGATATCATTCTAGAATACAGCTTCTAAACAAAGGTTAATTGACATATCACAATTTGTCAACTTAAGTAAGAAAATTCAGCTTAGGTAGGACACACACTAGCGAATGATATTACTCGTCTCTCCCTTCCTAGTTCTAATCCCGGATCTCCGCCAGAGATCTTATTCCTAAGCTCCGATACCAAATGTAACTTTGGACACCAACTTGTGTCAACACCTCACAATGATACCTATCAGTTTGCCACCGCAGAACGGCGTCCCCTACGGAGAGTCTGGCTTCGGTGCATCTCCCATCAACAGGAAGTCACCAGCGAGAGGCTCGGGCTCTTTACTTATAGCTCTGATACCAAATGTAAAGCCCCCAAAATAGGTCCAATCCAACCAACCTATTCTGAGTCGCCAAAAACATGGTACAGAAACAACTACAACTTTATTACTACAATTGTCGTGCAAAATACAACAACACATATGTTGTGAGTTTTGATACAAATATATACCAACTGTGACTCATCTCCCAAGCTTTGATAGTACGTCACAATGGCACCTTACATAAAGGTACAGTCAAAAACTATTTTGGAAATCAAAATCTTTGGAAAGTGCTCAAGAAAACCTTCGTACATGGGAGGCCATGCGTCTAGGTTGTGATAGATATCATATGTCCACAGAATTATCCTTGGTTGACCCAATAGACCCCAAAGAAAAATGAGAAGATTACTATCATATTCTTTCCAATGGTGAGTCTTCTCTTGACATATAATTATATCTGTTGTCTCCAAGTGAAAATTATATTTCAAATATACTCCAAGATCATATAGGTAGTGCTCGTAGATATACTCAGCAAGTGGATGTGCACAACCTTGTCTTATGATAATGCGAAGTCGCATGTCATTAGACATCTTATATGATAGTGGAAAAACACCCTTCCAAACGTTAGGTTCGCCTCACCCTATTTGGTTCACCAAATATAATTACTAAATGATGTATAAAATATAACACACTTTTCTATACTGTTCAGGGAGAACCTCATGACTAGAGACCACTGCTCTATTCCCTCAGAGTTCCCCACTTCAACCCAAATTACACTCTTATTACCTGAAAGGAATTGTGAAGCAAAAGGGTGAGCACAACTAGCTTAGTAAAGAATATTATGACTAAAGATAATTAAATTCTCAATAGCCTTCATCAATAATAAATTAGAGATTTAGAACATATAGTAGATGAAAAAACATTTCAACCATAGTTGCAGCGGAACGAGCAATCCATTAGAAGAGTCAAATAGACCATAAAGTCTATTATATTCTCCATGTTAAAAGTCCACCAACAATGTTTTAATCCTGTAACATCAATCAACAGTTCCTGTTCACAATCATGTGAATAACTCATAATCATAATTGTAGTTCTAAATTCATTTTCGCATTCAAGACGAAGATAATTTTCATCACCTGTCTTTACCTGAAATATCAAAGATCATGGTTATACCAAATCACAATTCCTGTTCATAATCATACTAATAAATTCATCTTTGCACTACGGGCCAAAGATATTCATCAACAGTTCATCTTCGCACTACAGGCCAAAGATATTCAATAACAGGTCATCTTTGCACTACAGGCCAAAGACATTCATATCTCAAAGAAATACATAATAATTTCAGAATTTATATAAACCATAATTATAACCATGTTGATCAATTCAAACAGCACTTAAGCTAAAAAATATTCCATTGTAAATTCAATGGTCATGATCATACTAGTCAACAATTCAACTTTGCACTACTGGCCAAAGAGAACCCATAGTCACGATCATACCAATACTTTACCCATCTTTACACTCAAGTCAAAGAGAAATTCCATCACCAGAGTTATAAAAATGTTATATATGATAAGAAAAAGAATAGTATCAACAACTACATTTAATTTCAAGAGCAAGATTCATAAATCAATGATTTCATCACAGCTTAATTCAAATGTTATAAATCACTTAATAATCTCATAATCTAATATTATTGATATTACCACAATATCTTAATCATTTCTTAAACTTATAAATAATTTATTTTAATTATTTATACTTTAGTAATTAATGCATTTAATAATTCTAAAATGCCAAACTCATAAGATTTTATCACCAATAACCAAAACCCACATCAAAAAGCCGCATATACCTTATATAGGATTCTTAAGCTACAAAATCCTATTTTTCAAATTTCTTACTTCACATAACATATTTAATTCATTTACTCATAACTAGACCATTTTAATGAAAAATACCAAATCAGTTCCAAAAATATTTCTTTTCTGGGATCTAGAATAATATAGTCCAATATTGAACATATATTTTTTTTAGAATTTTTAAAATTCATTTACTATTTTTCATATGGCCAAAACTCTCGAATATTTAGACATTTATCAAAAATTGTACTTTTGTCAAAAAATTCTGAAATTTACACGGTATGCTTCTGTTATATACATGTACTCCCAATAAAAATTTTATCAATTTTGGAATTAACCACAAGGAATGATAAGCGTTTACTTTTAAAATAGTTTTTTCTCATAAAATCCATAACTCTTAATCTATATATCCAAAAATCGCCATTTAAGACACAATCAACAAAACTCATCAAATTATCATTTCAAATTTTTCCAGAATTTGTGAAGGTTCACAAAAATTTTGAAACTAAAAAAAACATAATAACCCTTAAAATCCCTTAATATCCCTTACCTCAAAAGATATAAGATTTACGATCGAATATCAGATATAGTGTTGAGGAACTTGCATAGATAGCAACACTCAAAATATCAAAATACTCACAAAAATACGCTCGAAAATATAGAGAGAGAAAGAGAGAGAAAACTTCAGTTTCTGGTGTGATTTTCAATTCTAACCTAAGCCCCCTATTTATAGGAAAATGCTTAGAACACCAAAGAAGAAAATTTAATATAATAATATATTTATATAAAAATTTTCACGCCCACCTCATAAATTCTGAATTCAGCATGTTTACCACTCATGTGGGGCCCACCAATAATGAAAAAAACATTTTTCTTTTAAAAATTATTTACAACTTCAAAAATTAATTATTCCGGTACTTCAATAATTTATAATAAATAGCCTTTTTATCAGAAAAATTCGGATCTTATGTCCTTCTATAGGAAAATCAATTCTCTACAACTTTGTAAGTTTAAGTTTTTCCAAATTCCAAACAGAAATTGATCGAAATCAACATACGAACGATTTTACAGGCTATAAATAAATTTCAGTCAAGAAATGGGGTCCACCGACACACAAAACATGTGTTAAACTTTTTTTTATAAAAAAAATACTCTTCCTCCTCATTTACTCATATATCACACATTCATTGTAAAAATATCACCATTATTATATTATTAAAATATAATAATATATTTAAATGAATTATTTTATCAGAAAAGATAAAATATCAATTTTCAACAATTGTCACATTAAAAATTTTCTCCATCTATATCCACATAAAATGAATATTTTCCTTATCATATAAATCAATAATTAAATATTCACAAATAATATTACAAAATCACAGTACTGGCAACTAGGCCGTTCCCAAGAAAGAGGGGGCTTTCCAATAAAGATTTCTCCTTACTGGCGCGCAATTAGGTGACCAAACCTCTCCTCAGACAAAACTTTCTAGACATTGCCAATAATGTTATCTAGTAATATTATTAAAATAATATGAATCATTGATCTGATAATGAGAAATATTATGTAGTGACAATTATTAAAACAACAATAATATAAAAATTCAACGTAGCAATTATTGAATCAATAAAATAAAATATTGAACAGTAATTACTGTAACAATGATTGAGTAGTGCCTTCTTACGTAAAAAAAATATATCATGCTTCGTGAATAGTAACTCGTGAATAGTAATTATAAGAAAAATTGAATATTTTTATTTCATAAAATTCGGGGTCTTACAGTCCTAGTATGTCGTTCACGAAGATTTGGGGTTTTGAGGCGTTTGTAAAACATCTGGATTCTGACAAGCTCGGACCCAAATCTGACAAATGTAATTTTGTGGGATACCCAAAGGAAACAAAAGGGTATTATTTCTACAAACCTTCTGAGAATAAAGTGTTTGTTGCTCGAACTGGTATTTTTCTAGAAAGAGAATTTGTCTCTAAAGAAAACTGTGGGAAGAAAGTATAACTCGAAGAAATTCGAGAACCACAAAATATCATTGAACCTGAGTTGGAACGTGATCAGGAGCCACAAGATATTTTGGAAAGTGAACTTGCTCAAATTACACAAGGCATTCGTAGATCTGGTAGGACACGCCAAGAGCCTTTGAGATATTATGGATATCTTGTGACTCAAAATGGCGATGTGATGCTCATAGATCAGGATGAGCCTGCTTCCTACTAAGAAGCTATGAATGGACCAAATTCTAAGAAATGGCTTGAAGCCATGAAATCTGAGATGGACTCCATGTATACTAACCAAGTATGGACTCTGGTTGATCCACCCGAAGGGGTAAAACTAATCGGGTGCAAGTGGGTTTTCAAGAAGAAAACCGACATGGATGGTAATGTACAAACCTATAAAGGCTGACTGGTAGCAAAAGGTTTCAAACAAATTCAAGGTGTTGACTATGATGAAACCTTCTCTCCAAAGGGCAATGGTTAAATCCATCGATCTTACTTGCTATTGCGACTTTTTATGATTACGAAATCGCGCGATGGATGTCAA
Source organism: Panax ginseng (assembly GCA_020205605.1). NCBI lineage: Eukaryota > Viridiplantae > Streptophyta > Magnoliopsida > Apiales > Araliaceae > Panax > Panax ginseng. The sequence continues at coordinate 97,814,503 of CM035136.1, read as the reverse complement.
AATTGCTTTCCTTAACTGAAAATCTCCTTGAGGATGTGTATATGACACAACCTGAGGGTTTTGTCACTCCAAAGGATGCTGGAAAGGTATGTAAGCTACAGCGATCCATTTATGGATTGAAGCAAGCCTCTCGGAGTTGGAATCTTCGATTTGATGAAGTAGTTAAAGAGTTTGGCTTTATTAAAAATGAAGATGAACCTTGTGTATATAAGAGGTTAGTGGGAGTCACATTGTATTCCTAGTATTATATATTGATGACATATTAATTATTGGGAATGACATTCCTTCCTTACAGGCTGTAAAAACATGGTTAGGAAAATGTTTCTCCATGAAAGATTTGGGCGATGTTGCCTACATTTTAGGTATCGGGATCTATAGAGATAGATCGATAAAATGCTTTCTACTAAGTCAAAGTACAAATATTGATAAAGTGTTGAAACGGTTCAGCATGCCAAAGGCGAAAAGAGGAAACTTACCCGTGACTCATGGTGTAAAGATCTCTAAGTCCCAATGTCCTAAATCACAAGATGATGAGGAGCGTATGAGAAAGATCCCTTATGCTTCGACAATTGGATCTATCATGTATGCAATGATATGTACTCGTCCGGATATCTCGTATGCTTTGAGCATGACGAGAGATACCATTGAATCCGGTGAAGGTCATCGACAAAGAATCAAGAATATCCTCAAGTACCTGAAAAGGACTAAGGATTCATTCTTGGTATGTGGAGGTGAAGACGAACTGGCAGTAAAGGGTTACACAGATGCTAGTTTCGAGACTGACAATAATGACTATAAGTCTCAGTTAGGTTTTGTGTTTTGCCTTAATGGTGGTGTCATTAATGGAAAAGTTCAAGCAAGAGACATGAGTCGATTCTACAACAGAGGTTTGAGTATATTGTCGCTTCTAGTGCAAATGCTAAGGAGGTCAGATGGATTAAAAAGTTCATCACTGAACTTGGTGTTGTTCCAACCATTCTTGATCCGGTTGCTCTATACTGTGATAATAATGGAGCCATTGCACAGGCTAAGGAACCCAGATCTCACCAACGATCCAAGCATATACTTAGGCGGTACCATCTCATCCGTGTGAAATCATTGATAGAGGAGATGTACATATAGGAAGAGTGCCAAAAGATGATAATGTTGCGATCCATCGACCAATGCTTTGTCGCAGCGAAGCAGCCACGTCGGCCACACTAGTTCCATGGGTATTAGATACATGAGTGATTGGCTCTAGTGCAAGTGGGAGACTGTTAGAGTTTATGCCCTAGAGGTCAATTATTTGATATAATTGCTTAACGTTTTGATATTATATTTGATTGAATAAATGAATGATTTTATTATTGTTTTATTTACTGCGTTATATAAATGTTAACATAATAAAAATCCTTAGAATATTGATACAAATTATATAGTTTCAAGTATGTGACTTGAACATGAGATTATATATTTACAATTAGTATCATTGTTCTTAAATGTCCCTAGTCGAGTATCATTGTTGATGGGACAACAATGATGCATTAAGACTAGTATGTGGATTGACTGATGACCAAATCTCATTGGTCATAAATATATGAGATATTAAGTCAATGCATAGGTACATGTTAGAGAACGATGTCTAATCGGACACTCCACCATGAGAATTCTATGTGGAGCATTATGCGAAGTGTCATTAGCAATTCTCATAGTGACAATGATGTAATGGTCCTCTGACTTGAAGTCACTATATTTCTACACGGGAATTTATGTACTTTGATATCCTCAAATGTCACCTTTAATAGGGTGGACTATAAAGGTGATTATTGGGTACATCATGAATCGTGTGAGGAATATCAGTGATCTAGATGGAATTTAACCATCTTATCTATTAGGGGTGATATCCATAGGCCTCTTGATTGAGTAGGACTATGAAATGCATGGCCATGCTCAAATAGTGATTTGTTTCATATAGTCTACTCATTGATCAAGAAACACTCAGATTAAATTATGAAGAGTATGACACATTCCATGACTCGAGTTTAATCTTGGATATTAAGGTTAAAATGATTAAATTACATTGAAACATTGGTCACGAAAAAGTTGCATCGAATCATCGATCTTATTATTACTTGGGTAGCAGTGATGCATTACTAGATGCCGCTCACTTTTTATAATTTTATAATATGATTTTAAAATTATTGTCAATGTAATAATAACCTATAGGGTCACACACATAGAACATAATTAAAAAAGGGAATTAATTTAAATTGTAAAGATGTAAGTATATCAATATGATTGATAGTATTTAAATTACGAATTTAAATTAATAGGATAATTTATATATAGGTATATTAATTAAGTAAGACTTAATTAAGATATATATATAAATTCGGATTTAATTTTAATGAGATTAGGGTTTTGATTAATTTCGATTTACTGCTATATATATGATATATCAGCGTATTAGGGAAGTTAATCATAACCTAAAACCCTAGCCGCTCTTAGAGAGAGACTAGATAAAATAGTTTCAAAAATCCTCATCCTTGGTGGAAAGTACCGCAATTCCTTTTTCTGCAGATCGTACGACGGTTCGCGGGGCGTTCGTGTGGATACCATAGAGACGCTGTTCCGTTAGATTGCATTGGAGATTCGACCGCATCATTTCTAGCTTTCATAATCGGTATAATATCTAAACCACTGATTTAATTTCTATTTCGCATAGATCCTGTTTTGGGTTTCGGAAATTGATTTGATTATTTTATATTTTCGCTGCGTTTTTGTGCCGAAAACCCTACATCTTAACAATAGTCGCTAAGGACAGAAAAATATCAATACGGTTCAATACTTAATCATTTCGAAATTTCAAAACACTGAATACTGAGCAGTCACTAAGGACTATGAACTTCTACTAGAATTAACAATATTATACTAAAAATCCAATAAAACGAGTTCAACAGGTGATCTGCCTAAAGTACCCTATGTTATGCATAACATTTAATCGTACTCATGTGCGCACGTTGGTCTCCCGATAATTATATAGTTTCCCCTTCCAGGAGGGTTGTTTATCTCAGTCAATTATAAGAGTCCTCACCAAGTTAATTTGGTTTGGATAGCTTTCTATCATACGATAATGGTCTAGCCGAATTAATGGTTTAGACATCTTTTATAATGCATTCAAGAACTATAAGTTCAATGCTTGCAACAATCATCAAGATATATCAACGATTTTCAAATAGTAATAAATATTTGTTTGAAATAAATATGGTAGACATGGCAACAATTCAGATTATATAATATGTACATTATAAGGAACTTATGAAACTTACATTCAATATGAGAATCAAATGAAGTTCGAGAACTTGCACAAAATCCAAAGTTGTGTAAGTTAGGAAACTTTCCTTTCGTGTCGATTATCAACTTATAGCTTAATACTACTCCAATGAACTATATTATCCTATTTATGTATAAACATGTTAGTTATACAAGTTGAATATGTAAACCTACTATCTTATACTGCCATGGTACACAAGTGTATTTCATAGATACCAAACATATATTATCAGTCTCATCTTAGTCGTATAATCCCACACGTACGTCATTACATACCTTACATACACACAAATCAGTTTTTAAGACATTGTGTGCATAATTCATAATTATCCTTTGACTTATGTTTGAAATTTATAAACACTTATCAAACATATAATTCTATCTTTAGCATGCTTATTGCCACTTTGAATACTGTATTTAGACATGTATTACAGATTAAGACAACAATACAAGCATGCATCACATCCCAGATTACAACAGATTAGTCAGTTTTTATAGCAAAGTGGCGCGACCGCGCTTGAATTGAAATAGGGAGTGGCGCGACCGTACTACTCCCAGTTCAACTCATAGCTGATAAACAGAAGTATGGCCAGACTTGCACACCCATATACATTTATGATGTCACTTGCAGAATATAAATGTCATGATGTTTGTAACTAGGTTCGATCATATATCTTGTCCTTTAACATGATTTGTTATCCATTCCTACCAATCAAGGTTTTAAATGTTGATTTAACAATGTCACTCATGTTAAGTCATTATACACATACAATGAGGTCAATAAGTCTCAACTATACATGTTCACGTCATCTTAGTCATGAATTTCAAGTTGTATAGTTCTAATTCATTTAGACTTGTTTTAAATCATACTCAACTAGTTTTACAATGTATATGACTAGCTAGGCATACATGTCAATCATGTCTACATGTATATTCATATCCTAATGTGATAATCAAAATCTTAGAACACATGTAAGGTTGTTAACAACCAAACTAGTTTCCCAAACTCTTAAGGTTTCTTTTTGAAAATCTCATGTTAACCAATCAAACATGCAAAACTACTTCACCTACTATACATCATGCTTTATTATCTACATGACTAGACCACATAAGCATGCTTGCATATATTTAGTTCTCGAACCTACATGAATCCACTATATAACCTCCTTTATGCAAGATAACTTAAAACGACATCTTATGCTTATTTGTACACATATTCAAGCTATGTTTAAGTGTTTAAAAGTCAGAACTTAAAGGATTTTATGATCATCATTTTGAAAATCTACAAGTTCCCTTTTTAAAACTTATGTTAAATCAAGCTAATATGTAAATAAAATTTATAACACACTTCATATCCATATGTTCACACAAGTAAGACATAATTATAGACTAGAAAGATCAGAATTTAGAATACACTAAGTTCCTCATGATTTGTATTACAAAATCTTACGATTTGTTTTCAAAATCATTATAACCAAGCTAAAACGACTTACTATAACCAAACAACATCAATCCATATGTTAAGGTCATTTACATGCATAATCTAACCAACATATTATGCTCAGGTTAATACAAGGCAAATAGAATTTGTTTAAGACTAGTAACTGAATGCATTGCCATACATCATTGGCTTCAGATTATATATAAGTGGCGCGACCACGCCACTTCGACCAGAGGCAAAAAAAGGCTATGCTTTTGCAAAGCCTCACACCAACATTGCTAAGTCTGCAACTCAGACCAACTACAATGCTTCTAAACATGCATATAAACTCTTCTAACACAATGACATGCCATTTCATACCAATTAACAGAGAATTTCAATCAATTATAAAAATTCAACAAAACTGAAAATTAAGAACACAATGTAATGTTATACCTTCTTTAAGCTTGAAATGAACTCCCTCAATTCTCTAATTATACTCCCTCAATTCTCAGAAACACTCTCTCTTATACTTATCAGACAATTTTCTTGCAACTGTGAAATGAGAAGGAAGAGCTGCCATTTATAGAAGATGGATTACACAGTCAATAATTTTGCCTATCATATACAAACCAATGGGAAGGAGAATAAACCATTGGGTTGAGAGGGTTTGGTGAAAATATTTCACCAACTCCTTCTCCCCCATCTCAACTCATCATCACAACAATTTTCTAGCAGGCTTAAGTTCACGCAACTGAGATTTGGCTACTGTTGAGCACTGTTTGGGTCACTCAAATTGGGATAAGAAGTCTGATTGTTACACAATAACCAAAAAGGTTGCTAATATACTTAAGTTTTAATTCCCTTTGAGTATACATCACAATTTTAATAAGGTAATATCACTACATTGTGTTAAGTTAGGGTATGTATCCATTCCCATATCTATATAATCCATGTACATTTTAATAATACCGAATATATTCTAATTGGGTATCATCTAACCACATCGTTATAAACTTTATTAATAAAATTACACTTACTTATTGAATTAATTATAAATTTGCAAATCATTGATTTAAGATAATAAAGTGCATTTTTAATGTTCTCACACACACATGTTGTCACATACGCATTCTTTATGTAACTTATAGTTCCTTCAATTTTACTATATAGTTTTATATATTATATAGTCACATTCAAGTGTCACACTACACCTCCTTTTTAATTAAATGCATGTACTATACATAATACTATTAATTATCACATATCTTGCACACAACAATTCATTGAATAAATATAAATCTTATTATATTAATTATTTACTCATTAATACTCACAATAACAATTAATTAACAATGTGATATTAATTAACCATTCACTTCTTTATTAAATCTCTAATTTAATTAAATCATCATAATTTCCATTCTCGTGCCACACAAGGCATTTCACAAGTCTCATCATATTTCCCCACATTTTCTTAATTAACATAAATTCTATTTAATCTAATTGAGCTACTCATCTCATGACACATAAATATTTATATAAAATAAATATTCACATTCTTATTAATATCATTATTAATTTTTATTCATAAAATTCACGGTTCTTACATCTTCCCCCCCCCCCACCTTATAAAAATTTCTTCCTCGAAATTGGTACAAGGTTACACAAATAGATGTGGATAGTCCATCGCCATCCTATCTTCTAATTCCCATGTGGTCTCCTCGGCATCGTGGTTTCTCCAAAGTACTTTTACAGAAGATAGAACTTTATTTCTTAATGTCTGCTCTTTCCTATCTAATATCTAGACAAGAATTTCTTCATATGCCAGATTCTCCTCTACTTGAATGGGCTCGTAGGAAATCACGTATTTGTAGTCAGGCTTATACGGACGCAACACGGAGATGTGAAATACATTGTGGATGTGCTACAACTCAGGTAGTAATGCAACTTTGTATGCCACTTCGCCCACTCGCTTCAATATATCGAAATGAACCTTGGACTCAATTTTTTCTTCTTACCGAATCGTATTTTTCCCTTCCAAGGAGATACTTTCAAGAAAATGAAACTTTCGATTTTAAAGTCCTGGTCTTGTCGATGCAAATCTGCATACTTTTTCTGGCGATCTTGAGCTGCTACCAGTCTGGCTCTTATCATTGTCACTACATCAGCAGTTTGTTGAACTAATTCTGGTCATAATATCTTTCGTTCTCCAACTTCATCCCAACACAATGGTGTTCTGTACTTTCTCCCATAAAGAGCTTTGTACGGTCGCATGCCGATACTCCCATGATAACTATTGTTATATGCAAATTTGGTTAGGGGTAGGTGATCGTCCCAACTTCCTTTGAAGTCCATCATGCAAGTTCTAAGCATGTCCTCCAGTGTTTGTATTGTTCGCTCACTTTGTCCATCTGTCTGCAGATGATAAGCAGTTCTCAGCCTCAGCTGTGTTCCCATCCTTTTTTGCAAGCTTTTCCAGAATTTTAACGTGAAACGCGGATCTCGATCAGAGATAATTGACACCGGTACTTCATGTCGTGAAACAATTTCCTTTACGTACATGCTCGCTAACTGATTCAATTTATATCGGATCTTGATTGGTAGAAAATGAGCCGTCTTCATTAGTTGATCAACGATAACCCAAATGGCATCACAACCTTTCTTCGTGACTAGAAGTCCCACCACAAAGTACATCGTAATGTGCTCCCATTTCCACTCTGGTATTTCCAATGGTTGAAGTAGACCACTCGGTCTCTGGTGCTCTGCTTTGACCCGTTGACAAGTAAGACATCTACTAACGCACTCTGCGACTTCTCGTTTTAGATTGGGCCACCAAAAATGTTGCCTCAAATATCGGTACATCTTTGTGCTTCCTGGATGAACGAAATACATCGTATTATGTGCCTCATGTAAAATTTCTTCCCTCAACTCGGTTACCACTGGTACCCACACTCTCCTTTCGAATCTCAAAATACCGTCTTTATCCATTTTGAATCTCTCTTCTTCATTTTCTGCAATTCTATTCCTGATTTTCTCGCCCTCATCATCCTTCTCTTGTGATTCCCTTATTTTTTCCAACAAGGTTGGACAAGCTACTACTGCAAATAATATTTCTTGAGACCTCCTTGGCCCCTTTACCTCTATTTCCAATTTCTCCATTTCCCTTATTAACTCCTCCTGAGTTGTTAGTTGAAACAACTTCTCCCTTCCTTTCCTGCTTAGTGCGTCAGCTACTACGTTTGCCTTTCCTAGGTGATAAAGAATATCACAATCATAATCCTTGATTAATTCTAACCACCTTCTCTAAAACATGTTCAACTCCTTCTATATGAAGATATATTTCAGACTCTTGTGGTCTGTGTATATCTCACATTTCTCTCCGTACAAATAATATCTCCAAATCTTTAACGCAAAAACTACTGCCGCTAACTCTAAATCGTGAGTAGGTTATCATTTTTTGTAATCCTTCAGTTGTCGCGCTGCATATGCAATGACTTTTCCATGTTGCATAATCACACATCCAAGTCCCTTGTGTTATGCATCACTATACACCACAAACCCTCTTATATCATCTTGTAAGGATAATACAGGCGCTTCGCTTAGTCTCTTCTTCAGCTCCTAAAAAATTTCTTCTCATTTGTCCGTCCACACGAACTTCATCGTCTTCCTCGTTAGATTGGTCAATGGGGTTGCTATCTCAGAAAAATCTTGGATAAATCTTCGATAATACCCAGCTAACCCTAAGAAACTTCGTATCTCTGTTGGCGTCTTTGGTTGTTCCCAACTGATTATCGCCTCCACTTTTGCAGGATCTAATGAAATTCCATTTTGGTCTATTACGTGTCCTAAAAATTGAACCTTCTCCATCCAAAATTCACACTTTGAAACTTTGCATACATCTTCTCCTTCCTTAGTGCCTCCAAAACCATCTTCAGATGTTCGGCGTGCTCTTCTTCCGTCTTCGAGTAGATCAAGATATCATCGATGAAAACTACTATGAATTTATCCAAGTATGGCTTGAAGACTCGGTTCATCAAGTCCATGAATACTGCAAGAGCATTAGTCAATCCGAATGACATCACCAAAAACTCGTAGTGTCCATAGCGGGTTCGAAACGCCGTCTTTCGTATGTCATCCTCTCATACTTTCAACTGGAAATTATATCATCAATTCCTTCATTTCTACTGGTGCCATACGATATATGGCTTTCGTAATCGGTGCCGTTCCTGGTGCTAGGTCTATTACGAATTTGATTTCTCTGTCTGGAGGAAGACCAGGCAGATCGTCCAGAAATATGTCTTGAAAATCTCTCACTACGGATATATCCTTGATTTCTACTCCCATTTTTTGAGTATCTACAATGTAAGCTAAGTAACCTACACATCTTTTTCTCAACAATTTCTTGGTATGCATCATCATAAGACAACACGATTGCTTAAGCGATGAGCTACCATACAACACTACCTTAGACTTATTCGAAGTCTGAAGGTTTACACTTTTCTTCTGACAATAAATTATCGCCGCATAGTTATACAACCAATCCATTCCCAATATTACGTTGAACTATCCCAATCTTATCGGAATCAAGTCTACGCTTAGTTCATGATCTCTAATGTTCGTGCGACAATTTTGGTAAACATATTCGACAGGGATTACTTCCTTATTCGCAACTTATATGTTAAAAGGATTTCCTAATCGTTCTCGGGGTAAATTAAGTCGGCTAGCAAATTCTTCAGATATAAAAGAACAGGTGGCACCTGAATCAAATAATATATATGCATTTATAACATTGATTGGGATAATACCTGACACCACCTACTTCGCAACTACTGCGTCCTGGACGGTAATGTTAAAGGTTCTGGCCGTTGGGCGATTAGATTGCGTCGGTCCGCCAATCATCAGTTTGCTGCCTCCCCTTTGCTGGCTACTTCCTCCGCCGCTCCCTTTCTTTGGGCAGTCTTTAATCAGATGGTCCGCTGAGCCACATGCGAAACAACCCTTGATCTTCTTAGGCTTCGGGCTGTTGAGTGAAATATGCCCTTTTTAACCACAGTTGTAGCAAGTACTACGCTCTTTCCAACACTCGCCCTGGTGATTCTTCCCACACTTCGGGCATCCCCCTGCCCTCTTTTTAAAACCTCCATAAAAATTCCCCGCTTGCTTGTTGTGGTTTTTGTTGTTGTTGTTCTCCCACTTCCTCTTTCCTAAATTACTTCCCCTGCTACTATTTCCTCCACGAATTTCTCCTCCCGTGTTCTTTCCCTTTTTTTCCTTGTTATACAAAGTCAAGGCTTCACTTCCTCCATCTGCAATAGTGGCCTTCTCCAGCAACGTCGTAAATGAATCGATCTAAAGATCCGACACCTTGTTAAACAACCAAGGTTTCAGTCCTTGCTCAAAACGTCTAGCTTTTCTCTCTTTATCCCCTACCTGGTGTTCTGCAAAGTAGGCTAGCTCATTGAACTTAGTCGCGTAATGCGCCACCATCATATCCCTTTGCTTTAGTTATAGGTATTTCACCTCCATCATATTCTTCATGCTCTTCGGGAAGTAATTCTCGAAGAACAAAGTCTTAAATCTCTCCCATACTATTATCCATTCTCCGGTTCTTTCTTGATTTACCTCCCACCAGTAGTTCGCCTCACCTCTCATCATGTAGGTGGCAAACACCGTCTCTGGTCTTCACCCACATGAGTAATGATGAAGGCCTTTTCTATTTCCTTAATTCATGTTTGTGCCATGATCAGATCGATAGTACCCATGAATTCCAGAGGTCCTACACTCCTTAAGTCCTTAAAGTTTATGATTGGTACCGCCTGGGGATTGGGTGGTACTGGTTCATTTCTTCCCCTATAAGCCTCCCCTAACAAATCTACTAGCCTTTGAATATGGTCTACTTGTCCTGTGACGCCCCCAAATCCGGGTATCTTCCAACCCGACAGATGGTGCTCCACGATACTACAATTCATACAGTCATTCCATTGAGATAACAAAAAAATGATTGTATTTACTATCTTTGTATTACAATAATACCAAATCTTATCCCAGGTTCATAAATCGAATACATTCTTTGTTCTTCATAAGTATATTATATACAAATACACTAATCTATTATAGGACGATTAACTGTCCATCTTAGCCTTGCCTTTATCTCTCTTAGAACTCTCAGTTTGTTCGGCTTTAGCTGCAATCATATGGTTCAAGCAAGATTGAGCATAACTAGCTCATCAAGTCTAACAAAGGATCATATGAATAACACATTGAGAATTATATGCTTAACTTCCATAACTAAACAATTAACTACTAAGCACTATGAAACATTTGACTAGACTTCTCATTTAATAACAACGATTTCAAAGTATATATAATAACTTAGGAATTCTGAACCGGTCAAAAGACCATGAACATACTCTTTTCATTTTTATACTTGAAAAGGACATCCGACACTAAGGCCATCCATCTGTCTTTACTTACGAGCACTTCTAGGTGATCAGCCTATTGTATTCTATGTTGATAAACACTCTTCCGTTAAACGTATTTACGTTTAACATTTGGCAACCTCGCGTGCCCATCAAATAATCGATGAAAATACTTTTGTTTGTGCATAGACAAACTTACCTTTACATCCGTACCAAATACTTGGCATAGGATAGCGTTAACAGTTCTATATCGAAAGACTTGTAAACAAATCAATCAATTCTTCAAAACTTGTCTAGCCGAGTTAAAACAGGCATCGACTCTTTCTTAAAAACCATTCATGCATCTTATAACATGAATCATAGAAAACTTAGATAACACGGAGGTTAGACAAGCGTTAAGAAAGACTTGCCTTCAAGCGTCTTCGAATATAATATTCAATCAATTCTCAGTCTTTACAGGATCTACATGATATATTCACATAGCACACTATAATTAGTTTACAAACAACTAACTTTATTATTTTAACCAACTTCTTTCTCTTCTATGTCTTACTTGAATTTATTTTGTTAATAAAGTCAATTCATAATTCTATGCTTCGTTATAGCTTGTTAACGTTCTTACGTTATTAACTGACATTCGATCATTATTGGTGAAGTACCAACATTGAACATCATTCATGAATTTACTTATTACCTTCTTGCGTTCTTCGTTTAATTCTTATTAAACCATACTAAATCTTCTAACGTTATCACTTATAAGTGATTTAAAGTTAGCCTTATTATGTACATTAAGTACCTTCATGTCTTACTATTGGTTTATATTCCATTAGAATTAAAACCTAACTTGGTCAACCTTTTTAATCACGCGTGTTGTGATGCGACATCCCTAGTATAAACTCGACATGCACGCCAATTAATAGGGACAAGGTTTGGATCCAGTATTTGCTAAGCTGCCATTTTGTGTTGGTTTAAGCATGTTATGCCCACTTCTGCACCAACAAGGTGATACGGTTGGTTTTTCCAACGAAACTCCCGGCTTCATAACGTATTCGTTTTACATCCGAATTGGCTCATTCGAAAGCACACAACTCAAAAATTACATACTCTAGGTGTTTATATAAGAATTTTACATTTTCAAATCTGTTAACTCAGAATTCACCTTTTGGTTCATTTTAAGCGTTCGTTTATCATTTTTGAGCGTTCAATGCTCGTTTTCTTCGTTATAAGTCAGAATTCGACGATTCTCGATTCCACAACTCTTAAATACCCTATCTCACGTGTTGGCATTGAAAACCAACATTTTCAAGTCACAGGACAACTTTTGACCCTTAATCCGAGATTTTTACATTTTTGACGTTTAACATCTATTTTCGCAAAATTCGCCATAACTTCGTTACTCGTGTTCTATAAGCCAAATCAAATGAAACACTCCATTGATTCATCATCTACACCCTAACAAACCAATATGCACATACCCTAGCTATGATGGTTTTCAATTCGTCCAATCACAACTAAGTTAACGTTCATTACTTTATATGGTTTTAACTTACGTAAACGCTTATGATTTCTATTCGATCATAACTTATCAATGTTTTCGTTATTAATAGTCATCCTTATTCCTCCTCACTAAACATGCTCCACCAATCTACGATTCTCTACGAGAAAGAAATCGAAAAAGATGAAGACTATTGGTTACGAGAATATTACCTTTGTCGTTCTTCGCGTTTTTGATAAACGTCTTTTGGTTTGCTTGGAAGTAGGTTGATTATAAGTTTCTAGCTCTTTCTATCTCTCAATATGTATTGGAAAATGTTTGTAAATCATCAAAAGTCCAACCTAAGCTTTTTATTTATAGAAAATCCAAATGGGGGAAAAATGGTCAAAGAGGCCACCTCCTTACTATTCCACCTCCTCTCCAACTTAGCCACCAAATAATCACTTTACTTGGTGGCCAAGTGGCCGGCCCACCTCCTTTATGGATCATCCCATGGGTTGCCCCATGGGTTTTACCCATCCCGTGACCCGCCGGTTCGACCCGCGGTTCAGTTTCTTGGATTGGGCTTGACTTAAATTAAAATTGGGCCTTGACTTGGGCTTACATTTAATCCAAGTCCAATTGAATTCTACCAAATCCTTAACTTAAAATCCAATAAGAACTATTCATATTCTAGGTGTATAACTCACGTATCCTCTTCGTCTAATACTCATACGATATTCGTATTATATGTCGTACTATTCTTCCTACCATACTCGTATTCGAACTAGTATAATACTCGTATCTCATACGTATAATAACCTAAATGTTTACATGCATTACATATCATTTTCAGAAATCTCTTTCACTAACCCTTAGGTTTTACGTCCGCAAGTGAAAACTTCATTTGCCATAATGGAACTATTATTGGATATTCCATTATATCTTCATATTCTATCATTACGCGTTTCTCGGAATTTCAAACCTAAGCTCCGAACGAAATCGGATGAATAGTGTTTTTACGGGAAAATTCTCGAAAAATATTCCTTTTCGTCTTGATAATTCAAAACAATTAATCCTAGCACATAGCCAGAATACTAACCACATCCACATATTCTAGGTCATAGAATGACCTTCAAATATCTTACTCACATAAATAATCAATTAAATTCATTTAATCCACATAATCAAATAAAAATTTAATTCATTCAAAATTCAAAATTCTCGGGCGTTACATTCTTCCCTCCTAATAAGGATTTTGTCCCCAGAATCTCGCTATTCTTACATAAACAAATGAGGAAACTTTTCCTTCATTTTACTTTTGACCTCTCACGTTGCTTCTTCAGCATAGTAGTTACTCCATATTACCTTTACTAAAGCTATTACTTTATTTCTCAAGACTTGTTCCTTCATATCAACAATTTGAATAGGAAGTTCTTTATATGTTAAGTCTTTTTCTACTTAAATAGACTCATAATCTATTACGTGCTTATAGTCCGGTTTATACGGACGTAACACTGACATGTGGAACACATTGTGTATTCTTTCCATCTTGGCAGGTAAGGCTACTTCATAAGCTACCTCTCATACCCTTCTTAAAATTTCAAAAGGTCCTACAAACCTTGGACTTAACTTCTCTTTCTTCCCAAAACGTATCTTCCCTTTCCAAGGCGACACTTTTAGAAAAACATACAATCCTACTTCAAATTCTCTATTCTCTCGATGAGGATCTGCATACTTTCTTTGTCTATCTTGAGCCGCTACCAATCGGGTTCTTATCAGCTTAACCATGTCTTCCGTTTGTTATACCATCTCAGGTCCCAACATTCGACGTTCACCTACTTCATCCCAGCAAAGTGGTGTTCTGCACTTCCTCCCATACAACGCTTCGTAACGCGGCATGCCTATAATAGCGTGAAAACTATTATTGTAAGCGAATTCTACCAAAGGTAGATGTTCGTTCCAACTCCCCTTGAAATCCATAACGTAAGATCTTAACATATCATCTAGCATTTGAATTGTCCGTTCACTCTGTCCATCCGTCTGTGATGATACGCCGTACTCAATCTCAAATGCGTTCCCATTTTCTCTTGCAAACTCCTCCAAAAGTTAGATGTGAATCGTGGATCACGATCAGACACAATCGAAATAGGTACTCCATGTCTAGAAATAATTTCCTTGACAACTGTTATAGGTTATACCTAACTCCTATTGGTAGAAAGTGAGCCGATTTGGTTAACCGATCCACTATTACCCAAATAGCATCATATCCTTTTCTCATTGTTGGAAGTCCCACCACAAAGTCCATGGTGATATTCTCCCATTTCCACTACGAAATCTTTAGTGGATGCAACAACCCACTCGGTCTTTGGTGTTCAGCCTTAACTTTCTGACAAGTTAAGCACTTACTAACATATTATGCGATCTCCCTCTTCATGTTCGGCCACCAAAAGTTCTGACGAAGGTCTTGATACATCTTAGTACTACCCGGATGTATCGAGTACCTCGAACTATGGGCCTCCCAAATAATCTCTTCTTTTAAATCGGAATTATTTGGAACCCAAATTCTTCCTTCAAAACTAAGTAATCCTTCTTTGTCAAGGTTATACTTAGTCTTCACATAATCTTTCATTATCTTTTTCATTCGCTCACATTTTTTAGTACTTATCTGTACTTCCTTAACCTGTTCCACTATCGTTGGCCGAGTCTCTATTAAGAATAACATCTCCACCATTTCACTTGGTAACTTAACTTCTAACTCCGTCTTTGCCATCTCTGTTATTAACTCATTCTGAGTCATTAACATTGATAGCTTTTCCCTACCCTTTCGATTTAACGCGTCGGCTACTACATTCGCCTTTCCTGGATGATACAAGATATCACAGTCGTAATCTTTTATCAACTCTAACCACCTTCTTTGCCTCATATTCAACTCCTTCTGTGTGAAGATATATTTCAGACTTTTATGGTCCGTGTATATCTCACACTTTTCCCCGTAAAAATATTGTCTCCATATTTTTAAGGCAAAAACTACAGCTGCTAATTCCAAGTCATGAGTAGGATAGACCTTCTCATAATCTTTTAACTGGCGTGACGCATACGCAATGACCTTGCCATGCTGCATGAGCACGTAACCCAGTCCTCTATGCGAAGCATCGCTATAAGCTACAAAATTCCCCATATCATCTGGTAAGGATAATACGGGTGCCTCACTCAACCTCCTTTTTAGTTCGTGAAAACTATTTTCACACTTTTCTGTCCGCTCATACTTCACCGACTTTTTTGTCAGATTTGTCAACGGAGTAACTAATTTAGAAAAGTCCAGAATGAACCTTCTATAGTATCACGCTAAGCTTCCACCTTCACTGGATCTACTGATATGCCATCTTTATCTATAACATGTCCTAGAAATTGAACTCGTTCAAGCCAAAATTCACACTTAGTGAATTTCGCATATAACTTCTCCCTCCGTAGTTTTTCCAACACTATTCTTAAATGGTCAGCATGATCTTCTGGCGTCTTTGAATAGACTAGAATATCATCAATGAACACTACAACAAATTTGTCCAAATACTGTTTGAACACTCTGTTCATCATATCCATAAATGCGGCTGGCGCATTTGTCAACCCAAACAACATAACCAGAAACTCGTAATGCCAATAACGAGTTCTGAACGCCGTCTTAGGTATATCATCCTTCCTCACTTTCAGTTGATGATACCCCGTACGTAAATCTATCTTAGAAAAATACTTTGCCCCTTTCAACTAATCAAATAGATCATCGATCCTGGGCAACAGGTATTTATTCTTGATTGTTAACCTGTTCAACTCTCGATAGTTGATACAAAGGCATAACGACCCATCCTTCTTCTTTACAAACAATACCGGGGCACCCCATGGAGACACACTCGGTTGAATGTACTTTCTATCTAATAGTTCCTGTAATTGAATCATTAACTCCTTTATCTCCATTGGCGCCATCCTATATGGTGCCTTTGAAACTGGTGCCATACCCGACAGCAAATCAATTACAAATTCTACATCACCATCTAGCGAAATACTGGGTAACTCCTCCGGAAATACATCTGCAAATTCTTGAACTACCACTATCTGTTCCAATGATGCTCCCACCCTTTGGGTATCCACCACATGACACAGATAACCCTTACACCCCTTCTTCAACATCTTCCTAGCTTGTGTCATGGTTAGACAACAAGAATGTCCCGATGATTTATTACCATAAAACACCACCTCAGGTTTCTTAGAAAGCCTTAGGTTTACACTCTATGGTTAGATAACAAGAACGTCCCTATTATCACTCTATGGTTAACTAACCAATCCATACCTAGAATTACATCGAATTCTCTTAACCTTATCGGTAAAAGATCTACCGATAATCTGTTGCCCCTAATATCTACGAAACAATTCCTATGAATGTTTTCAATGGGAATTATCTCTTCGTTTGCTACCTTAATGTCTAAAGGTATATCTAACTTTTTAGGGTTTAACCCCAGTTGCTTAGCAAATCCACATACTATAAATGAACAAGTAGCACCCGAGTCAAATAACATATAAGCATTTATTTCATTGACTGGAATGATACCTGCTACTACATCCGCTGATGCAACCGCATCTTGGACAATCATATTAAATGTTCGGGCTGAGGGTTTACCCAATGATGGTGTTGGTCCAATAATGGCTAAATTCCCACTACCAGAACCCTTACTACCCTCTGCCCCCTTTTTTGGACAATTTCTTGCCATGTGGACCATTGACCCACAAACAAAATAACCACGAATTTTCTTAGGATTAGGATAATTAGGAGATACGTGACCCTCCTACCCACAATTATAACACCCCGTTTTCCCTTTTAGATAGACTCCCAGATGAGTCTTGCCTCATGTCTTGCATGCCTTCATCCTACGTTTAGGATCCTCTTGTTTCAACCCAGTATTCCAAGGGTTAAAATTCTTCCTTTTTAGCATATTTCCACTACCACGGGCAACTTCTGCCTTATTTCCTACCTCTCCCTTAATCTTATTCTTTCTTTCCTTGTGGTATTGGGTCAACGCCTCACTACCACCCTCCGCTATAATTTCTTTTTCCAGAATGGTCCCATAGGACGCACTCTGAAAAACTGAAATCCTACTATAGAGCCAGGGTTTCAGGCCCTGCTTAAACCTACGTGCCTTTCTCTCCTCCGTGTTCACTTGGTGTGGAGCAAACCTTGCAAATTTATTGAATTTGGCTGCATATTGGGGAACCATCATGTCCCCCTACTTAAGTTCTAGGAACTTAATCTTCGTCCTCCCTTGCATGCTAGTAGGGAAGTAGTTCTCGAAGAATACCTTCTTGAACTGTTCCCATGTAACAACATCAACTCCAGCCCCACCTTGGTGAGCCTCCCACCAGTAGTTGGCTTCCCCCTTCATCATGTAGGTCACAGAAGTCTTTTACGCCTCAGCTTGTAATAACAAACGCCTTCTCTATTTCCTTGACCCATGTCTAGGCCTCCATTGGGTCCGTCGTTCCCTTGAACTCAGGTGGACCTACTGTAACACCCACATACCTATACTCCTGTGGTATCCGGTATGGTGTTCACAGAGAATTAACATAATGCATTTAAATCTATACACCCATGGTATCTGATTAAAATATTACATTAGATAGAGGGACTATCAGATATAATTCCCATAGATTCAAGATTCACAGTATCCCATAACAGATGGTAATTCCCAAGAGAAATATTACTATGTTTGGATACCCTCACTTGAATATATGAACTGTATCTGTGACTAGAGTCTATCTATCCGAAATTCAGAGTATCAGTAATAACATGAACAATCCATATTACCAATACCCTCACCGAGATGTATAGTCTATGTCATGCGATTATATACTATTGTATCGATAGTAACCATCTATCTAAAATTCAGAGTATTAATAACAACATGAACAGTCCATGCTATTAACACCCTCACTAAGATAAATAGTTCCCAAGGATCTCAACTAGAATAGAAGACATCTTACTTTACATCTATATATGTAAGAAAACACGGTTGCGAAAATAAAAGATGTTATATATATCATAATATTATGATTCGATTACAAAATTCTCATAACGAGTTCTTGTTACAAGGTATTCATATAGATAAGAATATAATCTAATATATATAGGGACGCTTCCCTTTATCTACTCCAGATGTTCCAGGATTACCATCTAAAACTGCAAAGGGAATAATTTGCAAGGGTGAGCTATGACATGCTCAACAAGTTGTATATTTATAACAATATAGGATTTGAAGAATTATAACAATTCAAATTTCGACTGATAGTTGTTACCATTTCTGGATTTCTAATTCCAACTAGTTCTGGAATTTTTATCATTACTATCAGTCACAAAGACTTAGAAATTCTGTTCAAATATGAGATAGGGGATAAGCCTATTCAACATCCTAGGAGTATGCATATCACCTACAGTGCTCAATTACACTTACAATTTACTGTCAATATATTAATTGACTACACTTCGCTCCCTTACGGGATTCTCAACTTCAGTATAAGATTGTCTTACCAAAACAATTTGGCTTCACATAATAGTTTATGCTCAATAAACAATATCATATGAATAATTAATTCATTTCTTAGTCATGCTGGAACTATAGCAATAACTTTTCAATAATAGGTAATTCAACATAGGTGTATTATATCAACAGTATAACAAGATAGAATCTTGTTCAGCGAATATACAAGGTTGATAAATTTTGCATAAGTAATAAATTGGGTATAGAAGACTTGCCTGAGCGTAGATCAGTCAAGCTATGCTATTCGAACGCTAATAAGTACCTATGACGTTTATAAATATAAATCTAACACGTTAGTATTGATAACAATACTCAAATAAAACATTTATTTAATACCGGGTTAGATTTAATAGGGTTTGACTTTTAATACCTTTGATAAATGAACTAAATTTTATTTATAAAATTTGGTTATATTTTTAAATAATTTAATTATCCTTATAATATATTTTAGAAGGTTTAAAGTATTTTTAATGTATTTATTTATCCTTTAAATGATTTTTAAATCATTTATCTCTATTTATAAGTAATTTATATTTACTAAAATTTTATAAAAACATTATTTAATATCATTAAATAATTTATAATCATTTATCATGATTTTTATTTCAATAATAATATTTTTACATAATTATTTAGTATTTAAAAGTAATTATTCTAATTACTTTATTAATAAGTTAATTATAAATAATATCTAAATAAAATAAAATAATTATTACATTTTGTAGAAATATCGTAAATAATTTATAATAATTTAATATAATTTTTAAAACTATTTTTATTAATTATTTCTAATTTTTATAATTTATTTCTAAAAAAATAATTTCATCTGTCATAAAGTTCTATAGTGATGTAAAGTGTCATTGTAGGTGTTCTTGAGTTTCAAGGCGTACCGCTGGTCGTGGTCGAGTGACTAGTTTGACCATCAAATAACTTTTGATCTTGTATGCGATTTTTGGTTAGATCAAGTATTGGTGGTGTAGTTGTAAGACCCCAACTTTTATAAATAAAGATGAATTTTCTATAAATATTATTTTTGAATATTATGGAATAAATTTGATATAATGTTATATTTGTGGGTAATATTTATAAATTTTGCAAAGTAAGCAAGTTGTTATAAAATATTCGTTTGGTCGGGGAATATTCTTTTTGTCAGGGAATATTCGTACGACGACTCAATCATTAATGGACCCCATTAACGAAATTATTGTTTGATTTGAGAAAACGACAAAAATACTTTATGAAAATAACTACGGAGGTGTTACCGTTAAAGCCGTTGAACTACCCTTAGTAAAAGTACGATGAATACTGCGTGATTGCATAGTAACACACGGTATTGATTATTGATGCTTACGTGAGAAGTCAATCAGCTATACTCAATTATTGCTACAGTAATTGCTGCATCATATCTCTTATATTATTGATTCAATTATTATCACAGTATCATTTGTATAATATGTTATATTTTTAAATCAATAATTGAGACAACAAGTTATAAATGATTAATAATTTTTGAAAGATTAAATATGTGTTGATTAAAAATAAAATAATTTGTGGTAATATTTATTCAATCCTTGATGTATATAAAGAGTCTATTATCAGACGTTTGTGGTAAGTTTGGGAGGCCCATATGTCATCATCTAAGACTCTCTTCGTCAATAATAATTACCTTCGTCAATTGTAATTACCTTCGTCAATAGTAATTCCCTTCGTCAATAGTAATTACCTTCGTTAATAGTAGCACACGATATTGATTATTGATGCTTACGTGAGAAGTCACTCAGCTATACTCAATTATTGATACAGTAATTGCTGCATCATATCTCTTATATTATTGATTCAATTATTATCAAAGTGTCATCTGTATAATATGTTATATTATTAAATCAATAATTGAGACGACAAGTTATAAATGATTAATAATTTTTGAAAGATTAAATATGTGTTGATTAAAAATAAAATGATTTGTGGTAATATTTATTCAATCCTTGATGTATATAAAGAGTCTATTATGAGACGTTTGTGGTAAGTTTGGGGGGCCCATATGTCATCAACTAAGAGTCTCTTCGTCAATAGTAATTACCTTCGTCAATAGTAATTACCTTCGTCAATAGTAATTACCTTCGTCAATAGTAATTATCTTCATCAATAGTAATTACATTCATCAATAGTAATTACCTTTACCAGTCGTCAAACCACTTGTCGTTTCATATTACAGGCATCGAACCACTTGTCGTTTCACATTACAGGCATCGAACCAATTGTCGTTTCACATTACAGGCGTCAAACCACTTTTCTTTTCACATCACCAGTCGTCAAGCCACTTGCCTTTTCACATGGCAAGTGCTAAGCTAGAAATCTTCTATAAATAGAGGCCTAGTGCTTCATTATTTTTCACGAATTCATTCAAGCTATAGAGAGAGAAAGTATAGAGAGAATAAGAGAGAAAGAAGAAGAGTATTCACATTACTACTACTCTATCGTAGATTCAATCTCCTACTAAAGTAAGGGGTGTTATTCTTTCTTATTCATGAAGAGAACTGCTGTTATTCCATTGCTTATTATTCTGTTGGAATAACTTTTGATATCGCCATTAATTTACCTATACTTGGTGACATTCTTCTATTATTCTCATTGGAACATCCTGTCATGTGTGTGTTTTACACCGGACTCGGTTCCGCTCTTTATTATTATTCCATTGGAACATCCCGTCTGTGTGTTTTACACCGACTTGGTTCCGCTCTTTATTATTATTACTGTTGGAACATCCTCATCATGTGTTTTACGCCGGACCGGTTCCATTCTTTATTATTCATTGGAATATCCCGTCTGCATGCGTTTTACGCCGGACACAGTTCCATTATTTATTATTCGTTGAATAACTTTTGCTTGTGCGGCCTATCGCATGCATGGTGATTTCTTTTGTTATTCCATTCTTTATTATACTCAGTTGGTTAAAACTTTGACTTCTATACTCCATGAAATTAGTGGAATATCCTTGATATTTGCGCTTCATTCAAGATCCTTTCATGGAAATATTCGCCTAAGTATTCTTTAATTTTACTCTACAAAGCGATTATCATGTTGATGATTTGGATATTATTGGTTCTGGATAAATTAATTCTTGAACTTGTTTTATTGAATTCTTATATCATTGTCATCATCCTCATGTTTATATTATGTTGAAAGTCATCTGTATTCAGAGGTGCATAGATGGACTTGGTATGATTATGACCGAGGATTTTTCGGTGTAATCATGACCGTAATGTTACAAATGATGTGGTAAAATCCTCATTGGCCCGTAGTCCATTGATGGATGAGCTTGTTGGCATGATCATGACCATTAATGAATAAACAAATATTCTTGGCCCGTAGTGCATGGATAATTGTGGTCTTGATACTAAAAGAATATCCTTGGCAGTAGTGCGGGGTGATTCGATGATGTGGAATATTTATTAAGTTCGAGTCTCGGCTATATAATAGATGATGAAAAACCTTTTAAATTATAAAAGATAGTAGATTTTATTTTCTACTTGACTCTTTTAATGGATTCTTTGGTTCCATTGCAGATTAAACTTGATGTTTATTATATTTTATCAGTTTAACACTGTTGAAGGCTAATGATAATTTATTCTGCATTATCTTAGTCATAATATTTCTTCTTGGGCTAGTTGAGCTCACCCTTTCTTTCACCGTTTCTTCTTGAAATGAGAATATAAGCGGGGACGAGTCGGGAACGGAGTAATGGTCCGAGAGGATAGCATTAGTAGTCCTCACTATTCTGTGAAATAGTGTGATAATAATTGTAATGAGGACTCCTTTTGAGTTTGTATAATCTCTAGTAGACAATAATTGTATTCAAACTCACAGTTTATGTTTTGTCATATCTTAGACGACAATTGTATTAGTAAGTTATATTTGAATTCTGTACCATGTATCCTGCGACCCAAGATGGGTGATGTATACCTAATTTTGGGGGCGTCACAGTAGTACTCATGTATATTACAAGATCAAGCAATAATCAGGCTTTAATCTATATCTAACAAGAAATTATAAAGATTCAAAGTTCTTTGTCGAGTCGTTTTGGGTTTCGGTAACCTGTAATAAAGTGGTCATGGCCGGCAAATCAGCTTTTGTGGCTTGAATAACTTTGATTCTGTGTATTAGATGTATGTTGTGTTTGTTGTAACATGTAGTCTATATACCAGGGTACATATATATAACATTAACATGAACAAATCTTAATTCTAAGATCTCTATTTATGTTGGTCAAAGTACAGCTAACAACTGTTCCTCGTGTTCTTCAGTTTTCTGGAAAACCCAGAAAACTTGGTCAAGCTCGGTCAACTAGTTTTGACCAACAATTCTGGTAATCCTATGAGTTGTTTGTTCGATTGAAGATCATAGATATGTAGTATGTATACCAGAGTACCAATTTATAACAAAAACATAAACAATTAACAATCAGGAGATGATTGACAGTGCTTCGGTCAAAGTAATTTTGGTTCAAATTTGTTGTTGAGCTTTCAAAACCCAAAAACCAAATTAGTGAATGGTTAACCCACTTTGACTGCTTATATCTTGGAATCTATGGTTCATATGAACCTATTTTCTTTTCCAGATTAAAGACCTACTTACAGGCTACAAATATCAATCGATTAACAGACCAAAACATAAACACACATGAATCGAAAAGCCACGAGATTCTACTGTTTGACCATTTTTTCAAAATTCCTAGATTTCATAAAACGCTTAATTAAGGCATCTAGATGTTATGAAAATGTGTTCTACCACTCTAGCATACTTTCTAACATCCTAATACAATATTCTAAACATCTAAACATCAAATCTATCATAAGATCAAAGAGAAATTTATGAACTAGGGTTTACACCTTTTCTTGAGAAATTTGTGATTCTAGCTTCTGATCTTGTTGCTGTTAACACCCAGGCTTGATATGGTAGGTTTATAAGTGTATCTAGGCTTTGAGAATTCGTGAGTTTGCTCAAATTTCAAGGTTCCTATTTATAGAATTCTTTAACTTGGCTTTTGGTCATTTTTCCACCTACTTGCCTCTATAAAGATCTGATTTGTTACTCTTCTGCTGCTTGGGAGTTTGGAAGCATGTCATGTGATGTTTTGGAACTTGTAATGGTGACTCCCAACCTACTTGTGAGCTAATTGATTAAGTTAGTAGCTTAATTAGGTTTAAATCTTCACTAATCTTGATTAGGGTTTTTTTTCTAATTATTAGGAATGTTAAGTAATGTTAATTAGTACCTAACAGAAGTTTACTAACCATGATTAAGTGTTAACATAAGCTAATTAGAGTTAGATTAGCTAATTAGGATTTAATTAATAAATTAGGGTTAGGTTTTGCTAATTAGGGTTAGGGTTTGTTAACCTAGGTTTATTAATCTAAATTTCTCACTAATCCTAACAAGCACGACAAAGCATTTTGTCAGTGTAAGCACGACAAAACAACTTGTCAAAATAATTTTACCGAAAAGTCCGTTATGGAAAAAAAAATTAAGCACGAGGTGTCAAGCACGGCGTTTTTCGGATAAAAATTTATTTGGTCAATTTTGTCAAACCAAGTATATAATAACACGTAACAAATTCCGAATAGAGAAATTTTATTTATATAATGAGATTTAATACATACGAGTCTTATTAGGGTTTAGGGTTTTTACATTCACCTCCACTAATAAGAATTTCGTCGTCGAAATTACAGTACATGTCAAGTAAATAATTGAGGACAATTCTCGCGCATTTTATCTTCAAGCTACTATGTAGCTTTTTCAACGTTCTGATTTCTCCATATTACTTTAACCGATGCTATCACTTTATTACGGAGGACTTGCTCTTTACGGTCGACGATCTGCACAGGTTCTTCTACATAAAAAAGATTTTCTTCAATTTGGATAGGTTCATAATTTATAACGTGTTTATAATCAGGTTTGTATGGTCGTAAAACGGACACATGAAACACATTATGAATATGGTTTAACTCAGGTGGTAGTGCTATTTCATAAGCAACTTCACCAATTCTTCTCAAAATTTCAAAAGGTCCAATGAACCTCGGACTTAGTTTTCCTTTCTTGCCAAAACGTATCTTTCCCTTCCAAGGAGATACTTTCAAGAATACGTAACTTCCTACGCTAAAGTTTTGTGGTTGACGATGTGGATCAGCGTATTTTCTTTGTCGATCTTGAGATGCTTGCAATCGTTGACGTATGATTCTGATAGTTTCAGTGGTTTGTTGAATTATTTCAAGTCCCAACATTTGTCTTTCCCCGACTTCATCCCAACACATAGGCGTTCTACACTTTCTTCCATATAAGGCTTCATAGGGTGGCATACCTATGCTAGCATGATAATTATTGTTGTAGGCAGACTAAAGGTAACTGGTCTTTCCAACTTCCTTTGAAGTCTTTGACACATGTTTTCAACATATCTTCTAATGTTTGTATGGTTCTCTCAATCTGTCCATCAGTTTGAGGATGATAGGCTGTACTTAGTCTTAACTGTGTTCCTAAATTTTTCTGAAGACTCTTCCAAAAATTTGAAGTAAAACATGGATCTCGGTCTGATACTATGGAAACAGGTACTCCATGCCTAGAGATAATTTCATGAATATATAATTTGGCAAGGTGATCCAGGTTATGTGTAATTTTAATAGTTAAAAAGTGAGCGGATTTAGTTAAACGGTCAACTATTACCCAAATGGAATTATGGCCTTTTTGTGTAGTTGGAAGGCCCACTACAAAGTCCATGGTTATATGTTCCCACTTCCACTCAGGAATTGGTAAGGGTTGAAGTAAACCACTTGGCTTCTGATGTTCTGCCTTAACCCTTTGACACGTGAGACATTTACTTACCCATTCAACTATTTCCCTTTTCATATTCGACCACCAAAAGTGTCGACTTACATCTTTGAACATTTTAATACTTGCCGGGGATGTATGGCAAATTTAGAATTATGTGCTTCGCTTCAAAATTTCATCTTTTAAAGCTTGATCTAACTAATCCAGATTCTATTTTCATATCATATTATTCCATCTCATCTATTCAAAATTTATTATACTTATCATGTGTGGAATTAGATTTAAACTTCTGACACTCTTCATCCTTCTCCTGTATCTCTTTAATTTTATCGAGCAGGGATGAAACTCCTTCTAAAATATATAATTTTTGGGTAGAGGTAGTTGGACATTCCACTTCAATTTTTAACTTTTCAAAGTCTTTTATTAACCTATCATTGGTTGTTAACACATTCAATTTTTCCTGATTCTTTCTACTTAACGCATCAGCTACAACATTTGCTTTACTAGGATGATATAAGATTTCACAGTCAAAATCCTTTATCAGTTCTAACCATCGCCTCTGTCTTAAATTTAATTCCCGTTGTGTAAAAATGTATTTCAAACTGTTATGATCTATATATATTTCACACTTTTCCCCGTATAAGTAATGTCTCCAAATTTTTAGAGCAAAAACTACTGCGACTAACTCTAAATCATGAGTAGGATACCTCTTCTCATAATCTTTGAGTTGTCGTGATGCATAAGCTATCACTTTCCCATGTTGCATCAACACACACCCTAATCCTCTGTGTGATGCGTCACTATATACTATAAGTCCTCCTGTATCATCTGGTAAGGATAACACTGGAGCCATGCTCAGTCGCTTCTTCAACTCTTGGAAGCTTTTCTCACATTTATCTGTCCGCATTTATTTCACCGCTTTTCGAGTTAAATTGGTTAATGGGGTTGCTATTTTTGAAAAATCTTTTATAAACCGCTTGGTAATAACCCGCTAAATCGAGAAAACTTCAGTACTTCATTGGAGTTGTTGGTCGCTCCCGATTCTGGCTGCTTTCGATCTTAGTTAGATCTACGATATTCCATCTTTGTCAATTACATGACCTAAAAATTGAACTCTTTTCAACCAGAATTCACACTTGGAAAACTTTACATAAAGTTATTCCTTTCGTAATATCTCCAATACGACTCTCAAG
The DNA here is from genome assembly GCA_020205605.1 of Panax ginseng. NCBI lineage: Eukaryota > Viridiplantae > Streptophyta > Magnoliopsida > Apiales > Araliaceae > Panax > Panax ginseng. The sequence continues at coordinate 97,787,276 of CM035136.1, read as the reverse complement.
TGTTCAGTATGCTCTTCCCGTGTTCTCGAGTATACCAGAATATCGTCGATAAACACTACAACAAATTTGTCCAAGCATGGTTTAAACACTCTATTCATTAAATCCATAAATGATGCCGGTGCATTTGTTAATCCAAAAGAAATTACAAGAAATTCATAATGTCCATATCGTGTCCTAAACGCTGTTTTCGGCACATCCTCTTTTCTTACCTTTAATTGATGATAACCTGTTCTAAGGTCAATTTTTGAAAAATGTTCGGCCCCCTTTAATTGGTCAAACAAATCATCAATCCTTGGCAAAGGATATTTATTCTTAATAGTTAGCTTATTTAGCTCCCTATAATCTATACAAAGTCTCATAGTTCCATCATTCTTCTTTACAAACAACACTGGTGCTCCCAAGGGTGAAACACTAGGTTGTATGTACTTTTTATCTAAGAGTTCCTGTAATTGAATAAGTAACTCTTTCAGTTCTATAGGTGCCATTCTGTATGGTGCCTTAGAAACTGGTGCCGCTCCTGGTGCAAGATCAATGATAAACTCAATCTCCCTATCTGGAGGCAAACCGGGTAAATCATCTGGAAATACATCAGGAAATTCCTTAACTATAGGTATTTGATCTAGTTTTACTCCTTCCTGAAGAGTATCAACTATATAGGCCAAATATCCTAAACAACCCTTTTTAAGTAATCTTTCTGCCTGAACTATAGTCAAACATCGAGATTGCTTAGGTGAACAACTACCGTTGAACACTACTTTTGACTTCAAAGCCGTCAAAAGGTTAATACGCTTTTGATGACAATCAATCATTGCGTTATGATTAACTAACCAATCCATTCCTAAAATTACATCAAATTCTCCCAAATGAATTGGTATCAAATCTACCTTAAAATTATGTCCTTTTATTACCACGCTAAAGTTTCTGTATATGGTCTTAACCGGAATTCTTTCATTATCAGCAATTTCTACACAAAATGGTTTGTCTAAATTTTCACAAGGCATATTCAAGTTTGTAGAGAAATTTCTAGACACAAATGAACAAGTAGCACCAGAATCGAATAACACATATGCATTTAAAGTGTTGATAGGGATGATACATGTCACTACGTCCTGTGAAGCAACAGCATCCCTCACCGACATATTAAATGTTCTCGCGGTAGGTCGATTCTGGACCCCAACTGCAGCTATTGTCGATTGATTATTCTCTGGTATTCTAACCCCTTTTCCTCCTTAGTTTGTGGGACGATTCTTAGAAAAATGATCCATTGAACCACAATTAAAACATTTATTTTTCTTTGGAAGAGGACACTGTGAAAGATGATGTCCTGACTGTCCACAATTAAAGCATTTGTTAAGAAGACACTCTCTTCTATGTTTCTTATTACACTTAGGACAAGGTTTAATATTATTATTACTAAAATTGTTATTAGTATTTCCTATCTTTTTCCCCGAGTTGTTAGAAAAAGAATTATTCCATTTATGCTTGTTATTAAACCCACCTGAACTGGGTTCTGCCTTACTTTTCCCTTTCTCACTCTGAGTCTTTTTGTCCTGATGAAACTTAACGAGATTTTCATTCTCACTTTCAATTATTGTGGCCTTCTAGTATTATTTCGGAGAAAGTTTTGATTTGAAGCTAATCGATAATTTACTCCTAATCTGAGGTTTTAAACCTTCTTGGTACCTCTGAGTCTTTTTCAAAGTTCAAGAGTCACTTGATGAGAGCAAACTGGATAGTTCATTAAACTTAGTCAGATAATTGGGTTACAATAAGATCTCCTTGTTTTAAGTCCGAAAATTTTATTTCCATCCGGTCTTTCAGGGATTGGGAAAAATAGTTTTCAAAGAACAACTCTTTAAATCTATCCCAAAGAACAATTTCAGTTTCTACTCGACCTTTGGTTGATTCCCACCAATAATTAGATTCACCTTTCAAGAAGAAAGTTGCAAAAGTTATCTTCTGGTTATTACTAACATTGGTTACTAGGAAGAATTTTTCTATCTCAGAAATCCAAATCTGTGCATCTACAGGTTCTAATGTACCTTTAAATTCAGGTGGTCCAACTAATTTAAAGTCTTTAAAGGATGTATTTTGGTTCATAGGTCTGTTTATTACTCCTAACATCATATCTACTAACTGTTAAGTAGAATTATCCTCATTATTCATTTCTCTTTGGGGTCTTCTGGTTGGTGGCATGATTCTATAAAACAACAACAAAGATTCACATAAGATTCTTAGATAACCAAAATATATTGTTTATTTATAACTCACAGTCTTACAACAACTTTAAACATACTAGTATATTACACAGTAATTATCACAATACAAACTTTGAATGCTTCTTTATTGTACTAATATAAAGCATCCAACCTCCTATGCTACCCTCTAGAATTCATTGATATCATCAAAGGAATCCTGGATCATGTGACAAACCACAGATTGATCGATGAGATAAGTAGTTTTCTTCTCCTCTACTGGATATCGAGTTACACGACGCTGTAAATCATTAAGAGTATGTCGAACTCCTAGAGATGTTTTAAGAAGTCTTGACTGAATTTCCTTTCTGCCCCTTTGTGCATGGTGCAGTTGTACTTTTAGTCGATGGCTATGACTTCTTTCATCCATTAGCATACACTCACCAAAATCTTCCTAAACTTCATCTTATTGTTCTCACATTCATTTGTTCTGCAGAGTGATGCCATTGCCTCATCATGCTCATTTATTCTCATTAATTGTCCAGCTACTGGATCTTCTTCTTCTTCTTCAGCATCAAGTAGTTGTTGATCATGAATCAATTCTTCTTCTTCTGCATCACTAGCTATAAAAGACTCTATTTGCGGTGAATTGACCACTCTTTCTTCAGCATTGGAGTTGGCCATCTATAAAAGAAAACTCCATAAATACTGGTATAAAGTTTTACACAACATAATAATTTTAATGTTATATTTTATATGTCTTTTAAAATTTTTACGGACTCGAAGACTATATACTAACAAAACTCTTCCTTATATCTATAACCTTAACAGCTTTAATGCCAAAATTGTAACACCCCCATACCTATACTCCCGTGGTATCCGGTATGGTGTTTACAGAGAATTAACATAATGCATTTAAATTTATACACCCATGATATCTCGATTAAAAATTACATTAGATAGAGGGACTATCGATATAATTCCATAGATTCAAGATTCACAAAGATCCCATAACAAATGGTAATTCCCAAGAGAAATATTATCGTGTTTGGATACCCTCACTTGAATATATGAACTCGATCTGTGACTAGAGTCTATCTATCCGAAATTTAGAGTATCAATAATAACATGAATAAATCCATATTACCAATACCCTCTCCGGATGTATAGTCTATGTCATGCGATTATATACTATCAGATCGATAGTAACCATCTATCTGAAATTCAGAGTATTAATAACAACATGAATAAATCCATGCTATTAACACCCTCACTCGGATAAATAGTTCCCAAGGATCTTAACTAGAATAGAAGACATCTTACTTTACATCTATATATGTAAGAAAACACGCATTGTAAATAAAAGATGTTATATATATCATAATATTATGATTCGATTACAAAATTCTCATAACGAGTTCTTATTACAAGGTATTCATACGTATAAGAATATAATCTAATATATGTAGGGACGCTTCCTTTATCTACTCCAGATGTTCCAGATTACCATCTAAAATTGCAAAGGGAATAATTTGCAAGGGTGAGCTATGACATGCTCAGCAAGTTGTATATTTATAACAATATAGGATTTGAAGAATTATAACAATTCAAATTTCGACTGATAGTTGTTACCATTTCTGGATTTCTAATTCCAACTAGTTCTGGAATTCTTATCATTTCTATCAGTTATAAAGACTTAGAAATTCTGTTCAGATATGAGATAGGGGATCAGCCTATTCAACATCCTAGGAGTATGCATATCACCTACAGTGCTAAATTACACTTACAATTTACTGTCAATATATTCATTGACTACACTTCGATCCCTTACGGGATTCTCAACTTCAGTATAAGATTGTCTTACCAAAACAATTTGGCTTCACACAATAGTTTATGCTCAATAAACAATATCATATGAATAATTAATTCATTTATTACTCATGCTGGAACTATAGCAATAACTTTTCAATAATAGGTAATTCAACATAGGTGTATTATATCAACAGTATAACAAGATAGAATCTTGTTCAGCGAATAAACAGGGTTGATAAATTTTGCATAAGTAATAAATTGGGTATAAAGACTTGCTCGAGCGTAGATCGCCAAGCTATGCTATTCAACGCCAATAAGTACCTATAACGTTTATAAATATAAATCTAACACGTTAAGATTGATAACAATACTCAAATAAAATATTTATTTAATAACGTTTAGATTTAATAGGTTTCGCTTTTAATACCTTTGATAAATGAACTAAATTTTATTTATAAAATTTGGTTATATTTTTAAATAATTTAATTATCCTTATAATATATTTTAGAAGGTTTAAAGTATTTTAAAATATTTATTTATTCTTTAAATGATTTTAAATCATTTATCTCTATTTATAAGTAATTTATATTTACTAAAATTTTATAAAAACATTATTTAATATCATTAAATAATTTATAATCATTTATTATGATTTTTATTTCAATAATAATATTTTTACATAATTATTTAGTATTTAAAAGTAATTATTCTAATTACTTTATTAATAAGTTAATTATAAATAATATCTAAATAAAATGAAATAATTATTACATTTTTAGAAATATCAGAAATAATTTATAATAATTTAATATAATTTTTAAAACTGTTTTTATTAATTATTTCTAATTTTTATAATTTATTTCTAAAAAAAATAATTTTTGTCCGTCGCTAAAGCTCTATAGTGACAGAAAGTGTTCTTGAGTTTCTGGGCAGCCGTTGGTCGTGGTCGAGTGACTAGTTTGACCATCAAATAACTCAAGATCGTAATGATTTTTGTTAGATCAAGCATTGGTGTTGTAAGTACTCATGTAATAAAGACAAGATCAAGCAATAATCGTGCTTTTAATCTACATCTAACAAGAAATTATAAAGATTCAAAGTTACCGCTCGAGTTGTTCTTGGGTTTCGGGTAACCCGTAATGTTAGTCATGGCTCATCAACGGTTTTGTGGCTTGAATAACTTTGATTCTCGTAGTATTAGATGTATGTCAGTTTGTTGTAACATGTAGTCTATATACCAGGGTACATATATATAACATTAACATGAACAAATCTTAATTCTAAGATCTCTATTTATGCTGGTCAAAGTAAAGCTAACAACTGTTCTTTGTGTTCTTCAGTTTTCTGGAAAACCCAGAAAACTCGGTCATGCTCGGTTAACTAGTTTTGACCAATAATTTCGGTAATCCTATGAGTTGTTTGTTCGATTGAAGATCATAGATATGTAGTATGTATACCAGAGTACCAATTTATAACAAAAACATAAACAATTAACAATCAGAAGATGATTAAACAAGTTTCCACCAAAGTAGCTTGCTCAATTTATTCTTGAGCTTTCAAGGCAACCTAGAAAACCAGCTTCCGTGAACGGTCAACCCACTTTGACTACTTATATCTTGGAATCTATGGTTCATATGAACCTGCTTTTCTTTTCCGATTAAAGACCTACTTACAAAGCTACTTAATATCAATCGATTAACAGACCAAAACATAAACACACATGAATCGAAAAGCCCTGGCATTCGGCTGTCGGACAATTTTTTTCAAAATTCCCAGATTTCTTAAAACGCTTAATTAAGGCATCTAGATGTTATGAAAATGTGTTCTACCACTCTAGCATACTTTCTAACATCCTAATACAATATTCTAAACATCTAAACAACAAATCTAACATAAGATCAAAGAGAAATTTATGAACTAGGGTTTGCACCTTTTCTTGAGAAATTTGTGATTCTAGCTTCTGATCTTGTTGTTGTTAACACCCAGGCTTGATATGGTAGGTTTATAAGTGTATCTAGGCTTTGAGAATTCGTAAGTTTGCTCAGCCCTAAGGTTCTTATTTATAGAATTCTTCAACTTGGTTTTTTGGTCATTTTTCCACCTACTTGATCTGATTTGTGACTCTTCTGCTGCTTGGGAGTTTGGAAGCATGTCATGTGATATTTTGGAACTTGTAATGGTGACTCCCAACCTACTTGTGAGCTAGTTGATTAAGTTAGTAGCTTAATTAGGTTTAAATCTTCACTAATCTTGATTAGGATTTTGTTTCTAATGATTAGGAATGTTAAGTAATGTTAATTAGTACCTAATAGAAGTTTACTAACCATGATTAAGTGTTAACATAAGCTAATTAGAATTAGATTAGCTAATTAGGGTTTAATTAATAAATTAGGGTTAGGGTTTTGCTAATTAGGGTTAGGGTTTGTTAACCTAGGTTTACTAACCTAAATTTCTCACTAATCCTAACAAGCACAACAAAGCGTTTTGTCAGTGTAAGCACGACAAAGCAACTTGTCAAAATAATTTTACCGAAAAGTCCAATTATGGAAAAAAAAAATTAAGCACGAGGTTTCAAGCACGACGTTTTTCGGATAAAAATTTATTTGGTCAATTTTGTCCAACCAAGTATATAATAACACGTAACACATTCTGAATCGAGAAATTTTATTTATATAACGGGATTTATACATACGAGTCTTATTAGGGTTTTGGGTTTTTACACCTACACTTTTAAATTCCTTAAAGGTAGTTGTTCGGGCTACCCTAGGTCCTGCGGGTGCTCTGCCCCCGGCTTGATTAAACGCAGCCGTTAAATAAATTAACGAATTCTTGTATTGGGTTATTAGGACCCCCTGATTATCGTTATGTGATTCCGCCTCTTGATTACATTGTCTTCTTTTTGGCGGCATTTTTGATTAAATAAATAAAGTTCCGTTATTACTTATTTTCTTACTTAGTTATTAGTCATCGAACAACTGAACAATAACTCACACACAACAAAGAACATTAAGAGAAAAACTTCCTTATATTAATATGCTTCTTTATAGTTCAAGACTATTTACAACTTGCTTTCCATAGCCAAAAGTTATTACATTTATATCCCGCGATTGACTTTCACAAAAATTGGGATTTACAAAAATACTACCCTTTAATTATACAAAAGAGGGTTTTACGTCACTACACAAAAGTATTTACCACTCTACTTCTAATACTGCCTAACAACATTCTCATGCTTCTCGTTCACTAGAATCGACACAATATCTCGACTTATAATATGTCGAGTCTGTCCTGACTCAATAGAATAACAAGCTATTTTAAGCTTGAAATCCTCGTGCGCACTGTCATTTATATATGACATTCGTGCTATCTTCTGGTCTTTCTCAACCAGTTTCTTACGAAGTTCTATGACCTCGTTCTTATAGTCTTTGGCCTTATCTGTCATGAGTACTTTCTCATCATGCTCTATCTCAAAGTCTGACTCTGCAGACTCCTTGGCCCTATAGAGATCATTGATCTCCTCTTTCTGGTATATGCACCATATTGTGCAGTTGCACGTTACGGTCAAGCACTGAGAGGTACATTGCCCTCATCATCTCTATAGGTGTTGACTCTAACGCAGGCATCACCATATTAACTGATGTTACCTCCATATCATCTGTGACACCCCCAAATCCCAGTACTTCATTTCCACAAGATTTTGTGTTCACTTAATCAAAACATTCATATCTAACTACCCAATCATAATATAATTGAATAATAAAACATGCCCATACAGGATTACATTAATAAAATTATCTCCCAGGTTATCTAACCTTTAATTACAATCATTCAAATGCGGAAATTAAATTATTACATTACTTCATTATTAAAAGTCTATCATCATAACGATAAAACAAAATTACAAGTCTTCATCACTTGTACATTTTTCCCTTTCCTTTGCTAGTTATAGGTTTATTTACCTTCTCAACCATAGCTGCAATAAGTATATAAATATGCAAGAGTGAGCAAACAAAGCTCACTTGAAATAAGAATAAATAACTTTACAACATTTGCCAAATAATAGGCTCAATAGAACTGAATGATATGTTCTATTAATATTACAACATTTGCCAAATAATAGGCTCAATAGAACTGAATGATATGTTCTATTAACATTACAACATTTTCCAAATAATAGGCTCAATAGAACTAAATGATATGTTCTATTAACATTCTGAAATATACTACTGAGGGTCTAATGACCACGAACCATGTCCACAGTTATAAGTAATCTTTCAACTTTAACTTTAACAGTCATATGACTATAAGGACTCCACGTACTAATGGGGAACAATCCTTCGTATAAGGTATTGTGCACAAACATTTCAACGCTAAGCGTAAACCCTTAAAATAGGGTTGTTCATCTCAATATTTAGAGTACAAGTCCGCACCAAAGAAAGTTTGGTTTGGATAAGTTTTCAAGGGTAATTTGAAGTTTAACGATCATCAACTAGGGAACTAGTTGAATCAACAATGTTTGGTAACACAATAGTTGTTTAATAACAACATAACTTAGAACATTTGAGAATCATAGGTGAACTGACTATATTCTAGATTCATGCTTGAAATAACTAGAGAGCATAAGTATTGATCAAAGTAAAGAAATGATAAACCTTAGCTTGAACAATAATATGCTAGGTCTATAATCTTGTCAATTTAGAATTTTAGTTACCGATCATGCATTAGTTGATAGCAAGCTGGAAACAATGCTTACTTCACATGGTAATAAATTATACAAAGTGATTGAACCTTTCAACACAAGGAATTAAGGTTCAAGAACATTTATTGTAAAAGAATAAACTAAAGAAACTTGTTTAACTATAAACAAGTTAGAGTAAGTCAACAATGATTAGAATTCCAATAATTTAGAATTAAAACATGCTCAATGTAATAGATGAGATTTTGGAACTTGTATTATCATAAATAACTAGATACAAGAAACTTGCTCAATCAAAAGAATGAAGTTACACAATGTAATAATAGAACTAACTCAACGAAAGTGTAGAGTTAGAAAACTTGCCTCGAGTGTAAGCTAAAATATTAAAACTCACGTTCACCTATACACAGTATTAAAACCACAACATCTATTAGACATACTAATATTCACTTTTCAATATAACCCGCATTACTAGCTAAACTTGTTATATTAGCACAAGTCTTAAGATACCATTCAAATATCAGAAATGACAAGTGTTAACCTTCACAACACACATTTACTATTCATCATGCTCACTAAGTCTTAATATACCAAATTCATCACTTACTAATCATTCAAGCTTTGAATTTATTAATTTCATATCATAGTTCTGTTTTAACCTTCTTACTACGTGTATGACGCTTAACCATAACCTTAAACCAAGTGGTAAGGTTTCCCCAAGGTCTACAAAGAAGAGCAAGTCGCTCTGCTAATATAAGTGTGTGGCATAACAATTACATTAATAATAAATGAAGTTCTGTGCTAGCTTTTTAGCCTTGGCACTACGGTCAAAGAAATTGCTACCGGTGCACAAACAGAAGGCGTACTCAAAGATGAATAGTTGTCATTTTTAGCCCATCTGACACGAATTTCACCCACCAAACAGTGAAATTAACACGTAAGATAAATATAACAATATTATAAACATGATTGCTAACATTTTCCATCAATTAAGACAATTTAACAACACTTCTAACTATTTTAATTTCTCAAATTCAAAGTTTTTCGTATAAAACCCAATTTTTGATATTCAATCTAAAAATCATCACTGTGAATTCAAAACTTGGCCAAATCACTCCATTCAAATTACGTTATGCTCATTTCTTAATGAACTAACATAATCAAGCTTAAATTTACAGTTTAACATAAGAATTGACCATCAAAATTGGTACTTACCTAAGCCATACAAAGAATACATATACTGTCAAAACGAAATTAGCGTACAAATTTCTTGTTTTAAACATAACTCTAGCATCATAAGCATGTATCATCACAATTACCAAGTATCTGTCCACAATTCACAAATTTTGATTTCACAGAGCACAAACAAAGCTATGTCGTGATACTCATAAACATATATAATATCAAAGTTGTGAACATACCTTCAAGTTAGCTTGCACAATCTTGCAATTGTAGACAATTTTCTCAGGTTTCACTCTCAAACTCTCTCAATTCTCTCTGTAATTCTCTGTAACCCTCCTTCTCAGACTCTTCTTAGCTTAAACCAAATACCAAGTCACGTAGTCTAGCTAACACTTACGCGCAAAGAAAAAAACTGATAAACTTAATAATATTACTTATTGCAATATCAGTTACTAACATATATAATATAAATATATTATATTTATTATTTAATTTATTTATTTATTTTGAAATTAAAAGAATTCCAAAAGCCATAGGGCTTTGTTTGGCAAAAACCATTTAAAAATTAAACACTTAATACCATTAAGTCTTATTTGGCACAAACCAAATTAAACTACTTTAATTTATTTTAATAACTACTTATAATATAGTTATTTGTCACACTATATTTAATTAAGCTTTCATATTTAATTTAATTAATCCAAATAACAATTAATTAATTAAATCATTTAATCACATAACTCAACACAAATAATTAACCATTAAATTGAAATATCAATATAATAATAATTTTCTTAATTCCTTAATTATTTATTTATTAAATAATTAACCAAATAAAATTAAATCAATTAAACAAATGTTTATTTAACTATAACTACATCCATTAAATATTTATATATAATTCAATAAATATTTAATATTATAATTAAAATTCTGGAATGTTACATCATTCCCTGCTTACAAGGATTCTGTCCTCAGAATCACAATTCAAACAATTAAATTGTCACATTCTTCCCTACTTACAAAGATTTTGTCCCCAGAATCGAAGACATAGATTAAACAAATAACTCAGGGTAATTCTTCATCATTTCAGCTTCGAGTTCCCACGTTGCCTCTTCGACATTGTGGTTTCTCCATATCACCTTCACCTAAGGTATCACTTTATTTCGAGCACTTGTTCTTTTCTCTCGTCGACTATCCGGATAGGAATCTCTTTATAAGACAAATCTTTATCGAATTGCAATGGTTCGTATTTCGATCACGCGTTTCTAATCGGGTTTATACTGGTCAGAATATCAAAATGTGAAAAACATTATGAATGTTTTCCAACTCTGGAGGTAGAGCTACCTCATAAGCCACTTCCCCCATTCTTCGTAGTATCTCAAAAGGTCCAATAAATCGTGGGCTGAGCTTTCCTTTCTTGCCAAAATGAATTTTCCCCTTCCAAGGAGAAACTTTTAGGAAAACGAAAGTTCCTACTTCAAATTCGCGATTCTGCTTGTGTTGATCGACATACTTTTTCTGTCTGTCTTGGGTTGCTACCAATCTTGTTCTGATGAGTTTGACAACCTCAATAGTTTGTTGTACCAGTTCTGGTCCTAACAGTTGGCGTTCACCTACTTCATCCCAACATAGTGGAGTTCTGCACTTTTTGTCGTATAATTCCTCATAAGGTGGCATACCGATGCTCGCGTGGTAACTGTTGTTGTAGGCGAATTCCACCAACGGTAAATGTTCTTCCCAGCTTCCTTTGAAATCCATGATGCATGCTCTCAGCATATCTTCCAATGTTTTGATTGTTCGTTCACTTTGCCAGTCGGTTTGCGGATGGTATGTTGTACTCATTCGTAATTGTGTTCCCATATATTCTTGTAGTCTCTTCCAGAAGTTTGATGTAAATTGCGGATTTCTATCTGATACAATTGACATTGGCACTCCATGCCTCGAAATGATCTCTTTAACGTATAACCTTGCTAACTGATCAAGAATGAACCTAATCTTTATTGGTAAAAAGTGCGCTAATTTTGTCAGTCTGTCCACTATCACCCAAATCATGTCGCATCCTCTCTGAGTAGTTGGAAGGCCCACCACAAAATCCATTGTGATGTGTTCCCACTTCCATTCTGTTATTTCTAACGGTTGAAGTAATCCTCTTAGTCTTTGATGCTCGACCTTGACTCTCTGACATGTCAAGCATTTTTCCACACATTCGGCAATGTCTCTTTTCATATTTGGCCACCAAAAATGTCGCCGCAAATCTTGATACATTTTCGTACTTCCTGGATGAATCGAATATCTTGTGTTGTGTGCTTCGATCAAGATTTCGTCTTTAAGCTCTATTATTGCTGGAACCCAAATTCTTTCCTCGAACCGTAGTAGTCCTTCAGTATCGATTTTGTATTTTACATCACTACCCTCAACAACTTTCTCTTTGATCGTTTCGCATTCTTTATCTTGTAGTTGAGCACTCTTCACTTTGTCCACCAAAGTTGGACTAGTATCTATCTGGAATAGTCGTTCATCGGATTCCTTTGGAAATTTGATTTCCAACTGTAGCTTTGTTATTGCTGAAACAAGCTCTTCCTGAGTGATTATCAACATCGACTTCTCCCGACCTTTCTTGCTCAAAGCATCTGCAACCACATTCGCTTTGCCTGAGTGATAAAATATCTCACAATCGTAATCTTTTATCAATTCCATCAATCTTCTTTGATGCATATTTAGGTCCTTCTGTGTGAAAATATACTTCAGACTTTTATGGTCTGTGTAGATCTCACATTTTTCTCCATAGAGATAGTGTCTCCATATCTTCAGAGCAAATACTACTGCAGCCAATTCCAAATCATGAGTCAGATAACCTTTCTCATAATCCTTCAGTTGTCGTGATGCATGCGTAATTACTTTGTTGTTCTGCATAAGAACACAACCTAACCCTTTTTGTGAGGCATCACTAAACACCACAAAGGTTCATGTACTATCTGGTAATGACAACACATGTGCCACATTTAGCTTCTTCTTCAAATCTTGAAAACTCTCTTCACACTTCTCCGTCCAAACAAATTTTACCGCTTTCCTTGTCAAATTTGTTAATGAGTCAATATCTTAGAAAATCTTGAATAAATATTCTATAATAACCGGCCAGTCCCAAGAAACTCCTTACCTCCGACGATGTTCTTGGTTGTTCCCAATTGATTACAGCTTCCACTTTTGACGGATCCACTGAAATCCCATCCTTGTCAATCGCGTGCCCAAGAAATTGTACACAATCTAGCTAAAATTCGCACTTAGAGAATTTCACATACAACTTTTCCTTTCTTAGTGTTTCCAATGTCAAACGTAAGTGTTCCACGTGTTCTTCTTGAGTTTTGGAATACACTAGAATGTCGTTGATGAATACCACTACAAACTTGTCTAAGAATGGTTTAAACACCCTATTCATCAAATCCATGAATGCAGCAGGTGCATTGGTTAAACCAAAAGACATCACTAGAAACTCATAATGTCCATACCGAGTTCTGAATGCCGTTCTAGGTATATCCTCCTTCCTCACCTTCAATTGGTGATACCCACTTCTCAAATCTATTTTCGAGAAGTATTTAGCACCCTTCAACTGATCAAACAAGTCATCTATTCTTGGTAATGGATATTTGTTTTTAATAGTGACTTTGTTCAATTCTCTATAATCAATGCAAAGACGCATTGACCCATCCTTCTTCTTCACGAATAACATCGGCGCTCCCCACGGTAATATGCTTGGTTGAATACATTTCTTGTCTAGCAACTCTTGCAATTGCACCATCAGTTCCTTTATTTCTACCAGAGCCATTCTGTATGGGGCCTTCGATATCGGTGTTGTCCCCGGCGATAAGTCGATCATGAACTCAATCTCTCTGTCAGGCTGAAATCCTGGCAAATCATCTGGAAACACATCCTCAAATTCCCTCACCATTGGTATCTCTTCCAGTTTCACACTCTTCTTCAGAGTGTCGACTATGTAAGCTAAATAGCCCACACAGCCTTGACTCATCAATTTCTTTTTAAGACCCCAACTTTTATAAATAAAAATGAATTTTCTATAAATATCATTTTTGAATATTATGGAGTGAATTTGATATAATATTAAAGTTGTGGGTAATATTTATAAATTTTACAAAGTACGCAAGTTGTTATATATTATTCGATTGGTCGGGGAATATTCGTTTTAACAGGGAATATTCGTATGACGGCACAATCATTGGTGGACCCCATAACGGAATTATTGTCGGATTGAGAAAACAACAAAAATATCTTTTTATGAAAATAACGGTGGAAGTTTTACCGTTAACTGTTCATACACCCGGTGTTAAAAGTACAATAATACGCATGGTTGCATAGTAGCACACGGTATTGATTATTGATGCTTACGTGAGAAGTTACTCAGTTTTGTTCAATTATTGCTACAGTAATTGTTGCCTAGTATCTCACGTTATTTGATTCAATTATTGTTGATATTTTTATATATTATTAAATCAATAATTGAGATGACAGAGTTATTAATATTATTATTTGCAATATTGACAATGTCTAGAAGTTCTGTCAATGAAAGGTTTGGTCACCTAATTGCGCGCCAATAGGGAGAAATCCTTATTGGAAAGCCCCCTCTTTCCTGGAAACGACCTGGTTGTTAAATATTACGAATTATAATAATGATGATAAATGTTGTTAAAAATATTGACGAGATTTTTATGAAGTATTTATGGACCCCATTTACCCATTTTTCAAAATAATCGGAAGGAAGTTATATATATATATATATTTGTGTAACATGTGGGTGGGTGGGTGGTGGTGGTCTTGGAAAATGAAGTTAATTTGGCAGGATGCAATCTTTTTCTTTTCAAAGCTTGGACTTATTTGCCAAACTTTTCAAATCATGCATTATATTGATAACTTGTGAATTAGGAAGCTTCCTTATTGGTTAAAGCTCCAAGTTGGCATGTGTTAGTTTTCCTCATTGGCCAACACCTTGAAAAATGATTCACGGGTGGTAGGATTTTTCTAATATAGCATGTGTTATATTATATATATATATATTATAAAATTTGGTTTTATTTGACAATGTTGAAACTCTAGCGTATGATTTCAACCCGTCAATTTCAAACACTGTTGCGTCCGTGAATTTCCTTACACAGTGTCCCTTCCATTCTCCTATAAATAGGATGCTTAGTTAGAATTGAAAATCACACCAGAATCAGAGAATTCTTCTTCTATAATCTTGAGCGTATTTCTTTTGAGTTTTAGAAAGCTTTGAGCATAGAAAATAGTATAAGTTTTCTTCAAGAATATCCCTGCCCTACCAGTCGGAATACTCTTCTTTTCAAGGTAAGGGGTATTATTTATTTCATATTCTGAAGAGATATTATTTTTCGTATTCATAGGAAATTTTATTTCGTTCAATATTCTTAATGAATATTTATTTCGTTCAATGTTCGTAATGAATATTTATTTTCGTTTAATATTCATAATGAATATTATTTTCGTTTGATATTCGTAAGGAATATTATTTTGTTCAATATTCGCTTGAAATAATATTTCCTTCCATACTCTGTAGTATGTAAGTAATATTATTTCGTTTCAGATTTCGAATTCTATATTCGTTTTGTTAAAGTTTTGGCTTCTATACTCCATGAAATTAGTAGAATATCCTTGATATTTGCGATTTATCCAGTATCTTTTCATGGAAATATTATTCTGAGCATTCTTGAATTTTATTCTACAAAGCAGTATCATGTTGACAATTTGAACGTTATTGATTTTTGGATAAATTTAATTATAAATTCTTTTAAAATTTATCCTTGAACTTGTTTTATTGAATTCTTATATCATTGTCATCATCCTCATGTTTATATTATGTTGAAAGTCATCTGTGGCCTGTAGTGCATAGATGGACTTGGTATGATTATGACCAGGGATAATTCGGTATAATCATGACCGTAATGTTAGAAATGATGTGATAAAAGTTCTCATTGGCCTATAGTGTATTGATGGACAATTGTTGGCATGATCATGACCATTAATGAATACACGAATATCCTTGGCCCGTAGTGCATGTATAATTTGTGGTCGTGATACTAAAGAATATCCTTGGCCGTAGTGCAGGGGTGATTCGATGATGTGGATTATTTATTAAGCTGAGTCTCAGCGGTAAAAGTGATGAAATACCTTTTAAATCATAGAAGATAGTAGATTTTATTCTCTACTTGACTCTTCTAATGGATTGCTTGTTTCACTGTAGTTAAACTTGATGTTTGTTATATTTTATCAGTTTAACATTGTTGAAGGCTAACGATAATTTTTTCTGCATTATCTTAGTCATAATATTTCTTAGTGGGCTAGTTGAGCTCACCCTTTTGCTTTTATTGTTCTCTTCAGGAAATGAGAACGTAGCAGGGACTAGTCGGGGAACAGAGTAGTGGTCTGAGATGGTGTCATAGTAGTCCTCACTATTCTATAAAATAGTGTGATAATAAATGTAATGAGCACTCCATTGAGTGTGAATATTGTCTAGATGACAATATTCGTATTAAAACTCTCAGTTTATATTTTGTCGTATTTTACAAGACAATTGTATTATTTAGTTGTATAGTAAAATCTCTATTTAGGAATAAGCTTGGGACCAAACAATTTGTATTCTAATTGTGAGGTTATTACTAAATAGAGGTATTGGTATAAAATATTTTTCGAACACCCAAAAATATTTATGCAAAGTAGTCTTTTATAGGAAAATATAGCCTTTTATTGGAAATGTAGTCTTTTATAAGAAAATGTAGTCCTTTATAGGAAATATAGTCTTTTATAGGAAAATGTAGTTCTTTATAGGAAATGCAATCTTTTATAAAAAAATGTAGTCTTTTAAAATTAATATTGTCTCTCTCTCTCTCATATATATATATATATATATATATATATATATATATATATATATGAAATTATTACTATATAGAGATATAGTTTCTTAATACGAGACTTAAAAAGTATATAACATATTACAATTTAGAGGTTATTCCTATTTATAACTGGCCCAAATTGGGACCAATTGTTTTTATAATATTGTAGAGGTTATTCTTATATAGAATATTCCTAAGTAGGGGTTTTACTGTATTTTAATTATGTACCATGTATTTGGCGACTCAAGATGGGTGATGTATACCTATTTTGGGGGTGTCACATTCTTGGTCTGCATAATCGTCAGACATTTCACTTGTCTAGGCGACTTGCTACCATAGAATACTATATTTGACGGGGTCATAAGGTTTACACACTTCTTTTGGTAATCAATTACCGCTCCATATTTGAACAGCCAGTCCATTCCCAAAATAACATCAAACTCTCCAAGTCTAATCAGAATCAAATCTACCATCAAGATTTTCTCCTTAATGTTCACCCTACAGTTCTTGTATACAAATATAATAGGTATTACTTCCTTATTCGCAATCTCTATATTCAAAGGAAAATTTAGTTCTTCACTAGGCAATCCTAACCTCTTAGCAAATTCATCGGATATAAACGAGCAAGTAGCACCCGAATCAAATAATACATAATCATTTATAACATTGATTTGGATAATACCTGACACCACATCCTTTGATTGCACAGAGTCTTGCACAATCATGTTGAAGGTTCTGGCTGTGGGTTTGTTTGATGCTGTAGGTCCAGCAATGGCCCATGTACCTCCATTGCTTCTGTTTGTCTCTCCAACCTTCTTATTAGGGCATCCATGAGCAAAGTGACCCTTGGATCCGCACGTGAAGCACACATTCTTCTTAGGTTGAGTGCAATTTGGGGCAATATGACCCTCTTGACCACAATTGAAGCATACTCGTTTCCCCATCAAGGACACACCCTTATGAAACTTCCTGCATGTAACACATGCTTCAAACTTCTTATTTTGCTGGTTACCCTGCTAGTTTCCAGTACCCACACTTCCATTCCACTTCATCTTCAAATTGTTGTTGTTGTTGTTGTTTCCACCACTACCACTTCCATTCTTAATCTCCATTTCATTCTTCTTCTTCTTCTTCTATTCCTGGTTGAACTTTGTCCCTGCCCCGCCTCCACCTTCAACGAGTATTGCTTTCTCCATCACTTCTGCGAAAGTCTTCAACTGGAACAGGGAAACCCTACTATACAACTAGGGCTTCAGTCCCTGTTCAAATCTCTTCGCCTTGCACTCGTCCGTACTGACTTGATATGGCGCAAACCTAGCTAACTCGTTGAATTTAGCGGTATATTCAGATACTGTCATCGTTCCCTGCTTTAGTTCCAAAAACTGCACTTCTAGCTGACTCTTCGAACTTTCCAGGAAATAGGTCTCGAAGAATATTTCCTTAAACCTATCCTGTGTCATTACCCTGCCCTTCACCGCTTTTTGGCTTTCGCCACCAATAACTAGCCTCTACTTTCAACATGAATGTTGCTAAAGCAGTCTTCTGATCTTCCCCTACCCTAGCGACATCGAACACCTTTTCTATCTCAAAAATCAAGGTTTGTGGTTCGACTAGATTCATGGACCCATAGAATTCAGGTGGTCCAACCGCCTTGAAATCCTTAAACGTTGTTCTTTGGTTCTGTGGTTGATTCTGCAACGCTCATGTCAGTAGCATCACTAGCTGTTGAACGGGGTTAGCATCAACATTGTCGTGGTAGTTGACGTCTGGGAGGCATTTTTTGTTTAAAAATACATGCATTAGATTAGTATTCAACTCTTTTAAGTAATTTCTACTTAACTTGCCTCCATAAAAGAAATAACCACATAACACATAACACTTTGAATGAAATAATAACTTTTATTTATTCATAATCTCTTTAAAAGGATAGCATCTCTGCTATTTACATTAACCTTCCTGAACTACAAAAGTTTCAGGACAACATCATCATCATATCCCATAGGTTTCATAGCACTTGGGATTTACAATTTATTTAACATTTTATTCATCACATAACAACTACGATGTTCTACTAAGATACTGCTTAGCCTTACTACGTTCTTCCTCCTTGATCCGAAATATTATTCTACGATCTAACACATATGATGTTAGCGTCTCAAACTGAATAGGATATCCCATGACCCAATCTTGAGCACGATTGATCATGGTGTTGAATAATGTATCCCTCTCCTCCATCTTCATCCTCTTTGCATGTGCGTCTCTCGCTGCTATTCCGGTTAGTTGAAAAGGTTCCTCGTATGCATCTTCAGCTCTTGCTCTCTTAGTAGCTTCTTCCTTCAGTTTGTTCTTCAATTCTGCAATCACCTCAATCACCTGTTCGTTCTCTCCTTCAGTTTGTACTAGCTTCTCCTCGACATTAGTCATTCATTCCTCACGATCCTGGATCTCGCCGTCTTTCTGTGTCATTGCAGTCTGTTGCTCAGATACTATCTCTTGCAATTCCTCGACTGTATCCTGAAGTTCCATGTTACGGTCGTAGACTTCATCGTACATACGAGCGGCTATCAAGCTTAGTGGAGTCTCTTCCTCCTCATCCCTGTCATCCTCATTCTCCTGTGGCAACTCAACGAGATCCTCCTCATCTGTCTCCACATCATCATCCTCATCTTCAACCACTGTGACCAACGGGGCTGACTCCCGTGGCAGTAGTCCTTCCCAAGTAACTTGAATATCGCGAGGCTCCTCCTCTATAGGCATCTGAGGTCCCTCCTCCCTAGCCTGACTGGATTCTCCGACATTAGTCATCCTGACAACAAAATTTTAAGTTTTAATTATTAATCATTACTACTCGACACTCACGAGCACATTAGTTATAAACACATAAGCATATAAGTGTTTTATTACTTCTTCCTTAAAACTCGATAATAGTTTATCACCACTATCTTTTCAAAGGTTATTTCCTAAGGCTTTTTCCCCACCTAAGGTTCATAACCTAAAGCTTTGATACCAACTTGTGACACCCCCAAATCCCAGTACTTCATTTCCACAAGATTTGGTGTTCACTTAATCAAAACATTCATATCTAACTACCCAATCATAATATAATTGAATAATAAAACCTGCCCATACAGGATTACGTTAATAAAATTATCTCCCAGGTTATCTAACCTTTAATTACAATCATTCAAATGCGGAAATTAAATTATTACATCACATCATTATATTTTTCATCACTTGTATATTTTTCCCTTTCGTTTGCTAGTTGTAGGTTTATTTACCTTCTCAACCATAGCTGCAATAAGTATATCAATATGCAAGAGTGAGCAAACAAAGCTCACTTGAAATAAGAATAAATAACTTTACAACATTTGCCAAATAATAGGCTCAATAGAACTGAATGATATGTTTTATTAACATTACAACATTTGCCAAATAATAGGCTCAATAGAACTGAATGATATGTTCTATTAACATTACAACATTTGCCAAATAATAGGCTCAATAGAAATGAATGTGTATGTTCTATTAACATTACAACATTTGCCAAATAATAGGCTCAATAGAACTGAATGATATGTTCTATTAACATTCTGAAATATACTACTGAGGGTCTAATGACCATGAACCATGTCCACAGTTATAAGTAATCTTTAACTTTAACTTTAACAAAATCATATGACTATAAGGACCCCAATGCACTTAGGGGGATCAATCCTTCGTACAATGTATTGTGCACAAACATTTCAACACTAAGCGTAAGCCCCTAAAATAGGGTTGTTCATCTCAGTATTTAGAGTACAAGTCCGCACCAAAGAAAGTTTGGTTTGGATAAGCTTTCAAGGGTAATTTGAAGTTTAACGATCATCAACTAGGGAACTAGTTTAATCAACAATGCTTGATAACACAATAATTGTTTAATAACAACATAACTTAGAACATTTGAGAATCATAGGTGAACTTACTATATTCTAGACTCATGGTTGAAATAACTAGAGAGCATAAGTATTGATCAAAGTAAAGAAATGATAAACCTTGGCTTGAACAATAATAACCTAGGTCTATAATCTTCTAAAATTAGAATTTTAGTTACCGATCATGCATTAGTTAATAGCAAGCTGGAAACAATGCTTACTTCACATGGTAATAAAATATACAAAGTGATTGAACCATTCAACACAAGGAATTAAGGTTCAAGAACATTTATTGTAAAAGAATAAACTAAAGAAACTTGTTTAACTATGAACAAGTTAAAGTAAGTCAACAATGACTAGAATTCCAATAATTTAGAATTAAAACATGCTCAATGTAATAGATGAGATTTTGGAACTTGCATCATCATAAATAACTAGATACAAGAAACTTGCTCAATCAAAAGAATGAAGTTACACAATGTAATAATAGAACTAACTCAACGAAAGTGTAGAGTTAGAAAACTTGCCTTGAGTGTAAGCTAAAATATTAAAACTCACGTGCACCTATACACAGTATTAAAACCACAACATCTATTAGACATACTAATATTCACTTTTCAATATAACTCGCATTACTAGCTAAACTTGCTATATTAGCACAAGTCTTAAGATACCATGCAAATATTAGAAATTACAAGTGTTAACCTTCACAACACACGTTTACTATTCATCATGATCACCAAGTCTTAATATACCACATTCATCACTTACTAATCATTCAAGCTTTGAATTTATCGATTACATATCATATTTCTTTTTTAACCTTCTTACTACCTGTATGACGCTTAACCATAACCTTAGACCTAGTGGTAAGGTTTCCCCAGTCTCTGCGAGCGAAGAAGTCGCTTCTGCTTAATATCGATAGGTGGCGAATCAAGGCCACACACAAACAAGAATCTGCGCGCTTTTACCCTTGGGCGCCAAAGAAATTGCTACCAAGTGCACGACAGAATGAAGCAGACTAAGATGAATAAATGCTATTTTTAGCCCAACTGACACAAATTTCACCCACCAAACAGTGAAATTAACACGTAAGATAAATATAACAATATCATAAACATGATTGCTAACATTTTTCATCAATTAAAACAATTTAACAACACTTCTAACTATTTTAATTTCTCAAATTCCAAGTTTTTCATATAAAACCCAATTTTTGATATTCATTCTAAAAATCATAAATGTGAATTCAAAACTTGGCCAAATCACTCCATTCAAATTATGTTATGCTCGTTTCTTAATGAACTAACATAATCAAGCTTAAATTTACAGTTTAACATAAGAATTGACCATCAAAATTGGTACTTACTTAAGCCATACAAAGAATACATATACTGTCAAAAGGAAATTAGCATACAAATTTCTTGTTTTAAACATAACTCTAGCATCATAAGCATGTATCATCACAAACCAAGTATCTATCAACAATTCACAAATTTTGATTTCACAGAACACAAACAAAGCTATGTCATGATACTCATAAACATATATAATATCAAAGTTGTGAACATACCTTCAAGTTAGCTTGCACAATCTTGCAATTACAGACAATTTTCCCAGGTTTCACTCTCAAACTCTCTCAATTCTCGCTGTAATTCTCTGTAACCCTCCTTCTCAGACTCTTCTTAGCTTAAACCAAATACCAAGTCACGTAGTCTAGCTAACACTTAAGCGCAAAGAAAAAAACTGATAAACTTAATACTATTACTTATTGCAATATTAGTTACTAACGTATATAATATAATATATTATATTTATTATTTAATTTATTTATTTTATTTATATAATTTAAAATTAAAAGAATTCCAAAAGCCATAGGGCTTTGTTTGGCAAAAACCATTTAAAAATTAAACACTTAATACCATTAAGTCTTGTTTTGCATAAACCAAATTAAACTACTTTAATTTATTTTAATAACTACTTATAATATAGTTATTTGTCACACTATATTTAATCAAGCTTTCATATTTAATTTAATTAATCCAAATAATAATTAATTAATTAAATCATTTAATCACATAACTCAACACAAATAATTAGCCATTAAATTAAAATATCAATATAATAATAATTTCTAAAATTTTTAATTATTTAATTAACAAATAATTAATCAAATCAATTAAACAAATGTTTATTCAACTATAACCACGTCCATTAAATATTTATATATAATTCAACAAATATTTAATATTATAATTAAAATTCTGGAATGTTAAATCATCCTCCACATCTATCATCATATTCAAATATGATGCCAATCCCATGGTCTTCTTCGAATAGTCCTCCTCTGAGAAATACTCCTCGGGCTCTGATTCTTCAAGAATCACTAAAGGTATCTCCGCTTCTGAGCATAAATCTTCGGCTCTACTATGTTCACGGACTCCTCGCTTACCACATGTATATCCCTATACATCAAGCTATCGATTGACATCTACAATAACATATAACAAGTTGATTAGTACATAATACACAATAATATAAGCACAAATCATATTTAATCCATTTAGGGTTACTTTCCATCTTTTAAATCTTTCGGTTCTGAGTTTCCTCAATACCTTATTAACTCATTTGACTCGAGTGAACTTTCTTCGGACCTTTCCTTTCCTAACGAGGTTATTAGCCTAAGGTTCTTCCCCCTTAAGTTTTATAACCTAATACTTTGATACCAACCTGTGACGCCCCCAAATTTAGGTATCTTCCAACTCGACAGATGGTGCTCCATGATACTACAATTTATACAGTCATTCCATTGAGATAACAACACATTGTATTTACTATCTTTGTATTACAATAATACCAAATCTTATCCCATGTTCATAAACCGAATACATTCTTTGTTCTTCATAAATATATTACATACAAATACACTAATCTATTACAGGACAATTAATTATCCATCTTAGCCTTGCCTTTATCTCTCTTAGAAATCTCAGTTCATTTGGCTTTAGCTGCAATCATATGGTTCAAGCAAGAGTGAGCATAACTAGCTCAGCAAGTCTAACAAAGGATCATATGAATAACACATTGAGAATTATATGCTTAACTTCCATAACTGAACAATTAACTACTAAGCACTATGAAACATTTGACTAGTACTTCTCATTTCATAACAATGATTCCAAAGTATATATAATAACTTAGGAATTCTGAACCGGTTAAAAGACCATGAACATACTCTTTTCGTTTTCATACTTGAAAAGGACATCTGGCACTAAGGCCATCCATCCGTCTTTACTTACGAGCACTTCTAGGTGATCAGCCTATTATACTCTATGTTGATCAACACTCTTCCGTTAAACGTATTTACGTTTAACATTTGGAAACCTCGCGTGCCAATCGAATAATCGATGAAAATACTTTTGTTTGTTCATAGACAAACTTACCTTTACATCCGTACCAAATACTTGGCATAGGATATCGTTAACAGTTCTATATCGAAAGACTCGTAAACAAATCAATCAATTCTTCAAGACTTGTCTAGCCGAGTCAAAACAGGCATCGACATTTTCTTTAAAACCATTCATGCATATTATAACATGAATCATAGAAAACTTGGCTAACACAGAGGTTACACACGCGTTAAGAAAGACTTGCCTTCAAGCGTCTTCGAATATAATATTCAATCAATTCTCAGTCTTTACAGGATCTACATGATATATTCATATAGCACACTGTAATTAGTTTACAAACAACTAACTTTATTGTTTTAACAACCTTCTTTCTCTTCTATGTCTTACTTGAATTTATTTCGTTAATAAAGTCAATTCATCATTCTATTCTTTGTTACAGCTTGTTAACGTTCTTACGTTATTAACCGACATTCGATCATTATTGGTGAAGTACCAACATTGAACATCATTCACGGTTTTACTTATTACCTTCTTGCGTTCTTCGTTTAATTCTTATTAAACCATACTAAATCTTCTAACATTATCACTTATAAGTGATTTAAAGTTAACCTTATTATGTACATTAAGTACCTTCATGTCTTACTACTGGTTTACATTCCATTAGAATTAAAACCTAACTTGGTCAACCTTTTTTACATCGCCAAATGACTGTGCGCATCCATAATATAAACTCTCATAAGCGCGCAATTAATGAGGATAAGGCCAGATCCGCATCGCAGGCAAGTAGCTATTTTGTCTTTGGTTTGGCGACATGCCACATTACCTTCGCCCTAACACCAGTTAAGCGAGACTGTTGGTTTTTCCAACGAAACTCCCGACTTCATAACTTATATGTTTTACATCCGAATTTGCTCATTCGAAAGCCCACAACTCACAAATTACATACTCTAGGTGTTCATATAAGAATTTTACATTTTTGAATCCTTTAACTTGGAATTCACCTTTTGGTTCATTTTAAGCGTTCGTTTATTGTTTTCGAGCGTTCAATACTCATTTTCTTTTTTATAAGTCGGAATTTGACTATTCTCGATTCCAAAACTCTTAAATACCCTATCTCACGTGTTGGCATTGAAAACCAACGTTTTCAAGTCACAGGGCAACTTTTGACCCTTAATCCGAGATTTTTACGTTTTCGACGTTTAACGTCTATTTTCACAAAATTCACCATAACTTCATTACTCGTGTTCTATAAGTTAAATCAAATGGAACACTCTATTGATTCATTATCTACACCCTAACCAACCAATATGCACATACCCTAGCTATGATGGTTTTCAATTCGTCTAATCACAACTAAGTTAACGTTCATTACTTTCTATGGTTTTAACTTACGTAAACACTTATAATTTCTATTCGATCATGACTTCTCAATGTTTTTCGTTATTAATAGTCATCCTTATTCCTCCTTACTAAACATGCTCCGCCAATCTACGATTCTCTACGAGAAAGAAATTGAAAAAGATGAAGACTATTGTTTACGAGAATATTACCTTTGTCGTTCTTCGGATTTTTGATAATCGTCTTTTGGTTTTCTTGGAAGTAGGTTGATTTTAAGTTTCTTGCTCTTTCTCTCTCTCAATATGTATTGGACAATGTTTGTAAATCATCAAAAGTCCAACCTAAGCTTTGTATTTATAGAAAATCCAAATGGGGGTAAAATGATCAAAGAGGCCACCTCTTTACTATTCCACCTCCTCTCCAACTTAGCCACCAAGTAATCACTTTACTTGGTGGCCAAATGGCTGGCCCATCTCCTTTATGGATCATCTTATGGGTTGCCCCATGGGTTTTACCAATCTTATGACCTGCCGGTTTGACCCGCGGTTCGGTTTCTTGGATTGGGATTGACTTTAATTAAAATTGGGCCTTGACTTGGGCTTGCTTACTCAATTCATTGGGCTTGCTTTTAATCCAAGTCCAATTGAATTCTACCAAATCCTTAATTTAAAATCCAATAAGAACTATTTGTATTCTACGTGTATAACTCACGTATCCTCTTCATCTAATACTCATACGATATTCGTATTATATGTCGTACTATTCTTCCTACCATACTCATATTTGAACTAGTATAAAACTCGTATCTCATACGTATAATAACCTAAATGTTTACACGCATTACATTTCCTTTTCAGAAATCTCTTTCACTAACCCTTACGTTTTACGTCCGCAAGCGAAAACTTCGTTTGCCATAACGGAACTATTATCGGATATTCCATTATATCTTCATATTCTATCATTACGCGTTTCTCGAAATTTTGAACCTAATCTTCGAACGAAATCAAATGAATAAGGTTTTTATAGGAAAATTCTCGGAAAACATTCCTTTTCATCTTGATAATTCAAAACAATTAATCCTAGCACATAGCCAAAATACTAACCACATCCACACATTCTAGGTCATAGAACGACCTTCAAACATCTTACTCACATAAATAATCAATTAAATTCATTTAATCCACATAATCAAATAAAAATTTAATTCATTCAAAATCTGAAATTCTCGGGCATTACATGTCCTCTCTCATTATTGAACGACTTTTCTGGTGCGGTTAGTCTACGTCTGGGTGACATTTTTCTGCATCACAAAATATTTATTTTTATTATCTAATTATATTACTTAAACATTTCTCAAATGAAAAAGGAATAAGATTTTATAGCACGCTTATGGAATAAGATCATTTATATTCATATGCCAAATCATTACATCAATATGATTATCCCTAGCACACTTCTATAAATGTCAACACATATCCCCTAATATCATAAAATATGGGGACAACTACTAACATACTACCCCTCTAACATTTTTCAAAAGTTTGAGGTATACATGACTATCCCATAATTCATATAAAAGATTGGGATTACAACAACAAATTACAAATAACTACCAATAACTACTACTAAACTACTAACACCTAGACCTTAATCTATCCTTTCGCGCTCCACAGCGCTCTTATATTCCTTTTGCGTTATGTGCGTCACCAAGTCCCTACTTATGGTATGATGGGTCTGCCCCTACTCCGTTGGGTAATGATATACACCATCAATCAATCTTTCCATGGTCTTGCGCAAAACTTAGTCCATCTTATTCATCTTCCTTCTCTTGTATCTCACCTCATCTTTGAAATCATTAGCCATATCATTGGCTTCCTCGCACTTTTCCTCAAAGTGAATCCTCTCCATCACTTCCATCTCCAGCTGTGCCCGAACAACCTCCTTCTTAGCTTTTTCACTAAGCTTCCTCTGCTCAGACTCCTCTAACTTACCTGCCAATTCCACATTCCTAGCTATTGAACGGTGAAAAAGAGTGCCCATCTATACTCCTGCTTCCTTGAGATACGCAAGTTCTACTTCTAACTCCTGCATCTTCAATTTCCTCTTAAGAGCCTCAGCCTCTAACTCCTCGACTCTACATTCTAATTCAAAAATTTGCTCCTCATACTCACCCATCATCTGATTCTCAAATACAGTCTCGTCAGGATCTTCTGCGGGCTCATCCTCCATGGGTTCCTCCTCTGGATTCGTCTCTACGGGAAATGGCTCCATCTCCTCCTCCTCATCATCATCATCGATAGGAGCCACTGTCGAAATGGGCTCAGCTATCAATGGTGCCTCATAAACCACATGTATGTCAAGAGGCTCCTCCACTACCACTGTACTGGGTCCTCCCATGTCAGTCATCCTACAACCACAAACACAAGACAAGCAAACAACTACTCCATTAAAATGTTAAATAAAACATAAGTTTATTGTATAGAAATTATATTCCATAACACACTTCTCTATAAAAACTCTACATGAGTTTCATCTTTTCCTATCAACTAAGTTCTTCTAAGTTATAATCTAAGGACTCTAACTCCTAAGGTTTATAACTACAGCTTTGATACCAACCTGTGATGCCCCCAAATTCAGACCACTCACGTCTCCAATTTGGTTCGCCACGTGCTACAAATCTGAAGACTAAATAACATCTCATGCAACGAAAATAACAGAATAGATTACATTAATTTAATATAATCATTCTTGTCCCAAGGTTTTGTAACTTAAAACATCTCTTACACACCTTAAACATACTTAAACAAAGTTTAGACTTAACTAGTATATAACACAATTTATGTCTTTACATTAACATAATATTCCAACTAAATATGAAACTACTCCGTAACTTTGCCCTTACCCTTATCAATGCCTTAGGGTCCGCCTTGCTCTGCCTTAACTGAAATGCTTTTAGGGAAAACAAGAATGAGCAACAAGTAATATATCAATAAGGGTGTTCAATATAGTTTTAACTTCTCAAGAGTACATTAATAAATGATAGTTCAAGGATAGCAAGAAGTATCAATGGTTCTTAACAATAGTCGCTAAGGACAGAAAAATATCAATAAGGTTCAATACTTAATCATTTAAAAATTTCAAAACACTAAATACTGAGCAGTCACTAAGGACTATGAACTTCTACTAGAATTAACAGTATTATACTAAAAATCCAATAAAACAAGTACAACAGGTGATCAGCCTAAAGTACCCTATGTTATGCATAACATTTAATCGTACTCATGTGCGCACATCGGTCTCCCGACAATTATATAGTTTCCCCTTCCAAGAGGGTTGTTTATCTCAGTCAATTATAAGAGTCCGCACCAAGATAATTTGGTTTGGATAGCTTTCTATCATACGATAATGGTCTAGCCGAATCAATGGCTTAGATAGATTTTATAATGCATTCAAGAACTATAAGTTCAAAATGCTTGCAACAATCATCAAGATATATCAACGATTTCCAAATAGTAATAAATATTTATTTGAAATAAATATGGTAGACATGGAAATAATTTGGATTATACAATATGTACAGTATAAGGAACTTGTGAAACTTGCATTCAATATGAGAATCAAATGATGTTCGAGAACTTGCACAAAATCCAAAGTTGTGTAAGTTAGGAAACTTGCCTTTCGTGTCGATTATCAACTTATAGCTTAATACCACTCCAAAGAACTATATTATCCTATTTATGTATAAACATGTTAGTTATACAAGTTCAATATATAAACCTACTATCTTATACTGCCATGGTACACATGTGTATTTCATAGATACCAAACATATATTGTTAGTCTCATCTTAGTCGTATAATCCCACACGTATGTCATTACGTACCTTACATACACACAAAATTAGTTTCTAAGACATTGTGCACATAATTCGTAATCATCCTTTGACTTATGTTTGAAATTTATAAACACTTATCAAACATATAATTCTATCTTTGGCATGCTTATTGACCATTTGAATACTGTATTTAGACATGTATTACAGATTAAGACAACAATACAAGAATGCATCACATCCCAGATTACAACAGATTAGTCAGTCTTCATAGCAGGTGGCACGGTCGCGATTGAATTGAACTAGGGAGTGGCGTGGTCGCACTGCTCCCAGTTCAACTCAGAGCTGATAAACAGAAGCATGGCCAGACTTGCACACCCATATACATTTATGATGTCACTTACAGAATATACATGTCATGATGTTTATAACTAGGTTCGATCCTATATCTTGTCCTTTAACATGATTTTTTATCTATGCCTACCAATCAAGGTTTTAAATGTTTATTTAACAACGTCTCTCATGTTTAGTCATTATACAAATACAATGAGGTCAATAAGTCTCAACTATACATGTTTGCGTCATCTTAGTCATGCATTTCAAGTTGTATAGTTCTAATTCATTTAGACTTGTTTTAAATCATATTCAACTAGTTTTACAATTCATATGACTAGCTAGGCATACATGTCAATCATGTCTACATGCATATTCATATCCTAATGTGATAATCAAAATCTCAGAACACATGTAAGGCAGTTATCAACCAAACTAGTTTCCCAAACTCTTAAGGTTTCTTTTTGAAAATCTCATGTTAACCAATCAAACATGAAAAACTACTTCACCTACTATACATCATGCTTTCACATCTACATAACTAGACCACATAAGCACGTTTGCATGTATTTAGTTCTCGAACCTACATGAATCCACTATGCAACCTCCTTTATGCAAGACAACTTAAAACAACATCTTATGCTTATTTGTACAAATATTCAAGCTATGTTCAAGAGTTTAAAAGTCAGAACTTAAAGGATTTTATGATCATCATTTTGAAAATCTACAAGTTCCTTTTTTAAAACTCATGCTAAATCAAGCTAATATGTAAAACAACTTTATAACACACTTCATATCCATATGTTCACACAAGTAAGACATAAATATAGACTAGAATTTGTTTTCAAAATCATTATAACCAAGCTAAGACGACTTACTATAACCAAAACAGCATCAATCCATATGGTAGGGTCATTTACATGCATAATCTAACCAACATAACATGCTCGGGATAACATAAGGCAAATAGAATTTGTTCAAGACTAGCAACCGCGCATGATCAAGGTCAATATAGATATATAAGAAGCCATACCACCACTTCAACCAGATGCAAAAAAATGGCTCTGCTTCTGTAGAGCCTCATACCAGCATTGCTAAGTCTGCAACTCAGACCAACTACAATGCTTCTAAACATTCAAATAAACTCTTCTAACACAATGACATGCCATTTCATACCAATTAACAGAGAATTTCAATCAATTATAAGAATTCAACAAAACTCAATATTAAGAACAGAATGTAATGTTATACCTTCTTCAAGCATGAAATGAACTTTCCCAATTCTCTGATTATACTCCCTTAATTCTCAGCAACACTCTTTCTTTTACTTATTAGACAATTTTCTAGCAACTGCGAAATGAGAAGGAAGAGGTACCATTTATAGAAGATGGATTACATAGTCAATGATTTTGTTTATCATATACAAACCAACGGGAAAGAGAATAAGCCATTGGATTGAGAGGGTTTGGTGAAAAGATTTCGCCAACTCCTTCTCCCCCATCTTAACTCATCATCACAACAACTTTCTAGCAGGCTTGAGTTCACGCAACTGAGATTAGGCTACTGTTGAGCACTGTTTGGGTCACTCAAATTGGGACAAGAAGTCTGATTGTTACGCAATAACCAAAAAGGTTGCTAATATACTTAAGTTTTAATTCCTTTTGAGTATGCAATACAGTTTTAATGAGGCAATATCACTACATTTTGTTAAGTTAGGGTATGTATCCATACCCATAATTATATAATCCATGTACATTTTGATAATACCGAATATATTCTAATTGGGTATCATCAAACCACATCGTCATAAACTTTATTATTCCAATTGCACTTACTTACTGAATTAATTATAAATTTGCAAATCATTGATTTAATATACATAAAATACATTTTTAATGTTCTCACACACACATGTTGTCACATACACATTCTTAATGTAACTTATAGTTCATTCAATTTTACTATATAGTTTTATATATTATATAGTCACATTCAAGTGTCACACTACATTTCCTTTTTAATTGAATGCATGTTCTATATATAATACAATGAATTATCACATATCTTGCACACAACAATTAATTGAATAAATATAAATCTTATTATATTAATTATTTACTCATTAATACTCACAATAACAATTAATTAACAATGTGATATTAACTAATCATTCACTTCTTTATTAAATCTCTAATTTAATTAAAGCATCATAATCTCCATTCTTGTGCCACACAAGGCAGTTCACAAGTCTCATCATATTTCCCCACATTTTCTTAATTAACATAAATTCAATTTAATCTAATTGAGCTACTCATCTCATGACACATAAATATTTATATAAAATAAATATTCACATTCTTATTAATATCATTATTAATTTTTATTCATAAAATTCACGGTTCTTACAAGCTTAAAAACTAAAATGTTCCTAATCGATGGATTACTAAAAAGGGGATTAGTGAATCCGGATAGATTGGTACATACGTTGCTTGCTCATTAGATGAGGATGATTTGATCTCATGATCATTTGTGTGGAGACACTAAAACAAGTATATATGTGCTTATTGGAGAATAAGTTCACTGAACGTGGCTCACTAAAGAATACCTAATGCAGTTTTACTTACCTATCAATAGAAATTCCTGAAGTGATAGTAGTACAAGTGATCCTTAGACTTGAGATCATCATAGTATCTTGTGAATAATGAATTATACTTTGACTTATTCCTTATGACCCTTAGGGTATATCAAAGGGTATGCTTGTGTATAATAAGTTATATATGGAGATAATGAATGATCAATAAAGAATCTATCGCTTCTAGTAAAAGAAGAGAAATATCATATGTGATTCGATAAATGACAACCCAGTAGTCCTTGGCCATGACAAAATGAAATTAGAAAGAAGTTTCTAATTTGCATTATTTGGAGTTGTGCATTTAAGAGTCAAAATATATATAATTAAATAAAATAAGACTTGATAATAATTCTATGTCTTATATTTCATTGGGACATTGTATGGTGGAATGATTGAATTGTACGGTAACTATTTACTCAAATGTTCTTTTATGATTAATGTTAAAATCTATATTATCTTGGAAGTCGTTTATTGCTAGGGAGACTTATCCCTATTGTAGAATAAATATTATTTATTTAAATAAATTAATAGTTTAATTTATTTATTTAAATAAGATTATAATTGTTCTAATTGATTTATTCATAACCGGTTTAATATGGAGAACCTAAAGGGTCACATCATAAAAAGAAGGATAATTATTTAAGAAGTTAATGGAATAATCATAATAATATGTTAAGTGTATTTAATTTAATCTATAGAGATATAATTAATTAAATAGCTTATTATTTATTATTTATTATTTTTGAAATATTAAATATTAATTAATAAGAGGAGTCTTATTAATATTATTACAATTATTATTATTTTAATTTCTAAAGGAGTTTGGGAATTAATTTAATATTAGTACTCTCATTTATTCCTAATAAGATTAGGAGGCAAATTAAGTAAAAGAGTTTAATTAATTATCCCTAATATGATTAGGGAGCCTAATTAATTAAAGGAGTTTAATTAATTAAATAATACCCTATTTTAATTATATTAAAATAGGTTAACTGATATCTTTATAAGAGGAGTCTTATATCATATATCAGTGTGTGTGAGATACGTGATTCCAATTGTTGGAGCCTTTTTTCTACAGAGATAGGAAAAACTAGAGTTTGAGCCAAAACACCCTTCTTCTTGAATCTTTGTTCTTCCTTGGTGGATCACCTCTAGAGGCCAAACACTTGGGTGACTAACGTTGATCAAATGAAGGAATCTAACCCGGTGGATTCAAGCTGAATGCGAAAAGGATTGGATGTGAACTTGTACCTGAGGAAATATAAAGGTATTAATCTAATCTCCATCTCTTTTCTTTTGATTGATAATTGTACACAAAGTATTATCATGATGGGTTTGTATGAAAATTTTAAATTCCTTTTTTATCACGCTTTCGCACCTTTGTGTAATTTGATTGCATGTTTGCGCTATATACAAACCCAATAGTGGTATCAGAGCCAAACTTTATGCTAATTATCGATCTTGATGATTCCATGTATGTATGATATGTGATTTGATCGAATTTTTTGGGAATTTTTTTTTCCTGTTTTCTGTCTACGACGCAGCTGCGCTGTCTCCAGTTCATTCTTGAGCGCAACTGCGCCATAATCAGGAAAAGGTTTTTCTGGGCTAGTTTTGTATTTTGGGAGCAGCTACACCCGACACCAGATTTTGAAATTTTTTATTTTAAGTATTTATTTCATTTAAGATAAAATGTTTATTTTGAATTGAAATATGATTAAGTAAATTTTTTTATATTAACTTGGAATTGGATTCCACGTTCGTTTGAATAAAAGAATTTATTCAAGAGTTTTATATTAACTTGGAATTGGATTCCTCGTTCGTTTGAATAAAAGAGTTTATTCAAGAGTTTATATTAATTTAGAATTTGATTTCACGTTTGCTTGAATAAAATAGTTTATTCAAATATAGAATAGGATTTCATGTTTTCTAGAATAAAGGAGTTTATTCACATATGGAATATGATTCCATGTTTTCTAAAATTAAAGATGTTTAATTTTGATAACGAATAAGATTTCATGTTTCCTAGAATAAAAGAGTTTATTCACATATAGAATAAGATTTCATGTTTCCTAAAACTAAAGAAGTTTAATTTTGATAGGGAATATGATTGAACATATTTTATTTTTTCCAGCAATTTTAAGTTAAAATAAAGGAGTTTTTTTTGTACTTGAAATTGGATTCCTTATTAATTAAAATAAAGGAGTTTATTTTGATTTGGAATTTGATTAAAAATAAAGGAGTTTATTTTTATTCAAAAAGTGGATAAAATAAAATAAAGAAATTTATTATAATTTAAATTTTGATTAAAATAAAGAAGTTTATTTTATTTTAAAATTGGATTTTTAATAAATTTAAAATTACCCATTAAATTGATATCGATGCATATATGGAATGGATTTATTATTCATGAGATGAATTTATTTATTGATGCATATGTTGATGTGTATGAAAATAAATGGAATTGATTATGGACTATTGACCAATGTGATTTGATTTGATTTTAGTTGGATGCATGAATGTATGAGTTTTATTAAATGGGGTCTGCGTACCTCGTCTTCTCTAATTTTTCTTAATGTAAATTCTATCTCACTCCTCTGTACTTCCCCTTGATTCCTGATCAAGGTTTCTATTTATTTTAAATAGTTTTGTAATAGGAATAGTTAGAATTAATTTTGAAGAATTGGAGATCAAGGAGCAAGGAGCACTTGAAGACTCGTTTGTAATGGAGCACGGGTTTAAATGTAATAGTTATATTTAAATTTAATTCTTGCACCCTAGGTATGACATTTTGGTTCACTTGGTGGCTGTAGTGAACCAAACTAGAATAAAGTCTATAATCAATTTGGGTAGAATATAATATTCTATATATGCATGCTTATACTATATATATATATATATATGGGAGCCCTTCCATAGTAGCCGGTTGCTATGAGTACTGTGCAACACCCCCTTTTTGGACCGTTGATAAATTGAATTGATGGTTACGATTAACTTTTCTATTTGATAAGTTTCAAGACAAAGTTGTTGTGCCTAATTATTTACCTGCATTTCTATTTCTATTTTAATAAGTGAGGCCCACATAAAATTATATTGTCAAGATAGTTATAAAAAGTGAATATTTATTATTTAAATAATCCTACTTTAAGAGCTTCTACCGCCATACATTTTTAAAATTTTTTATTTCTCCCACGCAGACAAAATGATACTACCGGTGCATTAAAATAATAAAATAATCCTACTGAAAGAGCTTTCTATCGACTTACACATTTTTTTAATTTTTTTATTTTTCCACTTAAGAGACAGTGGAATTAAAATAATAAAATAATCCTACTTAGACAGTGATACTACCGATATTAAAAATTGAAAAAATAACTCCTAAGAAAATTGTTATGCGCATTTGGTATTAAAAATTGAAAAAAAATAACCTACTTAAGACAAATGCGACTTGTCACTACCGGTATTAAAAATTGAAAAAAATGATTTTATTCAAGCAATTCGCTGCTAAACAAATTCGAACTCACAACTTCAAACTCCAAACACTCGTCATATGACCACCCAGCACCACCACGGCCTAGTTATTAATTCAACCAAGGATATATCTTTATATTAAAACTTCACCATCCCCCAAAATCTATATTCTCGCATTATTATTATATTACGATTTATTATTATTAATAAGTCTATATAATACATATGGGGTTTTCTATTTAGAAATAAGTTAATATATATATTTATTAAGCAATGATTATTAGTAATGATTTTATATATTAAGCAATGATTTTATTATTAAGAAATGATTTTATTATTAATAAAACTAGTGAAGTATAATAATAATGTGATTATCGAATTTATAAAAGTAGTGAAGTATTATTATAATAATAATAATGTGATTATCAATATTAGAAGTCTGATTTTACCAATACTAGTATCGCATAACATTAAGAGGAATAGTACATATTACATGTTCATTTTCATAAAATAAAAAAAACATAGAATGATTAATACAACCGACGCCTATTTTTTTGGCTCAGGAATCCCTAGCACTCGATAGTGATTTCGCTTATCGTGGTTTGGCTTTCAAAGCCACAAATTGCACATTTTCGATGAGTCTTAGAAGGAATGATTTTCTCGAGTGCACTCTTGAATCTAGATTGTTTTTTGCGTCCCTTTGTTTGAGAAATATTAGGCGGCAAAACTCTTCTTCTTCTTCCACCTCTCGCATCTTCATCGCCATTATCGTATCCCATATCATGATTTGGATCTCCAACCGTGCAATCAATGTCGCCATCCGCCATTCAGTAATATTCTCATCCGGATCATACCGGTTAACCAACTCTTTTCCTCGTGCATTCGGGCTTAAGAACGGTTTTGTAACCTCTGATCGAAAGCAAGCCGCTTTGCTTTCGCTAACTCCCGTAATCACCCATCAAATGATTATAAATAGCATTGCTTGATTTTGTTAGACGTCGCCAGATGTGGAGTTAAAGAGTAAGTCTTCACCATTGCTTTTGTTCGCAAGGCTCTTGTCCACCGATGAAGGATCATGTCGGTCGGTATTTGTGAAATACTCTTTGCTATGAAATATCTCAAGATGTGCCTGCATAATTCACCAGAGTGAGAAAACATTTGGCAGTTACATGTTACCGATCCCAGTTGTCGATTGTTGACAATTTCTTTATATCTTCCACCACTTTCAACAGATCTCATTATACAATCGCATAAACCTTAGTATCGTATCACCTGACACAACTCACTAAGTTTATGAACATTGTATTTCATGGAATCGACGAATTGACGTTGGAAACGTCTAAACATCTCTTTTGTGTACACTTATGCAACATGGACTTCTAAAGATGAACCGAGTACCATAATCCTTTTACGATGTTTTGTTATGTAGTTGGCCTTCCTCTCCCTGATAAACTGTCTTTCTACACCTTTTGACTCAAGCAAAGATAAAAACATAGCATACCATTGCTGATGCATTAACATACTCATCAAAAAAAGGCATTCATGCTCTCGCAGCAAAATATCTCTTTGTATATGCTGGAATCCATTTCTGTCTTACATCATACAAACTTCCAAGCCATTCATTAGTATACAATTCATAGGAACTTATCAGAATATGCCAACGCTCTTCAAATTCCTCGATGGACAATGAGTTATACACACAGTTGTTAAAATCATTTTTGAACGATGGGTGCTCAGAATAAACATGATGCAATTTTTCAGGAAATTTATTACTAATATGCCAAGAACACAATAAATGATAACTAGTTGGAAGTACCGTAGCAATAGTATTACTCATGGCTCTGTCTTGATCAGTGATGATGGTTGTAGGTGCCTTGTAGTCCATGGCTTCAAGCCATGTCTGTAATACCCAAACAAAAGTGTCCTCTGTCTGCGCCTCATAACAAAGGCAAATCCAAACAATATAGATCGATAATGGTGGTTGACCTCTCGACAAATGGAACCAACGGCATGCCATACTTATTTGTCCCAGATGTACTATCAAATGTCGAACGCCTCCGAACCGCTTGATATATAAACCTTGATCGGTGTCAACCCACAAAATACAAGCTTTGCGGTTGTTTTCACCGGTTTCACTCGGAAAAAAAATTTGCCGGCACTTCCTGGATGCAAGTTTGTTCAAATGATTGATGCAAGCATTGCTTGTGTATCATTTTCATCTGCAGAATCACGCCTTAAATCTCGCACCACATTCTCAACATTAGCAGTAGAGAAAGGAACATTTTGCAAACCACCTCCCATTGTGCTCAAAACATTCATCATCTTACTAGGACCAATACCAGACTTATTTAAAGTGTCAATTAAATTTCTTGCAATAGGAGTAATATTTCTATGTGTCTGTATCAAATCTACTTTGGTGGGGGTCACTAAGTGATGATTGTGCTCTAATTCAACAGTAGAAATACGCCAATTGTCTTCTTTCTTATTGTGGACAACATATATTCTAGCTTTGCACATTGTTCGTCCTAACGAGTCTCTCTGTCTAGTTATTTTATTATTACTATCTTCATCATCAGGTAAACTCTTGCCAACAATTGGTGTACTTATTTTCTTACATACATAACGCCTAGATCCGATATCATTCAGATATAGCATGTTTATGACTAGTTGCAATTCTAATCTCAAATCCATTTTTACGAGCATATGATCTATAAAAATATTCAACCTCTTCCAACATACAAAATAATTGACCAACATACGGAACAATATCAGATTTATTACTTTCAACTTCACTGACAAATTCAGATGTATTATATGACATTTTGAAAAACTTACTTGTGAATAATAGTGATGAATTTTGCTCGATCAGAACTTCAACTTGATTTTCTAAAGTGAAAGTGGGCAACCAGATGAAACAAATTATGAGTAGAGGTGAAAAGAGAAAATAATATCAGAGAACAAATTTGGGTTCATGGAGAAGAAGATAACTTGAGAAAATAGCAGCTTTCTAGACAATATTTAAAGTTAAAAAAAGACCAAATTGATACAACTTTATAATAATAATAATAATGGTAATAAACTAATAAAAAGTACATGTTTAGCAGATAATATGGAACGGCTTTATACTCAATTCGTAATAATAATATAATAATAATAATAATCTAATAATTATAATAAAATATTGAGAAATTTAATTTGGGGAAATGGACTGCTTTAAGATATATACAAATCCAAGGTAAACTAAAACAAATAGGGCCCATGGTGCTCGGGTGGTCATATATGATTTAGGATTGGTGCTTGATAATTGAATTTTTTTTTTATTATTACCGTCACCGACAGTTTGTCTTCTACGGGTCTTGTTTACATAAGTTAAGTTTGATGAAGTCAGACTCTTA
Organism: Panax ginseng; assembly: GCA_020205605.1. Classification (NCBI taxonomy): domain Eukaryota; kingdom Viridiplantae; phylum Streptophyta; class Magnoliopsida; order Apiales; family Araliaceae; genus Panax; species Panax ginseng. The sequence continues at coordinate 97,748,146 of CM035136.1, read as the reverse complement.
GGATGCTTTTTTTTATTTATTTTTTATTTTAATTTGTCGAAATATCATTATACAATGATAGAAAAGAAGATAAAAAATTAAAAAAGTTAAGCGGCTTTTTAAGACTTACTTAAAAAAAAAAAAGAAAATAAAACTTTTAAAGATAGTATGCATTGTTAAGTACTTTTTCTGCCATGTTGACTACTTTTTCTTCCACATCGCCTCGGGAAAGAACACCGCAAGCTCTTGTAAACTAAAAAAGTCATGACCCATAACAAGATTAATGTTTGAATTTGGTCCTAAAATAATTCATGTAATTTGACTTGCATGAGCTTATTTAAACGCTCATCGACAACACATGTTGTTCAAACTAAAGTTCACTTGCCAAGCTAGATCAAACTAAAAATAACAGAGAGTATAGAGGGAGTATTTCTGAAGATTTTAATGCATGAAAACTTCAACAAGTTGAACCGGCTGGATTCCATTTGTTATATTATGAAGATACCGAAGATTTTAATGTAAGATATTGTTATAGTCATTATTGTTATTTATTGTAAGATATTCCATTTGTTCATTTTTAATAGTTTTTGTTGTTGTTATTATTTTCAGATAATAACAACAAAATAATGCAAGATTTATAATGATCACTTTATATTTTATTAAAGAATGATATTTATTTTAATATATTACTTAGACTAATTGGACATATTTTTACAAAAATAAGAAAAAATATTAAACGGGATAATAATAAATATAGATATTAACTTATTTCTATTTTAACAAATCCAATTACTTCATTTTGTCATGCATCTTAATACTAATATGGAATTGATGTATTTTTTTAGGTAAAAGATGGATAGTTGGGAATATGGGCCAATTGATCCAAGTGTTCTACATGATCAACAAGATCATGTATCAGATGACATATATCATGGGAGAGATAGGGGAAAACTAGGCTCAAGTCAATATACTGATCAGAAATATAATCAGTGGGCTTTGACAAAAGAACAAAAAATCCTTTTAGATAAATGTGGATTCGGAGTATTTAGTTTTCAAGGTGTTGTACACCAAACTGATCTTGGTCTGATATCTGCCTTAGTCGAGAGATGGCGCCCGGAGACCAATACTTTTCATTTAAACTGTGGAGAAATAACAATCACGTTAGAGGATGTTCACTTTATTTTTGAGTTACTGGTGGTGGTGGAAAGCCCTTACATCTGTCCCTCATTGTCACCAATTTGAATTATTTTAGCGATTGTTTTGGAGATAAGTTAGCTGGTGAATATTTTAGTTCAAAAAAATGCAGTGCAATTTCATTAGTGTGGTTGCACGAACATTTTAATAAATGTCCCGAGAATGCAAGTAAAGATGTTATAGGGCGACACACAGAGGCATACATGTTGTGGTTGTGTGGGGCAATATTATTCCCTAATAGGAATAGAAATAGTGTGCACCCACGATATATGTCTTTTATTGCCAACGTTGAAGATTGTGTAACTTACTCTTGGGGCGTGGTAGTGTTAGCATATTTGTACAGATCTTTATATACTGCTACTAGGAAATGAGTTAAATACATTAACGGCTGTGTTACATTGTTACAAATTTGGGCTTATGAGCGTGTAAGTATTGGAAAGCCAAACCCTTGGCCATAATCATCTTTATGGTTACCTAAGGCTTTAGCATGGTCCTATTTTGGAGCCCACAGTTACCCTGGTAGACGTGAGAATCCCCATCACCATTTGTCATTTTACCGAGGGGAGTTAGATATTAAGTCTATGTGGGATGTGGTTTGGTGGCCTTAGATAATGTGGGATGATGATATCGCGGATTTAATTTTGAAGGCAGTTGTTGGGATCCGTGGGGTCCCTTGATCCACTTTGATATTGTGGAATTTCGATGCTTGGACCGTGTGATGAGACAGTTCGGGTTCATGCAAGGCATACCATCAATAGCCAAAACCACGGTGACCTTAGGAAGGAGAAAAGTTTAAATTTATTGATGTCGAGGATTGTATGGCCTCGAGAGGGAATATATTTCGATGTGGGAGGCATACATGGATCATCTCAAAGGACAACAAACCTGAAATTTCGATTATGTCCCAATAGATGATTACATGGTCCGGTATAGGAAAATTACACGTTGGAAAATCCACCAACCTCGATAGTAAAGCGACCACGACGCTTGTTATGAGCCTCCTGCCATTTACAACTAACAACACCTTATTCAAATGGTATAAAATTATATTCTTCTTTAATAAATCATGTATTGGAGTAAATACTTAATATTACATTTATTCATATTTATTGTTAATAATATTTGTTTGTGTTTATCTTACATGACAGGTTGAGAGTGCAAAGTCGTTACTTGATAAATTTTCAGTACTTACTCAGCTGCCTCCCGAGTTGGTTCTGCAAAAAAATAATTGGGATTTCCAATACGCCCTATACGACTTCGAAGCAAGAGGTAAACAAATACCTCGACAGGGGGGTCCCACAAATTTTGGACCACAGTCCCAATACACACAACTCAATGAAGGGCTTGGGAAACAAACTGATTATGTTGTACAAGAGAGCTACATACCCACCCCACAAGTAATCGAGGAGAGCTCCATTCCCACCACCCAAGCCTACGAGGAGTGTTACATTCCAACCTTCCAAACCTATGAGGAGTGTTACATTCCAACCAACTCTTCATTTGCGGGACTTTCTGACGCCAAGGGATCTAGTTCACAAAAGGTATATATAGTTATGTTAATAGTGATGGTTTTAATTATTATTGCTATATAATAATAATGTACATTTCGGTCTCAATCAGGTACAAGATGCGGGAGACCACATCTCTTATGGACTAAAAGGGTCCTTATCCAAAAGACTTAAAGATTGGAAGGAGACATTTGTAAATAAACATATGTTTGGAAACGTGGTGGCACCGTATGGGATTTATATCCTTTATCACATTCGCCAAATTATATGAATTAGAACACAATGCAGTGCAATCCTTAGGGCCTGGGAGTTGGATATTCGAGCATGTCATCGACGCTTATATGTTGTTGCTACGAGACAGAGAGGAATACTACAGGTCGCGGGGAATACAAAGGTGATCCCAATTCGGTTTCATGAATTCATTCTTCATGCATCTTGGGCAGGGCTATGTGCCCTGCACTAACGTGAATATTGCATGGAGTTTTTGCGATCCGTATGTTAACCAAGATGTTGGTCCACCTTTACACGAATGCAAATACATATTCATGCTGGTGTGTAGTACCAATCAACGCCATTTTGTCTTGTTCCTATTCGCAGATTTGAAGATTGGATGGTTACCATAATCGACCCACACTACAATGACACTAAGTATATTAAGTTACATGAAATGTACTCGTAATTCGTTAAAGTTATGCAGTATGTTTAGTTTTAAAATATTTTAATTTTATAATGTCCTTTAATATTAAAAAATTATTAACCAACTACTTTGTACATGCAGTACATTTGATACCATTTTGTTTGCGAAATGGTAATCCGATCCGTGAGTTGCCCAAATGTAATCCTATCGCAGCAGACCTTAAAAGATTCGGATCAAAACAACACAACAACTCGCATCGTGGCATTTTTGTATGCAAGTATGTTGATCGCTTCGTTAGGGCCAATGGTAATATTTCAAGAGAAGTGGTCCTTGGAAGATGTCACGCCTTTTCGTTATCACTGCCGCATGGGAGCTCTACAAGAAATCCACAAGATTACTTCGGCCTCCGAGATATAGAACTTATCCAACGTTATCTAATGTACATATTAATTAATAAGAATGTCTATTTGGTTGAACTTTATGGGATTTTCAAATTCATAACTTAGTAATATGAATATTATCAATCACATAAAACCACTTCATATTATTAATAATGTAAAAAATTTATCTATTTTGTTGAACTATATGGATATTTTTATTTGGACTAATATTAATAATCACATTATTTATATTAATATTAAAAATCATTATTAATATTATTTTTAATAATAGTAATACATGAATATAATAATAATAGTAATACATGAATATAAAATCATTATTTATATTTTATTAAAGAATGATATTTTTTTAATATATTAATAATTCTTTTATTGATATTATTACAAAAATAAGAAAAAAAATATTAAAGGGATAATAATAAATATAGATATTAACTTATTTCTAAATAGAAAACCCCCATATGTATTATATAGACTTATTAATAATAATAAATCGTAATATAATAATAATGCAAGAATATAGATTTTGGGGATGGTGAAGTTTTAATATAAAGATATATCCTTGGTTTAAATTAATGTAGGCCCGTGAGTGCTTCTGGGTGGTCATATGATTTGAGTGTTTGAGTTTGAGGTCATGCGAGTTCGAATTTGTTTAGCAAATGAATTGCTTGAATAAAATCATTTTTTTCAATTTTTAATACCAACGTGATGTCAGATTTTACTACTTATTATTTTTCAATTTTTAATACCCGGTAGTGACAAGTTATACTTACTTTATTTTTTTTAATTTTTAATACTACCATATCAAATTGCATCTTAAGTAGGATTATTTTATTATTTTAATGCCACCAGATTGACATTTTATTCTACGGAGAGAAATAAAAAATAAAAAAAAAAATGTAATCTTTATAGAAGCTCTTCCTACGGGATTATTTTATTATTTTAATGCCACCAGATCAAATTGCATTCTACCGGAGAAATAAAAAAAATTAAAAAAAATGTGTGTTTTAGAAGCTCTTCCTACTTGGGATTATTTTAATAATAAATATTCACTTTTTATAACTATACTGACAATATAATTTTACGTGGGCCTCACTTATTAAAATAGAAGCCGGACATGTAAATAATTAGGCACAACAACCTCGTGCTTTACTTATCAAATAGAAAAGTTAATCGCACCATCAATTCAATTTATCAACTATCAAAAAGGGTGTTTGGATAGACTCATAGCAACCTATTATTGCTATGGAAGGGCTCCCTATATATATATATATATATATATATATATATATATATTTAAACAAGATGAGAGAAATTAATAACAAACCCCTCAAAGATTTTATATTAAGTCCTAAGCGTTCAAAGATATTTGGAGTATCGAACGTCGCCTTCTAGCATGATAACAATAATAGAGTATCAATTAATTATTATAAGTTTGTTGTGTCACCACAATGCTTATCTTAATTCTTTGAGATGTTAATTTTATCAAATTTGATGCTTATAAAGAAAGTTGAACAAAGTTGTTTTGTTGTGTCACCACAAGGACAATGTTTTTCTTTTTTGAATATATGAAAGTGCTAGGTTGGACTTAACTTGGATAATTTTGATTCAAATGTGCCACCACTTGATCAAAATAATCTAAGAGTCAAAATAAAATGAGTTACATGATGATGTAATTGACAAGAGTTGTGTACCTATTTATTTATATATAGTCTGTTGTGTCACCACAAGGCTATGTACATTTAAAATGGGATCTTTATTCTCACTATCAAAAACTTTAATTATATTTTGCCGAACTATATAGGTGAGGGTAATATAGTTTGATGAAAATAGTGGGAGATACCAATTTAAAACAAGACCTAATTTATCTTGGTAATTAATTAATAAAAGAATGTATAATATAATGTTGTTAAATTACAAATTCATTTACAGAATTTTACAATGTCTAAATTACAATCACTACAAAGCATATTAGATGCTAAATTAACCGGACCGATTTAAACGGATTGGTTAAAGAATTTTAGAATAGTTCTAATGGCTAAAAACTATCGTATGTCCTTAATATGTCTATCACTACAATGGTTGCATACAATGCCTCTTAGGAAGAGATTGCTACTTTTAGAAAGTGGCAAGATGATGCACAATTGGCTCAATGTGTGATGCCCCCAATTAGGTCTACACAACCTATTCTGAGTCGCAAAATACATGGTACAAAATTTAAATACAAACTTCATTTATACAATACGACAAAATGTAAGATGTGAGTTTTAATACGAATATTGTCTCATAGACAATATCTAAACTCAAAATAAGTCCTCATTACAATAATTATCACACTATTTTATAGAATAGTGAAGACTACTATAACCTCCATCTTGAACCATCACTCCATTCCCTGACTAGTCCCAACTATATTCTCATTTTTTGAAGAGAACAATAAAAAAAAGGGTGAGCTCAACTAGCCCAGTAAAAAATATTATGACTAAGATAATGTACAATAAATTAACCTTAGTCCTCAACAATGTAAAAACTGATAGAATACAATAGACAACAAGTTTAGATCAATAACTGCAACGGAACAAGAAATCCATTAGAAGAGTCAAGTAGATCATGATGTCTACTATCTTCTATGATTTAAAAATTCATCATCAATATTTAATATCTGTAACACAACTCAATAAATATTTTATATCATCGAATTATCCATGCATTACGGGCCAATGATATTCGTTAGTATCACTAGTGGTCATGATCATGCCAAATAACTGTCCATTTATGCACTACGGGCCAAAAAAGACTTTCACCACATCATTTATCTGTAACATTACAGGTCACGATTATATATCAATGCACAAATCTTGGTCATAATCATACCAATCAACAGCCCATTTATGTACTACGGGCCAAAGATGACTTTCATCACAATATAAGCATTAGAATGATGACAATGATATAAGAAATCAATCAAGTGAGATCAAGGATAAATATTAAAGATTTATACTTCATTTTATCCAGAGTTTAAGAATGTCCAAATTGTAAACATGATAATTAATTGTGGAGTAAAATTCAAGAATGATATTCATGTATCAAAAATAATTTGGACAGAAAACAAACCAATTTTTGTCGTTAATACCCCAGGTGAATAGTACCCGAGTGAATAGTATCCCGTGAATACTACCCCGACATGAAAAGATTAAAATATAATAAGAAAGTTCAGAAAAATATTTCAGTGAAACGATACTAGATGAAACACAAAATTCAAGGATATTCTACTAATTTTAGTGAGTATGGAAGCAATACTTATCAAAATAAGTGTAGATTTAGGAATATGAAATGAAATAATATTACTTGCATACTATAGAGTATGGAAGAAAATAATATTTCTTATGAATATTGAACGAAAATAATATCCCTTACCTTAGTAGGAGAGTAATTCTGATTGGTATAACGGAGATATTCTTGAAGAAAACTTGCACTATTTGCTACACTCAAAGTATCCTTATACTAGAAAGAAATACGCACAATATTATAGAAGAAGAATTCTTTGATTCTGGTTTGATTTTTATTTCTTAACTAAACATCCTATTTATAGGAGAATGGCAGAGCACTATTTAAGAATAATCATGGGTGAATAGTAAGGAATTCACAGGCGCAGAATCGACGAATTTTTTTGATTTTTACTATTCATTAATGTGCAATAAAATATTCTAATAAAACAAAAACTTTATATAAAATATAATATATTCTATTTATAATCTAATAAAATGAATAACTTTATATATAATAGAAGAAGTATTATGTTTTATATAAAAAGTTTTCTATTTTATTACTATTAATAAAACAAAACTGAGATAACTTTCTACCGACGATTTTGAAAAATGAGTAAGTGGGGGTCCATGTAATAAGCCAAACTTACAACAAATACCTTATGAAAACCCCTTCTATTTATATTAAAAATTGAATAAATTTTTACTACAAATCATTTATCTTCAATAAACTCATTTTTAATCTTTCAACAATTATTCATCATTAATATTATAAGTTACAATATTGACAACCAGATCATTCCAAGGAAAGAGGGGGCTTTCCGATAAAGACTTCTTCTTATTGGCGCGCATTTAAATAACCTAACCCCTTTCCTTGACAAAACTTTCTAGACATTGTCAATAATGTAAATAATAATATGCATAACTGTGTCGTCTCAATTATTGATTTAATAATATAAAATATTGTGCAGATGATATTGTGACAATAATTGAATTAATAATATGAGATATTATGCATCAATTACTGTGGCAACAATTGAATAAAACTGAGTGACTTCTTAAGTAAGCATCAATAATCAGAGGTACTGTACAATACTGTATGCTACTGTACAACCACGTGTATTACTGTACTTTTATCACCGGATATTTCAACAGTTAACGGTAAAAGTTTTGTCGTTATTTTTATAAAAAATGTTATTTCTGTCGCTTTCTATATCTGACAGTAATTCTGTTGTATGGGGTCCACCAATGATTGTGCCGTCGTACGAATATTCCCCGACAAAAAGAATTTTCCCCGACCAAACGAATATTTTATGACAACTTGCTTAATTGCAAAATTTGCACATATTTCCCATAACTATATCATTATATCAAATCCACACCTTATTATTCAAAATAACATTTTGAAAAAATTAAATCTTTATTCATAAAAAATTTTAAGTCTTACACAATGCATCATGCTCGCATTCATGAGTAACGAGCTTCAGCGTCAACATGAAACGATGGATGCTACTACTATAATCTTGCACATCAAGTAGTTGATGGTGAGGAAAGTAGGACTGATAGATATCAAATATCTAAGGAGCTCTTCCGATCTAGAATGACCGATGACACTATAGTACATACAAAAGTCCTTAACATGATCAGTTTAATTGAACAATTAGGACAACGGGTTTTGTCATGGATGGAGAATTGAGCCAAGATCTGATCTTGCAGTCACTCCGGACTCCTTCTCACAATTGTTGTGAATTTTTTATATGAACAAGCTCGATATCAGTCTTGATGATTTGCTTAACATGTTGAAAAATGTTGAGAGTCACTTTCCAACCAACAAAGACCAAGTCTTACTTGTAAGGGCCAAAGGATATTCTGAAAAGAAGATTGATTCAAAGAAGGTAAAAACAAAGGATAATAAGAACAAAACTGATACGAATAGCAAAGGAGTTTACTTCCATTGCAATAAGCCCGGACATTGGAAAAGAAATTGTGAGAAGCATCTTGCAGAGTCTAACTAGAAGAAACTTAATGAAGTTTTGATTACAAATACAATTTTGTTCATGATTGAAATTAATTATTTTTAGTAAGTTAAGGTTCTACTTGGGTATTGGATACATGTTTTGGTTCTCATAAATATAGATTTATGAAGGAACCAAGCAAAAGTAGAAAGCTAAAAAAAATAAGTAATCCTATGTGTGGGAAATGAAGCAAAAGTTGCTGCATTAGCCATAGAAACTTATAGTTTAGCACAACCTACAGACAAATCTATTAAGTCAATAAGTTGTTATTGTATTCTAGTTCTCGTTAGAAACATTATTTCCATTTTTTTGTTGTTGGACAATGAAATCTTTGGTATTATATTTAAGAACAATTGTTGTTCTATTTATAATAATAATGTTTTGTATAGAACTAGAATATTACTTGATGGATTTTGTGACGCCCCCAAAATAGGTCCACACAACCCATCTTGGGTCGCCAGAAATAACACTACTGACGCGACTTTTCTATTACAACTATTGAACTGTCGTGCATAATACGTCGACACATATACTGTGAGTTTCAATAAAAATATTGTAACGTATATAATACGACAATATTCATACTCAAATTATTACAATGTCATATAAAATACAACAACAAATATTTCAAGTCCCCAAGGAACATGAGAAGATTTCTGTTCTCCTCATTCTAATGAAGTACATTTTTGACGCTTCCAAATTCGAGTTCACCTCACCCTATTGTTGTTCACCAAAATTAAATATTAAATGACGTATAAAATACGACACACACATTTTAAGTTCTCAGTACAATTATTATGCCACACCATTTCATAACTTGATTAGGATTGCCACTAATTCGAAACACCACTTTATACCCATGTTCTCTCTGATTGTCCCAACTACACTTTTATTACCTGTAAGGAGTTGTGAAGCTAAAGGGTGAGAAAAAATAGCCCAATAAAGAATATCATAACTTAAGATAATTAAATTATCAATAGCCATCATCAGTAATATATCAGATATTTAAAACATATGGTAGATGATAAAAGTTTTCAACCATAATTGCAGCGAAATCAACAATCCATTAGAAGAGTCAAGTAGAACATAATGTCTACTATCTTCTCCAAATTAAAAGTCCATCATCAATATTTTATTCCTGTAACACTAATCAACAGTTTTTTGTTGTACCCAAGATAAAGAGAACTTTCACCACATGTTTTTACCTGAAACACAAAACTCATGGTTATACCAATTCACAGTTCATGTTTATAATTATGCCATTACATTCATCTTTGCACTATAGCCAAACCAATAATCAACAGTCCATCTTTGCACTACGGGCCAAAGACATATAACTATAAAACCAATAATCAACAGCCCATCTTTGCACTACGGGCCAAAGATATACAACTGCAAAACCAACAATCAACAGTCCATCTTTGCACTACGGGCTTAAGATATACAACTGTAAAACCAACAATCAACAGTCAATCTTTGCACTACGGGCAAAAAGATATACAACTGTAAAACCAATAATCAACAACCTATCTTTTCAGTACATGCCAAAGAAGACTTTCACCACATAATTTTTCTGTAACATTACAGGTCATGATTATACCAATACATAATTCTTGGTCATAATCATACAAATCAACAGTCCATCAATGCACTACGGGCCAAAAATAACTTTCACCACAATATAAGCACGAGGATGATGACAATGATATAAATAATGAATGGACATAATTAATCAGAATAATAGGATAAAATAGATCTTATTGATTTTCAACTTAATTATCAAGAGTTCAAATTGCCAGCATGATATCCAGAAAATCGATTAGAATTCTTGACAAGTAATGTAAAGTTTTTGGCTCAAATATAATAACGTAAACTGAATATAAATATTCAAGTCAAGATATTAGAAAAAGCACAAACTATTAAGGATATTCTAATCATTTCAGGACTTTTCACCATTTAATGAGAAGCTGAAGAAGCGAATAATAATATTACCATAATATGAAGTATGAAAAAAAATGATATCCCTTTACCATAAAAAATGATACCCCTTACCTTAGCATGTGACTTGATTTGTTTGAAAAAACAAGTTGTGAAAAGGTCTGACATTTATATGTCGATGATTGGACGGTAAGAGTCGCCAGTTTGTTTTTTAAATGGTTGTACCAACACAATCGAGAAAAGATTTGCACATTGACCCAGTGATGTGGCACTACTTAACGAGTCTGTGAAACTGAGATTCGTTAGGGTCCGGGGACTTGATTATGCGGAGGGAAGGTGTTAGGCATCCCTCGACATCCGTGTTGCCACGGTGACTGCCACTTTTCAATTAAACTGTTATATGAATATGTGTGTGTGTGTGTGTGAGGATCAATGTGCAATTATTTAGAAGTAGTGCTATACCTCGTTTGTACCTATATACAAAGGGTTTGAATTTGTGTAAAAATTCTGTTTTAAACAAGATATAGCAGTGGTGTTTAATAAAAGTGGTTTTTTAAACCCTTGTGTTCAATAGTAATTGAGGCCTTTGAAACTTTCATTTTATTAGGTGTTCGGCTTGATTGCTTTTATTTTTGAGATGCGAAGCATCTTCGAGAAAATAATATACATAGCAGTACCGAATAATTTACAAGCCATGTACAGCTGAAAATGTCCATCACGGGAATCGAATCAAGATTCAGTAGACTGAATCTGTGATCACATGATTCCTAAGCTCATATGATGTAGAAATTTATATGAAAGCTATAAACAATTATATATATAAAAGCTGTAAATATATATATACTGACATGATCAACCACCATGAAGCACCTCCACGGGGGGGGGGGGATCAGAAATGTAAATATATAAAAGCGATAAATATATATAGAGAGACAAGATCAACCACCACGAAGCACCTCCACGGGGGATCATAAAAGTAAATAAAGTATAAAGGCGATCAACCGCCACAAAGTAAGCTCCAGGCAGGACGAAATGTAAAGAAAGCAGTAAAAACGATCAACCACCATGAAGTAAACTCCAGGCAGGACGAAATGTAAAGAAAACTGTAAAAGGCCACGAAGAAAACTCCAGGCCTGACAGAAATGTAAATATATATATATATATATATATATATATATATATATATATATAAGCGAAAAGCATACCCTGATGTGAAATCTAGGCTCAATCAAAAAGAGTTTGATGGCAACAACATATATATAATTCAGGCTCAATCAAACAGAGTTTGATGGCAACAACATATATATATATATATATATATATATAAGCAATAAACGTTCCGAATTTAAATTCAGGCTCATCGAACAAAGTTCGACCACAGTTTATATATAAGTACATATATATATATAAATATAATATATATATATATATATAAAGAAATAAAAGCCACAGACTGAAGTCCTGGCATACACACGCAACACGACTCTCAATGTAAAGAACGGTGTGTGCAAAGATGAAGAGAAAGACTTTAAAGTGTGTAAGGAGGCTTATAGTGGACTGTCAAAGAAGAATTCAATTACTTGAAAGGGATGAACACTCGGCTCCCGCCGGTAAAAATATAGCAATATTAACTCACAAAGTGTTTAAAATGAGAAAACACTCAGTTTATAGTGTGTATATAGCAAATTGGACAGGGCTTTCTCGCCTTTTCTCTTTTAAAAATGGCTGTCCCAAGCCCTCTATTTATAGAGGGGGGAGCCGCAGATTTACCTGCGGAAGCCGCAGATGCACCCACGGCTGCCCAGGGTGTCCCAGGTTCTGCGGGTCCCGCCATCTCGAAGTACGTTCATGCATGCAACGTGATGTGTGCTCGAACTTTAAGAACTTCCATTCGGGCATTCGATCGTGGTGTATAAGACCTTTTACGACATGTTGTTGCCAAGAGCTACACAATGACATGGGATTAGAGGTTTTACGAAGTCAGGAAGATGGGACCATGCCCTAGGTCTTCAAGCTTCAAATTCTATCCGGTATGCTATCTTGTGCAGTAGTCACTCGGGATTGGCGGTCTTTGGTTCTTGTAGGACATTACTGTATAGAATGTATGTATGTTGTTGTTGAGATGACACGATATGGGTTTGGGATCGCAAAATGATGATTCTTCCCTTCACCGGGGTTAGCTCCGGTTTGAACTGATTTAGCGGTCGTTGCTCAGGGTTATCTCTAAGATCGGACTGCTGCAGGTGTTGACCGTCCTCAGGGTTATTTTTGAGGTGTTCCTTACTTCCCAGGGTTATCTCTGGGCTTGGGGAATGAGTGCCTCAGGGCTTTTTTTGAGTGTTTGAAGCTATTTGCATGGGTTTGAAACAAGCATTTCCAGGGTTATCTCCGAAACTAGAACTGTATGCCTCGGGGTTATCTCCGAGGTTGACACTGTCTTTCCTGGTGTTGTTTCCTGGGCTGAGACTGAGTATCTTGTGGTTATCTCTGAGATAAAACGGTCTTCTCCAGTGTGATTTCTGGTATTTGAACTTCATTCCTCGGGGTTATCTATAAGGTTGAAACTGAAACTCCCGGTGTTATTTTTGGGACTGAGGTTGAAAATTTTGGTGGTATTTCCAGGACTGAGTCGGATATCTCGGGATTATCTCTAAGATTGTAATACTAAATGTGACGACCCCAAAATAGGTCCATTCCATCCAACCCATTCTGAGTCGCCAAATACATGGTACAGAAAACAACTACAACTTTATTACAACAATTGTCGTGCAAACTACAACAACATAAATGTTGTGAGTTTGATACAAATATATACCAACTGTGACTCGTGTCCCAACCGTAATGTGACAAATGTCCCATCAGTTGACAGCACCTCACAGTGATACCTACATAAAGGTATAGTCAAAAATTGTTTTAGAAATTAAAATATTTGGGAAGTGCTCAAGGAAACCTTCATACATGGGAGGCCATGCGTCTAGGTTATGATAGATATTATATGGCCACAGAATTATCCTTGGTTGACCCAATAGACCCCAAAGAAAAACGAGAAGATTACTATCATATTCTTCCCAATGGTAAGTCTTCTCTTGACATATCATTATCTCCACTGTCTCTCTAATTGAGAATTATACTTCAAACAAACACCAAGATTATATAGGTAGTGCTCGTATATATACTCAGCAAGTGGATGAGCACATCCATGTCTTATGATGATACGAGGTTGTATGATAGTGACAAAACACCCTTCCAACGTTGGGTTCGCTTCACCCTCAACAACTAAAGACCACCGTTCTATTCCCCTGTTATCCCCCACTCGACCCCAATTACACTTTTATTACACGAAAGGAATTAGCAAAGAAAAGGGTGAGCACAACTAGCTCAAGAAAGAATATCATGACTAAAGATAATTAAATTATCAATAGCCTTCATCAAGAATAAATCGTAGATTTAGAACATATGGTAGATGATAAAAATTTTCAACCATAGTTGCAGCGGAATGAGCAATCCATTAGAAGAGTCAAATAGACCATAAAGTCTATTATCTTCTCCATGTTAAGAATCCACCAACAATGTTTTATCCTTGTAACATCACTCAACAGTTCCTTTCCACAATCATATGAATAACTCATAATCATAATTGTGGTTCTAAATTCCTCTTCTCATCTAGGACGAATATAATTTTCATCACCTGTCTTTACCTGAAATATCAAAGATCATGGTTATACCAAATCACGCCCTCATTTATAATCATACTAATAATTTCATCTTTTTCACTACGCCAAAGATATTCATCAACATACCATCTTTTAGACTATGGCCCAAAGATATTCAACAACAGGTCATCTTTTCACTATGGGCCAAAGATATTCATCAATAATTCATCTTTGCACTATAGGCCAAAGATATTAATATCTCAAAGAAATACATAATTATTTCAGTTATATAAACCATAATGATAACCATGTTGATCAATTCACCTTTGCACTTAAGCTAAAGATATTCAATTATAAATTCAATAGTCATGATCATACCAGTCACAATTCAACTTTTCACTACTGGCCAAAGAGAACCCTAGTCATGATTATACCAATAATCTACCCATCTTTATACTCATGTGAAAGAGAATTTCAACATCAGGGTTATAAAAATGTTATATATGATAATAAAAACAATATGATCAACAACTGCATTTATTTTCAAGAGCAACAATCATAAATCAACGATAATTTGGTCAGAAAAAGAAACCAAATTTTTTTCGTGAATAGTACTCGTGAATAGTAACTCGTGAATAGTAACTCTTAAATAGTAACTCATGAATAGTAACTCGTGAATAGTACTCCGTATTCGTATATAGTACCGTATACGTAAATAATGTCATATACGTAAATAGTGCCATATACATGAATAGTCAAGATATGTGAATAAGCTATTTATATATCGTGAATAGTAACCCACTCAAAAAGGTAGAAATTCCACAATAAGATCCATACCAATATGTCAAGATAATGATATTGAAAGAATAACATCATTATAAAGAATATAACATCCCTTAATATCCCTTACTTATCCTTACCTCAAAAGAGCAAAAGACTTCCGATTTGATATCTGGATATGACAACAAGAAAACTTGTCTTCGATGAATAGCAACTCACCAAGTATCTAAATACTCACAAAATACACTCAATAATCTAGAGAAAAAGAGAGAAAACTTATGAATTCTGGTGTGATTTTCAATTCTAACTTAGCCCTCTATTTATAGGAAAATGTTAGCACGCCGAAGCAGACTTAACCTACAACCTGATGGCTTTACCTGCTACTATTCCACCCACCAAAAATCAGCCACCATCCCCAACTAACAAAAGTGGGGTCAACTCAATTCTAGAATTTTCCACCAAAACCTAATTTCCGAATCAGTTACCTCTTAAAATTCATAACAAATTATACGCTCATTTTTAACGGTTCAAAATTTGTGGACATATACTCAACTTATATATGTATAACATATCCAAAAATTACAACGATCCAACCGTCGGATTAAATATTATAACTCATATAATAAAGTCAGAAGAACAATCGATTTGATCTTTTAATACCTCCAATCCACAAAATATCGATAAAATACCTCAACATTAATTCCTTCATTAATAACCACATAAATAAATCCATCATTTATATCCACATCAAATAAATATTTCCTTATCATATAAATCAATAATTAATTATTCACAAATAATATTACAAAATCACAATAATGACAACCAGTGGTTCCTCAGAAAGAGGGGGCTTTCCAATAAGAATTTCTCCTCATCATGCCGCAATTAGGTGACCAAACCTCTCCTTGATGTAACTTTCTGAATGCGGCCCAATAATGCTATATAATAATATTATTCAAATAATATGAATTATTGATCTGATAATGGGAAATATTGTGCAGTGATAATTATTGAAACAACAATAATATAAAATATCAACGTAGCAATTATTGAATCAATAATTCAAAAATACTGCAAAACCGCAGGTAAGCACGCAAGTAACAACGCCAGACATCGTATTTTAACCACTGTGTATTCCAACAAAGGTTAACGGTAAACCATTACGCTGCTATTTATAAAAACTCAAATTTGTCATTTTCTTCATCCGATGCTTATTCCATTATGGGGCCCACAACGATCAAGGTCAGCATTTAATATTCTCCGACAGAAAGAATATTCTACGACTAAATGAATATTCCCCGACAACAATGAATATTTTATAACCACTTGCGTATTTTGAAAAAAATTCATATATCACCCTTAACTTTAACCTTTTATCAATTTAACCATGTACTAAATAGGAAAATTGAATACTTTTATTTCATAAAATTCGGGGTCTTACACTAAATATACCAGGGTTGTCTCCGGGATTGAACTGAGTTGTCTTCCAGGGTTATCTCTGAAAGATGACTCTGCCCTCCTGCAATTTTAGTAACAAGTATGAAGAAAATTTTGACTGTCTAAAGATGCCCCTCTTTATCATATTCATGCAATGCAATGGCATGGATAGGATAAAGAATACTAGACGCTTGAAATGTAACAAGATAATCATGATGCAATGTACAGCAACATGATGCAAATGTATGTGGTTTGTTTGATTGTTCTCCAACATGGTGGGATGATTATCGGCTCCCCTTGACTTCTACCGGGATCAGACGTATCTCTCATGTATAAGAGACTCTGTGGGGATGCATTTGGTCTATTGAGGATGTGTATAACATATTCCATCATTGGTCCTCCCCAATGAGGATGCTCTGTTAGAGTTACTGCTAACAGTTGTGTTGTCAGGATTGCTTGACCCTCGCTGAAATGTATATCAACGGATGAAATCCTTGCTGGGGATAAATGCCATGGTTGCTTGACCTTTGTTGACGTGTGCATCAACTGATGAAATCATCGAATGGCTTCTGACGCTTCGATGGGTTTAACTACCATCGACTGAAGTAACGTCAAGGTTGCTTGACCTTCGTTGACATGTGCATCAACCGATGAAATGCGTGACACCCCCGCCATGGACTTATACTTTGGCTGATAAAAATGCGTGATACCCCCACCGAGGATGTGTACATCAACAGATGACAATGCGGGGAATCTGTATTTGGACAGATGAACATGTGTGATACCCCCTTGCCGGGGAATCTGCTTGATTTTCGATGACATGTGCATCAACGGCTGAAATCATCGAATGGCTTCCGACGCTTCGTTGGATTTACTTGCCAAAGGTTGAAGTGATGTCAAGGTTGTTTGACCTTCGTTGACATTTGCATCAACAGATGCAAATGCGTGATACCCCCGCCGGGGATGTGAACTTGAGAATGCGTGATGCCCTCGCCGGGGATGTGTTCTTTAGAATGCGTGATGCCCCCGCCGTGGATGTGTACTTTGGAATTATGATAATGAAATATTTATTTGATGTGGATATAAATGATGGATTTATTTATGTGGTTATAAATGAAGGAATTAATGTTGAGGTATTTTATCAGTATTTTATCGGATTGGAGGTATTAAAAGATCAAATCGTTGTTCTTACAACTTTAATCAGTGTGAGTTATAATTTTTAATCTGACCATTGGATCGTTGGGATTTTTGGATATGTTATACATATATAAGTTGAGTATATGTTCACAAATTTTGAACCGTTAAAAATGAACGAATGATTTGTTATGAATTTTAAGAGGTGACTGATTCAGAAATTAGGTTTATAAATGATTTTGGTGGAAAATTCTAGAAATGGGTGGGCCCCACTTTTGGTTGGTGAGAAATGTGCTCAATTGAATTTTCAAATGTGGTGGGTGAGAATAGTAGCAGGTAAAGCCATCAGGTTGCAGGTTAAGTCTTCTTCGGCGTGCTAACATTTTCCTATAAATAGAGGGCTAAGTTAGAATTGAAAATCACACCATAAACATAAGTTTTCTTTTCTCTCTCTAGATTATCGAGTGTATTTTGTGAGTATTTAGATACTTTGTGAGTTGCTATTCTTCAAAGCAAGTTTCCTTCAAATCATATCCGATATCCAATGTAAGTGTCGCTTTTTTTGAGGTAGGGGATATGGATTGTAAGGGATAGTTAGGATTTTATAGGATTGATAATGATGTTATTTTCTTCAATAGTGATATTATTTATTCAATATCATATATGTTTTCTAATATTGGTTTGAACTTTATATCAAATTTGGAAATTTTTCATATCGGGGTTACTATTCATGAGTTACTATTCATGAGTTACTATTCACGAGTTACTATTCACGATGGGTTACTATTAATGAGTTACTATTCACGAGTTACTATTCACTAGTACTATTCACTACAAAATTGGTTTCTTTTTCTAACCAAATTATAGTTGATTTATGAATATTACTCTGGAGATTAAAATTATGTATTGATTATATTGATTTTATTATCATATATAACATTTTATAACCCTAATGTTGAATTTCTTCGACTTGAGTGTAAAGATGGGTATATTATTGGTATGATCGTGACTATAGGTTCTCTTTGGCGTAAGAGTAAAGTTGAATTATCGACTAATATGATCATGACCATTGAATTTACAATTGAATATTTTTAGCTTAAGCAAAGGTGAATTGATCAACATGGTTATAATTATGGTTTATATAAATTCTCAAATGATTATATATTTCTTTTGAGATATTAATATTTGAGATATGAAATATGAATCGTTGATGAATATATTTGGCCAAAAAGATGAATCTGTTGATGAATATCTTGGCCCAGAAAGATCCTATTGTTGAATATCTTTCGCAAAAAGTGCAAAAGATGGTTGTTGATGAATATCTTTTCGCCCGTAGTGTAAAGATGAATTTATTAGTATGATTATGAACAGAACTGTGATTTGGTATAACCATGATCTTTGATGTTTCGTGTAAAGATATGTGATGAAAATTATCTTCGTTCCGGATGAGAAGAGGAATTTAGAACCACAATTACGATTATGAAGTTATTCATATGATTGTGGAAATGAATTGTTGATTGATGTTACAGGATAAAACATTGTTGGTGACTTTTAACATGGAGAAGATAATAGACTTTTATGGTCTATTCGACTCTTCTAATGGATCGCTTTCGCTCACGCAAACTATGGTTGAAAAGTTTTATCATCTACCATATGTTCTAAATCTCCGATTTATTATCGATGAAGGCTATTGATAATTTAATTATCTTTAGTCATGATATTCTTTATCGAAGCTAGTTGTGCTCACCCTTTTTCTTCACAATTCCTTTCGTAATAAGAGTGTAGTAATTGGGTCGAGCTGAAATAGGAAACAAGGGAATAAGAAAGATAGAATGGTCATCATTTAGTAGTTATATTTGGTGAATCAAATAGGGTGAGGCTAACCCAACGTTGAAGGGTGTTTTGCCACTATCATACAAGATGTCTAATGACATACAACCTCGTGTCATCATAAGACAGTGGTTGTGCTCATCCACTTCATCGAGTATATCTACGAGCACTACCTATATAATCTTGGTGTTTGTTTGAAGTATAATTCTCAATTAGAGACAATGGAGATAATGATATGTCAAGAGAAGACTCACCATCGGAAAGAATATGATAGTAATCTTCTCGCTTTTCTTTGGGGTCTATTGGGTCAACCAAGGATAATTCTGTACATATATGATATCTATCATAACCTGTAAGCATGGCCTCCCACGTACGGTTTCTTTCTTGAGCACTTCCCAAAGATTTTAATTTCTAAAACAATTTTTTGATTATACCTTTATGTAAGGTGTCATTGTGTGACGTGTTGTCCATAGTTGGGACATGAGTCACAGTTGGTATATATTTCAAAAACTCACAAATATATGTGTTATTATTTTTGCACGACAATTGTTGTAATAAAGTTGTAGTTATTTTTCTCGCACTATGTATTTGGCGACTCGTAATGGGTTGGATGGAATGGACCTATTTTGGGGTCGCACACATTTGGTATCGTAGCTTAGGATATGGTCTCCATGAGATCGGGAATAGAACTAGAGGGGAGAGATGAGTAAATCCTTCGCTAGGTGTCCTACCTAAGCTTATTTGTTAGTCACCATAATATCGGGATATTATGTGATATGTTAATTTGTTCAATTAACCTTTGTTTTGAAGTCAGATTCTAGAATGATATCTAAAATAAAGGAGATGAGCAATGGAGAAATCATGATGATGACAAGGAAGATGGAATCAAATGAAAGCAAGGTATTCTCAACTCTTTGAAATACTGTGTACGTAAATTTCGGGACGAAATTTCATAAGGAGGGAGATTGTAAGACCCCAAATTTTATGAAATAAAAGTATTCAATTTTTTATATTATTCAAGAAATGGTTAAATTGATAAAAGTTAAAGTTAAGGGTGATATATGAAATTTTTTCAAAATAATACGCAAGTGGTTATAAAATATTCATTGTTGTCGGGAATATTCGTTTGGTCGTGGAATATTCTTTCCGCTTGGGAATATTCGTATTTACTTTGCAAAAATCATTTTCAGGGCCCCCATAATGTAATAACCGCTTGATGAAGAAAACGACAAATTTGAGTTTTTATAAATAATCTACAGAAGTTGTTACCAAGTAACACTCGTTGAATATACCCGGTGGTTAAAATACAAGAATACGCTGTTGCATGCACAAGAAGATTACTCAGATTGCATAAGATTTTTTCAATTATTGATTCTTACGTAAGAAGGCACTACTCAATAATTGTTACAAAGAATTATCGCTCAATATTTTATTTTATTGATTCAATAATTGTCATGCTTGATATTTTATATTATTGTTGTTTCAATAATTGTCATCAAGACAAAGATTCTCCATTATCGATCAATAATTCATATTATTTGAATAATATTATTAGATAAAGATTATTGGCAATGTCTAGAAAGTTCTCACAAGGAGAGGTTTGGTCACCTAATCAAGCCGCCAAAAGAAGAGAAATCCTTATCTGAAAGCCCCTCTTCCCGAAACCGCCTCGTCATCATTATTGTGATTCTATAATATTATTTGTGAATAATTAATTATTGATTTATATGATAATGAAATATTTATTTGATGTGGATATAAATGATGGATTTATTTATGTGGTTATAAATGAAGGAATTAATGTTGAGGTATTTTATCAAGATTTTGTCTGATTGAGGTATTAAAAGATCAAATCGTTGTTCTTACAAATTTTATCAGGTGAGTTATAATTTTTAATCCGACCGCTGATCGTTGTGATTTTTGGATATGTTATACATATATAAGTTGAGTATATGTTCACAAATTTTGAACCGTTAAAATGAACGAATGATTTGTTATGAATTTTAAGAGGTGACCGATTCAAAATTAGGTTTATAAATGATTTTGGTGGAAAATTCTAGAAATGGGTGGGCCCCACTTTTGTTGTTGGGGAAAATGGCTGATTTTCAAATGTGGTGGGTGGAATAGTAGCAGTAAAGCCATCAAAGTTGCAGTCAAGTCTCGCTTCTGCTATATAACATTTTCCTATAAATAGAGGGCTAAGTTAGAATTGAAAATCACACCGTAATTCATAAGTTTTCTCTTTCTCTAGATTATATCGAGTGTATTTTGTGAGTATTTAGATACTTGGTGAGTTGCTATTCATCAAGCAAGTTTCCTTCAAATATTATATCCGATATCCAAATGTAAGTGTCGCTTTTTTGAGGTAAGGGATTGTAAGGGATAGTAAGGATATTAAGGATGATGTATTTTCTTCATAATGATGTTATTCTTCAATATCATTATAATCGAAATATTGGTATGGATTTTATTGTGGAATTTCTACCTTTTTGAGTCGGGTTACTATTCACGATACTTACTACTATTCACGATACTATACACTATTCATGAGTATATGACACTTATTTACGATATGACATATTTACGATACGATTATTATATTACGAGTACTATTCACTATTACGTGAACGAGTTACTATTCATGAGTTACTATTCACGAGTTACTATTCACGAGTTACTATTCACGTACTATTCACTATTCACAAAAAAAATTGGTTTCTTTTTCTAACCAAATTATCGTTGATTTATGAATATTACTCTTGAAATTAAATCTAATGTTGTTGATTATATTGATTTTATTATCATATATAACATTTTTATAACCCTAATGATGAATTTCTCTTTCACTTGAGTGTAAAGATGGGTAAGATGGGTAGATTATTGGGTACGATCAAAAGAAAGACTATGGGTTCTCTTTGGCCAAGAAAGGCAAAAGTTATGAATTATTTTACTTAAGTATGATCAATGATCATTGAATTTATAATTTAATATTTTTTAGCTTAAGTGCAAAGGTGAATTGATCAACATGGTTATAATTATTGTTTATATAAATTCTAAATGATTATATATTTCTTTGAGATATATGAATATCTTCTTTTGGCCCAGAGTGCAAAGATGACTGTTGTTGAATATCTTTGGCCCAGAAAGTGCAAAGATGAATTGTTGATGAATATCTTCGCCGGCCCGTAGTATCTTTGGATGAACTATTATGCAAAAAGATGATGAATTTATTAGTATGATTATATGATTATAAACAGAACTGTGATTTGGTATAACCATGATCTTTGATGTTTCGTAAAGATGTGATGAAAATTATCTTCGCCCCGGATGAGAAGAGGAATTTAGAATCACAATTATGATTATGAGTTATTCATATAATTGTGGAAAGGAACTGTTGATTGATGTTACAGGATAAAACATTGTTGGTGGACTTTAATGTGGAGAAGATAATAGATTTTATGGTCTATTCGACTTTTCTAATGGATCGCTTCGTTCACGCAACTATGGTTGAAAAGTTTTATCATCTACCATATGTTCTAAATCTCCGATTTATTATCGATGAAGGCTATTGATAATTTAATTATCTTTAGTCATGATATTCTTTATCGAAGCTAGTTGTGGTTCACCCTTTTGCTTCACAATTCTTTTCGTAATAAGTAAAGAAGAGTGTAATGTGTAGTCGGGTCGAGCTGGGGGTAATAGGAATAGAATCTGTTCATACATTTTTAGTAGTTATATTTGGTGAATCAAATAGGTGAGGCTAACCCAACGCTGAAGGGTGTTTTGCCACTATCATACAAGATGTCTAATGACATACAACCTCGTGTCATCATAAGATGTGGTCAGCTCATCCACTTGCGAGTATATCTACGAGCACTACCTATATAATCTTGGTGTTTGTTTGAAGTATAATTCTCAATTAGAGACAAAGGAGATAATGATATGTCAAGAGAAGACTCACCATTGGAAAGAATATGATAGTAATCTTCTCGCTTTTTCTTTGGGGTCTATCGGGTCAACCAAGGATAATTCTGCGGGCCATATGATATCTATCATAACCTGACGCATGGCCTCCCATGTACGGTTAGGTTTCTCGAGCACTTCCCAAAGATTTTAATTTCTAAAATGCTTTTTGACTATACCTTTATGTAAGGTGTCATTGTGACGTGTATCCAAGTTGGGACAAGAGTCACAGCTTGGTATATATTTTGTATCCAAACTCACAAATATATGTGTTGTTGTATTTTGCATACACAATTGTTGTAATAAAGTTGTAGTTGTTTTCTCGTACTCATGTATTTGGCTACTCGTAATGGGTTGATGGAATGGACCTATTTTGGGGTTGTCACATTTGGTATCGTAGCTTAGGGATATGGTCTCCGCGAGAGATCGGGAATAGAACTAGAGGGAGAGATGAGTAAATCCTTCGCTAGTGTGTCCTACCTAAGCTTATTTGTTGGTCACCATAATATCGGATATTATGTGATATGTTAATTTGTTCAATTAACCCTTGTTTTGAAGTCGATTCTAGAATGATATCCTAAATACAGTGAGATGAGCAATGGAGAAATCATGATGACAGGAAGATGGAATCAAATGAAAGCAAGGTATTCTCAACTCTTTGAAATACTGTGTACGTAAATTTCGGGGACGAAATTTCATAAGAGGGGAGATTGTAAGACCCCTCAATTTTATGAAATAAAAGTATTCAATTTTTCTATAATTACTATTCAAGAAATGGTTAAATTGATAAAAGTTAAAGTTAAGGGTGATATATATGAAATTTTTTTCAAAATACGCAAGTGGTTATAAAATATTCATTATTGCTTGGGAATATTCGCTTGGTCGTGGAATATTCTTTCCGCTCGGGAATATTCGTATTTACTTACAAGCAAAATCCATTTGTGGGGCCCCATATAATGTAATAACCGCTTGATGAAGAAAACGACAAAAATTTGAGTTTTTATAAATAACTACAGAAGTTGTTACCAAGTAACACGTTGAATACCCGGTGGTTAAAATACAAGAATACGCTGTATCGCACAAAAGAAGACACCAGATCAGCATAAATTTTTTTTCATTATCGATTCTTACGTAAGAAGGCACTACTCAATAATTGTTACAAAGAATTATCGCTCAATATTTTATTTTATTGATTCAATAATTGTCATGCTGTTGATATTTTATATTATTGTTGTTTCAATAATTGTCAATGCACAAGATTCCATTATCGCATCAATAATTCATATTATTTGAATAATATTATTAGATAAAGATTATTGGCAATGTCTAGAAAGTTCTCACAAGGAGAGGTTTGGTCACCTAATCAAGCAAGCCGCCAAGAAGGAGAAATCCTTATCGAAAAGCCCCTCTTTCCTCGAAACCGCCGTCATTATTATCAGGATTCTCAGTAATATTATTTGTGAATAATTAATTATTGATTTATATGATAATGAAATATTTATTTGATGTGGATATAAATGATGGATTTATTTATGTGGTTATAAATGAAGGAATTAATGTTGAGGTATTTTATCAAGATTTTGTCTGATTGGAGGTATTAAAAGATCAAATCGTTGTTCTTACAACTTTTATCAGGTGAGTTATAATTTTTAATCCGACCGCTGATCGTTGTGATTTTTGGATATGTTATACATATATAAGTTGAGTATATGTTCACAAATTTTGAACCGTTAAAAATGAACGAATGATTTGTTATGAATTTTAAGAGGTGACCGATTCGTAAATTAGGTTTATAAATGATTTTGGTGGAAAATTTAGAAATGGTGGGCCCCACTTTTGGTTGTTGGGAAGATGGCTCAATTTTTGTGGTGGGTGGAAATAGTAGCAGTAAAAGCCATCAAAGTGTAGCAGTCAAGTCTCGCTTTGCCATAAACATTTTCCTATAAATAGAGGGCTAAGTTAGAATTGAAAATCACACCGTAATTCATAAGTTTTCTTTTTCTCTCTAGATTATCGAGTGTATTTTGTGAGTATTTAGATACTTGGTGAGTTGCTATTCATCAAAGCAAGTTTCCTTCAAATATATCCGATATCCAAATGTAAGTGCCGCGCTTTTTTTGAGGTAAGGGATATAAGGGATAGTAAGGATATTAAGGGATGTTATGTTATTTTCTTCATAATGATGTTATTCTTTCAATATCATTATACCGAAATATTGTATGGATTTTATTGTGAATTTCTACCTTTTTGAGTCGGGGGTTACTATTCACGATACGTACTATTCACGATACTATTCACTATTATATTCATGATATGACTATTTACGATACGACATTATTTACGATACAACATACTACGTATTTAACTATTCACGAGTTACTATTCACTGAGTTACTATTCACGAAGTTACTATTCACGAAGTTACTATTCACGAGTTACTATTCACTGTACTATTCACAAAAAAATGGTTTCTTTTTTCTAACCAAATTATCGTTGATTTATGAATATTACTCTTTTGAATTAAATCTATATTGTTGATTATATTGATTTTATTATCATATATAACATTTTTATAACCCTAATGATGAAATTTCTTTTTCGACTTGAGTGTAAAGATGGGTAGATTATTGGTATGATCATGACTATGGGTTCTTTTGGCCAAGAAGTGCAAAAAGTTGAATTGTTGACTAGTATGATCATGACCATTGAATTTATAATTGAATATTTTTAGCTTTAAGTGCAAAGGTGAATGATCAACATGGTATAATTATTGTTTATATAAATTCAAATGATTATATATTTTTTCGAGATATATATATTTTGAAATGATTATATATTTTTTTGAGATATTAATATCTTTGGCCCAGAGTGCAAAGATGAATCGTTGAGGAATATCTTTGGCCCGTAGTGCAAAGATGAATTGTTGATGAATATCTTTGGCCCGAGTAAAGATGACCTGTTGTTGAATATCTTCGCCCAGAGAGTGCAAAAGATGAAAATGAACTATTGATGAATATCTTTGCCCGTAGTGCAAAGATGAATTTATTAGTATGATTATGAACATGAACTCGTGATTTGGTATAACCATGATCTTTGATGTTTCGTGTAAAGACATGTGATGAAAATTATCTTCGTCCCCGGATGCTAAGAGGAATTTAGAATCACAATTATGATTATGAAGTTATTCATATAATTGTGGAAAGAAACTGTTGATTGATGTTACAGGATAAAACATTGTCAGGTGGATTTTAATACGGAGAAGATAATAGATTTTATGGTCTATTTTTAACTCTTCTAATGGATCGCTTCGCTCACCGCAACTATGGTTGAAAAGTTTTATCATCTACCATATGTTCTAAATCTCCGATTTATTATCGATGAAGGCTATTGATAATTTAATTATCTTTAGTCATGATATTCTTTATCGAAGCTAAGTTGTGCTTTCACCCTTTGCTTCACAATTCCTTTTCGTAATAAGAGTGTAGCCGGGTCGAAGCGGGGTAACAGGAATAGAATCAGAATCTAGTCGGTCAGGTCATAGAAAGTGGTGTCATCATTTATATTTAGTAGTTATATTTGGTGAATCAAATAGGTGAGGCTAACCCAACGCTGAAGGGTGTTTTGCCACTATCATACAAGATGTCTAATGACATACAACCTCGTGTCATCATAAGATGTGGTCAGGCTCATCCACTTGCCGAGTATATCTACGCAGCACTACCTATATAATCTTGGTGTTTGTTTGAAGTATAATTCTCAATTAGAGACAAAGGAGATAATGATATGTCAAGAGAAGACTCACCATTGGGAAGAAATATGATAGTAATCTTCTCGCTTTTCTTTGGGGTCTATCGGGTCAACCAAGGATAATTCTCGTATATATGATATCTATCATAACCTGTACGCACGGCCTCCCATGTACGGTTTGTTTTCTTGAGCACTTCCCAAAGATTTTAATTTCTAAAACAGCTTTTGACTATACCTTTATGTAAGGTGTCATCAGTGACGTATATTTGTATCCAAGTCAAAGATTGGGACATGAGTCACAATTGGTATATATTTGTATCCAAACTCACAACATATGTGTTGTTGTTGTATTTTGCACGACAATTGTTGTAATAAAGTTGTAGTTATTTTCTCGTACTTCATGTATTTGGCACTCGTAATGGGTTGATGGAATGGACCTATTTTGGGGTTGTCACATTTGGTATCGTAGCTAGGGATATGGTCTCCGCGTGAGATCGGGAATAGAACTAGAGGGGAGAGATGAGTAAATCCTTCGCTAAAGGTGTCCTACCTAAGCTTATTTGTTGGTCACCATAATATCGGGATATTATGTGATATGTTAATTTGTTCAATTAACCCTTGTTTTGAAGTCAGATTCTAGAATGATATCCTAAAATACAGTGAGATGAGCAAATGGAGAAATCATGATGACAGGAAGATGGAATCAAATGAAAGCAAGGTATTCTCAACTCTTTGAAATACTGTGTACGTAAATTTTGAGGACGAAATTTCATAAGGAGGGAGATCAGAAGACCCCGAATTTTATGAAATAAAAGTATTCAATTTTTCTTATTTACTATTCAAGAAATGGTTAAATTGATAAAAGTTAAAGTTAAGGGTGATATATGAAATTTTTTTTTCAAAATACGCAAGTGGTTATAAAATATTCATTATTGTCTGGGAATATTCGCTTGTCGTGGAATATTCTTTTCGCTTCTGGGAATATTCGCATTTACGCACGTTAAAACCATTTGTGGGCCCCATAATGTAATAACATTTGATGAAGAAAACGACAAATTTGAGTTTTTATAAATAACGACGTAGTTGTTACCATCAAGTAACACTGCTGAATACCCGGTGGTTAAAATACAAGATACGCTGCGTATCAGCATAAGAAGAAAGACACCAGATATTGCATAAATTTTTTTCAATTATTGATTCTTACGTAAGAAGGCACTACTCAATAATTGTTACAAAGAATTATCGCTCAATATTTTATTTTATCGATTCAATAATTGTCATGCGCTGATATTTTATATTATTGTTGTTTCAATAATTGTCAATGCACAAAGATTCCATTATCGATCAATAATTCATATTATTTGAATAATATTATTAGATAAAGATTATTGGCAATGTCTAGAAAGTTCTCACAAGGAGAGGTTTGGTCACCTAATCATGCCACCAAGAAGGAGAAATCCTTATCTGAAAGCCCCTTTCCGAAACTACCGTCATTATTATTATTGTGATTCTCAGTAATATTATTTGTGAATAATTAATTATTGATTTATATGATAATGAAATATTTATTTGATGTGGATATAAATGATGGATTTATTTATGTGGTTATAAATGAAGGAATTAATGTTGAGGTATTTTATCAAGATTTTGCCTGATCGAGGTATTAAAAGATCAAATCGTTGTTCTTACAAATTTTATCAGGTGAGTTATAATTTTTAATCCGACCGCTGATCGTTGTGGATTTTTGGATATGTTATACATATATAAGTTGAGTATATGTTCACAAATTTTGAACCGCTTAAAATGAAACGAATGATTTGTTATGAATTTTAAGAGGTGACCGATTCTAAAATTAGGTTTATAAATGATTTTGGTGGAAAATTCTAGAAATGGGTGGGCCCCACTTTTGGTTGTTGGGGAAGATGGCTTTCATTTTGTGGTGGTGGAATAGAGCAGTGTAAAGCCATCAAAGTTGCAAAAGTCAAGTCTCGCTTCTGCAAGGCTAACATTTTCCTATAAATAGAGGGCTGTTAGAATTGAAAATCACACCGTAAACATAAGTTTTCTTTTTTTCTCTCTAGATTATCGAGTGTATTTTGTGAGTATTTAGATACTTGGTGAGTTGCTATTCATCGCTGCAAGTTTCCTTCAAATAATATATCCGATATCCAAATGTAAGTGTCATTTTTTTTGAGGTAAGGGATAGTAAGGGATAGTAAGGGATATTAAGTATTTTCTTCATAATGATGTTATTCTTCAATATCATTATAATCCGAAATATTGGTATGGATTTTATTGTGGAATTTCTACCTTTTTGAGTTTGGGGTTACTATTCACGATACTCTATTACTATTCACGATACTTACTATATTCATGATATGTTACTATTTACGATATGACATTTTATTTACGATACTATACTATTTATACGATACTATTCACGAGTTACTATTCACGAGTTACTATTCACGAGTTACTATTCATATTCATTCATGAGTTACTATTCACGAAGTTACTATTCACGGTACTACTATTCACACAAAAAATTGGTTTCTTTTTTCTAACCAAATTATCGTTGATTTATGAATATTACTCTTGAGATTAAATCTATGTTTTGATTATATTGATTTTATTATCATATATAACATTTTTATAACCTCGATGATGAATTTCTCTCACTCGACTGTGAGTAAAGATGGGTAGATTATTGGTATGATCATGACTATGGGTTCTCTTTGGCCAAGAAGTAAAAGTTGAATTGTGATCTAATATGATCATGACCATTGAATTTATAATTTAATATTTTTAGCTTAAGTGCAAAGGTGAATTGATCAACATGGTTATAATTATTGTTTATATAAATTCTAAATGATTATATATTTCTTTCGAGATATTAATATATTTGCCCAGTAGCAAAGATGAATTATTGATGAATATCTTTGGCCCAGAGTGCAAAAAGATGAATCGTTGAGAATATCTTTGGCCCGTAAAGATGAAGATGAATATCTGTTGATGAATATCTTTGCCCGTAGCCCAAAGAAAAAGATGACTCGTTGTTGAATATCTTTGCCCAGTAGCAGTAAAGATGAATCTGTTGATGAATATTTGGCCCGTAGTGCAAAGATGAATTTATTAGTATGATTATGAACAGAACTGTGATTTGGTATAACCATGATCTTTGATGTTTCGTAAAGACATGTGATGAAAATTATCTTCGCCCCGGATGCGAAGAGGAATTTAGAATCACAATTATGATTATGAAGTTATTCATATAATTGTGGAAAGGAACTGTTGATTGATGTTACAGGATAAAACATTGTTGGTGGATTTTTAATGTGGAGAAGATAATAGATTTTATACGTCTATTCGACTCTTCTAATGGATCGCTCGCTCACGCAACTATGGTTGAAAAGTTTTATCATCTACCATATGTTCTAAATCTCTCATTTATTATCGATGAAGGCTATTGATAATTTAATTATCTTTAGTCATGATATTCTTTATCGAAGCTAGTTGTGCTTCACCCTTTTGCTTCACAATTCCTTTCGTGTAATAAGAGTGTAGTCGGGTCGAGCGAGGGTAACAGAAATAGAAATGGTCTCTCTAGTCATGGAAATCATATAAGTGTCAGTATACATCATTTAGTAGTTATATTTGGTGAATCAAATAGGTGAGGCGAACCCAACGCTGGAAGGGTGTTTTGCCACTATCATACAAGATGTCTAATGACATACAACCTCGTGTCATCATAAGATGTGGTTGTGCTCATCCACCACTTGTCGAGTATATCTACGAGCACTACCTATATAATCTTGGTGTTTGTTTGAAGTATAATTCTCAATTAGAGACAAAGGAGATAATGATATGTCAAGAGAAGACTCACCATCGGGAAAGAATATGATAGTAATCTTCTCGCTTTTCTTTGGGGTCTATCAATCAACCAAGGATAATTCTGCGGGCCATATGATATCTATCATAACCTGTACGCATGGCCTCCCATGTACGGGGTTTCTTCTCGAGCACTTCCCAAAGATTTTAATTTCTAAAACAGCTTTTGACTATACCTTTATGTAAGGTGTCATTGTGACGTGCTACATTTGTCAAGGTGGGACAGACAAGAGTCACAGCTTGGTATATATTTGTATCCAAACTCACAAATATATGTTGTTGTTGTATTTTGCACGACAATTGTTGTAATAAAGTTGTAGTTGTTTTCTCATACATGTATTTGGCGACTCGTAATGGGTTGGATGGAATGGACCTATTTTGGGGTTGTCACATTTGGTATCGTAGCTAGGATATGGTCTCCAAGAGATCGGGAATAGAACTAGAGGGGAGAGATGAGTAAATCCTTCGCTAAAGGTGTCCTACCTAAGCTTATTTGTTGGTCACCATAATATCGGATATTATGTGATATGTTAATTTGTTCAATTAACCCTTGTTTTGAAGTCAGATTCTAGAATGATATCTCAAATACAAGAGATGAGCAATGGAGAAATCATGATGACAGGGAAGATGGAATCAAATGAAAGCAAGGTATTCTCAACTCTTTGAAATACTGTGTACGTAAATTTTGAGGACGAAATTTCATAAGGAGGGAGATTGTAAGACCCTAAATTTTATGAAATAAAAGTATTCAATTTTTCTTATAATTACTATTCAAGAAATGGTTAAATTGATAAAAGTTAAAGTTAAGGGTGATATATGAAATTTTTTCAAAATACGCAAGTGGTTATAAAATATTCATTATTGCTCGGGAATATTCGCTTGGTCGTGGAATATTCTTTTTTTGCTTGTGAATATTCGCATTTACGACACCGCAAATTATTTGTGGGCCCCATAATGTAAATAACCGCTTGATGAAGAAAACGACAAATTTGAGTTTTTATAAATAATCTACAGAAGTTGTTACCAAGTAACACTGCTTGAATACCCGGTGGTTAAAATACAAGAATACGCGCGTTCAGCACAAAGAAAGACACCAGATTGCATATTATTTTTTTTTCATTATCGATTCTTACGTAGAAGGCACTACTAATAATAATTGTTACAAAGAATTATCGCTCAATATTTTATTTTATCGATTCAATAATTGTCATGCTTGATATTTTATATTATTGTTGTTTCAATAATTGTCACCGCACAAAGATTCCATTATCGATCAATAATTCATATTATTTGAATAATATTATTAGATAAAGATTATTGGCAATGTCTAGAAAGTTCTCACAAGGAGAGGTTTGGTCACCTAATCATGCGCCAAGAAGGAGAAATCCTTATCTGAAAGCCCTCTTTCCTCGAAACCGCCTCGTCATTATTATCAGATTCTCAGTAATATTATTTGTGAATAATTAATTATTGATTTATATGATAATGAAATATTTATTTGATGTGGATATAAATGATGGATTTATTTATGTGGTTATAAATGAAGGAATTAATGTTGAGGTATTTTATCAAGATTTTGCCTGATTGGAGGTATTAAAAGATCAAATCAAAGTTCTTACAACTTTATCAGGTGAGTTATAATTTTTAATCCGACCGCTGATCGTTGTGGATTTTTGGATATGTTATACATATATAAGTTGAGTATATGTTCACAAATTTTGAACCGTTAAAAATGAACGAATGATTTGTTATGAATTTTAAGAGGTGACCGATTCTAAATTAGGTTTATAAATGATTTTGGTGGAAAATTTAGAAATGGGTGGGCCCCACTTTTGGTTGTTGGGGAAGATGGCCAATTTTTTTTCAAATGTGTGGTGGAATAGTAGCAGTAAAGCCATCAAAGTTGCAGGTGTCAAGTCTCGCTTTGCAAGCTAACATTTTCCTATATAAATAGAGGGCTGTTAGAATTGAAAATCACACCGTAATTCATAAGTTTTCTCTTTCTCTCTAGATTATCGAGTGTATTTTGTGAGTATTTAGATACTTGGTGAGTTGCTATTCATCAAAGCAAGTTTCCTTCAAATATATATATCCGATATCCAAATGTAAGTGTCGCTTTTTTTTTGAGGTAATAGTAAGGGATAGTAAGGATTTTAAGGGATATTAAGGATGTTATTTTCTTCATAATGATGTTATTCTTCAATATCATTATACCGAAATATTGGTATGGATTTTATTGTGGAATTTCTACCTTTTGAGTTACTATTCACGTTATTATTCACGATACTTACTATTCATGATTACTATTCACGATATTACTATTCATGATATGACATTATTTACGATATTTATTATTTAATACGTATTACTATTCATGATTACTATTCACGATTTCACGAGTTACTATTCACGAGTTACTATTCACGAAGTTACTATTCACTTCGGTACTATTCACTACAAAAAATTGGTTTTTTTTCTAACCAAATTATAGTTGATTTATGAATATTACTCTTTGAGATTAAATCTATGTTTTTGATTATATTGATTTTTATTATCATATATAACATTTTTATAACCCTAATGATGAATTTCTCTTTCACTCGAGTGTAAAGATGGGTAGATTATTGGTATGATCATGACTATGGGTTCTCTTTTGGCCAAGAAGTGCAAAGTTGAATTGTTGACTAATATGATCATGACCATTGAATTTATAATTGAATATTTTTAGCTTAAGTGCAAAGGTGAATTGATCAACATGGTTATAATTATTGTTTATATAATGATTATATATGATTATATATTCGCAAATTATTATATATTTCTTTGAGATATGAATCGTTGATGATTATATTTGGCTTTGGCCCAGAGAGTAAAAAAAGATGAATGTTGATGAATATCTTTGGCCGTAGTAGTGCAAAGATGACATGTTGTTGAATATCTTTTGGCCCAGAGTAAAAGATGCAAAGATGAAAGATGAACTGTTGATGAATATCTTTGCCCGATGAAAGAATATCTTTGATGAATTTATTAGTATGATTATGAATAGAACTGTGATTTGGTATAACCATGATCTTTGATGTTTCGTAAAGACATGTGATGAAAATTATCTTCGCCCCGATGCGAAGAGGAATTTAGAATCACAATTATGATTATGAAGTTATTCATATAATTGTGGAAAGGAATTGTTGATTGATGTTACAGGATAAAACATTGTTGGTGGATTTTTAATATGGAGAAGATAATAGATTTTATGGTCTATTCGACTTTCTAATGGATCGCTTCGTCTACCGCAAACTATGGTTGAAAAGTTTTATCATCTACCATATGTTCTAAATCTCCGATTTATTATCGATGAAGGCTATTGATAATTTAATTATCTTTAGTCATGATATTCTTTATCGAAGCTAGTTGTGCTCACCCTTTTGCTTCACAATTCCTTTCGTGTAATAAGAGTGTAGTCGGGTCGAGCGGGGGTAACGGGGAAACAGGTTCTCCCTAAAAATAGAAAGGTGTGTCATCATTTAGTAGTTATATTTGGTGAATCAAATAGGTGAGGCGAACCCAACGTTGAAGGGTGTTTTGCCACTATCATACAAGATGTCTAATGACATACAACCTCGTGTCATCATAAGATGTGGTTGTGCTCATCCACTTGCCGAGTATATCTACGCAGCACTACCTATATAATCTTGGTGTTTGTTTGAAGTATAATTCTCAATTAGAGACAAAGGAGAGATAATGATATGTCAAGAGAAGACTCACCATTGGAAAGAATATGATAGTAATCTTCTTCTCGCTTTTCTTTGGGGGTCTATCAATCAACCAAGGATAATTCTCGTGGGCATATGATATCTATCATAACCTGTATTTACGGCCTCCCATGTACGGTTGTTTCTCGAGCACTTCCCAAAGATTTTAATTTCTAAAATAGCTTTTTACCTTTATACCTTTATGTAAGGTGTCATGGTGACGTGTTACCCAAGTTGGGACAAGAGTCACAATTGGTATATATATTTCAGATCCAAACTCACAACATATATGTTGTTGTATTTTGCACGACAATTGTTGTAATAAAGTTGTAGTTGTTTTCTTCATATATCATGTATTTGGCGACTCGTAATGGGTTGGATGGAATGGACCTATTTTGGGGTCATCACATTTGGTATCGTAGCTAGTGGATATGATCTCCCAAGCGAGATCGGGAATAGAACTAGAGGGAGAGATGAGTAAATCCTTCGCTAAGGTGTCCTACCTAAGCTTATTTGTTGGTCACCATAATATCGGATATTATGTGATATGTTAATTTGTTCAATTAACCCTTGTTTTGAAGTCAGATTCTAGAATGATATCTAAAATACAAGAGATGAGAGAATGGAGAAATCATGATGACAGGGAAGATGGAATCAAATGAAAGCAGGTATTCTCAACTCTTTGAAATACTGTGTACGTAAATTTTGAGGACGAAATTTCATAAGGAGGGAGATTGTAAGACCCCTAATTTTATGAAATAAAAGTATTCAATTTTTCTTATAATTACTATTCAAGAAATGGTTAAATTGATAAAAGTTTAAAGTTAAGGGTGATATATGAAATTTTTTCAAAATACGCAAGTGGTTATAAAATATTCATTGTTGTCGGAAATATTCGCTTGGTCGTGGAATATTCTTTCCGCTTGGAATATTCGCATTTACCACCACAAATCCATTTGTGGGGCCCATAATAGAATAACTCGCTTGATGAAGAAAACGACAAAATTGAGTTTTTATAAATAACTACGAAGTTGTTACCAAGTAACACCGCTGAATACCGGTGGTTAAAATACAAAGAATACGCGTTGTCGCACAAAGAAGACACCAGATTGCACAAAGATTTTTTTGATTATTGATTCTTACGTAAGAAGGCACTACTCAATAATTGTTACAAAGAATTACGCTCAATATTTTATTTTATTGATTCAATAATTGTCACGCTGATATTTTATATTATTGTTGTTTCAATAATTGTCACCGCACAAGATTCCATTATCGATCAATAATTCATATTATTTG
Source organism: Panax ginseng (assembly GCA_020205605.1). Taxonomy (NCBI): domain Eukaryota; kingdom Viridiplantae; phylum Streptophyta; class Magnoliopsida; order Apiales; family Araliaceae; genus Panax; species Panax ginseng. Next base: position 97,711,728 of record CM035136.1, on the reverse strand, counting down.
AATAATATTATTAGATAGCATTATTGGCAATGTCTAGAAAGTTCTATCAAGGAGAGGTTTGGTCACCTAATCATGCGCCAAGAAGGAGAAATCCTTATCTGAAAGCCCCTCTTCCTCGGAACCGCCGGTCATCATTATCAGGATTCTCAGAATATTATTTGTGAATAATTAATTATTGATTTATATGATAATGAAATATTTATTTGATGTGGATATAAATGATGGATTTATTTATGTGGTTATAAATGAAGGAATTAATGTTGAGGTATTTTATCAAGATTTTGTCTGATTGAGGTATTAAAAGATCAAATCGTTGTTCTTACAAATTTTATCAGGTGAGTTATAATTTTTAATCCGACCGCTGATCGTTGTGGATTTTTGGATATGTTATACATATATAAGTTGAGTATATGTTCACAAATTTTGAACCGTTAAAATGAACGAATGATTTGTTATGAATTTTAAGAGGTGACCGATTCGAAATTAGGTTTATAAATGATTTTGGTGGAAAATTCTAGAAATGGGTGGGCCCCACTTTTGGTTGTTGGGAAGTGCTCAATTGAATTTTTGTGGTGGGTGGAATAGTAGCAGTAAAAGCCATCAAAGTTGCAGTCAAGTCTGCCTTCAAGGCTAACATTTTCCTATAAATAGAGGGCTGTTAGAATTGAAAATCACACCGTAAACATAAGTTTTCTCTTTCTCTCTAGATTATCGAGTGTATTTTGTGAGTATTTAGATACTTGGTGAGTTGCTATTCATCGCTGCAAGTTTCCTTCAAATATATATCCGATATCCAAATGTAAGTGCGCTTTTTTTTTAAGGGATAAGGGATAGTAATGGATATGATATTAAGGGATTTTATATTCTTCATAAATGATGTTATTCTTTCAATATCATTATAATAAAATATTGGTATGGATTTTATTGTGGAATTTCTACCTTTTGAGCTCTGGGTTACTATTCACGATACTTTACTATTCACGATACTACTATTCATGATATGTTACTATTTACGATATTACATTATTTACGATACAGTTACGATTCGATACGATAGTATATTCACGAGTTACTATTCACGATTCACGAGTTACTATTCACGAGTTACTATTCACGAGTTACTATTCACGAGTTACTATTCACGGTACTATTCACTACAAAATTGGTTTTCTTTTTCTAACCAAATTATAGTTGATTTATGAATATTACTCTTGAGATTAAATCCATGTTTTGATTATATTGATTTTATTATCATATATAACATTTTTATAACCCTATGTTGAATTTCTCTTTTCACTTGAGTGTAAAGATGGGTAGATTATTGGTATGATCATGACTATGGGTTCTCTTTTTGCCAAGAAGAGTCAAAGTTGAATTGTTGACTAATATGATCATGACCATTGAATTTATAATTGAATATTTTTAGCTTAAGTGCAAAGGTGAATTGATCAACATGGTTATAATTATTGTTTATATAAATTCAAAAATGATTATATATTTCTTTGAGATATTAATATTGGCCTCAGAAAGGCAAATATGAATCATATATTTTGATGAATATATTTGGCCCGTAGTGCAAAAGATGAATTGTTGTTGAAATATCTTTGCCTCAGAGTAAAAGATGAATTGTTGATGAATATCTTTGGCCCGTAGTGCAAAGATGACTTGTTGATGAATATCTTTGGCCCAGAAAGCAAAAGATGAATTGTTGATGAATATCTTTGGCCCGTAGAGTAAAAAGATGAATTTATTAGTATGATTATGAATAGAACCGTGATTTGGTATAACCATGATCTTTGATGTTTCGTAAAAGACAGTGATGAAAATTATCTTCGTCCCGATGAGAAGAGGAATTTAGAACTACAATTATGATTATGAGTTATACATGTGATTGTGGAAAGGAATTGTTGATTGATGTTACAGGATAAAACATTGTTGGTGGACTTTTAATATGGAGAAGATAATAGACTTTTATGGTCTATTTGACTCTTCTAATGGATTGCTTGCGTTCACGCAACTATGGTTGAAAAGTTTTATCATCTACCATATGTTCTAAATCTCTCGATTTATTATCGATGAAGGCTATTGATAATTTAATTATCTTTAGTCATGATATTCTTTATCGAAGCTAGTTGTGCTCACCCTTTTTGCTTCACAATTCTTTTCGTAATAAGAGTGTAATGGGTCGAGCTGGGGGATAATCCCAAGCAAATAGAAATCTATGGTCATCATTTAGTAGTTATATTTGGTGAATCAAATAGGTGAGGCTAACCCAACGCTGAAGGGTGTTTTGCCACTATCATACAAGATGTCTAATGACATACAACCTCGTGTCATCATAAGAAGACATGGTTGTGCTCATCCACTTCACGAGTATATATACTACGCAGCACTACCTATATAATCTTGGTGTTTGTTTGAAGTATAATTCTCAATTAGAGACAGTGGAGATAATTATATGTCAAGAGAAGACTCACCATTGGAAAGAATATGATAGTAATCTTCTCGCTTTTTCTTTGGGGTCTATTGGGTCAACCAAGGATAATTTCGTGGCATATGATATCTATCATAACCTGTAAGCATGGCCTCCCATGTACGAAGGTTTCTCTTGAGCACTTCCCAAAGATTTTAATTTCTAAAACAATTTTGATTATACCTTTATGTAAGGTGTCATGGTGACGTGTTATCCAAGTCATGACAAGAGTCACATTGGTATATATATTTATATCAAAACTCACAATATATGTTGTTGTATTTTGCACGACAATTATTGTAATAAAGTTGTAGTTATTTTCTCGTACTATGTATTTGGCGACTCGTAATGGGTTGGATGGAATGGACCTATTTTGGGGTTGTCACATTTGGTATCGTAGCTTAGGATATGGTCTCCATGAGATCGGGAATAGAAACTAGAGGGAGAGATGAGTAAATCCTTCGCTAAAGGTGTCCTACCTAAGCTTATTTGTTGGTCACCATAATATCGGGATATTATGTGATATGTTAATTTGTTCAATTAACCCTTGTTTTGAAGTCAGATTCTAGAATGATATCTAAAATAAAGAGATGAGCAATGGAGAAATCATGATGACAAGGAAGATGGAATCTGAAATGAAAGCAAGGTATTCTCAACTCTTTGAAATACTAGGTACGTAAATTTTGAGGACGAAATTTCATAAGGAGGGGAGATTGTAAGACCCCGAATTTTATGAAATAAAAGTATTCAATTTTTCTATTTAATAAATTCAGAATTTAAATTGATAAAAGTTAAAGTTAAGGGTGATATATGAATTTTTTTCAAAATACGCAAGTGGTTATAAAATATTCATTGTTGTTTGGGAATATTCGCTTTGGTCGTGGAATATTCTTTCCGTCGGAGATTATTCGTATTTACGACGCAAGCAACCATTTGTGGGCCCCATAATAGAATAACTCATTTGATGAAGAAAACGACAAATTTGAGTTTTTATAAATAACTACAGTAATTGTTACCAAGTAACACCGCTGGAATACCCGTGGTTAAAATACAAGAATACGCGCTGTGCACAAGAAGAAGACACCAGATTGCACAATTATTTTTTCAATTATTGATTCTTACGTAAGAAGGCACTACTCAATAATTGTTACAAAAATTATCGCTCAATATTTTATTTTATTGAATCAATAATTGTCATATTGATATTTTATATTATTGTTGTTTCAATAATTGTCACCGCACAAATCTTCCATTATCGATCAATAATTCATATTATTTGAATAATATTATTAGATAAAGATTATTGGCAATGTCTAGAAAGTTCTATCAAGGAGAGGTTTGGTCACCTAATCAAGCCGCCAAGAAGAAGAGAAATCCTTATCTGAAAGCCCCTCTTTCCTGGAACCGCTGTCATCATATTATTGGATTCTGTAATATTATTTGTGAATAATTAATTATTGATTTATATGATAATGAAATATTTATTTGATGTGGATATAAATGATGGATTTATTTATGTGGTTATAAATGAAGGAATTAATGTTGAGGTATTTTATCAAGATTTTGCTGATTGAGGTATTAAAAGATCAAATCAGTGTTCTTACAACTTTATTGTGTGAGTTATAATTTTTAATCTGACCGTTGGATCGTTGGGATTTTTGGATATGTTATACATATATAAGTTGAGTATATGTTCACAAATTTTGAACCGTTAAAAATGAACGAATGATTTGTTATGAATTTTAAGAGGTGACTGATTCAGAAATTAGGTTTATAAATGATTTTGGTGGAAAATTCTAGAAATGGGTGGGCCCCACTTTTGGTTGGTGAGAAATGTGCTCAATTGAATTTTCAAATGTGGTGGGTGAGAATAGTAGCGTAAAAAGCCATCAAAGTTGCAGTGTTAAGTCTTCTTCTACAGGCTAACATTTTCCTATAAATAGAGGGCTGTTTAGAATTGAAAATCACACCGTAAACATAAAGTTTTCTTTTCTCTCTAGATTATCGAGTGTATTTTGTGAGTATTTAGATACTTTGTGAGTTGCTATTCTTCAATGCAAGTTTCCTTCAAAGTCATATATCCATATCCAAATGTAAGTGTCGCTTTTGAGGTAGGGGATTGTAAGGATAGTTAGGATTTTAAGGGATTGAAAGGGATATTATTTTCTTCGTAAGTGATATTATTTCTTCAATATCATTATGTTAAAATATTGGTTTGAACTTTTTATCAAATTTGGAACTTTTTCATATCGGGTTTACTATTAATGAGTTACTATTCATGATAGTTACTATTCACGACTATTACTATTATTATTATAGTTATTATTCACGAAGTATACTTATTCACGATGGGTTACTATTAATGAGTTACTATTCACGAGTTACTATTCACGAAGTTAGTATTCACTTTGGTACTATTCACTACAAATTGGTTTCTTTTTCTAACCAAATTATAGTTGATTTATGAATATTACTCTTGAGATTAAAATTATGTATTGATTATATTGATTTTATTATCATATATAACATTTTTATAACCCTCGATGTTGAATTTCTCTTTGACTTGAGTGTAAAGATGGGTATAGTATTGGTATGATCGTGACTATGGGTTCTTTTGGCGAAAAGAGTGCAAAGTTGAATTATCGACTAATATGATCATGACCATTGAATTTATAATGGAATATTTTTAGCTTAAGTGCAAAGGTGAATTGATCAACATGGTTATAATTATGGTTTATATAAATCCTGAAATGATTATGTATTTCTTTGAGAGATATATCTTTGAAGATATCTTTGGCCAATATCTTCGCCTCAGAGTGCAAAGAAGATGACTGTTGTTGAATATCTTTGGCCCGTAGTGCAAAAAGATGAAATATCTTGTTGATGAATATCTTGGCCCGTCAGTGCAAAGATGAATTTATTGTTAGTATGATTATGAACAGAACTGTGATTTGGTATAACCATGATCCTTGATGTTTCGTAAAGACAGTGATGAAAATTATCTTTGTCTTGGATGAGAAGATGAATTTAGAACCACAATTACGATTATGAGTTATACATGTAGATTGTGGCCGTGAATTGTTGATTGATGTTACAGGATAAAACATTGTTGGTGGATCTTTAACATGGAGAAGATAATAGACTTTTATGGTCTATTTAACTCTTCTAATGGATTGCTTCGTTCACCGCAACTATGGTTGAAAAGTTTTATCATCTACCATATGTTCTAAATCTCTTATTTATTAATGTTGAAGGCTATTGATAATTTATTTATCTTTAGTCATGATATTCTTTACTGAGCTAGTTGTGCTCACCCTTTTGCTTCACAATTCCTTTCGTGTAATAAGAGTGTAGCCGGGTCGAGCGGGGATACCAGGGGAATAGAATCTATGGTCATCATTTAGTAGTTATATTTATATTTTGGTGAACCAAATAGGTGAGAGGAACTCAACTTTGAAGGGTGTTTTGCCACTATCATACAAGATGTCTAATGACATACAACCTCGTGTTATCATAAGACAGGGTTGTGCTCATCCACTTGCTGAGTATATATACGAGCACTACCTATATAATCTTGGAGTTTGGTTGAAGTATAATTCTCAATTAGAGACGGTGGAGATAGTTATATGTCAAGAGAAGACTCACCATTGGAAAGAAGATGATAGTAATCTTCTCGTTTTTCTTTGCTGTCTATTGGGTTAACCAAGGATAATTCTGTGGGCATATGATATATATCATTCTTGGCCTCCTACGTTCGAAGGTTTCCTTGAGCACTTCCCAAAGATTTTAATTTCTAAAACAATTCTAGATTGTACCTTTATGTAAGGTATCATTTGTGAGGTGTTGTCCATAGTTGGGACATGAGTCATAGTTGGTATTATTTTATCAAAACTCACAATATATATGTTTGTTGTATTTTGTACGACAATTATAGTAATAAGGTTGTAGTTATTTTCTCATACCATGTATTTGGCGACTCGTAATGGGTTGGATGGATTGGACCTATTTTGGGGTCGTCACACATTTGGTATCGTAGCTTAGGATATGGTCTCCGCGAGATCGAGGGAATAGAACTAGGAGGGAGAGATGAGTAAATCCTTCGCTAAAGGTGTCCTACCTAAGCTTATTTGTTAGTCACATAATATCGGGATATTATGTGAAATGTTATTTTGTTCAATTAACCCTTGTTTTGAAGTCAGATTCTAGAATGATATCTAAAATAAAGGAGATGAGCAATGGAGAAATCATGATGACAAGGAAGATGGAATCAAATGAAAGCAAGGTATTCTCAACTCTTTGAAATACCAGTACGTGAAATTTTGAGGACGAAATTTCATAAGGAGGGAGATTGTAAGACCCCAATTTTATGAAATAAAAGTATTCAATTTTTCTATTTAGTAAATAGTTAAATAAATTGATAAAAGGTTAAAGTTAAGGGTGATATATGATTTTTTTCAAAATACGCAAGTGGTTATAAAATACTTATTGTTGTCGGGGAATATTCGTTTGGTCGTGGAATATTCTTGCTGTCGGAGATTATTCGTACGACGGCGCAACCATTTGTGGACCCCATAATAGAATAACTCGCTTGGATGAAGACAACGACAAATTTGAGTTTTTATAAATAACTACAGAAGTTGTTACTGCTAACACTCGTTGAATACCGTGGTTAAAACACGATGTACGCGTTGTTGCACAAGAATATTACCAGATTGATTGCACCAATTATTGATTCTTACGTAAGAAGGCACTACTCAATAATTGTTACAAAGAATTATTGCTCAATATTTTATTTTATTGAATCAATAATTGTCTGCGTTGATATTTTATATTATTGTTGTTTCAATAATTGTCATCAAGACAAGATTCTCCATTATCGATCAATAATTCATATTATTTGAATAATATTATTAGATAGCATTATTGGCAATGTCTAGAAAGTTCTATCAAGGAGAGGTTTGGTCACCTAATTGTGCGCCAGTAAGGAGAAATCCTTATCGAAAAGCCCCCTCTTTCCTGAGAACTGCCTGGTTGTCATAATTGTGAGTCTGTAATATTATTTGTGAATAATTAATTATTGATTTATATGATAATGAAATATTTATTTGATGTGGATATAAATGATGGATTTATTTATGTGTTTATAAATGAAGGAATTAATGTTGAGGTATTTTATCAGTATTTTATCGGATTGGAGGTATTAAAAGATCAAATCAGTGTTCTTACAACTTTATTGTGTGAGTTATAATTTTTAATCTGACCGTTGGATCGTTGGGATTTTTGGATATGTTATACATATATAAGTTGAGTATATGTTCACAAATTTTGAACCGTTAAAAATGAACGAATGATTTGTTATGAATTTTAAGAGGTGACTGATTCAGAAATTAGGTTTATAAATGATTTTGGTGGAAAATTCTAGAAATGGGTGGGCCCCACTTTTGGTTGGTGAGAAATGTGCTCAATTGAATTTTCAAATGTGGTGGGTGAGAATAGTAGCATGTAAAGCCATCAAGTTGCAGGTTAAGTCTTCTTCGGCGTGCTAACATTTTCCTATAAATAGAGGGCTAAGTTAGAATTGAAAATCACACCAGAAACATAAGCTTTCTCTCTTTCTCTCTCTAGATTATCGAGTGTATTTTGTGAGTATTTAGATACTTTGTGAGTTGCTATTCTTCAGTGCAAGTTTCCTTGACAAATCATATCCGATATCTAATCGTAAGTCTTGCTTTTTTTGAGGTAGGGGATTGTAAGGGATAGTTAGGATTTTAAGGGATTGAAAGGGATGTTATTTTCTTCGTAAGTGATATTATTTCTTCAATATCATTATGTTAAAATATTGGTTTGAACTTTTTATCAAATTTGGAACTTTTTCATATCGGGCTTACTATTAATGAGTTACTATTCATGAGTTACTATTCACGAGTTACTATTCATGAGTTATTATTCACGAGTTACTATTCACGATGGGTTACTATTAATGAGTTACTATTCACGAGTTACTATTCACGAGTTAGTATTCACTGGTACTATTCACTACATAATTGGTTTCTTTTTCTAACCAAATTATAGTTGATTTATGAATATTACTCTTGAGATTAAAATTATGTATTGATTATATTGATTTTATTATCATATATAACATTTTTATAACCCTGATGTTGAATTTCTCTTTGACTTGAGTGTAAAGATGGGTATAGTATTGGTATGATCGTGACTATAGGTTCTCTTTGGCCAGTAGTGCAAAGTTGAATTATTGACTAATATGATCATGACCATTGAATTTACAATGGAATATTTTTAGCTTAAGTGCAAGGTGAATTGATCAACATGGTTATAATTATGGTTTATATAAATCCTGAAATGATTATGTATTTCTTTGAGATATGAATATCTTTGGCCTGTAGTGCAAAGATGACCTGTTGTTGAATATCTTTGCCTCAGTAAAGTGCAAAGATGAATCGTTGATGAATATCTTAGGCCCGTAGTGCAAAAGAGATGAATTTATTATTATGATTATGAATGAGAACTGTGATTTGGTATAACCATGATCCTTGATGTTTCGGTAAAGATGTGATGAAAATTATCTTTGTCTTGGATGAGAAGATGAATTTAGAACCACAATTACGATTATGAGTTATACATGTGATTGTGGCGAGAATTGTTGATTGATGTTACGTGATAAAACATTGTTGGTGGACTGTTAACATGGAGAAGATAATAGACTTTATGGTCTATTTAACTCTTCTAATGGATTGCTTTCGTTCACCGTGACTATGGTTGAAAAGTTTTATCATCTACCATATGTTCTAAATCTCTTATTTATTAATGTTGAAGGCTATTGATAATTTATTTATCTTTAGTCATGATATTCTTTACTGAGCTAGTTGTGCTCACCCTTTTGCTTCACAATTCGTTTCAGGTAATACGAGTGTAGCTGGGTCGAGCGGGGGATACCAGGGGAATAGAACGGTGGTCATCATTTAGTAGTTATATTTTGGTGAACCGAATAGGGTGAGGTGAACTCAACTTTAGAAGGGTGTTTTGCCACTATCATACAAGATGTCTAATGACATACAACCTCGCGTTATCATAAGACAGGGTTGTGCTCATCCACTTGCTGAGTATATATACGAGCACTACCTATATAATCTTGGAGTTTGGTTGAAGTATAATTCTCAATTAGAGACGGTGGAGATAGTTATATGTCAAGAGAAGACTCCCATTGGAAAGAAGATGATAGTAATCTTCTCGTTTTTCTTTGCAGTCTATTGGGTTAACCAAGGATAATTACAGGGCATATGATATATATCATTCTTGGCCTCCTACGTTCGAAGGTTTCCTTGAGCACTTCCCAAAGATTTTAATTTCTAAAACAATTCTAGATTGTACCTTTATGTAAGGTATCACTGTGAGGTGTTGTCCATAGTTGGGACATGAGTCATAGTTGGTATTAAAACTCACAATATATATGTTGTTGTATTTTGTACGACAATTATAGTAATAAGGTTGTAGTTATTTTCTGTACCATGTATTTGGCGACTCAGAATGGGTTGGATGGATTGGACCTATTTTGGGGTCGTCACAGTTGGTATCAGAGCTTAGGGATATGGTCTCTGGCGGAGATCGGGGAATAGAACTAGGAGGGGAGAGATGAGTAAATCCTTCGCTAGTGTGTCCTACCTAAGCTTATTTGTTAGTCAGTCATAATATCGGGATATTATGTGAAATGTTATTTTGTTCAATTAACCCTTGTTTTGAAGCTGTATTTTAGAATGATATCTAAAATAAAGGAGATGAGCAATGGAGAAATCATGATGACAAGGAAGATGGAATCTGAAATGAAAGCAAGGTATTCTCAACTCTTTGAAATACCAGGTACGTAAATTTTGAGGACGAAATTTCATAAGGAGGGGAGATTGTAAGACCCCGAATTTTATGAAATACAAGTATTCAATTTTTCTATTTAGTAAATAGTTAAATTGATAAAAGGTTAAAGTTAAGGGTGATATATGATTTTTTTCAAAATACGCAAGTGGTTATAAAATACTTATTGTTGTCGGGGAATATTCGTTTGGTCGTGGAATATTCTTGCTGTCGGAGATTATTCGTACGACGGCGCAACCATTTGTGGACCCCATAATAGAATAACTGTCGGATGAAGACAACGACAAATTTGAGTTTTTATAAATAACGGCGTAGTTGTTACCGTTAACACTGTTGGAATACCTGGTGGTTAAAACACAGTAATACGCGTTGTTGCACAGTAACACACGGTATTGCACCAATTATTGATTCTTACTTAAGAAGGCACTACTCAATAATTGTTACAGTAATTACTGTTCAATATTTTATTTTATTGAATCAATAATTGCTGCGTTGATATTTTATATTATTGTTGTTTCAATAATTGTCATCAAGACAAAGATCTCCATTATCAGATCAATAATTCATATTATTTGAATAATATTATTAGATAGCATTATTGGCAATGTCTAGAAAGTTCTATCAAGGAGAGGTTTGGTCACCTAATTGCGCTCCAGTAAGGAGAAATCCTTATCGGAAAGCCCCCTCTTTCCTGAGAACTGCCTGGTTGTCATAATTGTGAGTCTGTAATATTATTTGTGAATAATTAATTATTGATTTATATGATAATGAAATATTTATTTGATGTGGATATAAATGATGGATTTATTTATGTGTTTATAAATGAAGGAATTAATGTTGAGGTATTTTATCAGTATTTTATCGGATTGGAGGTATTAAAAGATCAAATCAGTGTTCTTACAACTTTATTGTGTGAGTTATAATTTTTAATCTGACCGTTGGATCGTTGGGATTTTTGGATATGTTATACATATATAAGTTGAGTATATGTTCACAAATTTTGAACCGTTAAAAATGAACGAATGATTTGTTATGAATTTTAAGAGGTGGTCGATTCAAATTAGGTTTATAAATGATTTTGGTGGAAAATTCTAGAAATGGGTGGGCCCCACTTTTGGTTGGTGAGAAATGTGCTCAATTGAATTTTCAAATGTGGTGGGTGAGAATAGTAGCATGTAAAGCCATCAGGTTGCAGGTTAAGTCTTCTTCGGCGTGCTAACATTTTCCTATAAATAGAGGGCTAAGTTAGAATTGAAAATTACACCAGAAACATAAGCTTTCTCTCTTTCTCTCTCTAGATTATCGAGTGTATTTT